>OV702294.1:351573402-352198402 GCA_916181665.1 Avena sativa | reverse complement strand
AAAGCCTAAGGTCTCTCATGGGTAAAGTGACCCATCTCTACAGAGTGTAAGAACTGTAACTTGTTACTCCCTATTCCGGGAAGGAGCTGCGAACGTGGAGGGAAAGGAACTCCATGAAAGTTCTGGTAAACCTATCTTCTTAACCCTTGCTAGATTCTAAAGCCATTAAAACGATGTCTACATCAAGTTATGCTCCAGGACTTATCACGCTCAGCTAAAGCTTTTCAATAAAGACAAGGAAGACAACATATACCTCAACTCAAGTGAAGAAGAAGTTACTGATTAGATAGGAATATAATCTCTAGCCAAAGAACCTATTTCTGTAGTGCGTTGCGATAGAAGCAATGCCAACCTCTTAGCCAGAATACTAGACTTAATAATATAATCGTTCTTACGTTATTTATCTTTGATTCTTCTCCATAAGAAGTTCTTTCTCTCTCTTTAACCTAGAGTGTTCTCTGGATCTTATGTAAAGAGTGAGTTGTAACCTTTAGCCATGTATTGGACCCGCTGTGTTTATGTTGTGCCATTCTGAGGGATGTAATACTAGTGAACGGTGTTTCATTGGTGTTATGTCAACGACTATAGTATACTACATCATGCAGTGGTATGTTGGGTCACCGCACGATGGTCGGCGATGGGGGCAAACGACGAAGTCGACGATGGCGGTTCTCATGGTATCGGCAGCTTCTTCTAGGGCGGCTCCAATCGACGGCGCCCCTGTCCTCCTCTGCAGCAGCGAACTCCGGTGAAATTCTGGCCATCTGGTGCTCGCCTTGCTCCGGGAGTGAGTGGGTGTGATCAGTGAGAGGTGGGGAGTGAACTGGTCTGAAGAAAACGAGCGGGGGAGGCCTCCTTTTATAGTGGCTGAAGGGGACCGACGGGCGCGGGCTGAGCTCGTCGTGGTCGACGGCACAGAGGGCTAATGTCATGGGCGACGATAGGGGGTGGTGCTGTGCTCCCTGGCGAAGATCAACAGCGTGGTGGCGAGGCGTGGGGCGATGCTGATCGGTCGGAACGCGTCGACGCTCTGGGCAGATCCGACGGCGATTTTAATGGTGCATGGGTTCTCCTGGTCATGCGGCGGCGAACGGGTATGTCTGCGGGGTTGCTGGGGCGATGGTGATCACGCACGCAAGCGGCAAGGGCGGCGCGCGGTCTGTGGTGTTGGTCGAGTGTGGCTCACAAGCGCGCACTCGGCTCGCACACAGAGAGACTGGGCGCGTTCTTGGCGGGTGGTCCAGGGGCTGGTTGCTCTCGGGGCTGGGACAGGGAGTGGCGGTGGACGGTGGAGTGCCTGCTAGACAAGGTTGGCGAGGCTAGTTAGGCTTGTAGCTTGCTGTCGACGTTGGGGTTGGCAAATGGGCTCGGCCATGGTCACCATTGATGGCATTGTTGAGTTTACAGTGAGCTAGAGCTGGTTAAAATAGTTAGATGATCTACTGAGAGTGTAGTGAGAGCTAGGGAGGGGACAAGGTTGGCACAACACTGCTCACTATAGTGTTTGTTGTTTAATCTGATTTGTGCCCAGAAGGTGTTTTATGAAATGGTCGAAAGAAATTCAAATTTGAATTTTGGATTCAAACTTGGTGGGTTTGCTAGGCACATACTAGGGAGTATCTGGTTAGTTGGATTAGTCAAGGGGCACTGGTTTGGTTGGGTTTTGAAAATGTGTGATCTTCACATATGTTAAAGATTCAATTTTGAATTGTCATTTGAATGGGGTTGCTAAATGTTTCTGCAAGTTTGAAAGGTGGGATTTGCTTCACTTTTACTTGGTCTTGCAAGGGGTGAAAAGAATTGGAAAAATTTCTGTTTGAAATCTTGGACTAGAAACACTCAAAGTGACCTAGTGAGCAAGATTGGCAAAAATGACCATTTGCTTTATTTGATTTGTTTTTTATTTTTTTCTTGATTTTTTTCTGTTTGGAAATGTTTTAGATGATGTTATTTTCATCTTTCAACCATTCCTTACTATTTAGGTTAATCACACAAGTCCATTCATGCATTTATCAAATCATCACATACACACATGCATTCATATGATTTTAATTAATCAAAGTTTTTGTTAACCCTAATTTTAGTGATTAGAGTTTGATGATCATTGTTTCATATTTTTGGGATGTTACAAACTTTCCCTCCTTAAAAAAAATCTCGTCCCAAGATTTGAAAAAGAAGAAAAAGATTACCTAGGATTTAAAGAGATCGGGAAACTCCGTCCTGATGTGATCTTCTCGCTCCCAGGCAGCTTCTTCTTCAGTGTGGTTGCTCCATTGAATCTTGAGAAACTTGATGCTTCGGGTTCTGGTGGTTCTAAAAGCTTCCTCCAAAATACGTATGGGTACTTTGGGATACGTCAGGTCATCGTTGATCTCTATGGTCTGGTGATCAATGTTCTTGAAAACTTCAGTCTTCTCTGGAACTTCAAGGCATTTGCGAAGTAACGATATATAGAACACATTCTGTACTGCTGACATCTCCTCTGGCAGTTCCAATTGATATGATACTTCTCCTCGATGATTCAGAATTTTGAAAGGTCCGATATATCTGGGGTCTAACTTTCCTTTGAGCTGAAAACGTTGCATTCCCTTCAAAGGCGACACTTTGAGATACACAAAATCTCCGATATTGAAAGCAAGGTCTCGGCGTCTCTTGTCGGCGTAACTCTTCTGTCTTGACTGGGTGTTCTTGAGGTGCTCACTAATCTTGTGAACTTTCTCTTCTGCTTCTCGTAGGATGTCGGGTCCGAAAATCTGACTCTCTCCTACTTCCGACCAATTCAAAGGGGTGCGCCACTTCCTTCCATACATGAATTCAAATGAGGCCATTTGCAGACTAGCTTGACAATTGTTGTTGTATGAAAATTTTGCAAAAGGCAGACAGTCTTCCCATTTAGATCCATACTCTAGCACACATGCTCTCAACATATCCTCGAGTATTTGATTTACTCGCTCTGTTTGTCCATCGGTCTGAGGGTGATACGCTGTGCTGAAATCTAGTCGGGTTCCTAAACCTTCTTGGACCTTCTTCCATAATCTCGAGGTAAACTGGGTTCCTTGATCCGATACAATGTTCTTGGGGACTCCGTGCAAACTGACGATTCTAGCGATGTACAACTCTGCTAGCTTCGAACTTTGGTATGTGGTCTTGACTGGTAAGAAATGGGATACTTTGGACAATCTGTCCACTATGACCCAGATAGAGTCATTTCCCTTACTAGAAGTAGGCAATCCGGTGATAAAGTCCATTCCAACGGAATCCCATTTCCATTCTGGAATCTGTAATGGTTTCAACATTCCTGCGGGTCTTTGATGTCCCACCTTTACTCTTTGACATATCACACTTGGCGATATAGCTTCCTATTTCTCTCTTCATCTTATGCCACCAAAATTGCTCCTTCAAATCCTGATACATCTTTGTTCCTCCGGGGTGGATAGAATAAAGAGTATCATGGGATTCTTTCAAAATCACTTCTTTCAATTCCAAATCTGCTGGTACACAAAGGCATCCTTTGTACCACAGAACTCCTTCTTCATCTTCGGTGAATCTGGGTACTTTGCATGTACCGATGCAACGTTTGATTCCGTCGATACTAGCATTTCCTCTCTGCGCCTCCTTGATCTTACTGATCAAAGTGGGTTGAAGTTCGATGCTAGCCAAAAATCCTTCACTCACTAATTCCATTCGGAAATCTTCCATCTCTTTGTGCAAACTTGGTTGCTCCTTCAAAATCATGGAGTTCAAGCGGCACGACAATCTGCTAAGGGCATCTGCTACCACATTGGCTTTACCGGGGTGATAGTGAATGTCCATATCATAGTCCTTGATTAGCTCAATCCATCTTCTCTGCCTCATATTCATCTCCTTCTGAGTGAATATATACTTTAGGCTCTTGTGATCCAAATAAATCTCACAACGGTTACCCATAAGGTAATGCCTCCATGTCTTTAGGGCTAGAACTACGGCTGCTAGTTCAAGGTCCTGGGTGGGATAATTCTTTTCATGCTGCTTCAGTTGTCGGGATAGATAAGATATAACTTTGCCTTCTTGCATTAGCACACATCCGGACCGATCTTGGATGCGTCACAATATACATCAAAGGGCTTTGTGATATCCGGCATGATCAAGATTGGGGCTGAAATTAATCTCCTCTTGAGTTCCTGAAAACTCGCTTCACATTTGTCTGTCCATTCAAACTTCTTGTCCTTCTTCAGCAATTGGGTCATGGGTCTAGCGATACTTGAGAATCCTTCTATGAACTTGCGGTAGTATCCCACTAATGCGAGAAATGCACGAACTTGGGTTTGAGTGGTTGGGGCTTGCCAATCTTCAACATCCTTCACCTTCGCAGGGTCAACGGCAATTCCTTCGGCTGATACAATATGTCTGAGGAATCCTACCTCATGTAACTAGAATTCACATTTTCTAAACTTGGCATACAGCTAATGCTCTCTAAGGGTTCCAAGAATGGTCCTTAGGTGTAGCTCATGTTCTCCTTCTGATTTGGAATAAATCAGAATATCATCAATGAAAATAATGACAAACTTATCCAGGAAGTCCATAAAAATCTTATTCATGAGGTTCATGAAATAAGCGGGGGCATTGGTTAATCCAAAAGACATGACAGTATACTCGTATAATCCATATCGGGTGGTCAAGACAGTCTTTGGAATATCCTCTGCGCGAATCTTGAGTTGATGATAGCCAGTTCTATATCAATCTTAGAAAACACTTTGGCACCAGTCAACTGGTCAAACAGATCTTCTATCTTCGGCAGTGGGTACTTGTTCTTGATGGTAACGTCATTCAAATTCTGATAATCCGTACACAAACGGTTACCTCCATCTTTCTTGTCCACGAACAAAACAGGTGATCTCCATGGTGACGCACTTGGTTGAATCAGTCCAATTTCCAACATGGCATCCAGCTGCTTCTTTAGTTCCGCTAGTTCCGACGGTTTCATACTATATGGTCTCTGGGCTATGGGTCCGGTTCCAGGGATTAGTTCAATGATAAACTCGATATCCCGATCTGGGGGCATATCGAGCAACACATTTGGAAATACATCGGGGTATTCATGGACTATCCGGAATTGGTCAATGGTTGGCTGGGCTATACTCTTGTTGCACTTGAATTGACGGGGCAAGGTTTCAGATACATGCTCGACTGATATTCCGGCTATACTAGTCATGGTTATGGCTTTCTTGGCACAGTCAATTAATCCTTTGTGTTTGGACATCCAATCCATTCCTAGTACTACTTCCAAACCTTTAGTCCGAGTACTATTAGATTATCATAAAAATCTATGCCATGGATTTGGATAGGGACGGCTTTGCAAATTTGCCTAGCTTTGGTGGTTGGACCAGGTATTTGAACAATCATAACATGCTTCAATTTGGTTGGTTGAATCTTACTAGTGCATGCAAATTCTTTAGTAACAAATGAGTGCGATGCTCCGGAATCAAACAACACTCTTGCAAGTACTGAGTTAACAGAAAACATACCGAGCACGACATCTGGCGCTTCCTGGGCTTCTTCAACATGCATGAGAAAGAGACGACCGTTGTGGTTGAGCGAGTTCCCTGGGGAAAACCTTCTTCCAGGCTGAACACGACGCTGTTGCTGAGCTGGGGAATTTGCATTGGGGGTTGCAGCAATCTTCTTGGGGAACTCATTGGAATAGTGACCCTTGGTTCCACATTCATAATAGGTCACTTGGGACTTGTCCTTTGCTGCAACAGGCACATCATTGCTTCCAGTCCTTGGGGTAGTGTTGGTGTTGGTGGCGGCATTGTTGTTGTTGAACTTAGGTGGTGCACGGTTGAAATTGCTGGGATTGCCGGGGTTGTTGTGATTTCCTCCAGGCCTTGGGTTTCCACGGTTGGGATAGGTAGGACAGTTCATCGGGGGTCTGTTGGTTCTTCGGGCAAATCCTAGAGATGGGTTGGGGTGATACTTTGGTGTATGGTGGGTTCCTGGTTGATGCATCATGCGACGCTTGCGGTTCTAGCTTGGTTGATATTTCCTTCCATATGAATGGCAGAGTCAACTAAGGCTTCAATATCTACAAAGGGGATATTGACTAACACTGTCTGCATCTCATCGTGCAGACCATTCAGGAATCTCTCCTTCTTCTTGGCTTTAGTGTCTATCTCATCTGGTGCATACCTAGCCAATGACAAGAATTTTTCACGGTATTCCACTACTGTCATCCTTCGTTGCTTCAGTTCCCTGAATTCATCTCTCATCCTCTTGATCAAACCCGGTGGCACATGGGTTCTGCTGAACTTGACTTTGAACTCTTCCCAAGTCATCATCTGACCTCCTGTCATCGCGCGAACGTTGTTCCACCATGCTCTTGCATCTCCGTCCAGATAGCGGGTAGCAAACAATACTTTCTCATTAGCTTCCACTCCTGCAACTTCCAGATTGTTCTCCATGGTTTGAAACCAATCATCTGCATCTAGGGGCTCTTTTGACTTAGTGAAAACAGGTGGATTGGTGTTCTGGAAATTCTTGAGCTTAGATCCATGGTTGTCCTGATTTCCATGGCCTTGATTGTTGTTAGCCATATGAGCTATCTGTTGAAGGGTGGCTAAGTTGGCTTGACGTTCGGCTCTTTCGGCTTTGCGGTCAGAAACCAACATTTGCAAGAGTTGAAACATCGGGTCCGGGGCTGAGTTGCTTCCTCTGCGAGGCATCTGAAGATGGAGATAGATCATGAGAAACGAGGGAAATTTCTAAGGTTCAGGGTTTTTGAAAAGTTTTTAAAGTTTGACTCAGATTTTTCTAGCAACTTTCTTTTCATTCATTCATTCATAGCACACGATACAAACACACCACAACAAAGAAAAACAGATGGTTTTAAGAACCATTCTGTGAAGCTACGATATAGTGGGACCGACTACAACTCACTAACACTAGTGCTCAAGTGCTACTACTCCTTGGAGTCAGTGTCCTTATCATCCTCATCATCATCATCGATGAAGGCGAAGTAATCCTCATCGGTGAAGAAGTCCATAGCCTGATCCTCTAGAAAGTCATCATCATCGCTGAGATAGGAGTAGGGGTCTCCACGAAGGTCTTCCCCTGCATTATCCCTCTCCTCCAACTGCATGTCTCTCTCATGGATGGTCTCCTCCAAATCCGTGATCCGGTGGAGAAGACGGGCAATGATGCGCTCCTTCTTGTCGAGCTGACAGCGACGAGACTTGCGATCCTTCACCGGCATGGCAATGGTCTGATCCTTCTTGGCGGTGATAGCGTACTTGTGGTTGGCATAGGAACGGGCATTGTCCAACTCCTTCTGACGGTCATACATCATGAAGCTGAGGTGGTCCAACTGAGTCTTCAGCTCATGGTGATATGGGGCCTCCAGTGGTTGTCCCATAGCATCACACCTTGTGTAGAACTCAAAGAGGGTACCCTTGATTTGATTGATACTCTGCCCACACAGACGGGCAAGAGCTTCCTGCATGGCCCTGGCAAGTCCATCGAGCCAGTTGTTCTCTCTTAAGGTAAACTGAATTCCCTCTGCAGTGGGAGGTTCAATCTTTCCTCGTAGACTCGCAACAAATAGCCACTGCAGATCTTCTCCTTCCTGATCATTGAGCTGAGATCCGAAGAAATCGGGATGCGCACGCTCTAGCATCTCCGACAGCTGGTCCAAGTCATGCTCAAAGATGAGGTCTCCTCCATTCCCCAACTGATAAAACTTG
Source organism: Avena sativa (assembly GCA_916181665.1). NCBI lineage: Eukaryota > Viridiplantae > Streptophyta > Magnoliopsida > Poales > Poaceae > Avena > Avena sativa. The sequence continues at coordinate 352,190,684 of OV702294.1, read as the reverse complement.
CTGTACTTCACGTCCATCTATAAGAATATAGGATGAGTACGTTAGTAGAGTGATCAAGTGTGTCAAATTTTATGTAAGTTTGCAAGAATTTTTGAGGAACATGAATTTTCATGAAAGAGTCTAAGTGATAAGAATAAGAATAAGTTTTTGTAAATACTCACTTCCTTTGGTTTTGAAACTAAGTTTTTGATTTAAACGTCCATTCTAACTAGCGTCTCCTATGGTCAGGATGGCTCTGATACCAACTTGTCAACACCCGGATTTTTAATCCCAGATTCATGTTATGCCATACATCGCAATCCAAGGATTACCATTTTTGCGAGACATAACAGATTTGATATCACAGTACATCATCCATTACAAACCATACATAAGGTCTTACACAAATAAGGATCTCATTATCCATTTCTTAATACAATTCAAGCAGCGGAATAACGTAATAGTAACGATAGCATAGGCGAAGATCCATCTTCAGGGTCACAGGCAATGCTGACAATGGGAGATGATCCTAGTTGTCATAACCTTCCTGCGGTCCGTCATCCTGATAGTCCTCTTCATAGTCTGGCCACGGGACTAGCCAGGGACAAAGCCATGAGTACTCTTTAAGTACTCGCAAACTAATACTAACAAGTGAAGGGGTTTTGAATAGGATATACTAAGCTCTAGGGCTGTTTTGCAAAAAGCTAGATTTACCTCTACTAAGTTCAAGCAAAGAAAGCTAGTTGAAAGTTTTATAACACCTAAGTGGGAACTTGCATTTCATGTCACAACTCTGTTCTGGTCAAGTCAAAGTCATAAATCATTTCATAAGTAATTTTGAAAACATCTGACGATAGAACAATATGGGCACTCCAACTGTCCATAACCGCGGACGCGGCTATTCGAATAGTTTGACACTCTGCAGAGATTGTACACTTTCACCACAACATTCGATACATCCATCAGGAACAATCCTGAATTCACCATACTCAGTATGCGAATAATCAATCCTAACCTTTCAATTACACGCCCTAGTATAGGCACCTCTCCTGTGAGTTTGGCCTCCCAACCATGACCAACTTTCATCTTGGGAACTGCACAGGTGGACAATCTTCACAAGGTAGCCTCTGCTCAGACCTTGGCCGCAAGGGAACCCATACTAAGGTATATAAATTTCCAGTCAAGCCCTACTCAAATTTTGGGTATTGTGGTTGTACGGTAAAATTGGAATGGTATCGCATCCAGACAACCATCAGTTTTATAAAGGGCTAAGGCTCATGCCTCAACATTTTCATCATCAAAATCATCTGGTGTTCAAGAACACATGTCAAAATATTTCAGTAGAATGACTCATCATTCTAAGGTTTTCATAACCATTTTCACCAAGTATTCCCATCTAAAGTTGATCAAGTTTTATGCTTAGCACTAGCATCTACAAGTGGGGGTAAATACTAATGGTGGGTAATAAACCAGTGGGGTTTTACTAAGTTCAATCTCATGCCTTAGGATAACATCAAGATTATCTAAATTAGGCCAAATTTTATGCTCTTTATGCTACCTTCAGTTATATTTCTAGAATCTACAAGTCACTAAGTAAACTCTAAGAGAAAGCTTTGATAAAGAAAATAAAGTATTAAGCTTGCAAGTAAAACTAGGATTGGGTATCAAGTGGTGTAAGCTTGCAAGTAAAACTTGCATGGTTTAGCTTGCTAAGATAGTAGTATAAGCTTGCTAAGTTGCAAGTGTTAGCTTGCTCTATTAACAGCTTGCCTTGTGTAGAGCACTGGTTGAAGTTCTCCTCGGCTTCTTCCTCGTAGTATCCTCCTTCCTCCTCGTATCCTTGGTCGGTACTAGCGTCTGTGAATAAATACGAGGTACACAATCACCAAACAATACTTAACTATTTCTAATCATCACATAAAGGTTCACACTAGGTGATCTAGCATCATCACTAACATTACAAGATTAAAACACTTGTCCCATTTATTTTATTTTGAGAAAAGTAATTTCTACTCATTGAAAAACTACTTAAGATTTAATATTCTCCAACTCAAACATGGGATCATGTTGACACATGTCATCACCATATATTTTAGTACATGGGAATGTGATTTAAACTGGTGTCACAACTTAATAAGGTTTAACCTTTTTATTTTATTTAATTAAAGTGACTAGAAATGCCTATGTGGCATTATTTTATTACTTGATCATTATTTCTGTATGTAAACCTATATGTTTTTATATATTCTGAAAGGTATGGTTAAATGTGATTTTTGAGAGTTGGAATTAACTCAAAAGCTCTTATGGTTGAATTTTGAAAAATGTTTGAATGCAGAAAAGCTTCTGCCTTGTTATTTTTACCATGGGTGATCTACAAATCTAAATGGTTTGAATCCAACGGGCTTGTATTAAGCATTCCAGTACTTTCTAACAAAATTAGTTTCATGCATTTTGGTTTAGTGAATCGAGCTGGGTTGATTTTTTAATCTAGGTACATAACTGAGTTTGAAATTAAATGAATAAAACTAAATTTGAATCAGTGGGTTTCACGGGATGTTTAAATGGGCCAGCCCACTACGCACATCGCACACGCGGGCTGGTTAAGTGATTGACCCCACTCGTCAGTGAGACAACGAGGGGCGAAGTGGTATGGGGCGATTAGGACCGTAGGATCTAACTCTAATCGAACGGCTCTGGTTCATCGTCCACGTTGGGCAGCGCCGGCAAGACAGAACCCTAGCACGGCCGGTGGGGGTCGTGGGAGGCTCACCGGGGCTCAGGCGATGGTCGACGACGGGGGCAAACGACGAAGTCGACGACGGCAGTTCTCATGGTACCGGTAGCTTCTTATGGGGCGGCTCCAATTGACGCTGCCTCTCCTCCTGTGCAGCGGCGAACTTCGATGAAATTCCGGCCACCTGGTGCTCGCCTTGCTCCGGGAGTGAAAGGGTGTGATCAGTGGGAGGTGGGGAGTGAACTGGTGTGAAGAAAACGAGCGGGGGAGGCCTCCTTTTATAGTGGCTAAAGGGGACCGACGGGCGCAGGCTGAGCTCGTCATGGTCGACGGCATAGAGGGATAATGGCATGGGCGACGATAGAGAGAGGTGTTGTGCTCCCTGGCGAATCTCAACGACGTCGTGGCGAGGCGTGGGGCGGTGCTGATCGGTCGGAACACGTCGACGCTCTGGGCGGGTCCGATGGCGATTTTAATGGTGCACGGGTGCTCCTGGTCACGCGGCAGCGAACGGGCATGTCTGCGGGGTTGATGGGGAGATGGTGATCACGCACGCAAGCGGCGAGGGCGGCGCGCGGTCTGTGGGTGCTGGTCGAGTGTGGCGCACTGGCGCGCTCTCGGCTCGCACGCAAAGAGACTGGGCGCATTCTTGGCGGGTGGTCAAGGGGCTGGCTGCTCTTGGGGCTGGGACAGGGAATGGCGGCGGACGGTGGAGTGCCTGCTAGACAAGGTTGGCGAGGCTAGTTAGGCTTGTAGCTTGTTGTCGACGTTGGGGTTGGCAAATGGGCTCGGCCATGGTCACCATTGATGGCATTGTCGAGTTTACAGTGAGCTATAGCTGGTTAAAATAGTTAGATGATCTACTGAGAGTGTAGTGAGAGCTAGGGAGGGGACAAGGTTGGCACAACACTGCTCACTATAGTCTTTGTTGTTTAATCTGATTTGTGCCCAGAAGGTGTTTTATGAAATGGCCAAAAGAAGTGAGTTTGCTAGGCACATACTAGGGAGTCTCTGGTTAGTTGGATTAGTCAAGGGGCACTGGTTTGGTTGGGTTTTGAAAATGTGTGATCTTCACATATGTTAAAGATTCAATTTTGAATTGTCATTTGAATGGGGTTGCTAAATATTTCTGCAAGTTTGAAAGGTGGGCTTTGCTTAACTTTTACTTGGTCTTGCAAGGGGTGAAAAGAATTGGAAAAGTTTCTGTTTGAAATCTTGGACTAGAAACACTCAAAGTGACCTAGTGAGCAAGATTGGCAAAAATGACCATTTGCTTTATTTGATTTGTTTTTTATTTTTTTTCTTGATTTGTTTCTGCTTGGAAATGTTTTAGATGATGTTATTTTCATCTTTGAACCATTCCTTACTATTTAGGTTAATCACACAAGTCCATTCATGCATTTATCAAATCATCACATACACACATGCATTCATATGATTTTAATTAATCAAAGTTTTTGTTAACCCTACTTTTAGTGATTAGAGTTTGATGATCATTGTTTCATATTTTTGGGATGTTACAGAATGTGAGTTGGAGACCGAATGTTGTTCGGAGTCTCGGATTGGATCCGGACATCACGAGGAGATATGGAATTGTCCAGAGAGTAAGATTCATATAAGTAAAGTGGTTTTCCGGGGTTCGAAAAAGTTTTGGTGTTTTGACCGGATACTTCTAGAATGTTCTAGAAGAACAACCAGTGGTTCCACCACCCCGGGAGGGGGTCACTTAGGTTGTGGCATGCCCTAGGGGGAAGCCGCACCAAGCCCTAAAGGGCCATCCGGCCAACCCTAGTTTGAATATTTAAATCATAGTTTGAAAAGTCAAACTCTAGTTTTGGTAAGAGGGAAGACTTGGTGGGAAAGTTCCCAACTCTTCCCCTTGGTGGCCGAGTTGTGGGGGACACGGCTAGGGCTAGGAAACCTTCCCCCCCCCCCACCTATATAAGGAGGGGTGGGGCGCACCCCCCCCCCCCCCCACACACACACACACCCCTTATGCTTGGCCCCTAACCCTATCTGCCGCTTCCCCTCTCTCTTCTCCACCATCCTGCTCCGGCTTAGGCAAAGCCCTGTAGAAATCGCTCCTCCACCACCACCACCACATTGTCGTCTTGTTGGGATTCCGAGGAGATCTACTACCTCCGATGCCCTGCTGGAACCGGGAGAGGAAGGTCTTCATCGACTCCGTACGTGTGACCGACTGTGGAACCACTGCCGGAACATGGCGCCGGAATGATCGCCTACACGATCTTGAGATCGGCAAGTGATCGACTACATCAACCACGAGATCCGAATCTTGTTAAAAGCTTTGGATCTATGAGTGTTAGTTCTCTACAATCTCGATGCACCGATCTTGTAGATTAGATCTTGGTTTTGTGTGTTCATGCGATAGAATTTTTTGTTTTCCATGCAACAAACCCTACATTGGCAGGGGACTTGACAACCCAAAAATGTGCCACCTTGCCAGAATGATTGCGTCTATGAAATCCTAGGTATTTTTCCTATCTAAGATAAAAACTACAAAATTCTCGAATTCAAATATTTGCTCTCGGTTTAACATGCATGATAGTATTTTAGTGCCTGCGGTGAAGAAATCTGGGGGCTTATGGTTGATGTGGACTGATGAGCTCAAGCTCTCCATAGTTTCTTTGTGTTCCATATTATACTAGCTATAGCTACTGATAAGTCTAATGGTACTGAGTTTGGGTTAGTTTGTATCTATGGAGACCCCTATCACCGCCATACCGATGCTATTTGGGGGCAAGTTGCTAATTTTGTTTATGATAATCGCAACTTGCCAATCCTTTGTATGGGCGACTTAAATGATATCATATATGGCTCTGATAAGAGAACCTCCAATATTAACCGTATTCATATGTCTAATTTCCGCTCTATTCTGAAAAAATGTGGCATGTTTGATCTGGGCTATAGTGGACCAGCTTATACCTGGATTAATCGTCGTTTTTCCTCTCAACCTTTGTTCCAGTGGTTGGATAGATGTTTAGCAAATCATAATTGGTGCTTAAAGTACCCTATCTCAAATGTTTATAATATTCCTCTCATGTACTATTTCAGTGATCACGCGCCTATCCTTCTTTGCACAAACGGTGCCAATATGAAAAGCTGCAACGCTTTTAAATTTGAGAACTAGTGGTTTCGGGAAATTGATTTTCATGAAGTTGCAAAAAATTGCTAGATGAAAACTCATACAAAACCTTTTTCTTGGCGTACTAACAATCTCGGTAGACAACTAAAAGTTTGGTGCAGCAAAAGGAAACCTTTGTAGGAAGAACTGAAAGATTTAGAGACACAAATCAATGAGATTCAAAGCCAACCTCTGCATAAGCAAGACCATGACAATTAAATGAGGTTGGTCAGCAAGTATGAACAAAACAATGCTAAACTTAATGACTTCCACATGCAGAGAGGAAAAAAGAATTGGATCAAAGATGGTGATCGCAACACTACCTACTTCCATAGAGCCATTGCAAAAAGGAGGAAAAGAAATACTATTTTATCTATTAAAGATGAGAATGATAATATCCATTTTATGCCTGATCAAATTACAAATACAATTGTTATTTGTTTTAGGAATATCTTATCCTCCTCGTGCACTGGAACTAATCTTATGCGGGATCACAATGAGCTCCCAATGTTAAATGACCCTACTTACTCCATTCCAGACAAAGAAGAGATCTTAAACACCCTAAAAGAAATGAAGAGGAATGCTTCTCCAGGACCAGATGGTTTCAATGTTGAATTCTACTTGACAACCTGGAGATGGATAGGAGATGATGTCTATGATGGTAAGGAATTTTTTTCTGTACAGCTAAACTCCCTAATCATATAAATGATACCCACATTGCTCTTATTCATAAAAAAACTTTGTTCCTTTAGTCCCAATTGGTTACGGACCTATCAGCATTTGTAATGTGATCTATAAAATAATTGCTAAATATTTGGATAATAGGCTAAAACCACACCTCCCTGACTATATTCATCCCTCCTAGCAAGCTATCATAGAGGGAAGAAGAATCAGTGATAATATTATTGTAGCGCAGGAAATTGCTCATACTTTTCAGTTGTCCTCTTGGAAGAAAAAATCCTTCATGATTAAAAATAATCTTGCAAAAGCTTTTGATAGATTAGAATGGAACTTCATTGCAAATGCTCTTGCTCGTAAAGGTCTGCATGGTCATTTCATCAAGCTCATCCATACTTGCATCTCCTTCCCAAGATTCTCTGTGATAATCAATGGCCAACCATATGTAAACTTTATCAGTCAAAGAGGAATCAGACAAGGATTCCCTATGTCTCCTTACCTTTTTGGCCTTGCAATCAATGAGTTATCCCTATCACTGCAAGAAGCTTTGGCCCATGCAAATCTTAAAGTGGTGTCTTTTGGACCAAACTGCCCTTCCATCCACTCTCTCCTTTTTGCTGACGATTTACTCATTTGTGGTGAAGCCACTATGATGAAGGCCACTACTATCATGAGCACTCTTAACATTTTTTGTAATTCTTCTGGTCAATTTCCTAATTGACAAAAATTGGGATCCTTTTTTGCGAAAAAAATGTAGATTTGACTAGCAAGCAGGATATTCTTCCCTCTCCCGGTTATGGATCCTTATTTTATACACTTGGGAAACCCTCTCATTCTTCCTGCTAACAATAGATCTGAAGCATACAATTTTGTTTTAGATAAATTAAGAAATAAGTTGTCCACTTATAAAGCAAACTCTCTATCCCATGATGCAAGGATGGAACTCATTAAATCGGTTTTTTCTTCTACTACATGTCTAATATCATATTCTCAAAAAACAATCCTTGCAAAAATCACCACAATCATTAGGAATTTCTGGTGAACTGGAATCAACTCTGAGCCAACATCTATGCCTCTTTACCTAGCTGCCTAGAGAAACATCTACATGCCAAAAAATGAAGGTGGTTTATGTATCTATAATATTCAATCTATCAATCATGGGCTTATTCTTTCAGCGGCATGGAGAATTGCAGAGAAGCCCAATATCTTTTTTCCATACAATCCCCATAACATAGGGATCGGGTTCCACTATCAAAAGATAACAGAACAAACAACCACAAAATTAATCGTATGATCCACCTAGGGGATCAGCAACAAACATCCTTACAGACCATGATAAAGAAAAGGAGAAGGGAGATAGAGACGCAAGAGCACCGCACAAAGGCTAGTGAAGGTTCCAAACATAATAGGGAAAACAAACGACCCACAGAAGGCCCACCAAACAACAAAGCTCTCATTTTTCAGCGCCAATCATTCCTCATGGTTGGATTCATCAGAGCCCCTCCCCTAAGCATGAGCAGTCGTCGGGAGCCCCAGAAAAGGTACAGGAGCAACATCCATTGCCGAGGCATCCTCCAAAGCATTCCATTGCATCACATCAGCCCCAGCACGCAGCATTTCCTGCTCCTCCACACCATGAATACCTGCCCAATATCGAACAAAGACACATGCATATATAACCAAATCAATAGGGGAGTTAATCAGTTTTTTTTAAAACAAGCCATGTTTCTAAGTTTCCAAATAGCTCAGCAAATTGCTGCCAAGGCTATAATCTTCACATTCTGACTAGCCCCCAGGAATTTAGGAATCCACCAGAAGTACTAAGAAAAGGACCCAGGCCTATTCCCAACACCCACTGATTTAGCAACCATGCCTCAAACATACTTGGCAGCCACACAAGAGAAAAACAGATGCCCAATGGTTTCATCCTCACAACAGAACCTGCGGGTAGTATCTCCTTCCTAGTTTTTCTTCTTCATGTTATCTTTTGTGATAATTGCATTATGCCAAATAATCCATAACCAGATCTTAATCTTTAGGGGAATTTTTGCTTTCCATAGATGCTTAAAGCTCCTATCAATACCAACATTAGAAAGGTGAGAGTACATGGATTTAACTGTGAACTTGCCAGACTTGGTCCACATCCAAATAGGTTGGTCTTTTTCATCATTAAGGACCACCCCTCTCAGAAAATTCCTCAACTGATTATAATGATCTTGAGCTTCCACATTCAACCATATTCTAAAAGAACAGTTTCACCCCTTAGCAGCCATTACTGCAACTGTAGCCATCTGATCCTGACAAACTCTCAAATAGGTCAGAGAACTTTACTTTTAAAGGAACATCTAAGCACCAAGCATCATTCCAAAAGTCTATCAACTTTCCATCTCCTACCCTCATTTTTCTTCCTGCTAAATATAACTCTTTTATTTTTAGCAAATCAGCCCAACATGGAGAATCACTCTTCATGTGCTTCATAGCACCAATCCCCTCACCTTTCAAATACTTTTTTCTGACAAAAACTTGCCAAGGACCCTCCTTAGCCTCCAACCTCCACCACCATTTACAAAGCTGATATTACACAACCTAATATTTTTTATCCCAAGCCCACCTTTCTCCCTTGGTCTGCATACAAATTTGCACTTCACCGGATGGTATTTAATCTTACCAACCCTACCATACCAGAAGAAAGCTCTAGTAGGTTTCTCCACTTTCCTCCACATTAGCTTATGCAACAGGAACATGGACATGGGATAAACAACCACACTAGAAACACAAGATGTAATTTTAACATGTCTACCCCAGGGAGAGAGCACCACCCGTCCAACCATCCAACTTCCTCCTCAATCTCTCTCCAATAAAGCCCATTTCAGCAATTGTACATCTTCTACTGCATATAGGAAAACTCAAATACTTTATAGGCCACTTACCCCTCTGGCAATTAAACAGCTCCGCATATGTGAGAAGCTTGTCCTAATCCTCCAACACCATCATCACCTCACTTTTCTCAAAATTAATCTTAAGACTAGACATGGATTCAAAAACATAAAGCAATAATTTCAGGTTTCTAGCCCCTTCCACATCATCTTTAATGAATAAGATAGTATCATCAGCGTACTGCAGAATAGCAATCCCTTTGTCAAACAAATTATCTACCAACCCAGTGAACAGTACACCTGCTTGAGCATTCAGAACCCTTTTAGCTAGACATTCACCAGCTAGGTTAAACAAGAAAGGAGAAAAAGGGTCCCCTGCCTAACCCCTTTAAAACAAGAAAGGAGAAGCCCAATAGCTACCTTCACAAAATTTTAAAATCCAAATACTTCCCCAAGAATCCATTTGGAAACCCAGACCCAATGTCCGTAAATTAGCCTGGACTTCTATTTTAAAGGTTCTTCCCATTTTAAAGAAAAATTCATTTTATCAATTAGTTGATGGCAATATCTCTGTCTGGAGTTCTCCTTGGTGCACAACTTGAAACAATGTGTATGAACACCTCATTATCCAAGAACTATCTGTGTATCAATTTACCTCTGGATTGACCGATTATATAAAACGATTCTAAAAAATGTTGTCCAATGACAATGGAAGGGAGCCTATTTGATTTCTTCAATACATCACAAGTTCACAATGTCCGCCTATTGGAATGCCGGAGTCCTGTCATCTTATAATTGGAAGATAGCATGTATATGCTGTAAGGGAAATGATTGGCCTCCCCCGAGGATCCATCCTTCGGGTCTTCGTCCCGCACAGCAGGAGAGTGGACCCTGCCCATGTTCCATCTCCTCCATGGATGTCGTATCCTTTATCGAGATGAAAAAAATTTCCCCGACACGCATCTCCTCCCCGACTGAAGCTCGCTCTGCCACACCGGCTGCCGTCCCTCACTGCCGCTGGTCGTCGAAGACTCGAACTCTCTCTGCCACCGGCCACTCCCTCCGCCTGACCCGTCGAGGTCTCACGAGCTCGCCCGTCGCCGCCTCCATGCCTGCAAGCATGCCTGCGCCGCCCCAAGAGGATGTCTCGCCGGCCAGGTCACCCGCCGTACCGCTGGCTTACCGCCCTACGTGCTCGCCTGCCGTGCCCACACACCGCACTTGTTGCCCCGTGTGCGCTGCCCTTCGCAAGCTCGCTGGCTCGCCGTGAACTGCCCTGTCGGGGCACCTGCTACATGTCTCTGTGAGGTCTCCGGCAAGAGTTGCTACAAGCCCACGAATCATGGTTTACGCTCTGTTGGAGTTTACAAGCACATGAGTGGTTTGCTACCACCGTTTTGTAGTTTCGCTACGACAGTTTTATAGTTCTACGATATCTCCAACGGGTCTCCGATGATGTCTTCACCAAAATTAGTTTTGCTATCTTAGGATAATATTTTGCTATAATTGTTCCATGTTTTTGCTATAATACTTCAATGTTTCTGCTACGAGGTGTCCGACAAAGTCTCCCGGCGAAAGTCTCTTGCGAGAACTTTTTTTGCTACATTAGCAAATTTTTTTTGCTATCATAGTTTTTATGTTTTGCTACAATAGTATAAAGTTTTTGCTACGATGTCTCTGGCAAGTTCTCCCGGCAAAATTCTTCGGGAAGTCTCCAGCGAAGTCAAGTTTGCTACATTTGTACAATTATTTTGCTAAAACTCATGCGAGAATTCCGGCAAGGTCTACGGCAAAATCTGTCTTTTTAACTTTTATCCCGCGGACAAACCATTTTTTACTACATATAGAAAAACAAGACACTTCATAGCAAAACCGGGTTATTTGTATTACCGTGTCATTTGTAGCAAAAACAGGAGGATGTACTGATTTTAGAAACATGTGCCATGCTGTCCACCCGAGGATCCGGGGCAAAGGGACGCGTAGTGCTCCCCCATGCTGTAATGGTTATTATAGCGCGCTGGAACAGCACGGTCTATTTTTTTTACAGCAGCAGAACAAACCGGCAACAATTATTCCAACAGATGCAATTCACACAAAAAAAACATGCGCAAGAAGAGAAAACCGAAAAACATGACAACGATGAGCTTATGATCCACGTGGTTAAAATGCAAGACCCTGCCGAGCTAAACAGTAACACCGCAAGCATCAGCAAGACAACTTGGCCAAACCTACTAGCAATGCTGCAGCGATATTAATCGGGATTGGAATGATTTGGGTAAACGAAAGAATGTTACCAGTAAAAGTTTTATAACAGTGAATCTAGACAAGCTGTTGTTTTCTCGATATCCGACACTGTCGCCTGCAGCACATCGAAATCTTCAAACTTCCCACTCATCCTTCCTGTTAGATAAGAGGATGTCACCGAATATTTGCTCCTTTAATGATTGCTACAAGGCTAGCCCACCGCATATCTCAGACCGCCAAATGCCATCTATCTTACGACACAGTTCTGCCTTTCTTCGACTTGTTCTTGTTTTCTCGAGTCTTCCTTTTCTTCTCTTCTGGTGTCGTCCAGACGTAATCAGCAGGGATAATAAAGGGGTCTTGGATGTCCTCCACACGATTGCTGGGGCCTTGCACTGTCGAGAAGTTCTGGCGGTAAGGAGCCTTGATCCACTGAACCCAGGAGCTTGAAGACGCCTGCGCTGCTGGGCTCTTGCAATTATCGGGGCTAGAAGGAGGCGTCCTGAACTCCTCTAATGGCTGTAGCTCTTCAAACTTTGTGAATGTCACAAGAACCCTGATTGTAGGTACAACTGGAATGGCAACCTGAGAGAAATAACTTGTTACTGAATTGCCAATTCATCACATCCACATTGAACCAACAGTGCTAATTTAAGAAAGAGCAAACTAAAACAAAAAGGAATTGACGAAAAATGTTATCTAAGTTCACATGATACACAACCGTGTTCAACGGCAAACACTCACAGCGCGGTTTCCTAGTGATGTCCTAACTCGCTTTCCCTTTTCCCGTCCCCTTGTACCTTTACTTTGTATTTCCATCAAGCGATTAGCAGAAAGGGGAGTAGCGCAGTTGAAAAAAAGAAATCCTGAAACATGACCCATGATGGTCCAGAGAGTACCATGGCATGCATATAATTTTGAAATAATCTGGAGTCTGCCTGATTACTTGAGATTGTTAGGAATGGGTTGGGCATATAAAAGCCAGCTAAAGTAGTTTTCTCTTCCTCCCATCATATCTTACCCAGCTGCAAAGTGCCATCACAGCCCAGCCTAAGACTAGGAGTCTGAATTATCAGCCTCCCACAGTTAGCCATGCTGCATAGGCTTGTAAACTTGTTTAACTGGATAAATACACAGATAGGTTGCCAGTGTGCTCTTTTTGTCATGTATTTCATTTAATCTTGAGCCACAAATAGTACATGAACAACCATCAGCTTGTGGGAATGGACATATACAAAGGTTAGAAGATTAAATTAAGAGGGGCACACGTATTTTAAAAAAAGGCATTAGATCCCTAAAAAGAATGAACTACACATTTGAGTGCCATTACATAAATAACTCCAAAGGACAGAATTAAAACTAGAACGCTACAATATATTCTCTCTCTTTTAGTCCTAAAAACATGGAAGATTTTTCACAAGATACGCACCAAAGGGTCAAATTGTCAGGTTTTTTATCAACATATTCCAAAAGAAAACTTCTAAATGCAACACGCACAAATTAAGGTAACAAAAATGAAGATGCATGATTTTTCCCTGCTAAAATAAATCTTAAATGCCGTGCGGGTAACCATAGTCTGCATTTATCAGAAAATGAAACATACATCCAGATATTTGATCCTTAGACTTCTACTTGCCAAACTAGTCTTTTTTTTTAGCTGAAAAGTGTAGGGGAGGCCCCGACAGTAAATTTTATTGAGGAAACAATATGTACAAGAGGGGCAAAAGAATATACAAGAGGGCTTTGGACAGGGCGTAGCCTAGAGAAACTACAAAGCATCTAGCCAAGTAACTAAGGAGGTTTTCAGATCATCCTTCATTCTATAAGAAAAAAGGAAAAGGTACCTTTGAAACGAGTAGGACCAAACGCTAAAAGGAGTTACATTGTCAAAAACTAGAGCATTCCTGTGCTTCCAAATATTCCAGCATGACGTGGCAAATGCCTGAAAGAAAAGGTCTTCTAAAGTTGCTTCTTGCAGCGGTGATCATTTGAGAGAGTTCCAAAGTGTCGTCGAGTGTTATATTGATAGATTGCCAGCATTGCCTACTAAAGCTGCAGCTCCAGAAGAGATGGTCTCTAGTTTCTAGTAACCCATTATCGCAAATTTTGCAGAGACCATTGCCATTTAGATTGAAGTTTTTCCTTAGGAGCATGTCGTTTGTGTTTAGGCGATCATTCGCAAGGATCCAGAAAAAGGATTTTATCTTAGCTGTGCATTTTGAACTCCAAATCCATGGGGAGAAGGTTGGGCCTCAATATGTTCGAAGTTCATCTTGTAAAATTTGCTCGCAGAGAAATGATTGCCCCAATTATATGACCATAGGCCGTTGTCCTCCGTATTTCTAGTAGATCTGGTTTGAACTATGAGTTGGTTGAATTCATGGAACTCATCAAAAGCTTGGGTGGATAGAGGAAGATGAAAAGCATCGATGGGGTCGTCCAAATCAAGGATATTTTCACCAACGCAAGTGTGTCAATAGCAAAAGAGTGCAGTCTTGGGAATTTTATCATTGGAAGATCAGTAGCCCAATTATCACTCTAAAAGAGGGCAGTATCCCCTGAAGCAATCGAGCAAGATGCAGTCCTTTTAAATTTCGTGCATAGTTTGACAATGTCCCTCCACCAAAAGGAGCTAGAGATGTTGGTGGCTTGTGGTGAAGAATTATTATAATTCCTCCAAACCAAATGAACCCAAGGGATGTTCTCCTTGTTGAAAAAATTATGTAAGAACTTGATGAGAAGGGCCTCATTGTGAGCAGAGAGATTGGTGATGCCTAAACCACCCTTAGATTTTGGCCTGCAGACCAGGTCCCAAGTTGCCAAGGATCTAGGTCTGTTAGAATTCTCCTGCGTTCCCCACACGCCAATTCTCCTAGATTTATCCACAATCTCAATGGCCCCATCAGCAAGCTTAAGGGTGCATAAGTAGAAAGTGGGTAGCGAACTAAGGATGGCCTTAGTCACCAGGATTCTTCCATCAACTGAGAGGAAGGATGAAGTAATGGCAAGGCGACGATTTATTCTAGAATAGAGTAGGCTAAGGTCTCCAATGCTAGGTCTGCTTAGACTTACTGGGAGACCAATATAAGTGAATGGGAAGGTTTCAAGCTTACAACCAAAAAGACCAGCCAAAAGGGTCGCTTTCTCATTAGAGAGATTAATTGGAAGGAGGCAGGACTTGGCAAAATTAACCCTGAGACATGTAGATTGTGCAAAGGTTTCGAGGATGCCTTTAAGGAAGAGGAGTTGACGAGGACAAGATTGCATAATAAGAAGGGTATCATCTGCATATTGTATAATCAGGAAATCACCATTGACCGGTGGGATGGGGTGGTGAAGGAGGTTCAACTGGAAGGCTTTGTTAATAACAGATTTTAGGAGATCTGCCGTCGAGACATAAAGAAGAGGTGAGAGGGGGTCGCCTTGTCTTAGGCCCATACGGCAGAGGAAAGATTTCCCCAGGACACCATTCAGAAGGACCGAAGAAGTGCCAGACGCGAGGATAGCCTTGATCCAACCAATGAATCGATCATCAAAACCATAATGATTCAACATAGAAAGGATCACAGAGTGCTCAATCTTGTCAAAAGCTTTGGTGAAGTCAAGTTTAAGAATAATGATCTCCCTTTTGGATTGGTGACATTGGTGAAGGAATTCAAAACTCCAGGCAAGACAATCCTGAATATTCCTATTTTTTATGAAGCCATATTGGTTCTGATGAACGATTTTGAGGATCACCTTTTGAAGACGGTCAGCGAGGAGCTTGGTGAGTAATTTAAGGCAAGAGTTGAGGAGTGAAATGGGCCTGTAGTCACCAAGATTTTCTGGATTTGGAACCTTTGGGATCAACGTGATGTGTGAGTTATTGATGCATTGAAGGTTGACGGTGCCATTAAAGAAACCATGGCACAGACCGTAGAAGTCATCTTTGATAATGTGCCAGCACCTCTTAAGAAACAGGCCGTTAAAACCATCCGGTCCCGGAGCACGGTCAGTAGGTAGAGATTTTATGATATTATCTATCTCTTTGGAGGTGAAAGGAAGGGAGAGGGAAACCAGCCCATCCGTCCTATCCACGAGGTTACCAAGGGAGAAATGCATGGTGGGATTATCAGAAGAGCCCAGACGTTTGGAGAAAGTGTTCCAAATTATGGCAGCTTTGGACTCATGGTCATTATAGGAGATGCCTTCACTAGAGGTCAACGTAGGGATCTTATTTCTTCTGTAGGATTTAGTAGCGATCGCATGGAAGAATTTCATGTTTTCTCCACCAAGTTTAACCCATCTAATAGTCCATCTATTCTTCCAGTAGATGCGCTTGTAGTGTATGAGGTTGGCAATGCGCTTTTTGACAATGTTTCAGAAATTGAATTCTGGTAGAGAAAGTGGCCTTTGTTCCTCAAGACCATCCAGGAGATTGAGAACCAAGTTGCACCTCTCCATCCACATGGAGATACGCGAGGAACTTTTGCTCCAATTTTTAGATATTTTCTAGTATTTTTGAGCTTCGAGGAAATGATCCCGGCGCTGTCTCGATACCTACTGCAAGGTATCGACCAGGCATTCTCGATAATGCTGAAGAAACCTTGGCAATCCATCCAGAAGTTTTCAAAGCGGAAGATTTTAGCCTTTCGAATCTCTGTACCGACAGAGATTAAGAGAGGGACATGATCCAAAGTGTTGCAGGAGAGAGGTTTAACCTCAGTGTTTGGAAAGGTCGTAGTCCATAGCACCGAGGAAAAAATCCAGTTTACTTGTTCCAAGAGGGGACTCTCCTGCATATTACTCCAAGTGAAGGTACGGCCAGAGATGGGAATTTCCACCAATCCATGTGAGTTTATAATTTTATTGAAGGTGCATATATCCTGCACGTTGCCACCTTCCCTGTTCCTGTTCCTGTTCCTGTTCTCTTCAGATCTGTAGAAATTAAAATTGCCAGCTAAGAGCCAAAGTTCGTCGTCTGGGTTCTCCAAGTTCATCATCCATTCAACAAAAGTTTCCCGCGCTTGCCCGGCACAAGGACCGTAGATATTAAGCAAGTGCCAATTTTGTCCAGAGACCAGAGAAGAAAACTTGATGTGGACAACAAAATTTGTGAGTTCCATAACTTCTCCATGGAAGAGAGCTCCATTCCAAATAGTGATAATGCCTCCCGAGCTACCAGAGGATGGGAAAAAAGCAAAATTATCAAAGCGTTTAGGGGCGAATTTTCTGATGTAGGAGTGATCAAAAAAATCTCTCTTAGTTTTTTGGAAACACAGGATGGAGCAATTAGATTCGTCAATTTTTTCTCAAATCGCATCGTGCTTAGTATCAGCACCTAATCGCCAAACTAGTCATTGCTTTGCATATCATCAAGAAAAGAAAGGAAAGGGGGTTGATAGAATATTTACAATGAAGATGGACTGGAGGCAATCGCCGGAGACTAGCAAATAGTGACACAAATAAGTCTACTTTTCTGCCTATTTCATGGTAGTCTTGTTTCCATTGTTATGTGTCCCATGTTTGCCCAGACAGAGTTATGTCTCATAGTTTTATTGTTTCTTTCCAAAAACAGGATACAAGTGGAAAGGAATAGAACCTTTATTCAAATTCATGCATAAAGCGCCTCTTGGAATAAATTTTCAAGTTAGTCAAATACATTTGATATTCGTGTGGTGTGGCATCTATTCAAATACCAAATAATCACCTTCTTTGTTATTAACATGTTGCCAGTAAAACTGCCAACAAAGAGTAAAATTTATTTTAAAATTGCCAAATGAGTAATGAACCTGCAGAGTGGTGTCTAGTTTGTACCTAAACGATGATAAGGATGCCTGGCTGTACAAATATGTCAACTAATTTTGTGATTCTATAGTAGTTTTGTAATGTATGAATGTCTTTCACTATGCAACTGGTAATGAAATATATGATGATAATTCGTCTTAAGTGCAAAACGGTGAGATGGCATGTAGATGTTTCAAATTTGTCAAGTAAATAACCAGTACCAAACGATCAAAAAACCCACTGGATTGCGCAACTCTGTCAACGAAGAATACGCAGTGCATTTGGGGGCAAAAGAATTGCAGTGAAGACATTGCATCATGAAACATTTAATTTTAGGCTCTTACCTTGACTGGAAAAGTTCCTGGAGGCAGTTTTGTTGTGAGTAGATCCCTTAAACGACGGATTGCCTTCACCTTGTTTGCAAGAATATCAAGTAGTGGCAAGAGCTCCTCAGTCCGAAGAGGAAAGTTAGGGGACAACCAAAGAACAGGCCTTAGACCTTTCTTATACTCGCTTTCTTTGCGCCTATGTCCATTCTCTGAAGTGGCAGGTTTGTGATAATCCCTTTCCTTGCCTCTTCTGTTCTCATCCCCTCTTACTACATCTACTGAATGCCTTCCTGGTTTTGTTTGTACATATGATGGAGATTCAACGTGGAGGTCGCTCACCTTATCATCTACACAGAGCGAACTTCTTGGTGGTACAATCTTCTTTGTACCCTCCTGCTTACTAATCCCAATTTGGCCCTTCTTTCCCCAATTACTAAACCAGCCTTTCTTATCATGTTTACTTTCCCCATTTCCGGAGATGCTTAAATCCTCAACTGGTATATCCCTCTCCCTTGGCTCAAAGCAACTGTGTCTAGGACCTACAAAGGTGTTGGACTGGCTTTCACCACCAGCATCTGGAGAATCCATCTTAAGTGCAGATTCCAGCTGCTTCTTCTCATCCTCAGTGAGTACATCATCGAACCCCTCACTCTCAGTGTCATTCTCATTGCAAGCGGAAAAGAATTCCTCATCAGTCATCGCACCAGGAACCCTCCTTGACTTGACACTCACCATAACATGGTGCATGTCATACACCTTAGCCTTCCACGAGCCAACCGCCTCTGTCCTCTCCTGCCGCCGCCATGTAACCTGTGGAAGCAGCACCGCCTGAGTGACGTCTATCCCCGGACGGAAGATATTCGTCAGCGACATCGCGGTGACCTCCTGCTGGACCTCTGCCTCTGAGGCGGGGGCACCGGCCCCTTCAAGGGCGTTCATCACCTCCTTATCCTTGTGGTTAATCATGCACAAGGACCCTGGCGGCACCTTGCCGTCCTCTGAGCCCTCCCCCAGAAATAGTATGGTCTGGTCAGAGCGCTGGATCTTGAAGCCATCGAAGCCCGCAAGCGTCATGTCCGCACGGAGGTTGGCGCCGCGCTTCCAGACCCTGTAGGTATCGGAGGGCGCTATGCGGGAGATGAAGGGAATGACGGAGCTCTCGAAGTGGAACGTGATTTCCATGTAGAAGTCGCGCATCCGGCGCATGGCGGCGACGACGCGGGGAAGGCGGCGGCACCACTTGGCCCATGCGAGAGGCTGGTAGTGGCGCACGATGACGCGTGCGAGCGCCTCCTCGCGCGCGCAGATGGCCTCCTGGAGCGCGCTCCAACCATGTTCGTTCTGCAGGCTCCAGTCGGCCCCAGCCGCCATGAGCATCTCGGCTGCCACGGCGTCGCCGAGGCGGACGGCGAGGTGGAGCGGGGTCTCGCGCCCCGGGACGTCGCGCCGGTCGATGACGGCCGAGACGGCCTCCGCGCGAACCTCCTCGGCGATGGAGTCCGCCTCCGTCCGGATCTCCTCAGGCTTCCGCGCCCGCGGGAGCGCGTCCAGCACGCGGCGCAGGGCAGCGTGGTCCCGCATCGCCACGGCGTGGTGCGCCGGGCTCTGCACGTACCTAGCCGCGTCAACGCCGACCATGGCGCCTCGAGTGTCGGCGTAGCTCCGACGAATCCGAGGAAAGGCCCGAGCTCACGAAACGCCTCCCTTCTCAGCGAGTCCTTTCTCCCTGATCTGTAACGCCAGGCAAAGAATTGAGCGAAACGTAAGGGAGGAAAAGCAATCAAGAACGGAGGATAAAGGACGGATTCTTCGCTTGCTCACCAGTTGCCCTTCTCCTCGCCTAACGGTCTCTCTCCCTCTCTCTCTTGGTTCTGTTGTATTACTCCACCTTTGTCTTCTCTCTCTAGACCGAGGAGTGAGATTGATTTTAGGTGCGGACGAGGGGAAGGCGGACCAACATTTGGGGCTTAATTTTGTCTCGTTACTCTATTTAAGCTGGTCATAGTGGGGATTAATTTAGAGTACTAGTAACATATACATGTTACTAGTCTAAGTTACTATCTTTATAGTGAAAAATAATTTAGGTGTGATAATATGCAATGCCATATTAATTAGGTTATTGACACACTTTACCTTGGTATGTCTGATATTACAGTAACATAGCTAGTCACTACTTAATCCATCTCTCTTTGTTAAATCATTGTCACATAAGAAAAATGCTGATTTGGATTCTTAGTTTTTTTTATCGAAACAGTGCTTTATTGATCAGATAACATCAATACACAGAGTTCTCCAGATACAATCCGGAACAGAATGGAAAATCTCACTCGACTCAAAAGAAATAAGACTTTGCTAAAACATGCGCTGCTACATTTAGACTACGCTTCACATGGATAAAAGACATCGATGTGAACGACTTCGCCATTTCCTTAATATCCTCGACCACCATGCCCACCAAAGATCTATCTGGTGCAGACGATAGGAACCGTTGTACCAGAGATAGACGATCAGAGGCAAAAATGACCTCGGCCAAGCTCTCCTCCTGTGCGAACCGAACCGCCTGCTGAAGCGCCAAGGCCTCAGCCTGTTCTGGCGGGGCAAGCCCCGACATATGATGACGGCACGCTGCAACACAGAGGCCAGCATTGTTCCGAACCACCACACCCGCGCCCATCTTGCCGGCATCTTCAAAGATTGTTGCATCCACATTAACCAGGAACACCCCCGGCGGCGGCGGAGTCCACTTGGGTGGAGCTGTGGACTCACGTCTATTAGCCGAAGGTTCCTTAAGAAGATGCAAGTTGATCAGCTCAGCATATGCCAATATCTTCGCACAGGTCCGCTTCGGATCAGGCCTGATAACAGAGTTTCTTGCCTCATTCCTTGCTTCCCACACAAATCAGAAAGTGACAGCAAGCACTGACGCCTGCACTTCACTCGTTCTTTCCAGGTAGTCAAAGATCCATTAGCTACAGGAAGCAAAGCTTTTCCTTTCTAACCGGATATTAAAGTGTTGCTTTACCTCCCTCCAAACCACTCTTGCAAATTGACAGAAGAGAAGAGCATGTTCAATATTCTCCATTCTCCCGTAAAAAACACACGATCCTGTCTCAGGGACACGACGCTTGATTAACTGATCACCACTGGGAAGACAGTTCTGAACAAAACGCCACAGATGGATAATCATCTTGCCCGGGACTTTAACCTTCCAAATAGATCGCCACTGTTTTTCTTGCTCCATCCATACAGAGCTTAATCCATGACCAGAGGAACTCCGCCATTTCAGAAATTTTGCACTTCTAACCAGATTATATCCTGACTTGACAGTATATAAACCTGTTGGAGATATGCCCTAGAGGCAATAATAAATATAGTTATTATTATATATCTTTGTGTTTATGATAAATGTTTGCATTCATGCTATAATAGTATTAACAAGGAAACCATTAATACTTGTGTGATTTGTAAACTTAATTTGAAATCCCTAGTATAGCCTCTATACTTCACTAGCTTGTTGGTTGATTGATGATGTGGTTTCTTTGTCATGAACATTGAGATGTTATCAACAACAAGATCATATCGTTAGGAGAATGATATGGTGGACATACTCCTATAGACAAGCGTAGCATAAAGATCAAGTCATTTCAATAGTTCAATTGCTATATGCTTTCTGATACATAGTAACCTAATTCCTTCGACCATGAGATCATGCATATCACCTTTACTGGATGGATGCTTTGATGTCATCAAACACCACACCGTAACAGGGTGGCTATAAAGGTGGCATTGAGTGTTCGGAAAGTATTGGTTGAAACACATGGATCAAGAGTGGGATTTGTCCATCCACATGACGGATAGATATTCTCTGGGCCCTCTCGGTGAAATGTCATCCAATTAGCTTGCAAGCATGTGACTTGGTCACAAGGGATCACATATCACGGGAACGAGAAAAGAGTACTTATCAGTAACGAGGATGAACTAGGTATGCAGAGATACCGACGATCATAACCTCGGATAAGTAACATATCGTGAGACAAAGGGAAATTGGTATCGTATGTAAGTGGTTCATTCGATCGCAAAGTAATCGTAGAAATATGTGGGAGCCATATGAATTTCCAGATTCCTCTATTGGTTATTGTTCGGAGAAGTGTCTCGATCATGTCCGCATAATTCACGAACCGTAGGGAGACACACTTAAGGATTCGACGTTGTTTGAGTAGTTATGGTATTATGAGAAAGAGACCGAATGTTGTTCGGAGTCTCGGATGGGATCCGGGATATCACGAGGTGATCCGGAATGGTCCGGAGAATAAGATTCATATAAGGAAAGTCCCGTTTCGGAGTTCGGGAATGATTCCGGTGTTTTCATCGGGGATATTCTAGAAGGTTCCGGATTGTCCGGCACTCCGGGGGGGAAGGGGTACATGAATGTGTCATTACATATTGGAATGATTGCATCATGTACTAAGTGTTCTTGCTGTCCCAAATATAGGATTAAATTGAATCCTAAAACAGAAAAGTCAAATGTCCAGTTTGAAAGTCAAACTGCCAAAAACAAGAAACTGTGGGAAACAAGCAAGAGGAGTTGGAACCAACCTGGAGGAGGAGTTGGACTCCTCCAGGCCGGCGCCCAGCCCAAGGCCGAGTTGGGGAGGGACTCCCTCCCTCCCCTGGCGCGCCCACACCCTCCCACCTATATAAGGAGGGGCAGGGCTCCCCTCCTAGACACACAAGTTTCCTATCCTCTAAACTAAACCCTAGATCTAGACCCCGGTTTAGAGCTATTCGGTTTAGAGCCTTCTAATTGGTTTAGAGCCCTCTAATTGGTGTGTCTAATTACTAGACCACTAATAGCCTCTCTCATAAGCTCCACCATACTCGCACCGGCTTAAGGCGAAGCCCTGCGGGATTTCCCCTCTACCTCCGGTACCACGCCGTTGTGCTGCCGGAATCGCGAGGAGAGTGCTACAACCTCCGCTGCCTGCTGGAACAAGGGAGAGGAAGGTCTTCGTCGAGTACCGAACGTGTGACCGACTGCGGGAGCGCTACGGGAACGCGGCGCCGGAAGGATCGTCTACGCGATCTTGAGATCGGAAAGAGTACGACTACATCACCCACGAGAATCTGCTCTCGTTAAACACTTTGGAATCTTCGAGGGTGAGTTATTCCATCGACTCGTTGCTACAATCTAGTAGATAGATCTTGGCTTGTTTGTTTGTATGCGATAGAAAATTTTTGTTTTCCATGCTACGAACCCCTACAAAACCATGACGTGTAAACGGCCAAGAGACGAAATCTGGACCGTCATGACGGGAGATAGGAGTCAGCACAATCTTCTCTTCAATCACCGGGTTGAAGAAAGCTTGCACATTTTCCAGATTCCACGTGCGAGTATCCTCATCAATCAGACAATGAATTGTTGCGAGCCTGGGAATTGGTGATGTCGAATGCATCTGCTCCGGAGGGCAACCAGGCACCCAATTATCAGCCATGATCTTCACCGATTTACCATCCCCAATGCCCTAGCGAACCCCTTCATAGAGCAAGTCTCTACCACGTAATAAACTCCAAGTAAAAGAGGCCGACTTTGGTCTAGTGGCATTCCAAAAATCAGAATCCGGATAATATCGTCCTTTCAGAACCCGTGCACAGAGCGAGTCTGGCACAGTAAGAAGCCGCCACCCCTATTTCACCAACATAGCTTGATTGAAGAGACCGAGGTCGCGAAACCCCATGCCCCCAGCCCTTTAGGCGTTGACAGCCAAGCCCAAGACCTCCAATGGATTTTCCTCTTACCATCCTCAACACCCCACCATTGGTTAGCGATCACTGATTTAATCTTATCACAGGTGATGAGAGGTAAACAAAAACAACTCATAACAAAATTTGGAATTGCTTGGATTGCAAATTTCAGCACCGTTTCATTGCCCGCCCTTGACAAAGGCCGGCTTGATAATCCATTAAGGTACTTCCATATCTTGTCATATATGTAATTGAAGGTTGCAGAAGGTGACCTTCCCATAGATGTGGGCATACCCAGATAGAAGTCATTGAGCACCTCACTCTGCACCTCCAAACTCATCTTCACTCCTTGTTTCACTTGGTCAGAACAATGATGGCCAAAGAAAACAGAAGATTTATCAAGGTTGATCTTTTGGCTGGAACCTTCACAATAAACCTTGAGAGTGCTTTTAAGAGCCTCCACACTCCTACTATCACTTCTTGCATAAAAGATGCTGTCGTCTACAAACAGTAAATGGGATATAGGGGGACCGAGCCTACCATTACGAATGCCATAGAGCTCACCTCGGTCCTCCCTTTGTTGCAGTAAACTCGACAACCCTTCGGTATAAAGAAGAAATAAGTACGGACTGATTGGATCTTACTGTCGGATCCCTCTTGAGGGAACAACCGGTTCAGTCAATTCACCATTCACTCGCATAGCGTAATGGACACAGGTTACACATCTCATCACCGATTGAATCCAAGTTGGATCAAAGTCAAGCTTGCAAAGGCAACCATGTAGATAGTTCCACTCCACCCGATCGTACGCCTTCATCATATCAATTTTCAGCGCGAAGAAGGAACGTTTCGCCCTTTGGTTACGCATGGTATGAAAGCACTCATATGCAATTAATGCATTATATGTAATCAGCCTTCCAGGCACAAGGGCACTCTGTTGTTCCGAGATGATCTCTGGTAAAATAACCTTCAGCCTGTTAGCCAAAACCTTGGAGGAAATCTTGTATAGTACGTTGCACAGGCTAATGGGCGGAAGTTTTTGAGATGTTTCGGCCTGGCAACCTTGGGTATGAGCACAATAATCGAATCACATAACCCTTCTGGGATCACACCTCCACATAAAAAGCTCCTGATAGCCAAGCATATATCTTTCTTGAAGAACTCCCAATGGGTCTGGTAGAATAATGATGGAAACCCATCAGGAACCAGGCGCTTTTGTAGGTCCCATCTGGAATAAAGCAGCCTCAATCTCCTCGTCAGTGTACGGTTTGCAAAGATCAGCATTCATAGCCTCCGTAACTTTTATAGGAATTGCATCAAGGATTACATCCACAGAATCACACTACTCAGAAGAGAAAAGGTGTTCGTAGAAGGTGTGAACCATACCTTTAATCTCCCCTTGTGACTCACACTTTGATCCATCCTCTCGTATAAGACTAGAAATTTTATTAGTGCGCTTACGAGCAGAGGCTTTTGCATGGAAAAAGCGGTGTTACGATCGCCCTCACGTAATCAGTCCACACGTGATCATTGTCTTGCCATAATCTCTTCACACTCGAAGAGCTCACAAAGCTGGCGCTCAACATCCTGCTCTTCCTTAACATTCTCCTCATTCACAGGCTGGCTACGCAAGAAAAGCAGCTGGCGTTCCAACTTCCGAATCTTTTTCTGAACCGAGCCGAACGTGGCCCGGCTCCAGTCTCTAAGCACAGGTGCCATCCTGTTGATCGAGGCCCAGGTCGAAGACAGCGACCTCGACTCGCCTCGGCATGCTGCCCAAGTAGCCTCCAGGGTTTCTTTGTAGTCCGGAGCCCTCCGCCACATCGCTTCATACCGAAAGTTAAAGGAGACCGAGGTCTGTCCCACACCCCTTGGATCCTTCACCAAAGTTGTGGCGCCCCGCAAAAACCACTACTAGAAAATCGCGTTGTTTTTGTGCATTGCATCATCATGACCGCATGCTCATGTCATCATGCCACATTGCATTTGAGCACCGTCGTGTCATCTTGCACTTGTTTGCATAAAACTATTTTCAAAAAACCTGTTTTTGTTTTCTAAACGCCCCGTCTTGATTTCAAATTAAAACTCGGTTCTCCGGGGTATTTTGTTTTGTCTACCCACGGTTTGCAAAAGCCCTGTTTTAAATAAATAAAATATTTAATTATTTTTAGGGGGCAGCCGTACCGGGCCGATCCGAGCCAGTCGGCCACCCCCAGTACAAAAACCCTACCTACCCTAGAACACCCAAAACCTATGCTACCAGATAACCTACCCAGCCTATCTACTGTAGCATCCCAATTGTCTAACAATTGTAATGCTACTTGGTCTAGTAATATAAAGGCTACTTCAAATATATAATTGTTGCATCATCATTATATCATGCTCATGTCATCATGCCTCCTTGCATTTGAGCATCATATAAAACCCTTTTTGATTTGGATCTTATCTCATATGCATTGTTAATTGTATTTGCTTCTTGAATTGTATTTGGTTCTTGATATATTGTTTAATGCCCAAGTTGAGTTGGGGGCATATCTCTTGTTAACTCCACCACCTTTCCTTCACCACCTTATAATTCCACCATCCAACTGAAATATGAGCTTTGCATTTTATTTGGGTTTACCTCTAGCTCATGTGGGTTGGGATGGATCCAATTCTTTCTCCACATGCTCTCATCTTAGCATCATGTTGTTTTCACATTATTGATGTATGAGAGCCACATGGCCACCTTTGCATGCCTTGTGAGTGGAATCCTTTGTCCTAGCTTCCATATGGATTATCATGGAATTATGCTCATGTTGGAATATTTTTGTGACTAATAATCATCTAGTGGAATATACACACTAGTAATTCCCAATTATACTCCAATGTGATCATCTCCATCTACTCCACTTGGAATTCCTTCTAAATTCTTTTGCTTGGCTTTTATTCCAATTTTGTAATGCATAATAATAATGCCATGTGATAATATTGTTTCACAAAAACAAGCATGGCATTAATTAATTTTGCATGGGCCATGCAGGTACCACCTTTTGCTTGTCATTTGGATTTTATTTGTTTTTGTAGTGGATCATCTCTCTCTATCTCTCTCTTTTGGCTTGGTCTAGTTGATCTTGTTAGAACCCCATCACCATATCCATCTATGACATCTTCCCCTTTTTCTCTTTTTCCCTCTTTGGGCTACCTTGCTTGAGCTTGGTTGATCATCCTTGATCTAGTCAGAAAGGACCCATCCCTCTCTCCCTAAGCCCTAGACCATCACCACCTCTCCCTCTTTTGGTATAGCTTGGTTTGATCTTGTCTTGCTTGAGCTTGCCAAAAGAGTACCATCTACCCTACCCCTTTCTCTAAACCCATACCCCCATATCCCATCCTAGCTAAACCCTAATCTACACCTAATCTAAACCAAACCCTAAACCTACCTCTCTCTCTCTCTCGGCCTCTCTCTCTCTCCCACCTAGCTGGCCCCACCCAGCTCGCCCCACCTGACCACCCCAACCCTAGCTACCCCAAACCCTACCCTAGCTCCAAACCTAGCCCTACCCGAGCCTCACCTCTCTCTCCCTAGCTCTCTCTCTCTGCCCTAGGGCCCCCTCTAACCCGAGCCTGCCCCTGCCTCCTTGGCATCACCCTGGCCCCACCTGGAAGCCTCCCACCTGCCCCTGCCCTGGCCTCCCGACCGAGCACGTGAGGAGAGGAGGAAAGGTGGCCGAGCCACCTTTTCCTCTACCTGCTCCCCACGGTACCCCCTCTCCTCTCCGTCCTTATCTTCCACGGCTCTGCTTCACCCTGCTACCCCCCCAGATCCAGCCCCAGCGCCCTGCCTCTCCCCCTCTTCTCCACCGCATCCGGCAACGCCACCGTAGGCCTCCACCGCACCCCGCCGTTCCAGACGCGCAGGCAGTCCGTGGAGTGGTTGGGGAGTACCAGGAGGCTCCCCTGCATCGCCTGGAACACGCCCGCGAGGAGGAGGAGCACCGGAGCTGCCAGTACCCGCACCGCCCGAGCCGAAACCCTAGACCATCTGTCCGTCTGCATCGCCGTTGATCGCCAGCGCCCCTGCCCGATCCAGCGCCACCGACAACCTCTCGGTGAGCCCCTGTATCCCTTAGACACGGTTCGCCTCGCTGCCGTCGCCTGTGTTCGCCGGACGTTTCGTCGTGCACGCTCTGTGCGCCGGCGTCGCGCTCGGTCCGCCTCGCTGTAGCGTCGCAGAAGCCCTAGCTAGGCCGCGCCCACCTCTCTGTCACCTAGCCCAAGCCACCGCAGCAGTAGCCACCCTGCGTGCAAGCCCCGGGTCACGAGATCGAAGCCCCGTGCCGCGCCCGCTGCCTCTGTCTTTTTCGTCAGAGAGAGAGAGGAAGAGAAACAGTGTCGCGGCGACGTTTTGCAGAAAACCCCCTCCCGTTTTGTTTTCCTCAACCCGCGCTCCTGCCGACCCCACCTATCTGCCTCTGGGAGATTTTATAAAAAGGCTCCCCTGCTTTGGTCGACTCAACCCGCGGTCCCCCCTGAGCCGCGTGGCAACCTCGAGCCGCCCACTGGCGTGTGGGTCCGCAGTGCTTCTAGGCCCACTTGTCTGCCTCTGTGGCTAGTTAAGGCCACGGTGTAAAAAGCTTTCTGTGCGCCTGTGTTGCTGAGTCAGCTTGACCCCACCCGTCAGCGTCAGGGGCTAGGTTCGTCTGAGTACAAAAAGTCTCGGTGCTTATCTGTTTTTAATTCAAATCTTTTCAAATTAATTCAAATTTAATTCTGTTTTAATATAACTTTTAAATTATAAGTCCAATTTAAACAAATAATATATGTTTTCAACTCAGAAAAATGTGAGGATTTCAAATATGCAACCCAAAATATATTTTGAACATTTAAAATTCCAAGTTTATTTAAATTACAATAAATACCCCTTTTCTTTAATAAATTGATAGCTTTTGATTTATAAGGCCAAATTTAATAAATAATATGTCTAAAATGATTAGCTCGACGAGACCTTTCCGTTTATGCAATCCTTGTTCTGTTTTGCAGCATGCATCATATAAATATAAAGTATACATCAACTAATATGAGGTTAAATTGGGGCCAAAACCCAATAAAAATGTTTATTCTTGTATTCCACACCTCACCATGTCATGCTACTTATTGCCATGCAAATTGTGCATCATTCATCATGGCATGATTGTTTGCTTGATGCATTTTATTCATATGCTTGTGCACTTTATTTATGTTGGCCCTTGTTTGTTTGGTTCTTCTTCGAATAGACGCTGAGCAGGGGATTTATCAAGACACCCAGGAGTACCACCCAGATCCTTCTCTCGCTTCAACTGAGCTGCCAGGCAAGCACTACCACATGCTTGCATACATATAGTACCTATTGCCTCTATCTTACTCTTGCATCATTGAGTCGCGGTTGCATTAAATTGAATCCCAAGTATTGCATAGCCTTTACTTTTAAACCCCACCGAAGCTTGTTCCTCCATCCCATGGGCCATTATTACAGGAGTTGTTTGAGCCATGCGAGTCGTAGAACAGCATGTGTAGGGTATGTGAGTGTCTGATGGATAACGAGGTACCTAAACAACTTAACCTGAGTAGTAATGGGATAACTAATGAAAGTGGCATCGGTGAGCCATATTTGCTATTTGGTTTTTCAGGCTCATTTGTGTCCCGTAAGACCCCGAGTACTTGATTCCCGTTCCAAGAATATTCACGCTATCCACATCCGGGAGGCTTATGAACCCCCTGAGCCAGAGCTTGATTCATTCTTATTTCTTGGGGCCACAAACTAGTTTGAGGTTTTATTTACTATCCTGTACTTATGCCATGCTTTACTGCTTTATTTAAAATTGTGCGAGGAGCACACTGTACTGTTTAGGAAAGCGGAGTGTTTTCGCGGTGTCGACAAGCCCAGTCACATTTTCGGGTTCCCAGTCGTTCACAGCCATTGACGCAAACCTTGAGGCCGTCTCGGAGTCAGCTAACTTCGTTGCGGGTAGCTCAATGGGGTGGCCCCCTGAAATATTTCTGAATCCTGTAATCTCTTTATCGTGACTGCCTCGTTGGGTTTTGATTTGGTTTTTCCGAGGCATATCGAGTGTGTGTTGCTATTTGTGCACCCCTGCAGGGTAAAACTTTCTGAAAGCCGTGTCCGCGGTTATGGACGACTTGGAGCACAGTTTCTCGATCATAGACAAGCATAACTAAAGTACCGCTTTTAACTTGACTAGACTAGGTACCTGACTAGTAAATAGTGCAACACTCACGGAATGGATAATAAAACTGCCAACGGATGGGGGTTGTTCGTCCGCTTCCTCGTCGGTAAGCGAGGAAGAGGATGGATCTGTTAAGATTACCGATATTACTGTTATAACTGCTGTTATTAATTCACGGACATCTGTCTATCTCTGGTTAGGCGGATGGTTAGCGAGTATCTATAGAATTGCTAGGGTTTATCTTTTGCTGCAATTGCGTCACCCCAGGTTGTGTTCCCTTTAGAGGCATAAAGACTTGCTGAGTACCCCTAGGGTCTCACACGATAAATTATTGGTTCAGATGAACAGGTACACTCGCAAGATGGATACTGGGTGGAAGAGACGGACGATGTGGGCAACGATCATTCGGTGTAGAGATTCCGGGAACGGGGATCCGTGAGGTCTGTGGGCAGAATGTGCTTATTTATGGGGCATCTTATGCCGATTTGCTTCTTATCCGTACTCGGATTTTGTCTTCCGCTTCCGCTTGATACTATGTTGATTGATGTATGAGGAGATATCCTAAACTATTATATCTATCTAGGATATTTGGATCTTGCCGTATGGCGTTGCTATTTTTCCTTTCTTTTTAGATGGAATGGCTCTGATGTACTGTTGTATGGTGGCTTGCATACATACTCATTTGTGTATGTAGTTGATCCCTTCGCCTGCCGATTACGCCGCCCGTTCTTGTCCCGATGTTTGGAAATGGTTGGGACGGCCGCAAGGTCTACCTGTGAGTGGCATTTGGGCCCCACCGTACTATTTCAACCATTTCTGATCATCCAGGCTTGTACTAGGAGCGTAATTCACCGAGGTAGTTACAATTGGTATCAGAGCCATCCCGACCTTCAGGGTCTCAGCCAAATGGTCGTTGTCTATCTAGCAAATATTTTTGGTAGTTATGTATACTAAGGAAAACAAAACGCGAGAGTAGGACTGCTTCCACTTTTCTTCTTACCCAACCACCACTCTTTTCTGGTAAGGAAGTGTAACATTTTCAATCCTCTTCTTAAATTCAAACTAGGATTCACATGTTCTGGGTTTCCGTAGTACCATAGGTTATGTATCTGTGTGTGTGAGTGTGTGTGTGTGTAATTCCTTGTCTATCTGTTGCATCCAAGTTGTTATCTTATCGGCCTTTTGGTTATCAACTGTTGGTACATTCCATACCGACAGGCTTTTGCAAACCGACGCGATCTATTTGATTCGTTGTATACCGACGCGATCTGTCTTACTCTTTGTTATCCGACGCTATCTTGTTTGTGGTGTTTGTTTCCGTAGTTGCTAATCTTTAGGTTATCTTGAGGAGAAGGTGTTGAGATATGTGTTTTACTTGTCCATGTGCGGAGTAATGATTTGAGTGCGGGATGGAGTCACGACCATACCACTACTCTTATCATTCGCTCTTGTATATTGAATTGGTAGAGTCACTAATCTTGATTCGTTAAGTAATTTTGCGCACCTATTGGTATTTTAATGCCGAAATTTGTGGAAAATTTTTCTTTGATATATTTGTGTACCACACTCCTTTTCAGTCGTGTGCGATATGCTTAATATCTTCTAGGTGCTTTGAACTTCGTTGATATTTTAATATCATCTTAGTAAATTGTATCCTTTAATCTTGAGTAATTCCATCTTGGTACTATTTTGGATTATTATTATTCTCCATCATAGTACTGACTTGTGTGTTATATCAATCACAGGATGGCACCACCACGCCGTTCTGAGGAGGACATACAACCTGAACTAGGGGCAGCGTTGTCAAGCATCGCCAATGCCTTGGCAGCAATGCAGCAGAACCAGCAACGCTTTGAAGAAAGTGTCAGGAGGAATGAGTTTGTTCCGCTACCTCCACCTCCCAAGCGAGGAGACATCAAAAGCTTCCTGAAGTTCAACCCACGCCAATTTGATGTTTCGGATCAACCACTTGATGCTGATGATTGGTTGCGTGAGATGTCAAGGCTGTTGATGACTACTGATGTTCCTGAGCAAGAATGGGTAAAGTGTGCTACTCACCTTCTGAAGGGAGATGCAGCTCTCTGGTGGGAGAATTACCTGAAGGAAAACTGCACTGGTTTTCAGCCTACTTGGGAACAGTTCACTGGAGCTTTCAAGGAGCAGTATCTGTCAGAAATTGTCATGGAGAGGATGAAGGAAGTGTTCCTCAACCTCAAGCAGGGCAATGATAATGTCAATACCTACATCAGGAACTTCATGAACCTTTCTCGTTATGGTGGCGATGAGATCTCTGATGACAAGAAGAAGCAAAAGAGGTTCAGGCAAGGGCTCAATGCATCGATTAAGTATGCAATCACACATGCAAGGCCGGCATCTTTTCTGGAACTTCAGCATACAGCTCTGCAGGAAGAGGCAAGTAGGCAAGTGTTCGAGGAGTCAAAGAAACACAGCCGTGATGCAGCAAGCTCTTCAGCTATGTCAGCTCCTTCTAAGCGTCGTGTCTGGGTTCCTAACACCCCACCGTCGCTCCCGGCTCCACCAAGACCTTCAAGCTACGCGGCGAGGCCACCAAACTTCCTCACTGCTGCTCCCAGGGGCTACAACCACCACTACCCTGGAGCGCCTGGCGAAGTCCCTGGCTACGTTGCTCCACGTCCACCGGGTGCTTGTTACACGTGTGGAGACTCTGGGCATCAACAATGGAACTGTCCGATGAAGAACAAGGCTCTTCCTCCACCACCTCCAAGATCTGCGGCAAGCTCTCCTTTGGTTCGTGCACCACCACCTCGGGCTCTCAACATCAACACCAAGCCCGGGTCTGCTATTGCTTGTGCCAACTGTGTCAACACCGCTCAAGCTGAGCATGCGCCTGGAGTTGTGATGGGTATGCTTTCCGTTAACTCAGTCCCTGCACGAGTTTTGTTTGATTCTGGTGCATCGCATTCTTTTGTGTCTCACAAGTTTGCAAATGAGAATGAGTTAGCTATGGATCCTCTCCTCAAGCGGTTAATGGTCCTTTCTCCTGGAGCAACAATGGCAGCTTCTAAAATCAGCCATGGCAATCAAATTGAGATTGGTGGCTCTTCGTTCTCGGCTTCCTTAATCATTTTGGGCAATTCTGACATTGATGTCATCTTGGGCATGGATTGGTTGACAGCAAATGCAGCTGTGATTGATTGTGTTGAACGCTCGGTTTCTCTGAAGATTCCTGAAGGCCATATAGTCTATTCTCCAAGTCTGACTCCTGCTATCCAGCTTTTCTCTTTGGCGGCTCTGAATGTTGATGCTATGGAAGCTATTCAGAGTGTTCCGGTGGTCTGTGAGTTCCCAGATGTCTTTCCTGAAGAGTTGCCAGGTATGCCTCCGAATCGTGAGGTTGAGTTTGTTATTGAGCTTGAACCTGGTACCGCTCCTATCTCCAAGCGGCCTTATAATATGGGTCCTGCTGAGTTGGCTGAACTCAAACGTCAGCTTGATGAACAAGAGAAGTTGGGTTTCATTCAGCATAGTACTTCTTCTTGGGGTAGCCCTACTCTCTTTGTGAAGAAGCGAGACCAGACTGATAGACTTTGTGTTGACTATCGGGCTCTCAATGCTAAAACCATCAAGAATAAATATCCCCTTCCGCGGATTAATGATCTTTTTGATCAGCTAGCTGGAGCTGTGGTATTCTCTAAGCTTGACTTGAGAAGTGGTTATCACCAAATCAAGATCCGCAAGGAAGATGTGCCTAAGACAGCTTTCACCACCCGCTATGGCCTGTATGAGTACACGGTCATGTCTTTCGGTCTCACCAACGCACCTGCCACCTTCTCGAGGCTCATGAACTCGGTTTTCATGGAGTATCTTGATAAGTTCGTTGTGGTCTATCTGGATGACATCTTAGTCTATTCTAAGTCACAAGAAGAGCATGAAGAACACCTTCGGTGTGTCCTAAACAAGCTTCGTGAGAACCGCTTGTATGCAAAGTTCTCCAAGTGTGAGTTTTGGCTGCCTCAAGTAACCTATCTTGGTCACGTCATCTCTGCCAAGGGCATTGCAGTCAATCCGGAAACTGTGAAGACAATTGTTGAATGGCTTCCTCCTGTAAATGTCAAAGAAGTGCGGAGTTTCCTTGGTTTGGCTAGTTATTGCCGTCGCTTCGTTCAGAACTTTTCGAAGATAGCGAAGCCTCTTACCGATCTCCTTAAGAAAGGCAAGAAATATCTTTGGACTCCTGCATGTCAAGCAAGCTTTGAGACACTCAAAGAAAAGCTCACTTCCACACCAGTCTTGGTTCCTCCGGATACATCCAAGCCGTTCCAGATCTTCTGTGACGCCTCTTTGCATGGATTGGGTGCGGTCCTCATGCAAGAAAAACAAGTTGTTGCTTATGCCTCTCGACAGTTGAAGACGCATGAGATCAACTATCCTACACATGACCTCGAGCTCGCAGCAGTTGTCTTTGCTTTGAAAGTATGGAGGCACTACTTGCTTGGCAACCGTTGTGAGATCTTTTCTGATCACAAGAGTCTGAAGTATATCTTTACTCAGCCTGATCTCAACCTTCGGCAAAGGAGATGGATTGAAGCAATCAATGACTTCGATTTGACCATCAACTACACTCCGGGCAAAGCTAATGTCATGGCAGATGCTCTCAGCCGCAAAGCTTATGTCAACAACCTCATGATGGAAGAACAACAGCCTCTCTTGTGCGAGGAATTCCGTCAGCTCAACCTGGAAATTGTGGAACAAGGGTATCTCCAGAACCTTCTAGCAACACCTCTCTTGGAAGAAAAGGTTCGCTCTTCTCAGCTTGGTGATCCGTACGCAAGAAAAATCATCTCCAGGATTCAGCTTCCGAAGTATGAGTCCTTCCACGTCGATGATCAAGGCACGCTTTTCTTTGAACACCGGATGTTTGTTCCGAACTACCCGGGTTTGAGAGAGCAAGTTCTCAAGGAGGCGCACGATTCTGTTCTTTCTATCCACCCTGGCAGCACAAAGATGTACATGGACTTGAAAACACAATATTGGTGGCCTGGTTTGAAACGGTATTGTGCCAAGTATGCCTCGGAGTGTGATGTTTGCCTTAGAGTAAAAGCTGTCCATCAGAAACCTTCTGGTCTTCTACAGCCATTGTAACCCCCAGAATGGAAATGGGAGAAAGTAGAGATGGACTTCATCACTGGTTTTCCAAGGTTGCAGAAGGGCAACAATGCAATCTTTGTTGTCATTGACAGGCTTTCTAAAGTGGCTCACTTCTTCCCCGTCAAGGAAACCATTTCTGCAATTCAGTTGGCGGAGCTCTATATCAACAGAATTGTCTCTCTGTATGGGGTTCCGCTTGAGATCAGTTCAGACCGTGGAAGCATCTTCACTTCCAAGTTCTGGGAGAGTTTCCAAAATGCTTTGGGAACAAAGTTGAACTTCAGCACAGCTTACCACCCTCAGTCGCAAGGACAAGTGGAAAGGATCAATCAGATTCTGGAGGATATGCTTCGAGCTTGCGTCATCTCTTTTGGCATGAAGTGGGAAGAATGTCTTCCTTATGCTGAATTCTCTTACAACAATAGCTTCCAGAAAAGCCTAAAGATGGCACCATTTGAGGCTCTCTATGGTCGCAAATGCAGAACTCCGATTGGTTGGTCGGGTGCCGGTGAAAGGATCTTGTTTGGCCCTGACATTGTGACTCAAGCGGAGGAGAAGGTTCACATCATTCTTGAAAATCTGAGGATTGCTCAAAGTCGCCAGAAGAGCAATTATGACAGGAAGCACACGGACATGGAGTATGTCCCTGGTGATCTCGTTTACCTTCGTGTCACTCCCATGAGAGGCACGCACCGTTTTGGTATCAAAGGAAAGCTGGCTCCTAGATACATCGGTCCTTTCAAAATTCGTGGAAGAAGAGGAGAAGTTGCTTATGCCCTTGAGATCCCGGAAAAACTCAAGGTCCATGATGTTTTCCACATCTCTCAGCTCAAGAAGTGCTTCAAGGATCCCGGCAGGACCGTGGATCATGAGCTTATCAATCTCCAAGAAGACCTGTCTTATCAAGAACACCCCACAAAAATCCTTGAAGTCGCAGAAAGAAGGACTCGCAACAAGTCCATCAAGTTCTGCAAGGTGCAGTGGTCGCACCATTCCGTTGATGAAGCCACTTGGGAACGTGAAGATGAGCTCCGTGCCAAGTATCCTACCCTCTTTGTGTCTTCTTCTTCTTCCTAGAATCTCGGGGCGAGATTCCTGTTTAGTGGGGGAGAGTTGTAGCATCCCAATTGTCTAACAATTGTAATGCTACTTGGTCTAGTAATATAATGGCTACTTCAAATATATAATTGTTGCATCATCATTATATCATGCTCGTGTCATCATGCCTCCTTGCATTTGAGCATCATATAAAACCCTTTTTGATTTGGATCTTATCTCATATGCATTGTTAATTGTATTTGCTTCTTGATATTGTATTTGGTTCTTGATATATTGTTTAATGCCCAAGTTGAGTTGGGGGCATATCTCTTGTTAACTCCACCACCTTTCCTTCACCACCTTATAATTCCACCATCCAACTGAAATATGAGCTTTGCATTTTATTTGGGTTTACCTCTAGCTCATGTGGGTTGGGATGGATCCAATTCTTTCTCCACATGCTCTCATCTTAGCATCATGTTGTTTTCACATTATTGATGTATGAGAGCCACATGGCCACTGCATGCCTTGTGAGTGGAATCCTTTTTCCTAGCTTCCATATGGATTATCATGGAATTATGCTCATGTTGGAATATTTTTGTGACTAATAATCATCTAGTGGAATATACACACTAGTAATTCCCAATTATACTCCAATGTGATCATCTCCATCTACTCCACTTGGAATTCCTTCTAAATTCTTTTGCTTGGCTTTTATTCCAATTTTGGAATGCATAATAATAATGCCATGTGATAATATTGTTTCACAAAAACAAGCATGGCATTAATTAATTTTGCATGGGCCATGCAGGTACCACCTTTTGCTTGTCATTTGGATTTTATTTGTTTTTGTAGTGGATCATCTCTCTCTCTATCTCTCTCTTTTGGCTTGGTCTAGTTGATCTTGTTAGAACCCCATCACCATATCCATCTATGACATCTTCCCCTTTTTCTCTTTTTCCCTCTTTGGGCTACCTTGCTTGAGCTTGGTTGATCATCCTTGATCTAGTCAGAAAGGACCCATCCCTCTCTCCCTAAGCCCTAGACCATCACCACCTCTCCCTCTTTTGGTATAGCTTGGTTTGATCTTGTCTTGCTTGAGCTTGCCAAAAGAGTACCATCTACCCTACCCCTCTCTCTAAACCCATACCCCCATATCCCATCCTAGCTAAACCCTAATCTACACCTAATCTAAACCAAACCCTAAACCTACCTCTCTCTCTCTCGGCCTCTCTCTCTCCCACCTAGCTGGCCCCACCCAGCTCGCCCCACCTGACCACCCCAACCCTAGCTACCCCAAACCCTACCCTAGCTCCAAACCTAGCCCTACCCGAGCCTCACCTCTCTCTCCCTAGCTCTCTCTCTGCCCTAGGGGCCCCTCTAACCCGAGCCTGCCCCTGCCTCCTTGGCATCACCCTGGCCCCACCTGGAAGCCTCCCACCTGCCCCTGCCCTGGCCTCCCGACCGAGCACGTGAGGAGAGGAGGAAAGGTGGCTGAGCCACCTTTTCCTCTACCTGCTCCCCACGACACCCCCTCTCCTCTCCGTCCTTATCTTCCACGGCTCTGCTTCACCCTGCTACCCCCCCAGATCCAGCCCCAGCGCCCTGCCTCTCCCCCTCTTCTCCACCGCATCTGGCAACGTCACCGTCGGCCTCCACCACACCCCGCCGTTCCAGACGCGCAGGCAGTCCGTGGAGTGGTTGGGGAGTACCAGGCGGCTCCCCTGCATCGCCTGGAACACGCCCGCGAGGAGGAGGAGCACCGGAGCTGCCAGTACCCGCGCCGCCCGAGCCGAAACCCTAGACCATCTGTCCGTCTGCATCGCCGTTGATCGCCAGCGCCCCTGCCCGATCCAGCGCCACCGACAACCTCTTGGTGAGCCCCTGTATCCCTTAGACACGGTCCGCCTCGCTGCCGTCGCCTGTGTTCGCCGGACGTTTCGTCGTGCACGCTCTGTGCGCCGGCGTCGCGCTCGGTCCGCCTCGCTGTAGCGTCGCAGAAGCCCTAGCTAGGCCGCGCCCACCTCTCTGTCACCTAGCCCAAGCCACCGCAGCGGTAGCCGCCCTGCGTGCAAGCCCCAGGTCACGAGATCGAAGCCCCGTGCCGCGCCTGCTGCCTCTGTCTTTTTCGTCAGAGAGAGAGAGGAAGAGAAACAGTGTCGCGGCGACGTTTTGCAGAAAACCCCCTCCCGTTTTGTTTTCCTCAACCCGCGCTCCTGCCGACCCCACCTGTCTGCCTCTGGGAGATTTTATAAAAAGGCTCCCCTGCTTTGGTCGACTCAACCCGCGGTCCCCCCTGAGCCGCGTGGCAACCTCGAGCCGCCCACTGGCGTGTGGGTCCGCAGTGCTTCTAGGCCCACTTGTCTGCCTCTGTGGCTAGTTAAGGCCACGGTGTAAAAAGCTTTCTGTGCGCCTGTGTTGCTGAGTCAGCTTGACCCCACCCGTCAGCGTCAGGGGCTAGGTTCGTCTGAGTACAAAAAGTCTCGGTGCTTATCTGTTTTTAATTCAAATCTTTTCAAATTAATTCAAATTTAATTCTGTTTTAATATAACTTTTAAATTATAAGTCCAATTTAAACAAATAATATATGTTTTCAACTCAGAAAAATGTGAGGATTTCAAATATGCAACCCAAAATATATTTTGAACATTTAAAATTCCAAGTTTATTTAAATTACAATAAATACCCCTTTTCTTTAATAAATTGATAGCTTTTGATTTATAAGGCCAAATTTAATAAATAATATGTCTAAAATGATTAGCTCGACGAGACCTTTCCGTTTATGCAATCCTTGTTCTGTTTTGCAGCATGCATCATATAAATATAAAGTATACAGCAACTAATATGAGGTTAAATTGGGGCCAAAACCCAATAAAAATGTTTATTCTTGTATTCCACACCTCACCATGCCATGCTACTTATTGCCATGCAAATTGTGCATCATTCATCATGGCATGATTGTTTGCTTGATGCATTTTATTCATATGCTTGTGCACTTTATTTATGTTGGCCCTTGTTTGTTTGGTTCTTCTTCGAATAGACGCTGAGCAGGGGATTTATCAAGACACCCAGGAGTACCACCCAGATCCTTCTCTCGCTTCAACTGAGCTGCCAGGAAAGCACTACCACATGCTTGCATACATATAGTACCTATTGCCTCTATCTTACTCTTGCATCATTGAGTCGCGATTGCATTAAATTGAATCCCAAGTATTGCATAGCCTTTACTTTTAAACCCCACCGAAGCTTGTTCCTCCATCCCATGGGCCATTACTACAGGAGTTGTTTGAGCCATGCGAGTCGTAGAACAGCATGAGTAGGGTATGTGAGTGTCTGATGGATAACGAGGTACCTAAACAACTTAACCTGAGTAGTAATGGGATAACTAATGAAAGTGGCATCGGTGAGCCATATTTGCTATTTGGTTTTTCAGGCTCACTTGTGTCCCGTAAGACCCCGAGTACTTGATTCCCGTTCCAAGAATATTCGCGCTATCCACATCCGGGAGGCTTATGAACCCCCCTGAGCTAGAGCTTGATTCATTCTTATTTCTTGGGGCCACAAACTAATTTGAGGTTTTATTTACTATCCTGTACTTATGCCATGCTTTACTGCTTTATTTAAAATTGTGCGAGGAGCACACTGTACTGTTTAGGAAAGCGGAGTGTTTTCGCGGTGTCGACAAGCCCAGTCACATTTTCGGGTTCCCAGTCGTTCACAGCCATTGACGCAAACCTTGAGGCCGTCTCAGAGTCAGCTAACTTCGTTGCGGGTAGCTCAATGGGGTGGCCCCCTGAAATATTTCTGAATCCTGTAATCGCTTTGTCGTGACTGCCTCGTTGGGTTTTGATTTGGTTTTTCCGAGGCATATCGAGTGTGTGTTGCTATTTGTGCACCCCTGCAGGGTAAAACTTTCTGAAAGCCGTGTCCGCGGTTATGGACGACTTGGAGCACAGTTTCTCGATCATAGACAAGCATAACTAAAGTACCGCTTTTAACTTGACTAGACTAGGTACCTGACTAGTAAATAGTGCAACACTCACGGAATGGATAATAAAACTGCCAACGGATGGGGGTTGTTCGTCCGCTTCCTCGTCGGTAAGCGAGGAAGAGGATGGATCTGTTAAGATTACCGTTATTACTGTTATAACTGCTGTTATTAATTCACGGACATCCGTCTATCTCTGGTTAGGCGGATGGTTAGCGAGTATCTATAGAATTGCTAGGGTTTATCTTTTGCTACAATTGCGTCACCCCAGGTTGTGTTCCCTTTAGAGGCATAAAGACTTGCTGAGTACCCCTAGGGTCTCACACGATAAATTATTGGTTCAGATTAACAGGTACACTCGAAAGATGGATACTGGGTGGAAGAGACGGACGATGTGGGCAACGATCATTCGGTGTAGAGATTCCGGGAACGGGGATCCGTGAGGTCTGTGGGTGGAATGTGCTTATTTATGGGGCATCTTATGCCGATTTGCTTCTTATCCGTACTCGGATTTTGTCTTCCGCTTCCGCTTGATACTCTGTTGATTGATGTATGAGGAGATATCCTAAACTATTATATCTATCTAGGATATTTGGATCTTGCCGTATGGCGTTGCTATTTTTCCTTTCTTTTTAGATGGAATGGCTCTGATGTACTGTTGTATGGTGGCTTGCATACATACTCATTTGTGTATGTAGTTGATCCCTTCGCCTGCCGATTACGCCGCCCGTTCTTGTCCCGATGTTTGGAAATAGTTGGGACGACCGCAAGGTCTACCTGTGAGTGGCATTTGGGCCCCACCGTACTATTTCAACCATTTCTGATCATCCAGGCTTGTACTAGGAGCGTAATTCACCGAGGTAGTTACATCTACCCACCCTGCCTCCACCTTACCTGCACCAATCGGTGCACGCCACCTCACCTCTCCCTTCCCTCTATCCAGTCCCATGCCGCCACATCAGCCCCTGGCCCCACCTCCTCTCCACCCCACACACGCACTCACACACAGCCCCACCGGCCCTCCACTCCTTCTCACCACCCACCGCCAGCCTGGCCCCACCCCGTCAGCCCCTCTCCCGTGCCCACCGACCCGCCCCTGGACACGCCTCCCACGCGCGCCTGCCCCTGACCCCACCACCCCGCGGTAGCCCGCCCCCAGGCGCGCCTCCCCCGCAGCACACCCCTCTCTCTCTTCCCCCCCGTGTCGGCACCCTCGCCACCAACCGCTCTCGCTCCCCTCGCCGGATCCCCAGCGCCGCCGCGAGCTCGGCGCCTTCTCCCTCGTCTTCCGCGCTCGTCGCCGCCCTGCCTCTCCTCTCCTCCGGCCGCGTCGCCGCCTCTCGCCCGCGTCACCGAGGCCGCGCCCGTCTCGCCATCGCCGGCCGAGGTCGCCACATACCCCGACGCGCCCTCCCCCTCCTCCGCCCGTCACCCGCGCCCTCTGCCCCGCTGCAGCCCGGCCTGCATCGACCTCGCCGTGCGCCCTCGCTCGTCCCCGCCTCCTGTCGCCCTCCTCCTCCTCTGTCTCCCTGATGGTGCCCTTCTCCGCTGGCCATGACCCCGTCGGTCCCCTCGAGCAGCGGCCGTTCGCCCTCGCGACCGCCCTCCCCTGTGAGCCTCACCGTCCTCTTCCCTTGAGCCGCCCGCCAGCAAGCCCCGACCGCCTCCCTGTCTGGTCCCCCGAGCTCGCTGCCCCGAAGCTCCCCTTCCAGCCTCCGCTCTGGCCCTGTGACCCCGCCACTCCGCTGGTGTTCCTCGCTGCCTAGGCTCGTCTCGCGCCTGCCCGAGCCACTGCCTCCTCTGCGGTAGCCGATGTTTGTCGTCGGCCCGTCCTCTGTGCCAAGGAGCCACCCCATCGTCCTCGTCCTGCGCGCTGTTGGTGCCTAGCACGTGTGTGCTTGCTGTTGCTGCTGGCTCCCGGTTCCCTTTTTGCCTTCAGTGTGTTTCTGTTGTGAAGCTGTTGCAGCGAGGTGGTGTGTCGATGATGTGAAGAAATCCTTCAGGGAGGTGACAAGGAATGTTACTGTAGTTCGGGTGATGCTTGTGTTGTGGAGGTGTTGTCTTGGTGGACGTGTCCTATGGAAACACAGAGACCATCGCCAAGCTCTACCGAAGTGGAATCGACGCCAAGGACGACAAGATCATCTCGTCGAAAAGACCTATCCGATGCCGCCATCCCGATGATCATGCTACGAAGATCGAACAATGCCTAGATTCCCGCCGAACGTAGAAGCCGGAACATCAAGACCTTCCTCACGGATCTGACGCACCCGGACGCCCAGGTCGCCGACACGGATACGCCAAGTACTTCCTCGAGGATGCCAAGTTCTTCACCCCGAATGCCAAGACCGACTCGATGGCGTGGACCCGACAAGATCTTCGCAATGACAAGATCGACACCGACCAGGGCGAGCCCGATGCGCCCCGACGCCGAACCAAGTCCTTCGACAACCTCTGAAGACCGATCTCATCGAACCGAACCTTTCCTTCCCGTCGAACCCTGAGACCGGACCCCGAACCCTCGGTGAACCCCAAGATCGCCATTCGATGTGTGACCCCTATCCGAGACCCCTCATATTTTTATAATATATGTTATTGATCTTATTGCATATTAAATGAACATGTTTGCATACATATTGTGGGTGTTTGGGGGTATCTAGACGATTCACCTAAATTAAATATGGGATCCATATGCGGGCAAATCTAGTCTTATATTGGTCCCATTTAAATTTGTGTAGCGAACCGGTGCTATCTTTTGCCATGTTAAGACAACATTTAAATTGTGGGGTATCTAAACAACTTGAACCACTTAAATATTTGCCGGGACCCTTGCTCCGTTAATATGGCCTAATTGCATCGCATCCTTGCCATGCCATACATCATACATGCATCATGCCCGATCTTTTGCCGTAGTATTAAATAGTCCATCCGGTGTTTCTTCTAGTGCTTTGCTTCTTCATGGATTAGGCCGATGTGTTGATGCGAGTGTCGAACCGATCTTCGGATGAACCTTCGTCAATGTTTTCAGGCGAGCATCTCCCTCTTTTCCTCCTATCTTACTTTTATAGTATTTATTCCCTCCTGTTGATCTATTGCTATCTGTGTTGCGATGTTCTAGTTTTCGTACCCGTGATATCCCTTGCAGCCCTATATTGCCTTGGACACATCCTATTACCTCTTGTTTGGTAGATAGCTGGACTTGCGCGTCGTAGTCGCTTGCTCAAGTGCTGTTGCGTGTCATCGAGTACCACAGTTGTTGGAGTATTGCCGCACGTGTAATGTTGGAGATGATCGAGACTTTAATTATTGTTTAATAACTAAAATTGAAAGTAGGTAAATGCAGAGGCACCGGTGGGTAATAGACAATATTTGGATTTTAACCGCTCACTGGTGTCCCGTAGGACCCCGAGTTCTTGACACCTGTTCCGAGATCGAGCGCGCTAACCACAGGTGGGGTGTGTGGGCACCCCCATCGATTAGTACCTGATTTCAAAGTACTGTTCCAGGGGCCACAAACTAGTTTGAGGTTTTATTTACTATCCTGTACTTATGCCATGCTTTACTGCTTTATTTAAATTGTGCGAGGTACTGCACCTGTACTGTTTAGGATTGCGGAGTGTTTTCGCGGTATCGACAAGCCCAGTCACACTTTCGGGTTCCCAGTCGTTTACAGCCACTGACGCAAACCCTGAGTCCGTCTCGGAGACCGGCCGACTTCGTTGCGGGTAGCTTAGTGGGGTGGCCCCCATGTACTTGCTTTGGGTCTGGGAAACGTCATGACTTAGGCCCCGCCGACATACCGATGGGTGTATGTTAACTGATCTGGCAAAAAGGGTCGAAGTGCGTGTGGATACTTTGGTGCACCCCTGCAGGGTTAAATCTTTTCGAAAAGCCATGTCCGCGGTTATGGACGACTTGGAGCACAGTTCTTGATCATAAACAACTATAACTAAAGTTTACTTTTATAATTTGACTTGGATCCGTTATGACTAGTAATCAGCTTCACCACAACGGAATGGCTAAATAAAAGTACCAACAACTGCTGGGTTTGGGACATCTCATGCTAACTGTATCTGACTAGTAAGTGTTGCAACTACAATGGAATGGTTAACTAAAAGTGCCCACTGCTTATTATATCAGGATGACTATCTATACCTGACTAGTAATTGATGCAACGATAACTGAATAATAAAACTGCCAACTGTGTGAGTTCCTCGGTTGACTTCCTCGTTTGGTCTCGAGGGGGAAATACCAGGATGGGTATGTTTGGTGGTAGAATCAGGATGGTTTCGAATACGTCTTTCTTATCTCTCTCTCTGATAGCCGACAGTTGTATCGAGTCTCGATAGGTTGTTCAGTGCATGCTGCGCTGCCGCTCAGTCCACCATACCTATGTAGGCGAGGACCGCCGAATTCTAGTCTCGCCGTGTACTGGCCTCAGTACTGACCGCTCTCTCTTTTTCCTTTGCCCTTTGTCGGCACCCCTTTTGTTTAAGCAGGTTTTGAGATCGACGTCGTTAGCAGGGTTACCCTTCCGGCTTGGCCTGGGCAGGGTTATGGACGCCATTGGTTATTCTTCAGGGCTCTTAGCTCAATTTGCATCTTGTCCGTACTCGGACGCTATATCGATTTCCAGGTGATTTGGATCTTTGTATTGTATATCTGTATCCTTGACTCTTTGAGTCGTTGTTGTATATATCTGTTCTGTGGGTTCCATCGTGGACTATTGTGTAATGGTATTACTTCGTTTTCCACCCGCACGAAAGTGCCTGGTGGGCACCTTTGAATCGTTTCTATGCGGGTTTGGCAGGAATCGCTGAAACTCGCATAGGGCCGATTCTGAGGGTGTTACAGAGTGGTATCAGAGCCCAGCAGTTGCGATACCCCACAA
Organism: Avena sativa; assembly: GCA_916181665.1. Lineage (NCBI taxonomy): Eukaryota > Viridiplantae > Streptophyta > Magnoliopsida > Poales > Poaceae > Avena > Avena sativa. Next base: position 352,145,938 of record OV702294.1, on the reverse strand, counting down.
GTCCAGCCTGTAGGATAACCTAGCTAACGGCCGAAGTAGAGTGTCAAAAAACTATTTTTGCAAAAATCGGTTGGATAGTTCTGATTAGGTCTGATTTTACTCCTTACCCCTCTGCTGCTCTCCTCTCGCCTCTGCGTGTTTTGAATCCGCTCTCTTCTCTCTCTTCGAGTCCAGGATTTCTCGTGGTTGGGTTCCATCGTACCTTCAGGGTTTCGCTTCCTCCTTTGGTAACGGTGTTGCTACATCTGGCCTTCATGCTATCCGAGGAATCCTTCGTCTGGTGGACTTCTCTTTGTTCCTTCTCGTGCCTTTCGGTGTTTTCCGACGCGACGACATCCTCTACGCCAGGTCCGATGCAGAGCCTGCATCACTCCTTTGTTCCGAACCTCGATTGTCGAGAACTTCAGTCTGATTCCGAGAATGGTTGCACGCTTTTCTACTGATTGTGCAGAGTAATAGTTTGGGTGCGTGATGGATTGGCCCCCATGCCGACTACCCCTTCTATTCGCTTTTGTACATTGAAGTGGATGAGAATGCATTGGTTCTCTCTTTCTATCGAAGCTAGAGGTGGCTTTATTTGTTGATACCTCTGCCTTCGCCTTTTGTTTCCGGAGTGTTCTCTCGACGATCACGGATAACGACCTCTTGTTAGTGGTGTCGCGAGGATCTACACGAAGCGAGAAGACGCAGATCGTCGACCTTCCTTCCGGTACCATGAGGCGGATCTCGAGGGCGAGATCCATTGTTAGTGGTGTCGAATTGTGGCGCCCCGCAAAAACCACTACTAGAAAATCGCGTTGTTTTTGTGCATTGCATCATCATGACCGCATGCTCATGTCATCATGCCACATTGCATTTGAGCACCGTCATGTCATCTTGCACTTGTTTGCATAAAACTATTTTCGAAAAACCTGTTTTTGTTTTCTAAACGCCCCGTCTTGATTTCAAATTAAAACTCGGTTCTCCGGGGTATTTTGTTTTGTCTACCCACGGTTTGCAAAAGCCCTGTTTTAAATAAATAAAATATTTAATTATTTTTAGGGGGCAGCCGTACCGGGCCGATCCGAGCCAGTCGGCCACCCCCAGTACAAAAACCCTACCTACCCCAGAACACCCAAAACCTATGCTACCAGATAACCTACCCAGCCTATCTACCCACCCTGCCTCCACCTCACCTGCACCAATCGGTGCACGCCACCTCACCTCTCCCTTCCCTCTATCCAGTCCCATGCCGCCACATCAGCCCCTGTCCCCACCTCCTCTCCACCCCACACACGCACTCACACACAGCCCCACCGGCCCTCCGCTCCTTCCCGCCACCCACCGCCAGCCTGGACCCACCCCGTCAGCCCCTCTCCCGTGCCCACCGACCCGCCCCTGGACACGCCTCCCACGCGCGCCTGCCCCTGACCCCACCACCCCGCGGTAGCCCGCCCCCAGGCGCGCCTCCCCCGCAGCACACCCCTCTCTCTCTTCCCCCCCGCTTCGGCACCCTCGCCACCAACCGCTCTCGCTCCCCTCGCCGGATCCCCAGCGCCGCCGCGAGCTCGGCGCCTTCTCCCTCGTCTTCCGCGCTCGTCGCTGCCCTGCCTCTCCTCTCCTTCGGCCGCGTCGCCGCCTCTCGCCCGCGTCACCGAGGCCGCGCCCGTCTCGCCATCGCCGGCCGAGGTCGCCACATACCCCGACGCGCCCTCCCCCTCCTCCGCCCGTCGACCGCGCCCTCTGCCCCGCTGCAGCCCGGCCTGCATCGACCTCGCCGTGCGCCCTCGCTCGTCCCCGCCTCCTGTCGCCCTCCTCCTCCTCTGTCTCCCTGACGGCGCCCTTCTCCGCTGGCCATGACCCTGTCGGTCCCCTCGAGCAGCGGCCGTTCGCCCTCGCGACCGCCCTTCCCTGCGAGCCTCGCCGTCCTCTTCCCTTGAGCCGCCCGCCAGCAAGCCCCGACCGCCTCCCTGTCCGGTCCCCCGAGCTCGCTGCCCCGAAGCTCCCCTTCCAGCCTTCGCTCTGGCCCTGTGACCCCGCCACTCCGCTGGTGTTCCTCGCTGCCCAGGCTCGTCTCGCGCTTGCCCGAGCCACTGCCTCCTCTGCGGTAGCCGATGTTTGTCGTCGGCCCATCCTCTGTGCCAAGGAGCCACCCCATCGTCCTCGTCCTGCGCGCTGTTGGTGCCTAGCATGTGTGTGCTTGCGGTTGCTGCTGGCTCCCGGTTCCCTTTTTGCCTTCAGTGTGTTTCTGTTGTGAAGCTGTTGCAGCGAGGTGGTGTGTCGATGATGTGAAGAAATCCTTCAGGGAGGTGACAAGGAATGTTACAGTAGTTCGGGTGATGCTTGTGTTGTGGAGGTGTTGTCTTGGTGGACGTGTCCTATGGAAACACGGAGACCATCGCCAAGCTCTACCGAAGTGGAATCGACGCCAAGGACGACAAGATCATCTCGTCGAAAAGACCTATCCGATGCCGCCATCCCGATGATCATGCTACGAAGATCGAACAATGCCTAGATTCCCGCCGAACGTAGAAGCCGGAACATCAAGACCTTCCTCACGGATCTGACGCACCCGGACGCCCAGGTCGCCGACACGGATACGCCAAGTACTTCCTCGAGGACGCCAAGTTCTTCACCCCGAATGCCAAGACCGACTCGATGGCGCGGACCCGACAAGATCTTCGCAACGACAAGATCGACACCGACCAGGGCGAGCCCGATGCGCCCCCGACGCCGAACCAAGTCCTTCGACAACCTCTGAAGACCGATCTCATCGAACCGAACCTTGCCTTCCCATCGAACCCTGAGACCGGACCCCGAACCCTCGGTGAACCCCAAGATCGCCATTCGATGTGTGACCCCTATCCGAGACCCCTCATATTTTTATAATATATGTTATTGATCTTATTGCATATTAAATGAACATGTTTGCATACATATTGTGGGTGTTTGGGGGTATCTAGACGATTCACCTAAATTAAATATGGGATCCATATGCGGGCAAATCTAGTCTTATATTGGTCCCATTTAAATTTGTGTAGCGAACCGGTGCTATCTTTTGCCATGTTAAGACAACATTTAAATTGTGGGGTATCTAAACAACTTGAACCACTTAAATATTTGCCGGGACCCCGGTTCCGTTAATATGGCCTAATTGCATCGCATCCTTGCCATGCCATACATCATACATGCATCATGCCCGATCTTTTGCCGTAGTATTAAATAGTCCATCCGGTGTTTCTTCTAGTGCTTTGCTTCTTCACGGATTAGGCCGAAGAGTTGATGCGAGTGTCGACCCGATCTTCGGATGAACCTTCGTCAATGTTTTCAGGCGAGCATCTCCCTCTTTTCCTCCTATCTTACTTTTATAGTATTTATTCCCTCCTGTTGATCTATTGCTATCTGTGTTGCGATGCTCTAGTTTTCGTACCCGTGATATCCCTTGCAGCCCTATATTGCCTTGGACACATCCTATTACCTGTTGTTTGGTAGATAGCTGGACTTGCGCGTCGTAGTCGCTTGCTCAAGTGCTGTTGCGTGTCATCGAGTACCACAGTTGTTGGAGTATTGCCGCATGTCTAATGTTGGAGATGATCGAGACTTTAATTATTGTTTAATAACTAAAATTGAAAGTAGGTAAATGCAGAGGCACCGGTGGGTAATAGACAATATTTGGATTTTAACCGCTCACTGGTGTCCCGTAGGACCTCGAGTTGTTGACACCTGTTCCGAGATCGAGCGCGCTAACCACAGGTGGGGTGTGTGGGCACCCCCATTGATTAGTACCTGATTTCAAAGTACTGTACCGGGGGCCACAAACTAGTTTGAGGTTTTATTTACTATCCTGTACTTATGCCATGCTTTACTGCTTTATTTAAATTGTGCGAGGTACTGCACCTGTACTGTTTAGGATTGCGGAGTGTTTTCGCGGTATCGACAAGCCCAGTCACACTTTCGGGTTCCCAGTCGTTTACAGCCACTGACGCAAACCCTGAGTCCGTCTCGGAGACCGGCCGACTTCGTTGAGGGTAGCTTAGTGGGGTGGCCCCCATGTACTTGCTTTGGGTCTGGGAAACATCATGACTTAGGCCCCGCCGACATACCGATGGGTGTATGTTAACTGATCTGGCAAAAAGGGTCGAAGTGCGTGTGGATACTTTGGTGCACCCCTGCAGGGTTAAATCTTTTCGAAAAGCCGTGTCCGCGGTTATGGACGACTTGGAGCACAATTCTCGATCATAGACAACTATAACTAAAGTTTACTGTTATAATTTGACTTGTATCCGTTATGACTAGTAATCAGCTTCACCACAACGGAATGGCTAAATAAAAGTACCAACAACTGCTGGGTTTGGGACATCTCATGCTAACTGTATCTGACTAGTAAGTGTTGCAACTACAATGGAATGGTTAACTAAAAGTGCCCACTGCTTATTATATCAGGATGACTATCTATACCTGACTAGTAATTGATGCAACGATAACTGAATAATAAAACTGCCAACTGTGTGAGTTCCTCGGTTGACTTCCTCGTTTGGTCTCGAGGGGGAAATACCAGGATGGGTATGTTTGGTGGTAGAATCAGGATGGTTTCGAATAGGTCTTTCTTATCTCTCTCTCTGATAGCTGACAGTTGTATCGAGTCTCTATAGGTTGTTCAGTGCATGCTGCGCTGCCGCTCAGTCCACCATACCTATGTAGGCGAGGACCGCCGAATTCTAGTCTCGCCGTGTACTGGCCTCAGTACTGACCGCTCTCTCTTTTTCCTTTGCCCTTTGTCGGCACCCCTTTTGTTTAAGCAGGTTTTGAGATTGACGTCGTTAGCAGGGTTACCCTTCCGGCTTGGCCTGGGCAGGGTTATGGACGCCATTGGTTATTCTTCAGGGCTCTTAGCTCAATTTGCATCTTGTCCGTACTCGGACGCTATATCGATTTCCAGGTGATTTGGATCTTTGTATTGTATATCTGTATCCTTGACTCTTTGAGTCGTTGTTGTATATATCTGTTCTGTGGGTTCCATCGTGGACTATTGTGTAATGGTATTACTTCGTTTTCCACCCGCACGAAAGTGCCTGGTGGGCACCTTTGAATCGTTTCAATGCGGGTTTGGCGGGAATCGCTGAAACTCGCATAGGGCCGATTCTGAGGGTGTTACAGAGTGGTATCAGAGCCCAGCAGTTGCGATACCCCACAAGTCCAGCCTGTAGGATAACCTAGCTAACGGCCGAAGTAGAGTGTCAAAAAACTATTTTTGCAAAAATCGGTTGGATAGTTCTGATTAGGTCTGATTTTACTCCTTACCCCTCTGCTGCTCTCCTCTCACCTCTGCGTGTTTTGAATCCACTCTCTTCTCTCTCTTCGAGTCCAGGATTTCTCGTGGTTGGGTTCCATCGTACCTTCAGGGTTTCGCTTCCTCCTTTGGTAACGGTGTTGCTACATCTGGCCTTCATGCTATCCGAGGAATCCTTCGTCTGGTGGACTTCTCTTTGTTCCTTCTCGTGCCTTTCGGTGTTTTCCGACGCGACGACATCCTCTACGCCAGGTCCGATGCAGAGCCTGCATCACTCCTTTGTTCAAAACCTCGATTGTCGAGAACTTCAGTCTGATTCCGAGAATGGTTGCACGCTTTTCTACTGATTGTGCAGAGTAATAGTTTGGGTGCGTGATGGATTGGCCCCCATGCCGACTACCCCTTCTATTCGCTTTTGTACATTGAAGTGGATGAGAATGCATCGGTTCTCTCTTTCTATCGAAGCTAGAGGTGGCTTTATTTGTTGATACCTCTGCCTTCGCCTTTTGTTTCCGGAGTGTTCTCTCGACGATCACGGATAACGACCTCTTGTTAGTGGTGTCGCGAGGATCTACACGAAGCGAGAAGACGCAGATCGTCGACCTTCCTTCCGGTACCATGAGGCGGATCTCGAGGGCGAGATCCATTGTTAGTGGTGTCGAATTGTGGCGCCCCGCAAAAACCACTACTAGAAAATCGCGTTGTTTTTGTGCATTGCATCATCATGACCGCATGCTCATGTCATCATGCCACATTGCATTTGAGCACCGTCATGTCATCTTGCACTTGTTTGCATAAAACTATTTTCGAAAAACCTGTTTTTGTTTTCTAAACGCCCCGTCTTGATTTCAAATTAAAACTCGGTTCTCCGGGGTATTTTGTTTTGTCTACCCACGGTTTGCAAAAGCCCTGTTTTAAATAAATAAAATATTTAATTATTTTTAGGGGGCAGCCGTACCGGGCCGATCCGAGCCAGCCGGCCACCCCCAGTACAAAAACCCTACCTACCCCAGAACACCCAAAACCTATGCTACCAGATAACCTACCCAGCCTATCTACCCACCCTGCCTCCACCTCACCTGCACCAATCGGTGCACGCCACCTCACCTCTCCCTTCCCTCTATCCAGTCCCATGCCGCCACATCAGCCCCTGGCCCCACCTCCTCTCCACCCCACACACGCACTCACACACAGCCCCACTGGCCCTCCACTCCTTCCCGCCACCCACCGCCAGCCTGGCCCCACCCCGTCAGCCCCTCTCCCGTGCCAACCGACCCTCCCCTGGACACGCCTCCCACGCGCGCCTGCCCCTGACCCCACCACCCCGCGGTAGCCCGCCCCCAGGCGCGCCTCCCCCGCAGCACACCCCTCTCTCTCTTCCTCCCCGCGTCGGTACCCTCGCCACCAACCGCTCTCGCTCCCCTCGCCGGATCCCCAGCGCCGCCGCGAGCTCGGCGCTTTCTCCCTCGTCTTCCGCGCTCGTCGCCGCCCTGCCTATCCTCTCCTCCGGCCGCGTCGCCGCCTCTCGCCCGCGCCACCGAGGCCGCGCCCGTCTCGCCATCGCCGGCCGAGGTCACCACATACCCCGACGCGCCCTCCCCGTCCTCCGCCTGTCGACCGCGCCCTCTGCCCCGCTGCAGCCCGGCCTGCATCGACCTCGCCGTGCGCCCTCGCTCGTCCCCGCCTCCTGTCGCCCTCCTCCTCCTCTGTCTCCCTGACGGCGCCCTTCTCCACTGGCCATGACCCCGTCGGTCCCCTCGAGCAGCGGCCGTTCGCCCTCGCGACCGCCCTCCCCTGCGAGCCTCGCCGTCCTCTTCCCTTGAGCCGCCCGCCAGCAAGCCCCGACCGCCTCCCTGTCCGGTCCCCCGAGCTCGCTGCCCCGAAGCTCCCCTTCCAGCCTCCGCTCTGGCCCTGTGACCCCGCCACTCCGCTGGTGTTCCTCGCTGCCCAGGCTCGTATCGCGCCTGCTCGAGCCACTGCCTCCTCTGCGGTAGCCGATGTTTGTCGCCGGCCCGTCCTCTGTGCCAAGGATCCACCCCATCGTCCTCGTCCTGCGCGCTGTTGGTGCCTAGCACGTGTGTGCTTGCTGTTGCTGCTGGCTCCCGGTTCCCTTTTTGCCTTCAGTGTGTTTCTGTTGTGAAGCTGTTGCAGCGAGGTGGTGTGTCGATGATGTGAAGAAATCCTTCAGGGAGGTGACAAGGAATGTTACTGTAGTCCGGTGATGCTTGTGTTGTGGAGGTGTTGTCTTGGTGGACGTGTCCTATGGAAACACGGAGACCATCGCCAAGCTCTACCGAAGTGGAATCGACGCCAAGGACGACAAGATCATCTCGTCGAAAAGACCTATCCGATGCCGCCATCCCGATGATCATGCTACAAAGATCGAACAATGCCTAGATTCCCGCCGAACGTAGAAGCCGGAACATCAAGACCTTCCTCACGGATCTGACGCACCCGGACGCCCAGGTCGCCGACACGGATACGCCAAGTACTTCCTCGAGGACGCCAAGTTCTTCACCCCGAATGCCAAGACCGACTCGATGGCGCGGACCCGACAAGATCTTCGCAACAACAAGATCGACACCGACCAGGGCGAGCCCGATGCGCCCCCGACGCCGAACCAAGTCTTTCGACAACCTCTGAAGACCGATCTCATCGAACCGAACCTTGCCTTCCCGTCGAACCCTGAGACCGGACCCCGAACCCTCGGTGAACCCCAAGATCGCCATTCGATGTGTGACCCCTATCCGAGACCCCTCATATTTTTATAATATATGTTATTGATCTTATTGCATATTAAATGAACATGTTTGCATACATATTGTGGGTGTTTGGGGGTATCTAGACGATTCACCTAAATTAAATATGGGATCCATATGCGGGCAAATCTAGTCTTATATTGGTCCCATTTAAATTTGTGTAGCGAATCGGTGCTATCTTTTGCCATGTTAAGACAACATTTAAATTGTGGGGTATCTAAACAACTTGAACCACTTAAATATTTGCCGGGACCCCGGTTCCGTTAATATGGCCTAATTGCATCGCATCCTTGCCATGCCATACATCATACATGCATCATGCCCGATCTTTTGCCGTAGTATTAAATAGTCCATCCGGTGTTTCTTCTAGTGCTTTGCTTCTTCACGGATTAGGCCGATGAGTTGATGCGAGTGTCGACCCGATCTTCAGATGAACCTTCGTCAATGTTTTCAGGCGAGCATCTCCCTCTTTTCCTCCTATCTTACTTTTATAGTATTTATTCCCTCCTGTTGATCTATTGCTATCTGTGTTGCGATGCTCTAGTTTTCGTACCCGTGATATCCCTTGCAGCCCTATATTGCCTTGGACACATCCTATTACCTGTTGTTTGGTAGATAGCTGGACTTGCGCGTCGTAGTCGCTTGCTCAAGTGTTGTTGCGTGTCATCGAGTACCACAGTTGTTGGAGTATTGCCGCATGTGTAATGTTGGAGATGATCGAGACTTTAATTATTGTTTAATAACTAAAATTGAAAGTAGGTAAATGCAGAGGCACCGGTGGGTAATAGACAATATTTGGATTTTAACCGCTCACTGGTGTCCCGTAGGACCTCGAGTTCTTGACACCTGTTCCGAGATCGAGCGCGCTAACCACAGGTGGGGTGTGTGGGCACCCCCATTGATTAGTACCTGATTTCAAAGTACTGTACCGGGGGCCACAAACTAGTTTGAGGTTTTATTTACTATCCTGTACTTATGCCATGCTTTACTGCTTTATTTAAATTGTTCGAGGTACTGCACCTGTACTGTTTAGGATTGCGGAGTGTTTTCGCGGTATCGACAAGCCCAGTCACACTTTCGGGTTCCCAGTCGTTTACAGCCACTGACGCAAACCCTGAGTCCGTCTCGGAGACCGGCCGACTTCGTTGCGGGTAGCTTAGTGGGGTGGCCCCCATGTACTTGCTTTGGGTCTGGGAAACGTCATGACTTAGGCCCCGCCGACATACCGATGGGTGTATGTTAACTGATCTGGCAAAAAGGGTCGAAGTGCGTGTGGATACTTTGGTGCACCCCTGCAGGGTTAAATCTTTTCGAAAAGCCATGTCCGCGGTTATGGACGACTTGGAGCACATTTCTCGATCATAGACAACTATAACTAAAGTTTACTGTTATAATTTGACTTGTATCCGTTATGACTAGTAATCAGCTTCACCACAACGGAATGGCTAAATAAAAGTACCAACAACTGCTGGGTTTGGGACATCTCATGCTAACTGTATCTGACTAGTAAGTGTTGCAACTACAATGGAATGGTTAACTAAAAGTGCCCACTGCTTATTATATCAGGATGACTATCTATACCTGACTAGTAATTGATGCAACGATAACTGAATAATAAAACTGCCAACTGTGTGAGTTCCTCGGTTGACTTCCTCGTTTGGTCTCGAGGGGGAAATACCAGGATGGGTATGTTTGGTGGTAGAATCAGGATGGTTTCGAATAGGTCTTTCTTATCTCTCTCTCTGATAGCCGACAGTTGTATCGAGTCTCTATAGGTTGTTCAGTGCATGCTGCGCTGCCGCTCAGTCCACCATACCTATGTAGGCGAGGACCGCCGAATTCTAGTCTCGCCGTGTACTGGCCTCAGTACTGACCGCTCTCTCTTTTTCCTTTGCCCTTTGTCGGCACCCCTTTTGTTTAAGCAGGTTTTGAGATCGACGTCGTTAGCAGGGTTACCCTTCCGGCTTGGCCTGGGCAGGGTTATGGACGCCATTGGTTATTCTTCAGGGCTCTTAGCTCAATTTGCATCTTGTCCGTACTCAGACGCTATATCGATTTCCAGGTGATTTGGATCTTTGTATTGTATATCTGTATCCTTGACCCTTTGAGTCGTTGTTGTATATATCTGTTCTGTGGGTTCCATCGTGGACTATTGTGTAATGGTATTATTTCGTTTTCCACCCGCACGAAAGTGCCTGGTGGGCACCTTTGAATCGTTTCTATGCGGGTTTGGCGGGAATCGCTGAAACTCGCATAGGGCCGATTCTGAGGGTGTTACAAAAGTCACCAAAATTGCATAATGATCCGAAGAGGTAGTGACAACATTGTCCACAGTACACTGCTCGAAAATACGAGAGAAAGCATCATTTTCCACCGCTCGATCTAGTCGTACTTCGACAAGAGTATCAGCATCCTGCTTGTTACACTAAGTAAATTTAGGACAATCAAAGCCCAAGTCCAGCATATCACAGTCCTGCAAGCACTTCTGAAAGGCCCTAATTTGTCTATCCGTCTGATCTCGAGGTCCCACGTGTTCATCCTGACTGAGCACCTCATTGAAATCCCCACGGCAGATCCAAGGACCACTCCAGGTTGAGCACAAAGATCGAATAAAATCCCAGAACTCATGTCGTCGCTCTCGCCTGGGTTCCCCATAGACAAAGGTACCACGCCACATCTGCCCCTCCTCCGATGTAATAAAAGCATCAATGCACCGGTTGTTAAACCCCTGGATAGAGACAGTAATAGACGACGACCAAAAAAGACCTAAGCCACCACTTAGACCAAAATAGCCAGAGTACCCAAGAGACCACATGAAACTCTGTACTCTAGCATCCCTCATCTTGGTTTCAGAAAGAAAGAGGAGGGTGGGACGATGAACTCGCACTAACCAGCGGAGCTCCCCTACCATAGCGTATGTCCCGAGCCCGCGACAGTTCCAACACAGGATACTCATTGCGTCTGGCGGGGCTGCTCAACTGCCTCCGCCTGATCCGCCGATCCATCAGAGCACTTCCTCATTTTCTTATTTGAGTCTGAACTCTGTTCGTCCCCAACAACATCAACCACCGAGCCCACATCAGCACCTTTGCCACTCACCACCATTGCAAGCCTGTTACCATCACCAGTATACGGAAGCGTCTGCTCCTTCACCCGGTAAACTTGCCGCTCAGAAACAGGCTGCTTCCTTTTCTGACCCGGCCCCCTTCCCTCGATAGCTGGTGTCCCAGATTTATTCACCTTAGCATTAGTGGAGCGACTCCGAGGCTGTTTCTTCTTCACCGGCAATGAGACCTCAGGGACCTCACCATTCTTTGACTGCGTCCTCGGACCTCCTCCAGCATCATTTGGCTAGCCGGGCTGTTTGTGAACAAAACTTGAAGAGTTGTGTTGTCCAGCCGATGCAGACCCACTCGACGACGCTATCCCCTATTGTTTCTTCTTACGATCATCCGAGGCACATAGCCAGTCAGCCGAGTATGGCAACCTTCCACTACCATCCCAAACTTCGGGATTCTTACACTCAATTGAAGAGTGGCCGACAATACCACATGAGAAGCAATAATGAGGGAGATGCTCGTATTGCACCTCAAACCATTCCGAAACATTCCTCCTTTGAGAGAAAACCACAACTCCCCGTAGAAGCGGTTTGTCAACATCAATCTCCACTCGGACACGCATAAAGCTACCCCAACACCTGCCAGTAGCATCACAATCCACCACATGAACACTTCCAGCTATGCCCAATGAGCTAGCAATGATCGCACCATACTTCCTATGCATATACCCAAAGGGCAAATTGATTATTCTAGCCCAGATCTTCAGCCCGTTGAAAACCATGTCCTTCGGCTTCAAATCAATGTTGAAATCCTTCAAAAGAACCGCATGTTTTCCGACCACCCAAGGGGGTCCATCCACAACACGATCCTTTTCCGCTTTCATAGCAAATTCAGCTACGAACCGATTGTCACAAGCAGGGTTAAACAGGAGACCACGAGGATTACCCCATGCCGGCCTCAACGCCACCGCGATCGTGCTGATATGCAGAGTGTTCGGAGCTAGCACTCTACCGACGAGCGCCCATGGTGAATGGACCAAGCAGTCATCATCTCCATCCTCCAGAATCACCGCCACTGTTTCTGCCTCAGTTAACCGGAGACGGCCCATCATCTCCGAGGCAGGGTCCTCAGATCCAGATGCCACCTCCCCCAATGGTGGAGCCAAACCTGCACTCCCCTCCATCCCACCGGACTCTGCACCAGATCCCGGAACCACTACCTTGCCCCTCCCATCAGCCTCCAAAGAGCCCGTCATCGACAGCCACCTCCGTTCCCTCCACGAGACCAAGGGTGGGTAGCAATCTGCGAGAGCCCCGAGATCACCCTGAATCCGCACGGAGAGAGGTCGGAGGAACGTCTAGGGCACGATCACAGCGATGGAGGACACGAGAGGAAGATCGCACCCGCGGGCACACCTCACAGGAAGATTCAAACCCTAGTGTCGGACGATCGCCTAGGAGTCGCCCAAACCCTAAGGGAGAGAAACAAAAACCTCTCCAGCCTTAGGTTACTCGTCTGGTCTTGGGGCTTCGGCTGCTGCTGGCTTAGGGTTTGACTTGGACTCTTAGTTACTAGTGAAGTTATCCCCACTATGACCAGCCTTAGAGCATCTGCAGCAGGCGCGCTCGCTGTATATTCTGGTTTAGTGCGTGCTATGCGGATGTAGCGTGGGTCGCCGACAAGAGCTTCACCGAGTGTTGTAAACCGTCGCTTTAAAACGAAGCGCTGAATTGGTAATTTTGCATATGCGCTAAAATGCAGCCCTAAAACTATATTTTCAAACAATTTCGTACTACCGAATTTAACTAGACTAACTAAAACTAATCGGACTCCCAGTTGGAGGAATTCAGTGTTGTGGATGACACCGAAGTAGACGACCACTCGAACTCTAAGGATGAAAAGTCGATGGTGATGGTCGATGGATCGGCGCCATTCTCCTTCTCCTCCTTCCTCGCGGCCTTCTCCTCCTTTTCCTTCTTCTTGTCCTCCTTCTTGGCCCTCCTCACCTCTCGATCTTGCTTCTTCGCCGCCTTTTGCGCTGCCTTCTCTTCTTTCTTGTCGGCGTAGAAGGCGACCTCCGTGGCCACGTCCTCCGGGAAGCGCCGCACCCACTCAAGGCGCATGTGCTCGCCATGCTCGGCGACGATGAGGCGTTGTTCAAGCTCGCGCTGCTGCTGCCTCCCCTCCCGCGTGACGGCATGCGGCGGCGGCGCGAGGTCTTCCGCCTGTTGCCTCGTCCAGACGTCTGTGAAGTTCATCGACTGCTAAGGACCGCCGAGGCGCCAGGCGACCGCGTCGTACATGCGCGTCGCCTTGTGCGCCGTCTCGAACGTTCTCGCCATAGAATGTCCCGTTCGGACGCGCGCGCGCACCGCAGTAGCCGGAGCTCGAGCGGCAGCGGGGAGGCATCACGGGCGGAGGTGGAGTGGCGTGCGAGGTGAGGTGGCCGAGCGACGCGCGGGGCGAGGTCGAGATGGAGCGCAAGCGGAACGACGCGCGAGGCGAGGTGGAGTACAGGCGAGGCGACGCGCGGCCAGAACTTTCAGGCTAGGGACGTGTGGTTGAAACTTTCAGGCGGTTGGGTACGCGCGCGCACCTTGTTTTATAGCGTGTGCTGAAAGCGGGACGTCAGTTTTGACGCGTAGGATGGCGCAGAAGGCCACGCGCGGCAAAAAAATTAGCGCGCGCCGTGTTTCACGCGCCTAGTGGATCTTCAGGCGTCCGCTCCCACGCTGTATTTCGGCAGGGTTTTTAGCGTGCGGGCATTTTAACACGCCTGGAGATGCTCTTATTACATGGCTATGATCGGATCTAAAAGAAACTAGACGGACACGATGCACGGTCGTGCCGCCGTGGGCTCTTTGGCCTAGGACACAGCCGGGCATACCTTGCTATTTTGGCATAGTCCCTTCATATCGTTTAAAGGGCCATCATGTGGTTTAAAAAAGTTTAATCGTATATTAGGCAACGAAATATGAATTATATGTAAAAATATTATACCATTGAAAAGATATTTTAAATATAAATCCAATGATATAATTTATAGTATAATTTTTTAAATTTATAATTAATATTTTGTTGATTAAACTTGTGACCAAATATTTTTATTGGACTACGTGTTGGTCTTTCAAATGGGTATGAAGGGAGTACTAGATTTAGGGAATGCGTCTTGGCGCATGACCCCGTAATTTCTGTATAAAATTTTAATATTACGATGATAAATACCGACGAAAAAAGAAACATTTGTTGTGTAATCACTAGAAAAATATCTACAAAGAGAAACATTGTAATGAGATGATCACAAATTTATCAAGAACAATGCTAAAACCTAAACCCTATCCGTCATTCATGTGATAATCTACACTGTGGGTTGCGACGGTAAATAAAATAGGATAAATTCTTTAGAGGGTTATAGGCTAAATCTTTGAGTCACAGAAATTTACATTGTGTGTTGCAATGAATAAATTGTCTCTATAGGCTAAACCTTTGAGTGGTATATAAACCAAAATAGGGTAAAACAATTTTTTTCTTAATCGGGTCCAACAACTAGAGAGGAAAATGTAAATTTGTTTGGCTGATATCAACTATAGCAGGAGGCCACATGCAGAGGCAAAGGAGGATGTAAGGGTACGTTTGGATGGCAGCTAGGTGCTGTCTCACCAATTTTTTGGTGTTGACTAAGGGCGTTAGCGGTGGTTTGGATGGAAGCCAAAACTTTGGACCTCCGCCAACTATTTTGTCACTGCGTTCAGTATTTGGGGCAGAGCTGGGCCGGTGCTACCCAGGCTGTAGCACCGGTCTAGCCCAATAGCACAAGGTAACGGCTACCCGGACTGTAGCATTGGTCCAGCCCAATTGCGGTGACCCAGCATACCACTGCATGTGTAGTACACTATAGTCGTTGACATGACACCCATAGAACACCGTTCCGTAAATATCACATCCCTTAGAGTGGTACAACAGAAACATTGCGGGTCCATATTACAAACATTCACACGTTATTATTATTACAATACCAGAAGTTTAAGACTTTAAAAGATTTCAATTTACAAACCAAAATATAAAGTCTTTCAGCGGAATTTAAAAGTAGCAACTCCGACTAGGAGTTTAGCTCAATAGCTTATTCTATAGAGTTCATGCTGCTCGACTCCATTAGTTCCTACTAACTATGATACTTAGTTGGACTCATTATCGTCAACACCATAGCGGATTTCGTAATCCACTCCTTCAACACCTCCTGACAGGTCAGGCTCCTCGTAAAACACATCTTCTTGACATTCAGCTGCATACATTGGCACGTCTTCGGGATCCTTATAGTCTAAGCAAGGGATCAAAGGAAAGGATGAGTAACAGCGTTACCCAACAAGTTCATTATATGCAAGGTGGGAAGTTTGATGCTCTAACTACCACCTTGGATTATAAATCCTTGGCACTATGCAGTTTTTGTAAATATTTCTTCAAAGATTTGTTTTATTAAGAAATTCTATGACCATCAGCCTTCACAGGTTGACCAGAACTTTCATGGAGTTCCTTTCCTGCCGTGTTTGTAGCTCCTTCCCAGAACAGGGAGTAAGAAGTTACAATTCTTACACTCTGTAGAGGTGCGTTACTTTACCCATGAGAGATCAACTCCTTGTTGCACAACCGGCGTACTTTCCCGTCCACAATTCCATGATGTGGGGACCAGTAGTTGGTCCAAGCCAATCACTGCCCCCTTCGCGACCTCGCATGCCTCCTTGGTGTGAACCATGCCCACATATTGAATTACGGCAATGGTTTGTACAAACCGTTAGATGCCAGAACTATCGTGGGACGATGAGGGTTCTCACCCATATGTTGCATATCCTCTATGAATTACCAATTAATATGCACGCTACGAGGATAACAGCTACGACCCGCACATCCGGCTTCATGCGAGAGGAAGAAGATACAACTGACTTCTCTGTCCCATTCCAAATCTCATGGCTAACGCGTAATGTACGACGCTAGAATCACTGATGTCGGGGGTTATTAAGTCCCTAATTGATCATCATTATTGCAATTAGAACCCTAAGTTCTATTGATCCATTATATCATCACTTAGGATGATATCTAAGATTTCTTTATTTGTGAAAATAATATTTTCTTTCTTTAGAGTATATATGATAACACACCATTTGCAAATACTTTGATAAAGACTCTTCAAAGGATATGAGCAAGTCATGAACTTTCCTTGTGATGGCAAGGTAGTGAAGTCTGATGCTTGCACTGGACCTTGAGCTTCTATGTCTACAAAAACATCATTATTGCCCGGTAAGGATAATATTTAAAGAAGCAAAATGATTATGCAAAGTAATGTAATGCATCATTTAACTTGATATGCATTCTCCCCATTATTATAAAAATTCTTTTTAATAATTAAGGATTTATAAATATTAGTTTCTAATATTTATAATAGAATATTGTATTCTTTTATTTTATTTCCCTTTTATTTGAATTTTATTGATTTAATAATTCCTTTAAGAATTATCACTTAAATATCAAAAATTGTTATTAAATATTTGTTTAGTATTTTTCTAAAATACTACAATATTAATATATAATGAAAGTGATTTTTATTTATTTTTATCATCTTTCAATAATTTTGTAAAATTCCATAAGGTATATATAAATTACAAAATTCCTAATAAAATTTATATGTCTAAAATTTTATCTCTTAATTTATTTGTATAGTTTGGATTATTGTGAATCCAAAAATATTTTATTTATAATTTTTGGACTTTTATTTTATTTTCTATAATTTATTTAAGTTCAGGGGCATTTTGGTCTTTTCCTATTTATTAAAAACAGGCTCTAAATGGTTTGGGCTGGCCATTTGGTTTTATTGGGCCCTTGTGGCCCAATAGTGCAAAGGCAAAACAGCACCCCAAAGGGGTATTGGCCCAACCCAGCCCAACACTCTCTATCCTCTCTCTCGAGCTCACCCCTCTCCTTATCCTTCCCCGACCCCGTGGTCAGTGGTGTCACCGCTGACGATTCCCGCCGTCGTGGACCGCCTTGGCTGCCTCCGTGGTGCAGGAAGAGGTTGTCGACCCTGCTCTTCCCTCCTGTCCAACTGGATTTGGACCTGGAGCCCTCATGCGACCAGATTGATGCCGTCCCGAACCCTAGGGTTTGGGGTTGGCGTTGATCTGATGCCGCCATTGCTGTCGTGTGTCATGGTGATGTTCCTCGCCTCGAGGTGTGGCTATGGTCGCCGCCGTGGCGATGTGTGGTTTTAGCGCCCCCTGGGGGTGCTCCCCGTGCCGCCATGGTCATCGGCCATCTCTACTTCCTCTTCTAATTTACAACGAGGACCTTCATTGAGTGGTTCCTCTCCCTCTCATGCACTCTGTGCTAGGCCATCCTATACTAGATGTTGGTAGTGACCTTCCTGGTGATTGTCTGGTCCTGATTAGGGTTCTTGGTTCTTTTTAGGGTTCATACCCTGCTGTTGATTAAGTAATTGATGAATTGGATCATGTGTTAATGATCCCTGAACCTGTTAAGTGGTGACTAGCTGTGGCTTACTGCTGATGATTTTATGGTTAAATTTCATATCATTCAGATGATACAGTTGCTCTAAAAACAATACTTGGTAAAGCTAGTGGTTTTGATAACTTACCACTCTCATTAGTTGGTTAATGACAGTGAGTATGGTGTGATGAAGTAACTGTCTTAGTATTGTTGGCTTGAGAATTCATGTATAAATTGAGATCAAAATGGTCTCTTATAGTGAATACATATATATATGAATATCTTGTTTATGATTCCTGTGTTCAAGAACAGGAAAATGATTTATAATTGGTTGATTGTATCTGTGAAGATTGGATGCTTAACCTGCTTAGTTTAGAACTGTTCTTGTGACACCATCCTTGTATGGCACACAAGACTAGATTCTTTTACTTGGTGTGGTTTTATTCAAGCTTAAGATTTGGCTTGGCATGATAGATAAGTAAAATCCTCTTTCCTTGTATCCCTAGAACCAATGATGTTGGTCAGAGGTTTAGGGATTTAGACCTCTATCTTGTTGATTCACATGGATTAATTCTGGTAGTGATACTAGCTACTATTGCTTAAATCCAAGTTGGGGAAAGATGCTTGTAAGCTTGATAACTTATATAGATCTGTAAGATTAAATTCTAAGGTGCTACTCTTGTCTTAGAGATATGCCTAGAAGTTTAAATATTAGCTATGTTCATTCTTGAATTGAAATATAGCTTGATAGGTAAATCAATGATGTTGTTTTGAGATTTAGTTGGATCCTTATACTTTTCTGTTTGCTTTTAGAGTTTAAAACCTCAATGATGGATTCACCCCACTTGGGTGCTTTCTGAGAGTTTGAATAAGAGTCAGATCATGTATGTTTGTCTAACCTTAGACAGATAGATCATTTGATGGTCTATTTACTCACCACTGTCACTTGATGTTGTGGTTGCTAGTGATTGATCTTGTGGTAGCTTTATCTGGTGCTCCCCTGGTATTTCCAGCTCCTGGCTTGTCCTTGATCTAGCCCATCATCTCCTGATCCTGATGGCTTGATCTTGGTCTTGCTATCCACCTGATCTACCCCCTCCTTATGTCACCATCTTGGTGATGTGTTCCTGGGCTTTGGTTGGTTTGATCTAGCTTGGCTTTGGCTTGGTTTAGCTGCTGGATGTTGTGCTTGGTGTGTAAGAGCAATGGAATGGTGTGGGGATTGGTTTCCCACGGCTGTGTTGATGGTTTTGTTTGGTTGTGCTGCTGATGTGGTGTTGATAGCACACACCATGCAGTTTGGTGTGTGTGTGCTGCTTGTGTGCTTGCTACACAGTTGTGGATATGTTCTGAATTTTGAAAGTTACTTTCATCTGGTTACTTCTACTTGGCTGGTGAAACTTGCCCCTCCTTGCTGTTATTTGACTTATGGCTTAAAATTATGAAAGATACATTCTTTCATATTGGTGAAACCTGCCCCTTATATACTCAATGATGAAAAAGTGAACAGTGCACTTCACTGTCAACTTCTGAGAGTAAAACTAATTCTAATCCTAACCTTCTTTTTCTTTTAAGTTTCTTTTTATTTTGCAGGTACCAGATTTGAAGATCAAGACTTTAGTTTAGGTTTTTTATTTTTCTTTATAGATTAGTCACTTGTAATAACTATCATATTCAATTGTAATCTTTAATTTATTCTTTTGTACTCTTTATTTTTATTCTTTTGTAATAAAGATTATACTATATCAATAAAGAAATATTATTCTTTATTTATTTTCTATTGTAAAGATTGTTGATGATTTTCATAAGTTACATTTTTGTAACTTATTTATTGAATAAAATTATGAAATGGAGATTCATATTATTTATTGCTCTCTTTATATTAAGTTTGATTTATTATTGGTTAACTCTTAATTAAAT
This sequence comes from Avena sativa, assembly GCA_916181665.1. Taxonomy (NCBI): domain Eukaryota; kingdom Viridiplantae; phylum Streptophyta; class Magnoliopsida; order Poales; family Poaceae; genus Avena; species Avena sativa. The sequence goes on along the minus strand of OV702294.1, from coordinate 352,126,436 downwards.
CAAATACTCAAACATTATTCAAAATTCTTTTGAATTATAATTTAAACACTCAAGTTTAAAAATTCAAAACTCATTTCCCAAAACACATAATCCACATCGATCATATCAAAGTCTATAGCAATCATCCTTCAAGACTATACCTAGGTTCAAAGCATGAAAGAAACTTTGATCACTTTAAGTTTTTATTTGGCGAAAAAATTTACCCACATTTTCACAGATGAATGCATGCAACATTTCAAATTCCTAAATCTACCCTTCGTTAGTTCCTAAATGCTGGGATGTTACAGACTTCCCCCCTTAAATTAAACTTCGTCCCGAAGTTTGTTGAGGTGTACCTGAATAGTTTTGGATAGGCTTTTCTTAAATCCTCTTCTTTCTCCTACGTGGCTTCCCTTTCAGGGTGATGTTCCCACTGTACTTTGCAGTACTTGATTGCTCTATTCCTCAACCCTTTCCAATTTCTTCCAAAATTTTACAAGGCTTTTAACATAGGTCAAGTCTGCTTGTAGTTCTATCTCCTGATGTGTGATTGCATCATCTGGAACTTTCAAACATTTACGAAGTTGTGACACATGGAAAACATTGTGCACTTGAGCCAATCTTGATGGTAACTCTAAAGCATAAGCTATAGCTCTATTCTGACTCAATATCTTGAATGGTCCGATGTATCTTGGACTCAATTTTCCTTTAACTCCGAACCTTTTCACCCCTTTCATTGGACTTACTTTCAAGTATACCATGTCTCCCACTTCTGGATGCCATGATCTTCGACTTTGATCAGCATAACTTTTATGCCTACTTTGGGCTATTTTCAGTCTATCCCTGATCTTATCAATGATATCTTGTCTTTCCTTGATATAGTATGGCGCAAATTATTTGCTACTACCAGGCTCATACCAACATATTGGTGATCTACACTTCCTTCCATACAGAACTTGGTATGGGGCTGCCTTCAGACTACTCTAATAGCTATTATTGTAGGAAAATTCTGCCAATGGTAGATGATCTTCCCATGTACCTCCAAAATCTAATGTACAAGCTCTTAACATGTATTCTAGTATTTGATTTGTTCTCTCTGTTTGACCTCCTGTCTCAGGATGATAGGATGTGCTCAAATCTAACTTTGAACCAAGTGCTTCATGCAATTGCTTCCAAAAATGCTGAAGTAAACACTGATCCCCTATCAGTTACGATCTTTTTGGGTACTCCATGCTTACTTACTATCTCTTTGACGTAAACTTCTACTAACTTCTCGACATTATCTTTCTGATTTGCCAGAATAAAATGTGCACTTTTAGTGAGTCTGTCCATAATAACCCGTATCATATCCTTCCGTTTAGGTGTCACGGGCAATCCTGTGATGAAGTCCATGTTGGGAATATGCCCTAGAGGCAATCATGTATGATGATATTTCCCATTGTATTCATAAAGATATTAAGTAGTCCTTGTATAAACATCTGATGTGTATCATTGAATATGTGATTCGGTTGTGGAACTATGCATTCATGTTGTTTGTACTAAATATCCTTGGTCATCGAAGTTGTGCTAGACACACAACTTAGACCAATGTGAAAGTTGGCTTGATGACTCGGTTCCACTTGTCATGGGCATGGAGATGCTATTCCAACTTACATAGATTCGGCTAAAGGGTTTAGCGAGTCGGATTGACCCATATTGAGGTACAACGAACAAGTTGTCATTTGTATATCTCAATCAATGTAATCCTTAGACCTGAGGTTATTGCATAGTCCGAGTTGAGGATCACCGACTCAGGTTCTGTCAAACGCTGATCCGTAACTGGGCAGTTATAAAGGCAGGGTTTGGGTCGACTAAGAATCAAGTTGCGTGATGTGAATAACCAAGATGGGATTTTGCCCCTCCACTCGGAGAGATATTCTCTGGGCCCTCTCGTGAGATATGATTCGGAAAGCATGGCCATGCACGACTCGGTTAAGTGTTAACCAAGGCGATCGACTAAGAGTTAGTCGGGTGAATCACTTATCTCGGATCGAGAAGAGAGTCGGACTATTTAAGGGATGACATATATTCGCCTATAGTCTGACAAGGTATATCGTGAGGCAAAAGGGACTCAGACGTAAGTCGCATTAGAAAGGCAAGTCGTCATGACTCTTTGGTACTTGGGAGTCGGCACGTTCTGCTAGGAGCCGCTACCGACCGATCGATTGTGAGTCGGACTCCAATTGTGTCCAAGTAGCCATGAGCCTACGGGGTCACACACTTAAGAGCGGGAGCAAGTTCGGATTGGATCTGAACATGTAATCTGGTTGGGTTGGACCTAAACCTGATTAGGACTGAGTTAGTGAGTTGGACTCACGGTGACTAGTGTTCTATGGGCTTTAGTGAATGGGTCGCGCGGGCAGAGCCCACGTTCACTCCCTATATATAGTGGAGCAACGTAACCCTAAAAGGTTAATAGTTGTTCGGTTAGGTCATTCCATGTGTTGGAAACCCTACCTCCACAGCAGTCCAGCCGTCATTACGAACCTAGCATTTCGCCGCCGATGCTCCTCCTTGTACGTGTGGATACCAGCAGAGGTGCTGTGCGATCAGCACCAGGACGACAGGATCGTGAGGACTGCACTGCATCAACTGACGCGCTTCATCAGTAATCCGCAACTGCGCGTCTAGTGGTAAACCTCGTGGCCTTCTACCTCAGCTAGATCTTGGGATCACCACGTTAGAGGAAAAGTTTTTGTTTTATCTCTGCGTGGCCCAACAGTGGTATCAGAGCGATAGCTTCTGGTTTTAGGCTCGAGATCTCACATATATGATATGCGGTTGGCTGTAGATGAGATCTATGTGCTGTTTGGTGGTCGATCTATGAGATAGATCAGTTTTGTACGAAGTTGATTGGATCAACTGTGCTCGGGGAATGGTAGATCTGATTTCCGTGATCATATTGCTGAGGTCGTGGAATGACATACCCCTACCGGTCGGCTTCCGCCATCGGGGTAGACTGTGACACGTAAATCCAGAAGCGGTGATCGAAGATCAAAGAGTTTGATCGAATCAGAACGATGGTCGGAATCCATGTTCGGAATCGGGACCGCTAGCTTCGCCCTGTCGTAGCGCCTTAGATGTTGTTACGAGTTTCACATCGCCGGTAGATATTGTATCTATGCATAACTTGTTTTTGCAGGAAGTTGTGAATGGTATGGTTCATGTGCATGTGATGTATGTGTGTAATCCATACGTGATCTGCGAATCATGGTTTTTGTCAGCCGGCTGGAGCCTAGGTGCTGTCATTTTATTGTATAACGACCTGTGTGTCAGATTCTCCATGTAATTTACTTTACTAAGCTAGCATAGCTGTGTGGAGAACCCGGATGGCATGCAAGGCGATGTTCATGTCGGCGACATGGAGTAATATGACAAGTGACAAGAGTTGGCACGATTCGGATTACAGGCTTTGTGGAGATGGAGATCGCCATGAAGAGAGCCATACCGTTTCACATTATTATTGCTTTATTTTGTGTTATTGTTATGTCTCAGTTTTACCTCTATTAGATAGTCGGTAAAATTTAATCCCTCAAAGAAGGTCTAGTCGGTTTTCCCGCCAGTGTTTGCACCATCACAAGTCGGACATTTTTGGTAGTGGGCTCATAAAATTGAGGTGCTGCCAATTATTTCCGACTAGGTGGGTTCGAGTCGGACTCTTACTGTGGAAACACTCGGTAAGCTAGACGGGTCTATCACAACGGTTGTGGGGCTCGGGGAAAAGTCGGATGGGAGCCGGGGCATGTGATGCCACCCGTCCAACAGGAGTCGTATGAGATACGATTGACAAGGAGTTGTCTACCTAGATCACTTGGCGGCTAGCGGTGATGCTAAAGCTCACTAGCCGACTTGCTTATTTACGATCCTGAATCACTAAGTAACCATTGGAGGGGTGTTGGTTCTAGTGGGAGCATAAAATATTAAAATGTTTAATATGCTTGCTCTTTTATGAATACATGTCTTAAGTGTTTTGCATATTTTCTGTTGTAGATCATGGCACCAAGTAGCAGTCACTCTCAGATATCCGGTTTTGCGTTGAGAACCATTCTTGAGAAAGATAAACTGAACGACACTAAATTTACCAACTGGTATCGAAATCTGATAATTGTTCTCAAACAAGAAATAAAGGACCATGTCCTAGACAACCCACTTCCAGATGAGCCGAATGAGAATGCGACTGTTGCAGCCACCAATGCCTACTGTCGGGCTAAGGATGAGACCACGGATATTAGCTGTCTTATGCTTGCTCACATGGAACCGGACTTGCAAAAGCAGTTCGAGCATGTTGAGGCCTACGATATGATCGAAAGCCTCAAAAGTATGTTCCAGGCTCAGGCGAAGACTGAGAGGTATCAAGTCTCTCAGGGTTTTCTGAGTTGCAAGCTTAAGGATGGTGATCCACTGAGCCCGCATGTGATCAAAATGGTTGGTTACGTGCAGTCTCTGGAGAGGCCTGGCTACCCCATTAGCGAAGAGTTCGCTACGGATATAATTCTGAACTCTCTTCCTAGTGCATATGGGCAGTTCATTTCGAACTACCACATGCATGGTATGGATAAGAAGCTCACTGAATTGCATGGGATGCTCAAGCAGGCAGATGCGGATCTCAAGAAGGGCGCCAGTCAAGTGTTGTTGGTGCAGAATAAGGCTAAGTTCAAGAAGAGTTCTTGGACTAAGAAGAAGGCTAAGTCAGGAGGAAAGCAGGCTCAGGACCCGGTCCGAAGCGCTTCCTCAGGGACTAAGCCATCTCCTTTAGCCGGATCCACTTGCTTCTACTGCAAGGCGGATGGCCACTGGAAGAGGAACTGCATCAAGTACTTGGCCGACAAAGCCAAGAGTGGAGGTATGACTTCTGACTCAGGTACACTTGTTTGCAATGTTATAGACATATATCTTGCTGATGCACCTAATAGTTCTTGGGTATATGATACCGGATCAGTTATTCACATCTGCAACTCGTTGCAGGGACTGGTAAGAACTAGGAGCGTAGCAAGAGGCGAGGTTGATATTCGAGTCGGCAACAAAGCAAGAGTTGCTGCGTTGGAAGTCGGCACGATGCAACTTCATTTACCTTCCGGATTCATTATGGAACTGAATAATTGTTATTATGTTCCAGTGCTCAGTCAAAACATTATTTCTGCTTCATGTTTGATGAGGCAAGGCTATGAGTCGAATATCAAGAATAATGGTTGTTCTTTATATTTGAATGATATGTTTCACGGCTTTGCACCCGTCCAGGACGGGTTATTTATTTTGAATCTTGATGGTGAGTCGGTTTATAACATAAATGTTAAAAGGTTGAAACCAAATGATCTGAATATGACTTACTTTTGGCACTGTCGGCTTGGTCATATAAGTTGGAAACGCATGAAGAAGCTCCATGATGATGGACTCCTAAATTCGTTCGACTTGGAGTCATTCGAGACATGCGAATCTTGCCTACTCGGCAAAATGACCAAGACACCTTTTGCAAAGAGTTGCGAAAGGGCGTCCGACTTGTTGGGACTAGTACATAGTGATGTATGTGGACCAATGAGCACGGCAGCCAGGGGTGGTTACGAGTACTTCATTACCTTCACTGATGATTTGAGTAGGTATGGATATATCTACTTGATGAAACATAAGTCGGAAGCCTTTGAAAAGTTCAAAGAATTCCAGAATGAAGCACATAATCAACTCGGCAAGAAAATAAAGTTTCTTCGGTTGGACTGAGCAGGCGAGTACATGAGCCATGAGTTTGATGACCATCTGAAAAGTTGTGGAATAGTTCCTCAACTTACTCCGCCAGGAACGCCATAAAGGAATGGTGTTTCGGAAAGGCGGAATCGAAACTTGTTGGACATGGTACGATCAATGATGAGTCGGACAGATCTGCCTATATCATTTTGGGGTTATTGTCTAGAAACAGCGGCGTTCACACTAAATAGAGTACCATCAAAATCGGTAGAGAAGACACCGCATGAGATGTGGACAGGCAAAAAGCCGAGTTTGTCTTTTCTTAAGATTTGGGGTTGTGAAGCATTTGTCAAGCGACTTTAGTCGTACAAGCTTACAGCCAAGTCGGATAAGTGTATTTTCGTGGGGTATCTGAGGGAAACCTTGGGTTACTACTTCTACAACCGAGAAGAGGGCAAAGTGTTTGTCGCTCGGAACTGTGTCTTCCTTGAGAAAGAGTTTCTCAGTCGGGGAGTAAGTGGGAGCACAGTGTAACTCGAAGAAATTCAAGAGGAACCAGCTAGTAGCGAGTCGGCAAAAACCTTGGAGGTTGAGCCGGTCGTGGCAGCTGAGCCGACAGCAGCACCTGTACTACGAAGATCGGCAAGATTACGAAGTGTTCGTGATGTGTTACTGTTAGACAGTGATGAGCCGGCAAATTATTCGGAAGCGATGGTGGGATCTGATTCCGAGTCATGGCTTGGAGCCATGAGAACCGAGATAAAGTCCATGGATGAAAATCAAGTTTGGAACTTGGTTGATCTGCCAGATGGTGCAAGACCCATCGAGTGCAAATGGGTCTTTAAGAAGAAAACTGATATGGATGGAAATGTTTCAATCTATAAAGCACGCCTTGTCGCGAAGGGGTTCCGACAAGTTCAGGGAGTTGATTACGACGAGACTTTCTCGCCCGTAGCGATGCTTAAATCAGTTCGGATCATGTTAGCTATAGCGGCCTATTTCGACTACGAGATTGTAACATCCCAAAAATACCAAACTTAGATCATCAAACACTAATCATCAAGATTAGGGTTAACAAAAACTTTTCTAAATAAACTCATGAATGCATGTATATGTGTATGCATGGATTTTGAATTTCTTTAAAAACCACCTTGTTTGTGTGACCCATTGCTTGTAAAATGTTTCTTAGGTGAAATGAACATCATCTAAAACATTTCCCACACTTTCCTTAAAGACAAGTAAATCAAAACAAATATATTAAGTGAATGGTCATTTTGAACAATTTAACTACCATGCCTACTTTGGCTGTCTCAAACTTTTAGAACCTAACAGAAACTTTTCTGGATCTTTGCACCCCTTGAATGTACTCATAACAGAGTATCAAGGACCACTTTGTGATCATCCAGAAACTTTCAAATACATAGTTTAAATGACAATTCAAAATTGAATCTTCTTCATATGGGAAGATCCCACTTTTTCAAAACCCACTCAAACAAGCTCAACTTTCAAAACCCAAGCATCTGCAGACTCACCAGCACCAATCTAGTAAACCCACCAAAAATCATTTCAAAATTCAAAACTTGATTTCATGCGGCCATTTCATCAAACAGGTTGAAGACACAAATCAAACAAACCATCAAACACTATAGTGTGCAGTGATTCTTGCCTAACTTGTTCCCTAGTTAGCTCACACACAGCTCAGTAGATCATCTAGAAAGATTAGCCCAACACTAGCACCCCTGTGAGCTTGCCATTGCCATTAATGGTGAACAGCCGAGCACCCCAATGTCACCCCATTGTGGACAGCAAGCTAGAGGAAGAACTAGCCGTGCCAACCTTGTCTAGGAGGCAGCCCACCGTCCACCGCCACTCACTGTCCTAGCCGCAAGCGTTGCCAAGCCTTGGACCACGCGCACAAGCCGCGCCCAGACCATGCCGAGCGTGCGCCAGAGTGCCACCCTCGACCAGCATCCACAGACCGCGCGCCGCCCTCGCCGCGTGCATACACGATCGCCATCAACCGAGGAGACCGCCAGACATCCCCATTTGCCGTCCCGTGCCGCACAGCCACCGTCCACCGTCGAAGACGCCGCCTCTGCCACGCAGAGCACCGGCCGTTCCAGACCAAACCACACCGCCCCATACCTCGCGACCATGTCGTTGAGCATCGCCAGGAGACACAGCATCGTCCCCTACCCTTGCCCATGCCAATAGCCGCCTGTAACGTCGCCCCCGACGAGCTCACCGTGCGCCCCGACGGTCCCCTCGCTCGACTATAAATAGAGGCCACCCCCGCTCGATTTCTTCACACCATCTCACTCCCCTCTCCTCACTGATCGTGCCACACCATTCTCAGAGCAAGGCGAGCACCACCCCGCCAGAATTTCACTGGAGCCTGCCGCTGCCGGAGAAGAAAGGAGCCAACGATTGGAGCCGCGCCAGGAGCTGCCGCGACCACCCCTGAGTTCGCCGTCGTTGACTTCGTCGTTCGCCCGCCTCGCCGACCCTCGCCAGTACCCCGGTGAGCCCCCAGCGACCCACACTGGCCGCGCTAGGTTTCGTTCTCGCCAGAGTTGTCTCGCGTCGACGATGACTCCCAGCCGTTAGATTAGAACTAGATCGAACGATCCACGTTGCCCCATACCGCTTCGCCCAGCCCAGTGTCACTGACGAGTGGGGACACCCACTTAAGCATCCCGCGGGAGCACTGCGCTTAGTAGGCCGGCCCGTTAGAATTTCCCGCGCAGCCCAGTTATTCTATTTCAATTCAAATACACTTCTATACTCAACTTCAAAAATCAACCCAGATCGATTCAGTGCACCAATTTGAATGAAACCAATTTTGTTGGAAAGGTCTGTGAATGCTGAATCCAAGCCCGTTGGATTCAAGTCATTTGGATCTAAAGATCACCCCTGGTAAAAATAACAAGGCAGAAGCTTTTCTGCATTCAAACATTTTTCAAATTTAAACCATAATAGCTTTTGAATTGATTCCAACTCTTAAAAATCACATTTAACCATACCTTTCAGAATATATAAAAATATATAGGTTTACTTGCAGAAATATTGTTCAAGTAATAAAAGAATGCTTCATAAGCATTTCTAGCCACTTTAATTAATTAAAATAAAAGGGTAAAACCTTATTAAATTGTGACACCACTTTAAATCACATTCCCATGGACTACAATATGTGGTGATGACATGTGTCAACATGATCCCATGTTTAGTTTGGAGAATATTAAATCTTAAGTAACTTTTCAATGAGTAGAAATTACTTTTCTAAAAATAAAAAGATTTAAACCAAGCCTTAACCTTGTAATGTTAGAGATGATGCTAGATCATCTATAGGACCCTTGTGTGTGATGATTGCAAGTAGCTAAGTATTGTTTGGTGATTGTGTACCTCGTATTTGTTCATAGACGCTAGTATCGACCAAGGATACGAGGAGGAAGGAGGATACTACGAAGAGGAAGCCGAGGAGAACTTCAACCACTGCTCTGCACAAAGCAAGCTTATATTGACACTGATGCAAGCTAGTAACTATGAAAGCTTATACTAATATTGATGCAAGCTAACCCTTGCAATATACCCTACTGATGCCACAAACCCATACTTGTGATATGACTACCATATGCCTTAAGCATATGTGATCATACCCACTTGATAAACCAAATCCTAGTTTTATGTGCAAGCTTCTTACTTTATTTATTTATCAAAGCTTACTTAGAGTCTACCTAAGAGTTTGGTAGATACTAGACAGTTGTGCTGAGGGTTGCATAAAGAGCATAAAATTTGGCCTAAGCTAGATAACCTTGATGTCATCCTAAGGCATGAGTTTGAACCTAGTTAAAACCCCACTAGTTTACCACCCCTCATCAGTGCTTACCCCACCTGTAGATGCTAGTGCTAAGCATAAAACTTGATCAACTTTAGATGGGATTACTTGGTGGAAAAATGGTTATGAAAAACTTGGAATGATGGATCATTCTATTGAAATGTTTTGGACATGTGTTTCCAAACACTTGATGATTTTGGTGATGAAAATGTTGAGGCATGAGCCTTAACCCTTTATAAAACTGATGGTTGTCTGGATGCGATACCATTCCAATTTTATCGTACAACCACAATACCCGAAGATTGGGTAGGGCTTGACTGTAAACTTATATTCCTTAGTATTAGTTCCCTCACGGCCAAGGTCTGAGCTGAGGCTACCTTGTGAAGATTGTCCACCTGTGCAGTACCCAAGATGACAGTTGGTCATGGTTGGGAGGCCAAACTCACAGGAGAGGTGCTTATACTAGGGCGTGTAATCGAAAGGTTAGGATTGATTATCCGCATACTGAGTATGGTGAATTCAGGATTTGTTCCTGACGGATGTATCGAATGTTGTGGTGAAAGTGTACAATCTCTGTAGAGTGTCAAATTATTCGAATAGCCGCGTCCGCGGTTATGGACAGTTGGAGTGGCCATACTGTTCCCCCGTCAGACTTTTCAAAATGACTTGTGAAACGAATTGAGACTTTGACTTGACCACAACAGAGTTGTGATATGAATTACAAGATCCCACTTAGGAGTTATAAAATTGCGACTAGTTTTGGAACTGAGTAGAGATAAACCTGGCTTTTTTGCAAAACAACCCTAGGGCCTAGTGTCCTATTATCCAAAAAACCCCTTTCCTGTTAGTATTAGTTTGCGAGTACTTAAAGAGTACTCATGGCTTTGTCCCTGGCTATTCCCATGGCCAGACTATGAAGAGGAGTACCTGGAAGATGGACCCCAGGAAGGTTACGGCAACTAGGATCATCTCCCATCGTCAGCATTGCCTGTGACCCTAAAGATGGAGCTTCTCCTACACTACCGTTATTATTACGTATTCTGCTGCTTGAAGTTGTATTAAGAACTGGATCATGAGATCCCTATTTGTGTAAGATCTTATGTATCGTTGTAACGGATGATGTACTATGGTATCCAATTCTGTTATGTCTCGCAAAAGTGGTAATCATGGGATTGCGAGGTATGGCATAACAGGCATCTAGGATTGAAAAATCCGGGTGTTGACAAGTTGGTATCAGAGCCATCCTGACCATAGGAGACCCTAGTTAGACTGGATGTTGAACCAAAAACTTAGTTTCAAAACCAAAGAAAAAAAAATATTTACAAAAACCTATTCTCATTCTTATCTCTTTGATTCTTTCATAAAAAATCATGTTCCTCAAAAACTCTTGCAAAATACCTAAAATTTTGACACACTTGATCACTCTGCTAATCTACTCATCCTCTATTTTTATAGATGGACGTGAAGTACAACAAGTTTTATCAGTTGGGGAATGGAGGAGACCTTATCTTTGAGAGGGATCTGGATCAGCTTTCGGAACTTCTGGAGCGTCCACACCCCGAGTTCTTCGGAGCTCATCTCAATGATCAAGGAGGAGAAGATCTGCAGTGGTTAATTGTTGCAAGTCTCCGAGGAAAGATTGAACCTCCCACCACGGAAGGAATTCAGTTTACCTTAAGAGAGAACAACTGGCTCGATGGACTTGCCAGAGCAATGCAGGAATCTCTCTCCCGTCTGTGTGGGCAGAGCATCAATCAGATCAAGGGAACCCGCTTTGAGTTTTTCCCAAGGCGTGATGCAAATGGACAACCACAGGAAGCCCCATACCACCCCGAGCTGAAGACTCAATTAGACCACCTTAGCTTCATGATGTATGATCGTCAGCAGGAGTTGGACAACTGCCGTGACTATTGCAACCACAAGTCTGCCATCATCAAGACGAAGGATCAGACCATAGCCATGCTAGCAAAGGATCGCAAGTCTCGTCGCCGTCAACTCGACAAGGAGCGCATTATTGCCCGTCTTTGCCACCGCATCTCATCTCTGGAAGAGACCATCCACGAGAGGGACATGCAGTTGGAGGAAAGGGAGAATGCCGAAGAGGATCTTCGTGGAGACCCTTACTCTTATCTCAGTGATGACGATGATTTTCTGGAGGATCAGGCCATGGACTTCTTCACCGATGAGGATGATTTCGCCTTCATCGATGATAATGAAGATGATGAAGCCACAGACTCTGAGGAGTAGTAGCACTGAGCACTAGCGTAGTGAGTAGTAGTCGGTCCCACTGTATCGTAGATTTCAGAATGGTTCTTAAAACCATCTGTTTTACCTTGTGGTGTGTGTTGTACTGTGTGTTATGAATGAATGAATGAAAAAGCAAGTTGCTAGAAAAATCTGAGTCAAACCTTTAAAACTTTTTAAAGACCCCAAACCTTAGAAAATTTCCCTCTTTTCTCATGATTTATCTAAATCTTCAGATGCCACGTGGAGGAAGTGGTTCAGCCCTGGATCCGATGTTGCAGATTCTGCAAATGTTGACCTCTGACCGCGAAGCTGAAAGAGTGGAACGTCAAGCCAACCTAGCCACTCTGCAACAGATAGCCCAGCTAGCCCACAACAACCAAGGCCATGGAAATCAGGACAACCATGGATCTAAGCTCAAGAATTTTCAGAATACCAACCCACCTGTTTTCACCAAGTCAGAAGAACCCCTAGACACCGATGATTGGCTGCAAACCATGGAAAATAACTTAGAAGTAGCAGGAGTCGAAGCCAACGAGAAAGTTCTATTTGCCACCCACTATCTAGCCGGAGATGCCAGGGCATGGTGGAACAGTGTTCGTGCCATGACCGGAGGCCAGATGATGACCTGGGAGGAATTCAAGGTTAAGTTTAACAGAACCCATGTGCCACCAGGTTTGATCAAGAGAATGAGAGACGAGTTCAAAGAGCTGAAGCAAGGGAGGATGACTGTAGTGGAATAACGTGACAAAATTTTGTCATTAGCTAGGTATGCCCCGGACGAGATAGACACCGAAGCCAAGAAGAAAGAAAGATTCCTGAATGGTCTGCATGACGAGATGCAGACGGTGTTAGTCAATATCCCCTTTGCTGATATTGAAGCCCTTGTCGATTCAGCCATCCAAATGGAAGGAAAGATCAACCAAGCCAATGAGAACCGCAAGCGTCGTATGATGCATCAACCAGGAACCCATCAGACCCCAAAGTATCGCCCCAACCCATCTCCAGGATTTGCCCCAAGAACCAACAGACCCCCTATGACCCGTCCAACCTATCCCAACCATGGAAACCCTAGAACCGGAGGAAATCACAACAACCCCGACAACTATAGCAATTTCACCCGTGCCCCACCCAAGTTCAACACCAACAATGCTACCGCCAACACCAACACTGCCCCGAGGACTGGAAGCAATGCTGTGCCTGTCGCAGCCAAGGACAAGTCACAAGTGACCTGTTATGACTGTGGAAATAAAGGCCACTATTCCAACGAGTGCCCCAACAAGAAGAATGCTACAGCCCCTAATACCAATGCCCCAGCTCAACAACAGCGTCGTGTTCAGCCAGGAATGAGATTTGCCCCAGGAAATTCACTCAACCGTAATGGCCGTCTTTTTCTCATGCATGCTGAAGAAGCTCAGGAAGCGCCAGACGTCGTGCTGGGTATGTTTTCTGTTAATTCAGTACTTGCAAGAGTGTTGTTTGATTCTAGTGCATCGCATTCATTTGTCACCGAAGAATTTGCCTGCACTAGTAAAATTCAACCAACCAAACTGAAGCATGTTATGATTGTGCAAATCCCCGGATCCACCACCAAGGCTAGGCAAATTTGCAAAGCCGTCCCTATCCGAATCCATGGCATAGATTTTTATGCTAATCTAATAGTACTCGGAACTAAAGGTTTGGAAGTAGTAATAGGAATGGATTGGATGTCCAAACATAAGGGATTGATTGACTGTGCCAAGAAAGCCATCACCATGACCAGTACCGCCGGAATATCAGTCCAGCATGTATCTGAAACCTTACCTCGCCAATTCAAGTGTAACAAGAGTCTAGCCCAACCTACCATTGACCAAGTCCGGATAGTCTGTGAATACCCCGATGTATTTCCAGATGTTTTGCCCGGTATCCCCCAGATCAGGATATCGAGTTTATCATTGAACTAATCCCCGGAACAGGACCCATAGCCCAGAGACCCTATAGTATGAACCCATCGGAATTAGAAGAACTGAAGAAGCAACTGGATTCCATGCTAGAAATTGGACTGATTCAACCAAGTGCATCACCATGGAGATCACCTGTCTTATTTGTGGACAAGAAAGATGGAGGTAACCGTTTATGTACGGATTATCGAAAGTTGAATGATGTCACCATCAAGAAAAAGTACCCCTTGCCCAAGATAGAGGGTTTGTTTGATCAGTTGACCGGTGCCCAGGTGTTTTCTAAGATTGATCTTAGAACTGGCTATCATCAACTCAAGATTCGTGCAGAGGATATTCCAAAGACTGCCTTTACCACCAGATATGGATTGTACGAGTATACAGTCATGTCTTTTGGATTAACCAATGCCCCCGCTTATTTCATGAATCTCATGAATAAGATTTTTATGGACTTCCTGGATAAGTTTGTCGTTGTTTTCATCGATGACATTCTGATTTATTCCAAATCAGAAGAACAACATGAGCTACACCTAAGGACCATTCTTGGAACCCTTGGAGAGCATCAGTTGTATGCAAAATTTAGCAAATGTGAATTCTGGTTACAGGAGGTAGGATTCCTCGGTCACATAGTATCAGCAGGAGGAATTGCCGTTGACCCTGCCAAAGTGAAAGATGTAGAAGATTGGCAACCCCAACCACTCAAACCCAAGTTCGTGCTTTTCTCGAATTGGCGGGATATTACCGCAAATTCATAGAAGGATTCTCGAGTATCGCCAGACCCATGACCCAATTGCTGAAGAAGGACAAGAAGTTTAAATGGACAGACAAGTGTGAGGCGAGTTTTCAAGAACTCAAGAGGAGATTGATCTCAGCCCCAATCTTGATCATGCCGGATATCACGAAGCCCTTCGATGTGTATTGTGACGCATCCAAGATTGGTCTCGGATGTGTGCTAATGCAAGAAGGCAAAGTTATATCTTATCTATCTCGACAATTGAAACAACATGAGCAAAACTACCCAACCCATGACCTCGAACTCGCTGCAGTAGTTCTAGCCCTGAAGACATGGAGACACTACCTGATGGGAAATCGTTGTGAGATTTACTCGGATCACAAGAGCCTAAAGTATATATTCACTCAGAAGGAGTTGAATATGAGGCAAAGAAGATGGATTGAGCTAATCAAGGATTATGACCTGGACATTCACTATCACCCTGGTAAAGCCAATGTGGTAGCCGATGCCCTTAGCAGATTGTCGTGCCGCTTGAACTCCATGATTTTAGAGGAGCAACCAAGTCTGCACAAGGAGATGGAAGATTTTCGAATAGAATTAGTAAGTGAAGGATTTTTGGCTAGCATAGAACTTTAGCCCACTTTGATCAGTCAGATTAAAGAGGCGTAGAAAGGAAATGCTAGTATCGACGGAATCAAGCGTCGTATCGGTATAGGCAAAGTACCCGGATTTACCGAGGACGAAGAAGGAGTTCTGTGGTATAAAGGACGCCTTTGTGTACCAGCAGATTCGGAGTTGAAAGAAGTTATCTTGAAGGAGGCTCATGATACTCTTTATTCTATCCATCCCGGAGGAACGAAGATGTATCAAGATTTGAAAGAGCAATTTTGGTGGCATAAGATGAAGAGAGAAATCGGAAGCTATATCGCTAAATGTGATATATGCCAGCGAGTCAAGGCAGGACATCAAAGACCCGCTGGATTGTTGCAACCTTTGCAAATTCCGGAATGGAAATGGGATTCTGTAGGAATGGACTTTATCACTGGACTACCTACTTCTAGTAGGGGAAATGACTCTATCTGGGTCATAGTGGACAGATTGTCCAAAGTCGCCCATTTCTTGCCCGTCAAAACCACCTATCAGAGTTCGAAGCTAGCGGAGTTGTACATCGCTAGAATAGTTAGTTTGCACGGAGTCCCCAAGAACATAGTATCGGATCGAGGAACTCGGTTTACCTCGAGATTCTGGAAGAAAGTCCAAGAAGGTTTAGGAACCCGCCTAGATTTCAGTACCGCGTATCACCCGCAGACCGATGGACAAACGGAGCGAGTAAACCAAATACTCGAAGATATGCTTAGAGCATGTGTGCTAGAATATGGATCCAAGTGGGAAGACTGTCTGCCGTTTGCAGAATTTTCTTACAACAATAGTTACCAAGGCAGTTTGCAAATGGCCCCATTTGAATTCATGTATGGAAGAAAGTGTCGCACCCCTTTGAACTGGTCGGAAGTAGGAGAGAGTCAGATCTTCGGACCCGACATCCTACGAGAATCAGAAGAGAAGGTTCACAAGATTCGTGAGCACCTCAAGACCGCCCAATCCCGACAGAAGAGTTATGCCGACAAGAGACGTCGTGACCTCGCCTTCAACATCGGAGATTTTGTTTATCTGAAAGTGTCGCCATTAAAGGGAATGCGGCGTTTCCAACTCAAAGGAAAGTTAGCTCCCAGATATATCAGACCTTTCAAAATTTTGAACCGTCGAGGAGAAGTATCTTATCAACTGGAACTACCTGAAGAGATGTCAGCTGTGCATAATGTGTTCCATATCTCATTACTTCGCAAATGTCTCGAAGTCCCCGAGAAGACCGAAGTGTTCAAGAATATCGATCATCGGACCATAGAGATCAACGATGAACTAACCTATCCCGAAGTGCCCATCCGCATTTTGGAAGAAGCTTTTCGAACTACCCGAACCCGAAGCATCAAGTTTCTCAAGATTCAGTGGAGCAACCACACAGAAGAGGAAGCTACCTGGGAACGCGAAGATCACATCAGGACGGAGTTTCCCGATCTCTTCAAATCCTAGGTAATCTTTTCGTCCTTTTTCAAATCTCAGGACGAGATTTTGTTTAAGGGGGGAAGGTTTGTAACATCCCAAAAATACCAAACTTAGATCATCAAACACTAATCATCAAGATTAGGGTTAACAAAAACTTTTCTAAATAAACTCATGAATGCATGTATATGTGTATGCATGGATTTTGAATTTCTTTAAAAACCACCTTGTTTGTGTGACCCATTGCTTGTAAAATGTTTCTTAGGTGAAATGAACATCATCTAAAACATTTCCCACACTTTCCTTAAAGACAAGTAAATCAAAACAAATATATTAAGTGAATGGTCATTTTGACCAATTTAACTCCCATGCCTACTTTGGCTGTCTCAAACTTTCAGAACCTAACAGAAACTTTTCTGGATCTTTGCACCCCTTGAATGTACTCATAACAGAGTATCAAGGCCCACTTTGTGATCATCCAGAAACTTTCAAATACATAGATTAAATGACAATTCAAAATTGAATCTTCTTCATATGGGAAGATCCCACCTTTTCAAAACCCACTCAAACAAGCTCAACTTTCAAAACCCAAGCATCTGCAGACTCACCAGCACCAATCTAGCAAACCCACCAAAAATCATTTCAAAATTCAAAACTTGATTTCATGCGGCCATTTCATCAAACAGGTTGCAGACACAAATCAAACAAACCATCAAACACTATAGTGTGTAGTGATTCTTGCCTAACTTGTTCCCTAGTTAGCTCACACACAGCTCAGTAGATCATCTAGAAAGATTATCCCAACACTAGCACCCCTGTGAGCTTGCCATTGCCATTAATGGTGAACAGCCGAGCACCCAATGTCACCCCATTGTGGACAACAAGCTAGAGGAAGAACTAGCCGTGCCAACCTTGTCTAGGAGGCAGCCCACCGTCCACCGCCACTCACTGTCCCAGCCGCAAGCATTGCCAAGCCTTGGACCACGCGCACAAGCCGCGCCCAGACCATGCCGAGCGTGCGCCAGAGTGCCACCCTCGACCAGCATCCACAGACCATGCGCCGCCCTCGCCGCGTGCATACACGATCGCCATCAACCGAGGAGATCGCCAGACATCCCCATTTGCCGCCCCGTGCCGCACAGCCACCGTCCGCCGTCGAAGACGCCGCCTCTGCCGCGCAGAGCACCGGCCGTTCCAGACCAAACCACACCGCCCCATACCTCGCGACCATGTCGTTGAGCATCGCCAGGAGACACAGCACCGTCCCCTACCCTTTCCCATGCCAATAGCCGCCTGTAACATCGCCCCCGACGAGCTCACCGTGCGCCTCGACGGTTCCCTCGCTCGACTATAAATAGAGGCCACCCCTGCTCGATTTCTTCACACCATCTCACTCCCCTCTCCTCACTGATCGTGCCACACCATTCTTAGAGCAAGGCGAGCACCACCCCACCGGAATTTCACTGGAGCCTGCCGCTGCCGGAGAAGAAAGGAGCCAGCGATTGGAGCCGCCCCAGGAGCTGCCGCAACCACCCCTGAGTTCGCCGTCGTCGACTTCGTCGTTCGCCCGCCTCGCCGACCCTCGTCAGTACCCCGGTGAGCCCCCAGCGACCCTCACTGGCCACGCTAGGTTTCGTTCTCGCCGGAGTTGTCTTGCGTCGACGATGACTCCCAGCCATTAGATTAGAACTAGATCGAACGATCCATGTTGCCCCATACCGTTTCGCCCAGCCCAGTGTCACTGACGAGTGGGGACACCCACTTAAGCAGCCCGCGGGAGCACTGCGCTTCGCAGGCCAGCCCGTTAGAATTTCCCGCGCAGCCCAGTTATTCAAATTAAATCTTTTTCTATTTCAATTCAAACACACTTCTGTACTCAACTTCAAAAATCAACCCAGATCGATTCATTGCACCAATTTGAATGAAACCAATTTTGTTGTAAAGGACTATGAATGCTGAATCCAAGCCTGTTGGATTCAAGTCATTTGGATCTATAGATCACCCCTGGTAAAAATAACAAGGCAGAAGCTTTTGTGCATTCAAACATTTTTCAAATTTAAACTATAATAGTTTTTGAATTGATTCCAACTCTCAAAAATCACATTTAACCATACCTTTCAGAATATATAAAAATATATAGGTTTACTTGCAGAAATATTGTTCAAGTAATAAAAGAATGCTTCATAAGCATTTCTAGCCACTTTAATTAATTCAAATAAAAGGGTAAAACCTTATTAAATTGTGACACCACTTTAATTCACATTCCCATGGACTACAATATGTGGTGATGACATGTGTCAACATGATCCCATATTTAGTTTGGAGAATATTAAATCTTAAGTAATTTTTCAATGAGTAGAAATTACTTTTCTAAAAATAAAAAGATTTAAACCAAGCCTTAACCTTGTAATGTTAGAGATGATGCTAGATCATCTATAGGACCCTTGTGTGTGATGATTGCAAGTAGCTAAGTATTGTTTGGTGATTGTGTACCTCATATTTATTCATAGACGCTAGTACCGACCAAGGATACGAGGAGGAAGGAGGATACTACGAAGAGGAAGCCGAGGAGAACTTCAACCACTGCTCTGCACAAGGCAAGCTTATATTGACACTGATGCAAGCTAGTAACTATGCAAGCTTATACTGATATTGATGCAAGCTAACCCTTGCAAATGCCACAGTGCCCGGGCACGCTGCAGGCGCCACCTATTCCAATTATTAAGGAAATGAATGACCAAATATACCGAAGGCTTCTTAGTCATTCTTTTCCGATCCTTATTGTTATTGTTCCTTTTCACCCCCAAGATTGGGGGCCGGGGGGTTGATGAAACGAACGGAGTGAGAAAACTGTCTTCCCTTGGGGGAGGGAAGATCAGGTAAGGCGAAGAGATATCCAATTACTATGACCCCTGGGAAGCCAGCACTCTGAGACCCTACTGATGCCACAAACCCATACTTGTGATATGACTACCATATGCCTTAAGCATATGTGATCATACCCACTTGATAAACCAAATCCTAGTTTTATGTGCAAGCTTCTTACTTTATTTCTTTATCAAAGCTTACTTAGAGTCTAGCTAAGAGTTTGGTAGATACTAGACAGTTGTGCTGAGGGTTGCATAAAGAGCATAAAATTTGGCCTAAGCTAGATAACCTTGATGTCATCCTAAGGCATGAGTTTGAACCTAGTTAAAACCCCACTAGTTTACCACCCCTCATCAGTGCTTACCCCCACCTGTAGATGCTAGTGCTAAGAATAAAACTTGATCAACTTTAGATGGGATTACTTGGTGGAAAAATGGTTATGAAAACCTTGGAATGATGGATCATTCTATTGAAATGTTTTGGACATGTGTTTCCAAACACTTGATGATTTTGGTGATGAAAATGTTGAGGCATGAGCCTTAGCCCTTTATAAAACTGATGGTTGTCTGGATGCGATACCATTCCAATTTTATCATACAACCACAATACCCGAAGATTGGGTAGGGCTTGACTGGAAACTTATATTCCTTAGTATTAGTTCCCTCACGGACAAGGTCTGAGCTGAGGCTACCTTGTGAAGATTGTCCACCTGTGCAGTACCCAAGATGACAGTTGGTCATGGTTGGGAGGCCAAACTCACAGGAGAGGTGCTTATACTAGGGCGTGTAATCGAAAGGTTAGGATTGATTATCCGCATACTGAGTATGGTGAATTCAGGATTTGTTCCTGACGGATGTATCGAATGTTGTGGTGAAAGTGTACAATCTCTGTAGAGTGTCAAACTATTCGAATAGCCGCGTCCGCGGTTATGGACAGTTGGAGTGGCCATACTGTTCCCCCGTCAGACTTTTCAAAATGACTTGTGAAACGAATTGAGACTTTGACTTGACCACAACAGAGTTGTGATCTGAATTACAAGATCCCACTTAGGAGTTATAAAATTGTGACTAGTTTTGGAACTGAGTAGAGATAAACCTGGCTTTTTGCAAAACAACCCTAGGGCCTAGTGTCCTATTATCCAAAAAACCCCTTTCCTGTTAGTATTAGTTTACGAGTACTTAAAGAGTACTCATGGCTTTGTCCCTGGCTATTCCCATGGCCAGACTATGAACAGGAGTACCTGGAAGATGGACCCCAGGAAGGTTACGACAACTAGGATCACCTCCCATCGTCAGCATTGCCTGTGACCCTGAAGATGGAACTTCGCCTATGCTACCTTTATTATTACGTATTCCGCTGCTTGAAGTTGTATTAAGAACTGGATCATGAGATCCCTATTTGTGTAAGAACTTATGTATCGTTGTAACGGATGATGTACTATGGTATCCAATTCTGTTATATCTCGCAAAAATGGTAATCCTGGGATTGCGAGATATGGCATAACAGGCATCTAGGATTGAAAAATCCGGGTGTTGACAGAGATATGGCAGATGGATGTCAAAACGGCTTTCCTTAACGGAAATTTAACCGAGGACGTGTATATGATACAACCCAAGGGTTTTGTCGATCCGGCTAATGCTGACAAGGTGTGCAAACTTCAGAAATCCATTTATGGGTTGAAGCAAGCATCTCGGAGTTGGAATATTCGCTTTGATGAGGTAGTCAAATCGTTTGGGTTCATCAAGAGTGATCATGGTTCTTGTTTGTACAAGAAGTTTAGTGGGAACAAAGTAAATTTTCTAATCTTATGTGTGGATGACATATTACTGATTGGAAATGATGTCCAGATGTTGCAAGAAACCAAGGAATCATTGGAAAGGAGTTTCTCAATGAAAGACTTGGGTGAGGAAACATACATCCTCGGAATCCGGATCTATAGAGATAGATCAAGGAGGCTCATTGGATTGAGTCAGAGTACTTATTTGGAAAAAGTGTTGAAGAAGTTCAACATGGAATCGTCTAAGAAGTGGTTCTTACCGATGTCCCATGGTGTAAAACTTAGTAAGACTCAGTGTCCTTCGACAACTGATGAGCGAAGTCAGATGAGTGCGATTCCATATGCTTCTGCAGTCGGATCCATCATGTATGCCATTATTTGTACTAGGCCGGATGTTTCCTATGCTCTAAGTGTTGTGAGCAGATACCAGGCTGATCCTGGAGAGATCCACTGGACAGCGGCTAAAAATATCCTAAAGTACTTGAGAAGGACTAAGGATATGTTCTTGGTTTATGGTGGTGAAGATGAACTCAGTGTAAAGGGTTACACGAATGCGAGTTATCTTACTGACTCTGATGATTCTCGTTCGCAATCCGGATACGTGTTTATTATAAACGGAGGTGCTGTGATCTGGAAGAGTTCCAAGCAAGAGACTGTGTCTGCGTCTACAACAGAGGCTGAGTATATTGCCGCCTCGGAGGCAGCAAAGGAAGCTGTTTGGATGAGGAATTTCCTCATGGATCTTGGTGAGGTTCAGGGCTCGTCCAATCTGTTAGACGTGTATTGTGACAACAATGGTGCTATTGCACAAGCCAAGGAACCTAGACAACACCAGAAGAACAAGCACATACTCATGCGGTACCACCTGATTCGCCAGTTCGTGGATCAGGGTGATATCAAGTTATGCAAGGTACACACGCATGCAAATATTGTGGATCCGTTGACAAAGTCGTTACCACAGCCGAAGCATGAGGCGCACCTAAGAGCCATGGGCATTAGATGCTTAGACATGTGATGTCGGAAGATTGACTCTAGTGCAAGTGGGAGACTGTTGGGAATATGCCCTAGAGGCAATCATGTATGATGAGATTTCCCATTATATTCATAAAGATATTAAGTAGTCCTTGTATATACATCTGATGTGTATCATTGAATATGTGATTCGGTTGTGGACCTATGCATTCATGTTGTTTGTACTAAATATCCTTCGTCATCGAAGTTGTGCTGGACACACAACTTAGACCAATGTGAAAGTTGGCTTGATGACTCGGTTCCACTTGTCATGGGCATGGAGATGCTATTCCAACTTACACAGATTCGGCTAAAGGGTTTAGCGAGTCGGATTGACCCATATTGAGGTACAACGAACAAGTTGTCATTTGTATATCTCAATCAATGTAATCCTTAGACCTGAGGTTATTGCATAGTCCGAGTTGAGGATCATCGACTTAGATTCTGTCAAATGCTGATCCGTAGCTGGGCAGTTATAAAGGTAGGGTTCGGGTCGACTGAGAATCAAGCTGCGTGATGTGAATAACCAAGATGGGATTTTTCCCCTCCACTCGGAGAGATATTCTCTGGGCCCTCTCGTGAGATATGATTCGGAAAGCATGGCCATGCACGACTCGGTTAAGTGTTAACCAAGGCGATCGACTAAGAGTTAGTCGGGTGAATCACTTATCTCGGATCGAGAAGAGAGTCAGACTATTTAAGGGATGACATATATTCGCCTATAGTCTGACAAGGTATATCGTGAGGCAAAAGGGACTCGGACGTAAGTCGCATTGGAAAGGCAAGTCATCATGACTCTTTGGTACTTGGGAGTCGGCACGTTCTGCTAGGAGCCGCTACCGACTGATCGATTGTGAGTCGGACTCCAATCGTGTCCAAGTAGCCATGAGCCTACGGGGTCACACACTTAAGAGCGGGAGCAAGTTCGGATTGGATCTGAACATGTAATCTGGTTGGGTTGGACCTAAACCTGATTAGGACTGAGTTAGCGAGTTGGACTCACGATGACTAGTGTTATATGGGCTTTAGTGAATGGGTCGCGCGAGCAGAGCCCACGTTCACTCCCTATATATAGTGGAGCACCGTAACCCTGAAAGGTTAATCGTTGTTCGGTTAGGTCATTCCATGTGTTGGAAACCCTAGCTCCATAGCAGTCCAGCTGTCGTTATGAACCTAGCAGTTCGCCGCCGGTGCTCCTCCTTGTACGTGTGGATACCAGCAGATGTGCTGTGCGATCAGCACCAGGACGACAGGATCGTGAGGACTGCACTGCATCAACTGACGCGCTTCATCAGTAATCCGCAACTGCGCGTCTAGTTGTAAACCTCGTGGCCTTCTACCTCAGCGAGATCTTGGGATCACCACGTTAGAGGAAAAGTTTTTGTTTTATCTCTGCGTGGCCCAACAGTCCATACGTATTTCCTCCCACTTCCACTTGGGAATTTCTAAAGGTTGTAATGGTCCTGCTGGACTTTGATGTTCAGCTTTCACCCTTTGGCAAGTATGACATTTTGATACATATTTAGCAATGTCCATTTTCATGTTCTTTCAAATCCATATACATCTTAGTACTTCCTGGATGTATAGAGTACGGTGTTTCATGTGCTTCTCTGAGTATTACATCACGAATATCAGTCACATCTGGAACACAAAGACGTTCTTGAAACCATAAGGACTCATAATCTCCAAGGCAAAAAACTGATTTTTGCCCTTGAGATATCCTCCGAATTTCCTCAGCAATAAAAGGATCTTTTGCTTGATGTCTAAAAATTTCGTTCTTAAGATCACTGTCCTGCTCTGCAACTACCTGCATAGTAGCTAATCCTCCAAGAACCTCTATTCTAATGAATTGAATCTCTAATCTTTCCAAGTCCATTTGTAACTCTTTTGGTAGCTCCCGATTGCTAGCCTGAATATCTGCACTCTTTCTGCTTAAAGCATCAACTACCACATTTGCTTTCCCTAGGGTATAGTTGATTGTTAAATCATAATCTTTGATTAGTTCCAACCAACGCTTTTGTCTCATATTCAATTCCTTTTGAGTGAAGAAATATTTGAGACTTTTATGGTCAGTGTATAACTCACATCTGGCTCCATATAGAAAATGCCTCCATCCTTTTAGCGCAAAAACCATTGCTGCTAACTCTAAATCATGAGTTGGATAGTTGACTTCATGTGGTTTTAGTTGTCTTGAACCATAAGCAATGACTTTTCGATCTTGCATTAATACACAACCCAAACCTTCTTTAGATGCATCACAGTATACAGTGAAGTCCTTCCCTGTTTCAGGAACTGCTAAGATTGGAGCTGTGGTTAACCTGGTCTTCAACTACTGAAAACTTGCTTCACATTTCTCATCCCAATTGAATGGTGTATTCTTTCTTAGCAATTTGGCCATTGGTCCAGCTATTTTGGAGAAACCTTCAATGAATCTCCGATAATAACCAGCCATTCCTAAGAAACCTCGAATTTGCTTCACATTGGTTGGTGCAGTCCACTCTAATACTGATTGAACTTTAGATGGATTTACATCAATTCCATCTTTACTGATCACATGGACGAGGAATTCTACCTCATCTAGCCAAAATTCACACTTACTAAATTTAGCATAAAGTTTGTGTTCCCTTAGAGTCTGCAATGCTATTCTCAAATGATCAGCATGCTCTTCCTTATCTTTGGAATATATCAGAATATCATCAATAAAGACTATGACGAACTTGTCCAAATATGGCATGAAGATTTTGTTCATTAAATTCATGAATATTGCTGGTGCATTGGTCAAACCAAATGGTACTACCAGATACTCATGGTGTCCATATATTGAGACAAATGCTGTCTTTGGAACATCTTTAGGTTTGATTTTTATTTGATGGTATCCAGATCTTAAGTCGATCTTTGAGAATACTCCAGCTCCTTTCACTTGATCAAACAAATCTTGGATCCTTGGTAAAGGATACTTATTCTTGATAGTAACGTTGTTCAGATTTCTATAATCTCCACACATCCTTCTTCCACCATCACTCTTATCCACAAAGATTACCGGTGTTCCCCATGGAGATACACTTTCCTGAATAAATCCTTTTCTGGCTAACTCATCAATTTGCTCTTTGAGTTCTTTTAACTCTTTGGGTCCCATCTTATATGGTGCTTGAGCTATTGGTGCAGTACCAGGAATTAGGTCAATAGTGAACTCTATCTCCCGGTCTGGTGGCATTCCCGGTAGCTCTGCTGGAAAAACATCTTGAAACTCATTTACTATAGGAATATCTTCCAATTTGACCTCTTTCATCGAGTTCAACTGCAGATCCACCATAATATGACTGTGCTTATCTTCTTGGTAAACTATCCTTGCTCCACTTGGAGTTTTGATTGAGACAGTTTTCTCCTCACAATTTATCTGAGCTCCGTGTTCCATCATCTAATCCATCCCCAACACTACTACAATTCCCTTCAAAGGAATCACATAAAGGTCTGCGAAGTATGTACAACCACAGATCGAGATAACCTAATCTTGTTTTATGTGGTGTATAATCACATTTCCCCCTGCCGTAACTACGGTCATAGGGTTTTCTAACGTTGCCCTTCTAATCCCAAATTTATCACAGAATTCTTCAGAAATGAATGAAGTAGTTGCACCAGTATCAAATAGAACTTTGCCGGGATTGGTAAGGATATTGAGCGTACCTATCACTGCATGCTCCGAATTATCCACCTCCTCGAGGGTTGCACAGTTCAGTTTCCCGGTAGGTATGTTCCTCTTGCCATTGTTATTCTTGCCATTATTTCCTCCTTTATTGGGCTATCCATTTCCTCCACTGGCTTGTCCTCCTCCCTTGGTAGGCAACCTCCTGGTGGTTTGCTCGGACAATTGGGCTTGATATGCGCCTTCTGACCACAACCGTAACAGATCACTACAGGCTTTTTGCATTCCCTCTGGAAATGCCCTGGAATTCGACAATTGTTACAAATAACATTCCTTCTCGGATTGGATTGATTTCCACCACTACCCTTGTGATTGTTATTGTTATTGTTATTGTTGCCATAGTTCTTGTTCCGAGGTTTGAACTCTAGATTGGGTTTAGGTTTGCTTGCCTGAATTCTCTTGGTTTCCTTCTTGGCTCTCTTCCTCCTATCCTCTTAGACATTCTTATAATCATCTTCGAAGGTAATGGCTGCATCCAGCAACTGCTGATAAGTTTGCTTATTAGCTAACCTTAGCTGCATTTTCACAAATGGGTTTAACCCACGCAGGAAACGTTTCTTCCGCTTCTCTTCCGTGTTAACATCCTCCTCAGCATAACGAGACAGTTGACTAAACTCCCAGATATACTTCATGACACTAGTATATCCCTACTGAAGCTCCTCAAATTCTCTCCGCTTCAACTCCATAACACTCTCCGGAACATGATATTCACGGAATCTCTGCTTAAACTCCTCCCAGGTGAACTCCCTTCCTGGTTGTTGCATGGACAACTGATTCTCCCACCATGATGCTGCAGGTCCAGTCAGAAGATGAGTTGCATACCTCAATTTCTCCTCATCATTGCAACCTACAGTCTTCAGCTTTCTTTCTGTATCTGCTGGCCAATCTTCTGCATCCATTGGTTCAGGGGTTGATGCAAAAGGTAATGGCCTTGCATTCTGGAAGTCAGATAGACTCACTCCTCCACCTTCAGGTGCCCTCTGATTTGCTCGTCCCAACAACTCTTCCATGAACTTGTTCTGGGTCTCTTGCATCATTTGCATACACTGCATAAAATTCTGCTCCATCAACGGCCTCATTGGTGGTGGTGGTGGCAATGCTCCCTGATTTGCTACATCTGCATCAGACTTCTCCTTGGCCTCTCGTTCCATCCGCTGCTGCTCATTTTCGATTTCCACACCTGTATCCATGACCCTCTAGTCCTGCAACATAAAGCGAATACTCACAATTACATCATGCACATGTGTTTTGAGCTCGACTTTACGCACAGAACCAGTCACACAATGAAGATCCAAAGAAAATCCAAATATGCATTTCACATATTATACATAATATCATAATAATACAAAGTCATTACAACCCATATAGGTATAATTACAAAACTACCTTATTCATCTAACTATCTTATTTCTTGGAGTACAATACACGGTACTTGATACCTCTACATAGTTTCCTACTTCTAGTAGTAACTACGCTCATCATACATGCCTGATGTCCAACCGTGATGACGTGTTGTTCGTCGCACAGTTTGTGGAACAAATGGCCTTCCAGAAGGAACATACTCAGTATATGAAGTGTTAGGACTTGAGTCATTACTCAACCTGAGCGCATTGACTCCCTCCAGCTCAGCTGAAAAGTCTTCAGAAACATATTCAACATTATCTCCCGCTTGCATCTCCTGAGCTTCATTCCTTGAGTTGTCAACAGGATACGCAGATCCTGCTGCTTCCCAGGTGCTCCTTTGGGCAAGATAGTTAAACACTAGATAATGTATATTCCCTGGGTTTTGAGAATATGTTGATGATTCAAACACTCTCTCCTCAAGATCTTCTTCTTCATCCTGATTATCTATCGACATGGCATTTCTACTACTGTTACTAGGGTTAATTCTTACACCCATCCAGCTAGATTGTCCAACATTTCTGTCAGAACCATCTGTGGACATCTGATGTTCATGATATCCTTCATATGATCCCCTTCTCCAACCATCAGAATTCTCAATAGGAAGTTCTGAATCAGAACCATCCTCTGAACCCTGTCGTACTGCATACCTCGTATCCATAGTCGGATCATGTATAGGTTCAGGACTTGGTGAATAAGTATATGGTATAAAATATTTAGGATCTCTAGGTATATCCTTAAAGATAGGTATTGCACTACTACTGCTTGCTTCCTTTTCCAACTGGATTGCTAACTGCTTCCTCCTTTCCGGATCAGTTAGATCCTCTAACATGTCATTTTTGTCTTCGACAATCACTTGATGTGTCTTATACAAAGATGCAACGAGTGTTTGGTATCTATCCATAAACTTGGAAGCTAACTTAGGATGCTTCTTAACCAAAGTAAGATGATCCGGTATAGGCTCCGAGTCTATAGAATCATGAGCTATCACAGAAAATGTGCTACCTTCTAACTCCTTGGCTTTATGCTCTCGGATATTAGCTATATCCTCCACGACAACAACATGATATGCTGCTAAGTGACTCCTACCTTCACCTATAGGTAGATCGTGATATAATCCAAGCTCCTCTGGAAGTTGGATACTCACACGATACTTGGATAACATCCGACCATCATAGTAGGTTATAGTGTTCACTGGAATTCTAGTTGGACAACTAAAAATCTTTAAAAGTTGACGAAGTTGGTCTGTGAATGATCCTTGATAATCATCAAGAGTCTCCCCTTTCCTTACCAAAGTCTGTTTTGGAAACTTTGGTGCCATAGCTCTGTATATCAGAAAAATAATTTTGATTAGTAACCAATAATATATTGCATCATAGCAAAGAATTATCGCAC
Organism: Avena sativa; assembly: GCA_916181665.1. NCBI lineage: Eukaryota > Viridiplantae > Streptophyta > Magnoliopsida > Poales > Poaceae > Avena > Avena sativa. Next base: position 352,097,780 of record OV702294.1, on the reverse strand, counting down.
TAAAAACATATAACGGAATATTCTCATTTGAATACCCATTATATTACTTTTAGAGAATTCTTTATCGTTGCTAAACTTTCCTACATGTAATACCCTTTACTAGGTTTCCAACCTAAGGTCAAAGCAATTTGCTCTGATACCAACAACGGTGACCCAGCATACCACTGCATGTGTAGTACACTATAGTCGTTGACATGACACCCACAGAACACCGTTCCGTAAATATCACATCCCTCAGAGTGGTACAACAGAAACATTGCGGGTCCATATTACAAACATTCACACGTTATTATTATTACAATACCAGAAGTTCAAGACTTTAAAAGATTTCAACTTACAAACCAAAATATAAAGTGTTTCAGCGGAATTTAAAAGTAGCAACTCCGACTAGGAGTTGAGCTCAATAGCTTATTCTATAGAGTTCATGCTGCTCGAATCCATTAGTTACTACTAACTATGATACTTAGTTGGACTCATTATCATCAACACCATAGCGGATTTCGTAATCCACTCCTTCAACACCTCCTGACAGGTCAGGCTCCTCGTAAAACACATCTTCTTGACATTCAGCTGCATACATTGGCACGTCTTCGGGATCCTTAGAGTCTAAGCAAGGGATCAAAGGAAAGGATGAGTAACAGCGTTACCCAACAAGTTCATTATATGCAAGGTGGGAAGTTTGATGCTCTAACTACCACCTTGGATTATAAATCCTTGGCACTATGCAGTTTTTGTAAATCTTTCTTCAAAGATTTGTTTTATTAAGAAATTCTATGACCATCAGCCTTCACAGGTTGACCAGAACTTTCATGGAGTTCCTTTCCTGCCGCGTTCGTAGCTCCTTCCCGGAACAGGGAGTAACAAGTTACAATTCTTACACTCTGCAGACTTTATTTATTTATGGAGTTCCTTTCCTTTCCTGCCGCGTTCGTAGTTCCTTCCCAGACTTTCATGGAGTTCCTTTCCTGCCGCGTTCGTAGCTCCTTCCCAGACTTTATTTATTTTTATCATCTTTCAATAATTTTGTAAAATTCCATAAGGAATATATAAATTACAAAATTCCTAATAAAATTTATATGTCTAAAATTTTATCTCTTAATTTATTTGGATAGTTTGGATTATAGTGAATCCAAAAATATTTTATTTATAATTTTTGGACTTTTGTTTTATTTTTTCGAATTTATTTAAGTTCCGGGGCATTTTGGTCTTTTCCTATTTATTAAAAACAGGCTCTAAATGGTTTGGGCTGGCCATTTGGGTTTATTGGGCCCTTGTGGCCCAATAGGGCAAAGGCAAAACAACACCTCGAAGGTGTATTGGCCCAACCCAGCCCAACACTCTCTGTCCTCTCTCTCGAGCTCACCCCTCTCCTTCTCCTTCCCCGACCCCGTGGTCAGTGGTGTCGCCGCAGGCAATTCCCGCCGTCTTGGACCGCCCTGGCTATCACTGTGGTGCATGAAGAGGTTGCCGACCCCGCTCTTCCCTCCTGTCCAACTGGATTTGGACCTGGAGCCCTCCTGCGACCAGATTGATGCCATCCCGAACCCTAGGGTTTGGGGTTGGCGTTGATCTGATGCCGCCGTTGCTGTCGTGTGTCGTGGTGATGTTCCTCGCCTCCATGCATGGCTATGGTTGCCGCCGTGGTGATGTGTGGTTGCAGTGCCCCCTGGGGGTGCTCCCCATGCCGTCATGGTCGTCGGCCATCTCTGCTTCCTCTTCTAATTTACAGCAAGGACCTTCGGTGAGTGGTTCCTCTCCCTCTCATGCACTCTGTGCTAGGCCATCCTATACTAGATGTTGGTAGTGACCTTCCTGGTGATTGTCTGGTCCTGATTAGGGTTCTTTGTTCTGTTTAGGGTTCATACCCTGCTATTGATTAAGTAATTAATGAATTGGATCCTGTGTTAATGATCCCTGAACCTGTTAAGTGGTGACTAGATGTGGCTTACTGCTGATGATTTTATGGTTAAATTTCATATGATTCAGATGATACAGTTGCTCTGAAAACAATACTTGGTAAAGCTAGTGGTTTTGATAACCTACCACTGTCATTACTTGGTTAATAACAGTGAGTATGGTGTGATGAAGTCACTGTCTTAGTACTATTGGCTTGAGAATTCATGTATAAATTGATATAAAAAAGGTCTCTTATAGTGAAGACATATATATATGAATATCTTGTTTATGATTCCTGTGTTTAAGAACAAGAAAATGATTTATAATTGGTTGATTGTATCTGTGAAGATTGGATGCTTAACCTGCTTAGTTTAGAACTGTTCTGGTGACACCATCCTTGTATGGCACACATGACTAGATTCTATTACTTGTTGTGGTTTTATTCAAGCTTAAGCTTTGGCTTGGCATGATAGATAATAAAATCCTCTTTCGTTGTATCCCTAGAACCAATGATGTTGGTGAAAGGATACAGATGTCGCCTAGAGGGGGGGTGAATAGGCGATTAAAACTTTTCCTAGAGTGGCTCAACAAAGGCGGAATAAAACTAGTGTTTACTTTGTTAAGAACAACCTAGAAACAACTAAGGTTCACCTATGTGCACCAACAACTTATGCTAAGCAATACAAGCAACAGAGTGATAGCAAGATATATATTACTTCAAGCACGAAGGCTATCACAATGTAAAGTGCATAAGTAAAGAGCTCGGGTATAGAGATAACCGAGGCACGCGGGGACACCGATATTTTACCGAGTTCCTCCCAACATGGAGTACGTCTCGTTTGGAGAGGGGGTGGTATCAAACCACCAACGCCACAAAAGGCCTCCCTTATTCTCCGATGAATCTCACCCCAATGGGATCGATCCACGCTACCACTATCGGTGCACTTGTCGGTGGCAATCGGAACCTCTCACAAGGTTGGGGCACAACTCCACAACTTAATTGGAGGCTCCCAACAAATGCCACAAAAGGCCACAATGCCACCAAGGCCACAAAACCGTCTAGGGTTCCAAGAACCCAAGAGGGACAAGCTCCAATGAGCAATTCAAACCAAATCCTCCAAAGAGAACTCAAACTGATGCACCAAATGCAAATGGCAAGAACACCACAAGGATGCTCAAATCCCTCACTCTCAAGTTCCAACAAAGCTACTAAAGCTAATGGGGGAACAAGAGAGGAGAAATCAAAGAGAGACACAAAATCCCCCAAAATCTAGATCCCCAAAGATACACTCACAAGAGATGTTTTTGTTTGGTCAAAACGTAGATCTAGATCTCCTCCAACTACCCCTCAAATATATGCAAGAATCAATGGAGGGGTGTGTAGAAATCAAGCTTAAAGAGTAGAGCAAATGAGGGCAAAGCTTGGACAAGAAAAGGAGGAAGAAGTAACCCTAAATGAAAAAGGGACAAAGCTATTTAAAAAGATGGGCTGATTCTGCCTGTTGGGGCAATTTTTCTGGACGGAACGGTAGTACCGGATTTGTCCGGTACTACCGGACCCAAAACATCAAAACACCAGGAAATAGCAAATGCAGTAGCAGTGAGCAGCGCCAGTGGGTGGGGCCAAGCCTGCGCGCAGCAGCAGCTTGGCAGCGCATGCGGCAACAGCAGGGGCCCGCGCGGGGGCAGGCGTGCGCGTGCATGCGAGCTTGCAGCAGGCAGCGCGGCAGCAGTGCATGCAGCACGGCAGCAGCGCATGCAGCAGCGGGCAGCGCCAGCGGCGTAGCATGCGGTGGGGCTAGGCGGGGCCAGCTGCGAGCTGTGGCAGCTCGGGCGGGTGAGGCCTAGCGCAGGGAGCAGGCGCGCATGTGGGTGGGGCCACGCGGGGCCGGCAGGCAGCGCAGCACACGCGAGCGCGCGCTGCGCACGGGCCCAGGCAGCGGCGGCGGTCAACGCGGGCAGGCGCACGCGTAAGGCAGCGGCGGGCAGATCTGGATCTTAGAAAAATATCTGGGCCGAAAAAACTGGGCCGACCGGTAGTACCGGCCCACCCGGGCGGTACTACCGGGCGGACGGTACTACCGCAAAAAGGTACCTGGCGAGGCAGAAAGAAAACAGGCCGTTTTTAGGCCCGGCGGTAGTACCGGCCGTCCGGGCAGTACTACCGCTTGACCCAGAAAACAGACTGATAGGCAAATATTCAAACGGCAATAACTTTTGACTGGAAGCTCCGATTGACCCGATTCAAATTGCGTTGGATAGAGGACGACAAGGGCTTCCCAATAAAAGGTGGAAATATTGATTATCACCAAGTGAGAAAGTATCAAGTAGAATAATTTGATATACCTCACTTGGTGAGAAACTGAAAAGCCGCATAAATCAAAATCGCAACAAGATACAAATGGGAGATCTGATTTTGATGAACAAGAGCTGGTTATGGAGATTACCACAAGCTCTATATCCTCACATGGATAAGACCAAATAGCAACCAAAAACGATGACACAAGTATGCAAAGGTTTGAGCTCTCTCCGAACGATGTGACCGAATTACTCATACGAGAGCCCCTCTTGATAGTACGGTTATCTATCCTAAACCCGGTCTCACACACACAACGTGAGACCGACTAAATGGAAAACCTATCAAGATTATACCTTTGTCTTGAGCATTCCACTTGAGCTCGATGTAGACGATCTTGTCCTTCTCAAGATGGAGATTCATAAGTTTCATTTTTGTAAGTTACATTTTTTATGATTATTGATGATTTTCATTTGTCTTGAGCATTCCACTTGAGCTCGATGTAGACGATCTTGTCCTTATTTGCTATTGTAAAGATTGTTGATGATTTTCATAAGTTACATTTTTGTAACTTATTTATTGAATAAAATTATGAAATGGAGATTCATATTCTTTATTGCTCCCTTTATATTAAGTTTGAGTTATTATTGGTTAACTCTTATTTAAATCAAATACTCAAATATTATTCAAAATTCTTTTGAATTATAATTTAAACACTCAAGTTTAAAAATTTAAAACTCATTTCCCAAAACACATAATCCACAAAGATCATATCAAAGTCTATAGCAATCATCCTTCAAGAATATACCTAGGCTCAAAGCATGAAAGAAACTTTGATCACTTTATGTTTTTATTTGGCGAAAAAATTTACGGACATTTTCACAGATGAATGCATGCAATATTTCAAATTCCTAAATCTACCCTTCATTAGTTCCTAAATGCTGGGATGTTACACCAATAGCACAAAGTAACAGGTATTAGAAAACATTTTTGATTCAATAGGCCCCTCAAGGAAATGAAAAAAAGTTCAGGCGTGATCGAGGGCTGGGATGGGCGGATACCCCTTCGCGCCTCAGGGTAGGATTGTCACACAGAAAGGTTAGATCGCGCGCGTAGAGCCCGCCAAAGCCCGTACAGGCCCGAAGCGAATTAGTACGCGTGTATTCTGTGACGCGACGTGGATTCCCGTCGTCCAACTCAGCTGTCTAACGTGGCAACACCTCTACGAAAAAAACACCTCTACATGGTTTGCTGGGCCGCATTTCTGTTCCTGCCGGTGGGCCGTTTGTGTTGCACGCGCAGATAAGAGCGGGGGCTATGATACAGAAGGGAATGAAAAAAATAGCGATACATAGGGAAGGCGCACCCCTCTCACCTCCGATACGGTGCACGTCTGACACCACCCATGCGACTGTGTCATCATGACGCGTGCAGGGACGCGTGCACCGTTCTATCAGCGCCGAAGTGAATTGTCAATCGACTTAATGGAGCATCCAATCGGTCGCATCGTTGCAGTTCTCTGCCTGCCACGTGTGCACAAAACTTCTTTGAGAAGGCATATCACACAGTAGGGGAGAGTACGGTGGGGTGCATAAGACTGGTCTGCCTAGCCTTTTTGACTATATACCTCCACTATTCACTAACGCCCTCCTCCCTTTCTTATTCCTCCTGCTCATCCCGCTCCTGCTCCCTCCCTCTGCGCAGCCATGGATCCCTCTCGGAAGCGTGCCACGGCGACAATGCGCGAGGATAGAAAAGAGAGAGCTCGCCGCGCCGCTTTACGCACTGAAGAGTCACAACATATGCTTATGCCCGCAGGCGAGGGTTCCTCCGGGTAGGTCATGTACTTCTTCTCCTTAATAGTGTTATCTAGCATTCTTCTTCTCCTTAATCATCACATACTTCTCTTTCTTCAGAGCCATCGGTTCACCGGCAGACATGTCCCCCCAGATCCCCGGAATAGCAAGGTAAATAATATACACTGGGGTTTTTGCGACTAGGATTTGGGGTTTTTGCGACTAGGATTTGGGTTTTTTTCTCCTGGATCTTTTCCACACCGCCCATTTTTGCATAAAGCTCGTGTGCTATAATGACATGTTATTGTTGTTCCCGTTCCGTGATAGGACTGAAACCACGTATTCTTTGTCCCAGGAAAAGAAGCCAAAATTCAACAATAATGTGGATGCTTGGCTTAATGCACGAATAAGCAGCCACAGGGAGAAAATGCAAACACAAGAGCTGGAATTACAACAGATCAAATTAGCTGTGAATACCCTTACTAAGGAGTGCGACGAGCTGAAAAGGGACAACGCTGCCTGGAAGAAACTGAATAAGAAGATCCAAGCCTCGAACCGACTGAATACATCCATCAACGAGGGGCTCTCGAAGGATAATGCGAGGCTAAAATATGATAATGTCAATCTCCGTGTCGAGAACATGATCCTGCTTCGGAAGCTCCAGGCTTCGCTCAGTGAGCAGGTCAAGATCAGGCGGGACATGCTCGTACGTCGCCTACAACTTGAAGAGATTGAGGACGAAAACCAGCAGCTCCTCGCCAGGCTACGACTGTAATGTAGCAGACTTTCCTCGGTGCTGCTCTGCTGAATTGAACTATGTGTTTCTATTTTGCAACTGTAAACTGAACTATCCGAACAATGAGTTGCAATGGCAGACACCTTTTGCGCAGTCCAAAAACTATCCGCTTTCCTGTTGTTTCTATCTACTGTCGCCTCCATGTTGGACAAGTGTCAATTTTGTTGTAAGAAAAACTTAAACTTAGATATTACACACACTCAACTGTGCATTAAAATTCAAATTAGGTATTCCAAACTCAACTTCAAATAGTTGCAAAAGGAGGTAGCCACGATCGAAAAAGAGTGGGTGGGCCACTGGCGGGGGTCCGCAGAGAGAGAGAGAGTTTCGTAAAAAAGAGAGAGAGAGATTTTTTTGACACGGAAGAGAGAGATTGTTGGCGAATGGGGCCACCGGGCACGTGAGAACCGTTCATGTACCATAGGCATGTCCGAGGCGCACCGTGCGCGTGTGAACTGTGTAGTACCGTACTAGCGCATGTTCGCGGTGCACTATGCGAGCAGGTGCGCATGCGTATGCTGCTGAACCGTACACGTGTGAACTGCGGGAGCACGTAACGTTGGCATCTCACCATATACAGCCCATCCATTTGTCTCTCTCCGCCTCCCCTCATTCACTCCATCACGCCACCTCTTCCCAACTCCCCCTAGGCCCCTACCCACTACCCTTCCCCACTCCTCTCTCCGCCGACCAGGAAAAAACCCTCTCCCCTTCCGCTTCCGCTGCACTTCCCATTCTGGCGATGGAGCACCCATCCGACGCTGTCACCGCAGCGAAGGAGAAGGCTGCGACGCTGGCGTTAGCCGCGGAGGAGGTGGCTAGAGCCGCGACGGAGGCGGCCAGAGCCGCGGAGGAGGCACAAAATGCCGCAAGGGCTTTAATCACAGCCGCAGCGGATGCGAAAGATGAGGCGGAGGCCATTGATGAAGGCCAGCCGATCGGTCCCTCATCGGCTCCCGCCGCTATCAGTACTTGTGCGTACAATCTTGGGAAGCATCCGCAGGATGACGACGAGGAGGTCGAGCTCATCATGCCACCGCCGGCGGCGTTTGACGAGAACATCATCGATGACGAGGAGGAGGTAAGTTCCAATTAATGGATTATCTGCTTGGGGCCTAGGGTTTTCGCTTAGCGTCAGATTCGTTTGTTATCTGTTAAGATTGGGGCCTAGGGTTTTCACTTAGCGTCAGATTCGTTTTTTATCTGTTACGATTGATGTGTAATTAATGGATCTGTGGATTATTTCTAGCTAGGCTTCGATTATGGACAGAATCGATTAATATTTGTGGATCTGTGGATTATTGCTAGCTAGGGTTCGATTATGGACAAAATCGATTAATATTTCTGGATCTGTGGATTGTTGTTTTCATTTCTATGGATTAATGCTAGCTTATTGACCGACGGAAGTGGTTTATCTGCTTGATCCCTTGATTACTTTTTGTTATTGCTAGCTGGAGACTATTATGCTTCCTTTGTTAAGCATTCAATTTTAGTTGCAGTTTCTACATATTTGCTTCACATGTGTATTTTGTATATTTCAGCAGGATACTGATGATGTTGACAGCGATGTCGACTCGTGTCAAAGGAAGACCAGGGCCACTCTCAAAAATCTTAAAGCGGGGAGGTTCGACCGGTTCTGGAGTGAACCCTGACTGATGGCATGAACAGCTGCCCCTTCTGCAAAAGGAGCATACAGATGGACTTCCAAAGCATCCGACTGTGGATCTGGCCGTGTCAAAGTTGGGGAAACTATCAATGTCCACGGCTTCATGGCCAATCACATGGCCTATGGCATCTTCCTCAGGAACAAACTGAACCGAGCTATCGAGGTTGGTCGTGTGCCTGCTCCCAAGCCCAAGCCACCAAAGGTTCCGGGTATGGGAAGCAGGAAGCAGAGGAAGCGGGACAGGGAGGAGCGGGACCGGGATCAGGCGGCGAGGAGGTAGTGATGTAATGATGTGCCTGTTTGTGTGTGTTGCTGCTGGTTTAAGCATCATGCTTTTGTTTGAACTGTGTTTATGTTGGCTGCTTAGCAGCATTTGTGTTGAACCTCTGCCTTGTCAAGTTTGTGTTGAACCTTGCTTAATTAGTTGCTTGTTATGTTTATACATTTTAGATGCTTAATTAGTTTGTGTTGAACCTTGCTTAATTAGTTGCTTGTTATGTTTCTACATTCTAGATGCTTACTATCTACATTTGTTTTTGTAGATGCTGGTGTGTGGCGGGATTTCCTATTTCGGAAAGGTTCAAGGGAAATAGTTAAGGAATTGAGAAATAGATGCTGGTATAGATTTGCTACCAAATTGGGCAAAAAGGAATGAATGAGGTGAGCCTGGCAGAGGTAGACAAGAAGAAATGAGGGGGGGGGGGGAGAGGGAGAGGGAGGGTTCTTTGATTTGTTGCCAAATTGGGCTGGCTGGTTGCGTTGCCCTATTGTAGCCTTATTTTTCTCTTATTTCATTTTTCATATAGTTGTTGATTTACAAACAAGCCTGTTTTGTCTCACCTGAACCTCTTTTTCCAAAAAATGACAAATCTACAAAAAGCCTGTTTTGCCTCACCTGAACCTCTTTTTCCAAAAAATGACAAATCTATAAAAAGCCTGTTTTGTCTCACCTGACCCTCTTTCCTTCATGAAATAATCTCATACACATTCTAAAATACAAAGACTTAGCCCAGTCCAGCTTCTGTTCCTGTGCCCGTGTTATCGCTGCAGCGACTGCTTTCTTATTTGGGCCGGCCCAACTGCGCCCAGCAAACGCGCGCGGGTATGACAGCGTAGACGCGTTAGGTATTTACTATTTATTCACTCCACGGTCGCCTCCGCCCATGACTCGCCTCCTATCCCTCCTCACACGAGCGCCTCCACACGAGAACAACCTCAAAAATTCCATCGAGGACCGCCTGCAGTATTCAACGCCTGAGATAGGTTCATGGATCAAAGATTCAAGGATCAGGTATGTTTTCGCCAACTCCTATATGAAAATCTAGAACGAGTGATGTACAGAAATTTCATCAGATCTAGAGGAAATACGATCAAATTTTAAAAATGCATGACGATCATAATTGTGTAGATCGGATCTACATATGAACTAGTACAATAACACTCTATTATATGTTAGCACTGAAAGCATGTCGTGTCAGATCTATATGTACTATTAAGAAAATTGTACTTTCTCTGTTTCAAAATATAAGATGTTTTAGTTTTGTGAACAAAATATATCTAGATTTAATTTAGTGTGTAGATTCACTTCAAACTTAAGTGAATCTACATACTAAAATAAGTCTACATACATTTGCTTTACAAAACTAAAACATCTTATATTTTAAAACGGAGAGAGTATTATCTAATGAACACTAATCGGTGCTTTGGAATATCACGCGTGTTTATGAACATGCAAACCGTGTTCAAGTATCTAAAATAAGAGGTGGTAGAATATATATTACTTTATTCTAAAAAGTTTGTGTACATGGCACTTTCTGGTTAGGTGGAGGAGTATGCTCGCACTCGTCATGCTCGTGCCGCTCTTAAGTTGCATAAACCTCTGTATATAAGAGGTATGTAATGTAAAATTCAAAAAATCAATGCAGTTATAATATTGCTGCTTATGTATGTATTTGTTACATGCAGGTCCCGGAATAAAGTTCGAGAAAGAATTTGAATGTTTCTGCCATTATGGCAACCGTGTAGCGATGGATGATGCCGAAATTAATGTACTAAAGTATGGAGTTGATAAGAACCTCCCAAAAAGACCATTTTATGTATGCACCATAAATAAATCAAACACCTTGAAAGGCAAAGCAAAAATGGTAAAACTTTTGAAATAGTAACAATTTTTCAAAATGTTATATTACTACTATTAGGTACTGACATTTGTATGTATATATTGGTGTAATCTATATGCAGTACTTTTCGAGGAGCTTCACCATGGAGCATATTGTTCCATATATTGAACTACTAGCAAACATTCAAGTATTCTGGAACAATATGGAAGTTGCAAAAGTTAAAATGGTGATGGCCAAGTCAAACACTAGAGGAAAACTGAAATATGGAGGTGCCATGATAACATCAAAGTGGATGGAGGTTGTGAACAAGTTTGATATGAGAGCTGGTGACATCTTTGTGTTTTGGTTCCGTGGTAGCTCGGCTGGCCTCAAGATCCTTATTAATCGTCTGTGAAATCAACATGCATACCATGCAATGTTGTCATGTGTCCACAATTGCCACAAAGTGTTTCTAGCCAACTTAGTAATCACTAAGTTGATGAATTCAAAGTCCTTCGAAGGAGTTTCTAGCCAAGGCTATAGATCTCTATAGGTTGGCTAGAAAGTCCTTCATCAACTTAGTGCTTATGTGATGATAGAATAGTACTGTAATTTATAAGTTGGAACTGTCACTAAATCATGGCTAGGTCAAATTTACGAGCATCATGGCTAGAAACACCATCATCAACTTAGTTCCACTATTTCTTGATTTTTTTAATTTCTGGTGCTTCTTTCAAACTAAGGCAAAAAACACGACAGGTGAGACTCTGAATCAGTAATCACAACTTGAGTTCTATGAGTAAAGCTGAAAGATAGTACTTACAAATAATTATGAAAGCCGCCACACAGAATTCTAAAAGCACCACACTGAATTCTGAAAGTACTAAAAATAAATACATTGCAATTTTTTACTTTGAAAAGATCTGAACACGCTAGCGATTGAGCAAATAACCTAGGCTATTTAGCACTATATATGTCATCGGCGTCCGCTCCCGTGTCCTGCAGGAGAAATTCATTGAACTCCCCCCGTCTGCAATGTGGTGCCAGTATCTTGTCGAGACGGTAAGACCTCAGTGAACGTTCTAGATCATGTTGACCAAAGCCATCTGCAAGTCTTGGTACCCCATCCCAGGCCTTAAGATCATGATTGTACGCTCTGATATAAGAAAGATCCGCGTAGTAGATGCAACCGGCTAGGACTGTACTAGGGTGCACTCTAGTGTCGACGGAGATCGACCGGTTAAAATGAACGAAGAAGGCACGGCTGCCAATGTCACCTACAGCCTCGAGACAACGTTTCTCCGTGTCCACCCGGTAAAGCACCGGTTGACCTTCGGCGAAAACCCCACCCAACACAAGAAGCAGATCACCTTCTGACTCCACAAGGTAGAACATTTATGACTCTAAATTGGTACTAGTAGATATGTTTTCAAATTTACTTTCATAATATGTCAATTTGATATAATATATATTACTATATTTATCTATAAAGTTGGTCAAATATGATAATGCTTGACTTAGGCAAAAGCTAGAAGTACACTTATTTGCGGACGGAGGGAGTACGTTTCAAATTTGGAGTCCATCACGGCATCATGTACCTAACCTGCGATTAAATCAGCTATCCTCTTTGATTGTATCGTATGAAGGCACGCTGCACCCCGGTTCCTGCCTCAACCTCGACTCAACACTGGTAATTAAACTAACAGTGGTTAAGTAGTACATCAATGCTATTTATGCTACATGCCATTAAATTACAAGGATTATGCAATTATGTTACATGTACATAATTGCCCCATAATTATGCAACCTTTGTTCTATCATACATATAATCAATTTTTTCTATTACTACAACTTGCCAACATAACTGCTGCAATTCGACCATCTCACTATGGCAACATCACTACTAGTTGATCCATAAAAGAAAGATTTCACAAAGGGCAACATCATTCAATATGATTAACTAATATATCAAATATATTTATGCTAGCTGACAGTAAATAACAAGAATTATGCACTTATGTTACATAAAAATAAAATACAACAAATGCAAACTTTCTTGTATCAAATATATGACCCAATCTTATATTACTTAAACATGGCAACAACACATCAACAATCTCAACATCACACCATGGAAAGATCAGTACTACATGATCCATGAAAGAAATATTCCAAAACAGGAGACATCATTTAATAAAGAAACATTTATCTGCTGCAACATGTTTAAGGATTAGAATATTTAAAACTCTACAGACCTTTTTAGGATATAGCATTGCCTGCATCAACTAAATCTGATGCCCATACATGTTATTGCCTTAGATAGTCAGGAACCAATGTTTAAAATTTGCAAAATTGAATAGGAAGTTGACATAAGTCTACAAGAATTGCAGCCACAGAAACAAGGTAACCTAAAAGGCTAAGATTATTCTATTAATTGTCATAGAGTAGATGTATAAACAACACAAACCACCAGGGTGTTCAATAACAGATCATGAAGACGATCTGACTGAACTTTCAGGACAACTCTCCAGTTCAAGTGTCCAAAAACAGCCGCCAAGGTCTACTCAGTATGCTAATATAGTTTAGAGCATGCAGCCATTTACCATTTGATCACCATGCAAAAATCAAGGAAAAATGATGAACTGATATTGCACTATACTAACTACTTAAACTACAGTGAATATCATATCTTAGGGACATCCCTTGCAGCTAAGCATTTATTTAATAGAACTAGTCTAAAATATGATCATACACGTTCAGGAAAAAAACTACAATAAAAATATGCACACAACATTGTGTAATTTCATAGTTAATCATCCCGAATAATCCGATGCACTGAACTATTTCCTAGGGCTAGATAAATGCTGCAACAAATAACTTTTGTTGAAATATATAAATCCCTAAAAAAAACTACACCAGGAATCTATAGAACCAAGCTTCCATCCAAAGAATCCCTAACAGATGTCAATCCCTAATACTGATGTAGCTAAATCTACAGAACCGAGATTCCATCCAAACAATCTAAAGAGGGAAAACGGAAGTTAGCAGAAAAAAACCTCTTACGTGCATCGCAGCAACCTCCTGAGGCTACACCGGCGACAAATCCTCCCCGGTGCCGAGTACCACGTTCAGATCTAGCCGCTCCGCCTCGCCGACCTCCGCATCCAGCATCTCCTCCTCTCCCAGAGCCGCATAGGCCAAAGCGGCCGTACCACCACCGCCACCGCCATGGCGCTCGACCTCGTCGACTGCATCTGGCCGGGTCACGGCTCCCATCCCCACCCTAGCAGAACCGCCCACATCGGCTCCGGAGCCCACTCCCGCCATCGCCGGAGTCGAAATTGCGCGGAGGAGGACAACACCCAGGCCAAAAGCGGAGGAGACGATGACGTGAGGTAGGGTTTCTCAATCCTCACTCCTTTCAGTATCAGGTGAGACAAAAGGGAGGAGGGGGAAAATGGTGGGGATCTGGCGACGCGGAGTGACTGAGAGGGCTCTTATACGTCCCGTCGATTCATTTCCGCTGACGTCACCGGCGCACGTGATGTCCCCCTCATACTACCAACATTGCATGGACTCTAGACCAAGTGTTCACTTTCATCAACTTGTGGTTGTATGTGTGAACACCTGGTCAACATGATCCCACCTAGTAGTTGTTACTCTCTCAGTACCAATTTAGGTTGCATATAAGATTTTATCAAAGTCAAACTGTATAATGTTTGACCAAATAGTTTGATACAACTATAAACTAATACGGTGCCAAAATAATATTATTAGAATTGTCTTGAATTATATTTTCATAATATATACATTTTATATCACACATATTTATATTATTTTGTATATTCTTGGTCAAACTTTGCAAAGTTTGACTTGCACGCAAAATTATGCGCAACATAATATGGGATGGAGGGAGTAGATCAAAGTTGATGAAGGTGTTTCCAGACAGCTCAAATAGGTCTATATTGCATAATATGTTGGCATGAGCCACATCTACCACAAGTGTGTGTCATGGCCTGGCATAGCATTCTCATACTTAGATGTATGAACTGGGTGGGATCATGTTGGCCAAGTGTTGATCCACACAACCACAAGTTAATGAAGGAGTTTCTAGCCAACCAAGAGAGGTCTATAGCCCATGCAATTTTTGCATGGGTCCACATTTGACACAAAGTGTCTCATCATTTCTTGGCATAGAATGTTATACTAAGATATATAAACCGGGAAGGATCAAGCTATCCCACTGATGCCTCATGCAGCCACAAGTTCATAAAGGTGTTTCAAGACAGCTCAGATAGGTCTAGATCCCATGCAATGTTGTTATGGACCCACATCTGCCACAAGTGTGTGTCATGGCTTGGCATAGCACTCTCGTACTTACATGTATCAACTGGGTGGGATCATATTGGCAGAGTGCTTAGCCACACAACAACAAGTTGATCAAGGAGTTTTTAGCCAACCCAGATAGGTCTATAGCCTAAGCAATGTTTGCATGGGCCCACCTTTGCCACAAAGTGTATCATCATGTCTTGGCATATAAGTGTTATAATAAGATCTTTCAACTAGGAAGGATCATGTTATCCAAGTGAGTACTCATGCAACGACAAGTTGATGAAGGTGTTTCTAGACAGCTAAGATAGGCCTAGATTCCATGCAATGTTGGACTGGGCCCACATCTGCCACAAGTGTGTGTCATGGCTTGGCATAGCATTTTCATACTTAGATGTATGAACTGTGTGGGATCATGTTGGCCAGAGTGCTGATCCACACAACCACAATTTGATGAAGGAGTTTCTAGCCAACCAAGAGAGTTCTATAGCCATGCAATGTTTGCATGGGCCCACCTTTGCCACAAAGTGTCTCATCATGTCTTGGCATATAAGTGTTATAATAAGATCTTTCAACTAAGAAGGGTCATGTTATCCAATTGATGACTCATGCAACCACAAGTTTATGAAGGAGTTTCTAGATAGCTTAGATAGGTCTACATCCCATGCAATGTTGGCATGTGCCCACACCTGCCACAAGACAAGTGTGTGTCATGGTTTGGCATAGCACTCTCATACCTAGATGTATCAACTAGGTTGCCAAGTGCCGAACCACACAACTACAAGTTGATGAAGTACATTTAACCCAACCTAGAGAGGTCTATAGCCCATGCAATATTTCCATGGGACCACATTTGCGACAAAGTGTCTCATCATGTCTTGGTATAGCACTCTTATAGTTATATGTATCAACTGGGTAGGATCATGCTGTCCAAGTGATGAGGCATGCAACCACAAGTTGATGAGGGTGTTTCTAGACATATTAGATAGGTCTACATCCCATGCAATGTTGGCATGGGACCACATATGCCATAAATTTTTGTTAGGCTTGACATAGCACTCTCATACTTACATGTATCAACTGGGTGGGATCATGTTGGCCAAGTGCTGAGCTACACAATCACAAGTTGATTAAGGAGTTTCTAGCCAACCAAGAGAGTTCTATAGCCCATGCAATGTTTGTCTCATCATTTCTAAGATATATCAACTGGGAAGGATCATGCTATCCAAGTGATGTCCCATGCAATATTGGCATGGGACCACATTTGCCGCAAAGTCTCTCATCATGTCTTGGCATAACAGTCTTTTACTTAGATATATCAACTAGGTAGGATCATGTTGTCCAAGTGATTACTCAAACAACCATAAGTTGATGAAGGTGTTTCTAGACAGCTCAGATAGGTTTATATCCCATGTAATGTTGGCATGGGACCATATTTGCCACAAGTGTGTGCCATGGCTTGGAATACCATTCAGATACTTAGCTGTATCAACTTGGTGGGATCATGTTGGCCAAGTGTTGAGCCACACAACCACAAGTTGATGAAGGAGCCAACCAAGAGAGGTTTATAGCCCATGCAACTTTTGCATGGGTCCACATTTGCCACAAAGTGCCTCATCATTTCTAAGATATATCAACTGGGAAGGATCATGCTATCCAAGTGATGTCTCATACAACCACAAGTTCATGAAGGTGTTTCTAGATAGCTCACATAGGTTTAGATCCCATGCAATGTTGGCATGGGCACACATATGCCACAAGTGTGTTTCATGGCTTGGCATAGCACTCTCATACTTATATGTATCAACTGTGTAGGATCATGTTGGCAAAGTTCTAAGCAACACAACCACAAGATGGTGGAGTTTCTAGCCAACCATATTGGTCTATATCCATGCAATGTTTGTATGTGCCCATATTTGCCACAAAGTATCTCATCATGTATTGGCATAACAGTGTTGTACTTAGATCTATCAAATAGGTAGGATCATGATATCCAAGTGATGACTTATACAACCACAAGTTGATGAAGGTGTTTCTAGACAGCCTAGGTAGGTATAGATCCCATGCAATGTTGGCATGGACCCAAATCTGCCACAAGTGTGTGTCATGGCTTGGCATAACACTCTCATACTTAGATGTATCAACTGGGTGGGATCATTTTGGCCAACTGCTGAGTCACACAACCACAAGTTGATGCTGGTGTTTCTAGCCAACCCAGAGAGGTCTATAGCCAATGCAACGTTGGCATGGGCCCACATCTACCACAAATGGGCTCATCATGTCTTGGCATAGCAGTGTTATATTTATATCTGTCAACTAGGTAGGATCATGTTGTCCAAAGTGATGACTCATACAACCACAAGTTGATGAAGGTATTTCTAGACAGCTGAGATAGGTCTAGATCTGCCACAACTGTGCTATGCCTTTAGATGATGCACACTTGTAGCACGTATAGCACCATGACAACATTGCATGGGTTCTTGACCTATGGGAATTGTATATGAAAACCTTCATCATCTTTGTGGTTGCATGAGTCAACACTTGGTCAACATGATCCCACCTAGTTATTACATCAAACTATACAACTACTATGCCAAATCATGACATTGATTCTAAGTATAAAAGTGTTATGCCCATGGCATGATGCACACTTGTGCCTCATATAGGCTGATATATCCCAACATTGCATTGGGCTCCAGACCTATGTGAGTTGACTAGAAACACCATCATCAACTTGTTGTAGTATAAGTAAAAACTTGCTATGCCATGGTATGATGCACACTTGATGCTACACTTATATATATGTGTATGCCTATGCATAGTTGTTCATGTGTTTTCGGTGCTCAATTTTAATTTCATTAATTTACAATATAAGATGCATCGATAATTGGAAGTATGAAAACCCGTGATGCATATTCCATATGACACTCCTATTGTTTGAATTTGAATTAAAGCAAACGAGACCTAAATGGTCAACTTATTGTAGTAAACTAATATACTTCTGCTGAAGATTTCAGGTAATTTATATTTGAAGTATGTTCAATCCGATACATGAAAAATCGTGTGATAGAAATTGGAAGCGAGCGCTAGATAATGGGCCGGCCTAGTAACCCTGCTGCTCTGGTCATGCTGTTTCACGCACTGTAACATCCCAGGTTTTATTATATGGTGTTACTAGAAGCATGCATCATCCTTGCATCCTACAAATGATTTTTTGCAACAAAATCCTAACACCTAAACCTACCAAAAACCCTAATAAAGATTTCCCTATGTAAGCAATACTGATGTATTCATGCTTGACCCTTCTAAAAACCTTGTAAAATTATTAATCCATGGTCCTATGTTGACCACCTTATTTTTACAAAAATTTGGAAACAAGTTTCACCAAGTTTGGACTTGATATGCAAAAGTTATGGGAGTTTTATTTAAACATAAAATGAAAAATAATAAGAAAAAAAAGCAATGGCCTAACCTGGCTGCGCCAGCCCACGCTAGCCCAGCGCTAGCTGCAGCACAGCGCCACTTCGGGCCCAGCCCAACCCCAACCTCCCTTTCCCGTCGCCCTGCGCGGCACGCACCAGGGCCGAGGCCGCCAGAGGCCCAGCTAGCAGCGCCGGCCCACAACCCCCCCCATCCGCCACCGACACGTGGGACCCGCCCCATCGCCTCCTTCCCAGAGTCCACGACGAACACGACGTCTGCCGCATCGGGATAAGCCTGATCCCAACAGGATTCGGCCACCCCCTCCCCCAAGTCTTTGGGGATATATAAGCCGACCCTCCCGCCATCGTTGCCCTCAAAAACCCTAGCACGAACCCCGCCGAGACGCCGCCAATTGCTCGCCGGAGCGCCGCCAGGGATGAGGAGGAACGTCGGAGCGCTGCAGTCGGAGGAGGAAGCGAGGAGATCGGTCGAGGGGGCGATCGTGACCGCAAGGACCAGACGAACCCTGACGACCTCACCGCTGCCCCGGGGAGCCACCGGAGCGCCGCCGCCTGTCACCACCGACACTGCCGCCGCTCATCGCCGCCGTCGCCACCGTAGTAAGTCGCCGCCCCCTCATCCGTTGGATCAGCGAGCAGCGGCTCAGATTAGAAGTACCGCCGAAGCGGTACCGGCCAATGGCGTCATGCCGCGTGGCACGCGCGCGTGCATCAGCGCCAACTCAGCCATGGCCGCAGCGCCCAATGAGAACGCGACACGTGGCTTAGGGTTAGATTAATTCGGTTCAAATTTTGTCTATTTGGCAGATTTGAGTTAAAACTTGCGAAAATCATAGAAAAATAATTATTTGGCCAAATTTAGCTTATAATATACCGTTGGAGTCATAATTTTATGTAGAACCCAGATCTACAATAAAATTCCAAGTTTACAGTAGGGTTTTCGGTGTAGAATTTAATCTTTAGATTAGAGTGTTTAATCCATAGAAAAATAATTAAAACCCCGTTTTAATTGATTCTTGTTGTGTTGACTTTATTTTTACACTACCTACTGAACAAAATTATAAAACCTTGCTTAAGATCATTAGGTCTAATTTGGGGCTAACTGGATGGTTGAATCTTCCAATGAGCCTATGAATTATAATAATGACCCAAATTAATTTAAACCTATGGGAAATCAATACTAATAACACCCTTAACACAATTCCAACCCAATTATACTACCTTGGTCAATTTAGAAAACCAATCTTGCATAAATACCATGTTGCATGCATGCATGTTATCTCTATGTCATATTTTGTGCAAGTTGTGATCAGATCTATGTTTGTTATTCGTTAGATTGTTCGGAGTGCGCTAAGGAGTGCTATTGTGTAGAGTGCTGCTCGGATCAAGGCAAGTTACACCACTTGTTCATAAATTTTGTCCCAATTTTGATTCTATGCATGTGATCTTCAAAATTCTGTAGTATGCATGTGTAGGATGCTCTAGTAGAATTTTTCCTTAGTATTATTTTGCAAGTGCGATGATTTGTGTAGTATGCCATGAGTAGCTCTATACTTAAGATTTCCCTCCTAATAGGTTCCCCTGTTTTGCTAAGTCTTGCTTGCTATGCTATATATTTGTAAAGTACCGTTGGGGGGGTTCGAAAGACAATGAATTTTTCTAAGTATAAAGGCTCCCTTGAGCAAACTTTTCTTCTCAAATCCACTTCAAAATAAAACTAAGTTTTCTACTGGGCGGAATGGTTGTCGGGACAACGAGTGAGATTTTGGTGGAGGACGGCCGCCCAGGAATCAAAGAAGTCTGCCATGTTTCAAAATTCAAAAGCTTCCAGTGCAACCACAATAGATATGGGCTTTGTCTTGGCCTAGTACTTAGTGGGAAACCTCACCTGGGTACCAACATTTGGAGGTTCTTGGCACGGTTGGATCCAGAAGGTAGAGGGCTACTAAGGGAAAGCCTCGCCATGGTCTTGTCTATAAAAGGACTTGATCGTGGATTGTGGGTAAAGTGCACAAACTCTCGAGAGTATTGCAATCTGATCGATCAGCCGTGTTCACGGATACGGAACAACTTTGAGCATCTGAAGGATGGAGCCTCTGAAGGATCTTCCTCTCTCTTTTCTAAAACAAAGTTTTGAAACCCCATGGCGTGAGTAATATCGCCAATGGGTGGGACTTTGGGAACTTGGTGCGTAATATCCAAGTGTCACTTGGTGAGTAATATCCAAGTGTTTGGTTGTTTGGACACTTGGTGAGTAATATCCTCGTGTGCCATTCGACCCTATTTTATCTAAGCAAATGTTTACAAAGTAGGGAAAATCTTCTCTTCTTCTCTCTACTTAAGAAAACTAGCTTTGAGCAAATGAACTCTACAGCTTAAACTAGCCTTGCATGTAGAGATAGTCCTTTCTCTCCTTGGTGTAATTTGCCAATACATGCAAAGTATTGACCCAACTTGTTGGCTGCACGTCTTATGTGCAGAAACCGAAGATTGAAAGGTGCGTAGGGATCGCGAGTCCACACTCGACAAGCCTGGGGCGTTGATGGACTCAAGCTGCTTTTATGTTTCCGCTGTTATTTGAGCTAGCTTGATGCTAAGCAAATTTGTAATAAATTCATACTCTAGATTTTCCGTGTAATAAAGACTTTGTGTTTTACATGATATTCATCGACTGTGAGTGCTAACTATTGATCCAGGGACTAGCATGTTAATCACAGGGACTTAGGATCTTTATTGATCCAAGGTCACTACAGATGGTATCAGAGCACATCGTTGCCTGTAGGACGTGACCCTAGGATTGGAACCACCTCTAACTTATGTGCCTTACATGTTTTTATACTATGTTATTTTCCGCACTTCTAGTATCTGCTTTCCTCTACTTAAGTATCTAATTTTCATTCTTCTAACTTAAAGATGACAAGCTTCCTCTACGACACCCTTGCGAACATCGAGCCCCTTCGCTTTGGTGGATGCCTCATGGACCTTCTCACATGTTTGGACCTTCCCCTCCCAACAATCCAGGGGAGCACAATGAAGAAACTCCACAAGGACGGCTGTTGGGGAGTCAAAGTCATCCAGCCAGGAAAAGAGCGAGGCAAGAACCCGGAGGAAGACATAGCAATCCACATTGTTAGCGATTCCAGGGAGAAGGCCCTTAGCATCAGCTTGCAACAGCTCATTGGTCGCCTATGTGGACGTCATCATGAGGCTCTCCAAGGACATTGCGGCGGCCTCTTTGGAAGACGAGATGAGGAAGGAATTCCCATGGAGCTAACTTTTGAGGAAAGGACTTCTACCAAGCGCCGAAGGACCCAATATCAAGACTTGGAGTGCCACATCCATGACCTTGAAAAAGGTAGCTTCCTCGAGATGTTAAAGAACGATGAGCTATGCTCCCTCATCAAGGAGAAGGAGGAAATGATCAAGCAGCAGGAGGAGGCAATGAAGCTCCAAGAGATAAAGTTCCAGGACCAAGAGAATAAGATCGCTAACCAAGAGAAGAGGGTGATAAATAAAAACAAGAGGATTAGGGAAATCAAGCAGGAGATCAATGGAACTGAAGTGCAAACTGAAGGCCTTTGCAAGATATTCAATGATGTGCGTGATTCCAAGAGGGACTTGGCAAAGCAACTTGAAGCCGCGAAGAAGTCAAGTCTAGTGGAGGAGCTACAAAGCGAGAAGGAGGGACTTCAGGAGCAGCTAGATGCCACTACCAAGAAGCTGCAGGATGAGATAAAGAACCTCCAAGAGAAGCTTGAAGCCATCACAAAGGAGATGGAGTTGTACAAGACAACCCTAGAGCAGGAAGGCTACTCGTTCGAGGACGAGGAAGAGGAAGGCGTGGAAGATGTGTAATATTTGGACCACCTTTAATTCTATAGAAGAACGTTATTCGCGATTGTAATAAATACCAAGACATTTTGGTTTAGTTAAACTTGGATGATTTCTGTGATAAGTTGTGTTAATGTGTCTTGTGTGTCTTGTGTGCTTGGTGTGTTTTCATAAGGGTAGGAGTTTACTACTTAGCCTTTCTGTCTATTTCTTAAATTTTCTCTCGAACCCCACAAATGCCGCCAAGACGTGCGAACACCGAAATTCCTCCAGAAATTGCACAACTCCTGGCCACTCAGAACCAACTGATCCAACTGCTCACTCAGAACATGCAAAACAACAACAACAACGCGCCACCTCCGCCACCGCCACCTCCACCACCACCTCAACAGGATCGCTTGACTCAGTTTTTGAGGCTGAACCCACCTACCTTGACTAGCAGCGCTGAACCAATCATCACAGATGACTGGCTACGTACAATTAACAAGAAGCTAGACACCGTGTAAGCTGTCGGAGCCGACAGGGTACGTTATGCCGCACACCAGCTCGAAGGACCTGCTGCAGAATGGTGGGATAACTACCAAGTCACCGACCCGGATATTGATGCTATCACTTGGGATCAGTTCGAGCTAGCTTTTCGCACTCATCATGTGGCTGCTGGTGTCATGACTCTAAAAAGGCGCGAATTTTGCGACCTACACCAGCTGCACCGTTCTGTCATCGAGTATGGTGAGCTTTTAAACAAGCTAGCCCGTCATGCACCCGATGATGTTTCCACTGATGCCAAGAGGCAGGAGGAATTCTTAAGAGGACTCAATGATGAGATATCCATTCAGCTTGTGGCACAGAAATCTGACAACTTTCAGGAACTCTTGGACAGAGCCATTGTGGTTGAATCCAAAAGAAAGAGTATAGAAAACCGCAAGAGGAAATCTAACCCTCACAAGCACTCTGTTCCATACCAGAAGCAGCGCACTTCCTCACCACCACCTTATAACAATAATGGCCACAACCATAACGGTCATCACCATGGCATCCACAAACACAATGGGCATAAAAACCGCAATGGGAATGGCAACAATGGAAAGGATCTCAGTGAGGTGACATGCTTTAAGTGCAACAAGACAGGGCACTATGTAACCACTTGCCCCGAGAAGAACAACAATGGCAATGGGAATGGAAATGGACACAACCATGGAAACGGGAAGAAGCCAAACCCGTTTTTCAAAGCCACGGTGAATCATGTCTCTATGGAGGATGCTTGTGACGCACCATACTCTGTGATTGGTAAGTTCAAGCTCAATTCTATTTCCGCAGTTGTTCTTTTTGATACCGGTGCATCGCATTCATTCATATCAAGGGTATTTGTGGATAAAGGAAATATACCTACGGAGTCTATAAACTCCCCTCTAAGGGTAAGTTCTCCTGGAGGAGAAATAGTGGCAAACTCCGGTTGCTAGGGATTAGAACTAAGGATTGGGACACAAATCTTTCCCACAAGTCTAGTAGTTCTAGAATCACAAGGATCAGACATAATCTTGGGCATGAATTGGATGACTGAATATGAAGGAGTCATAGATTCTGCCAAAAGGACTGTCATGCTCACAACACCGGAAGCGAAGAGGATTCGCATCAAGTCAAATTTCGCACTTAAGGAAGCCATGGTGAACTCTCATAAGGGGGTTAGCCTGGGGGATGTACCCATTGTAAAGGAATACCCAACTGTCTTTCCGGAGGAGTTACCCGGAATGCCTCCCGACCGTGATATCGAGTTCCTCATTGACTTGATGCCGGGCACGGGGCCGATAGCTAAGATACCGTACAAGATGGATGTGGACGAGTTGAAGGAACTCAAGAAACAGCTTAGGGAACAATTGGACAAGGGATTCATTCAACCCAGCGCGTCATCTTGGGGAGCACCCGTCCTGTTCGTGGAAAAGAAGGATAAAACCAAGAGGCTGGTTGTGGACTACCGCTCGTTGAAAGAAGTGACGATCAAGAATAAGTATCCTCTACCTAACATCAATGATTTGTTTGACCAGTTAAAAGGATCCAGTGTCTTCTCAAAAATCGATCTGTGATCAGGCTACTTTCAGCTAAAGATTCGAGAACAGGATGTGCCCAAAACAGCCTTCACCACAAGATACGGATTGTATGAGTACACCGTGATGTCTTTTGGTCTAACCAATGCCCCGGCATACTTCATGACCATGATGAACAAGGTGTTCATGGAATATTTGGACAAGTTTATCGTGGTATTCATAGATGATATAATCATATACTCCAAGGATGAGAAGGAACATGAGAAACATCTGCGCCTAATTATGGAAAAACTAAGAGAACACAAGTTGTATGCCAAATTCAGCAAATGTGAATTCTGGTTAAAGGAAGTGGGATTCCTTGGTCATGTTGTGTCGAAAAAAGGAGTTGCCGTAGATCCTAGTAAGGTAGCTTCCGTGACTGAATGGGAGTCACCAAAGAATGTGGGAGATATTCGGAGTTTCTTGGGCCTCGCAGGGTATTACCAGAGGTTTATTGAAAACTTTCCCAAAATAGCGAAACCCATGACAGAACTGTTGAAGAAGGAAAAGAAATTCCTATGGATCGAAGCATGTGAAGCAAGCTTTCAGGAATTGAAGAAACGTCTCGTAACGGCACCAATCCTATGTCTACCTGATACCCAAAAGGATTTTCAAGTCTATTGTGACGCTTCTCGACAAGGACTTGGAAGTGTATTGATGCAAGATGGGAAAGTGGTATCCTATGCCTCTCGACAACTTAAGAACCACGAACACAACTACCCCACGCATGATTTGGAACTTGCGTCGGTGGTTCATGCACTCAAGGTATGGAGACACTACCTCATGGGCAAACATTGTGATGTGTTCACAGATCATAAGAGTTTGAAGTACATCTTCACCCAAAAGGAGTTGAATATGAGACAAAGAAGATGGCTTGAACTAATTAAGGATTATGACTTGGATTTACAGTACCACCTCGGAAAGGCAAACGTGGTGGCCGATGCCTTAAGTCGTAAGGTTTATGTGAATGGACTTACCGCAGGAGAACTTCCAGAGGATTTATGCAAACAATTCAAGGATCTTAGGCTAGAAATAGTTCCGAAAGGACACGTAGTGACTATGGAAATAGTGTCTACTTTCCAAGAGAGAATCAAGGAAGCACAAAAGGGAGATAAAGAGTTGGAGGAAATAAGATTCAAGATAAGTGAAGGAAAGGCAAAAGAGTTTCGTCTGGACGAACAAGGGACCCTTTGGTATGGGAAGCGTTTGTGCGTTCCCAATGACCCCGATATCAGGAAGTTGATTTTACAAGAAGCTCATGATTCACCATACTCAATTCATCCAGGTAACACGAAGATGTACATGGATGTGAAGGATAGATTTTGGTGGAATAACCTAAAAAGAGAAATTGCCGAATATATTTCTCTGTGTGATGTATGCAATAGAGTTAAGGCCGAGCATCAGAAACTGGCCGGATTACTTCAACCACTACCTATACCCTACTAGAAGTGGGATAAGGTAGGCATGGATTTCATCACGGGATTGCCCCGAACTCGTTCTGGATTTGATTCTATCTGGGTAGTGGCGGACCACTTTACCAAGGTGGCTCACTTCATCCCCGTAAAGACCACGTATACAAGTGCTAAGCTTGCTAAGATATACATGTCAAGGATTGTAAGCCTACATGGTGTTCCCAAGGGAATTGTGTCAGACAGAGGCACCCAGTTTACTTCAAAGTTTTGGCGACAACTACATGAGTCTCTTGGAACCCGACTAGAATTCAGTACTGCCTTCCACCCTCAGATAGATGGCCAAACGGAAAGGGTGAACCAAATTCTGGAAGATATGTTGAGAGCTTGCACACTAGACTATGGGTCTAGTTGGGACGATAACCTGCCATACGCTGAGTTCTCATACAACAACAGCTACCAGACAAGTATCAAGATGGCTCCGTTTGAAGTTCTATATGGCAGGAAGTGTAGGACTTCGCTGTTATGGAGTGGAGTTGGCAAACGTAGTCTTTTTGGACCTTAATTGATCAAGGATGCCGAAGAAAAGGTACGATAGATTCAGGACAGGCTAAAGGTAGCTCAATCACGACAGAAGAGTTATGCTGATTCCAAGCGCAGAGATGTGTCTTATAAAATAGGGGACCGTGCGTATCTCCGAGTTTCACCCCTACAAGGAGTTAAGAGGTTCAGAATCAAGGGTAAATAAGCCCCACGATTCATAGGACCATATAAGGTTCTGGACTATAGAGGAGAAGTTGCTTATCAATTGGAGTTACCGGAAGGACTGACTGTACATGATGTGTTTCATGTGTCACAACTAAAGAAGTGTCACCCGGAGATGGCCGAAACACTGCTAAGAGACACCGTTCCCCTAGATGAGGTTCAATTGGAAAATGACCTTACCTATGAGGAAAAACCCATCAAAATACTAGAAACAGCCGAAAGGATTACCCGCACCAAGACTATAAGATTCTGCAAAGTACAATGGAACCACCACTCCGAGGAAGAAGCTACGTGGGAGCGTGAAGAGGACTTGAAGGCGGAACACCCAAACCTATTTGCTAGCACACCCGAATCTCGGGGATGAGATTCTTCCTAAGGGGGGTAGGTTTGTAACATCCCAGGTTTTATTATATGGTGTTACTAGAAGCATGCATCATCCTTGCATCATTGCATCCTACAAATGATTTTTTCCAACAAAATCCTAACACCTAAACCTACCAAAAACCCTAATAAAGATTTCCCTATGTAAGCAATACTGATGTATTCATGCTTGACCCTTCTAAAAACCTTGTAAAAATATTAATCCATGGTCCTATGTTGACCACCTTATTTTTACAAAAATTTGGAAACAAGTTTCACCAAGTCTGGACTTGATATGCAAAAGTTATGGGAGTTTTATTTAAACATAAAATGAAAAATAATAAGAAAAAAAAAGCAACGGCCTAACCTGGCTGCGACAGCCCAGCGCTAGCCGCAGCACAGCGCCACTTCGGGCCCAGCTCAACCCCCAACCTCCCTTCCCCGTCGCCCTGCGCGGCACGCACCAGGGCCGAGGCCGCCAGAGGCCCAGCTAGCAGCGCCGGCCCACAACCCCCCTCCGCCACCGACACGTGGGACCCGCCCCATCGCCTCCTTCCGAGAGTCCACGGCGAACACGGCGTCTGCCGCGTCGGGATAAGCCCGATCCCAACAGGATTCGGCCACCCCCTCCCCCAAGTCTTTGGGGATATATAAGCCGACCCTCCCGCCATCATTGCCCTCAAAAACCCTAGCATGAGCCCCACCGAGATGCCGCCAATCGCTTGCCGGAGCGCCGCCAGGGACGAGGAGGAACGTCGGAGCGCTGCAGTCGGAGGAGGAAGCGAGGAGATCGGTCGAGGGGGCGATCGTGACCGCAAGGACCAGACGAACCCTGACGACCTCACCTCTGCCCCGGGGAGCCACCGGAGCGCCGCCGCCTGTCACCACTGACACCGCCGCCGCTCATCGCCGCCGTCGCCACCGCAGTAAGTCGCCGCCCCCTCTCATCCGTTGGATCAGCGAGCAGCGGCTCAGATTAGAAGTACCGCCGAAGCGGTACCGGCCAATGGCGTCATGCCGCATGGCACGCGCGCGCGCATCAGCGCCAACTGAGCCACGGCCGCGGCGCCCAGTGAGAACGCGACACGTGGCTTAGGGTTAGATTAATTCGGTTCAAATTTTGTCTATTTGGCAGATTTGAGTTAATATTTGCGAAAATCATAGAAAATAATTATTTGGCCAAATTTAGCTGATAATATACCGTTGGATTCATAATTTTATGTAGAACCCAGATCTGCAATAAAATTCCAAGTTTACAGTAGGGTTTTCGGTGTAGAATTTAATCTTCAGATTAGAGTGTTTAATCCATAGAAAAATAATTAAAACCCCGTTTTAATTGATTCTTGTTGCGTTGACTTTATTTTTACAGTACCTACTTAACAAAATTATAAAACCTTGCTTAAGATCATTAGGTCTAATTTGGGGCTAATTGGATGGTTGAATCTTCCAGTGAGCCTATGAATTATAATAATGACCCAAATTAATTTAAACCTATGGGAAATCAATACTAATAACACCGTTAACACAATTGCAACCCAATTATACTACCTTGGTCAATTTAGAAAACCAATCTTGCATAAATACCATGTTGCATGCATGGTAAGGAGTGCTATTGTGTAGAGTGCTATTGGGACATATTTTGTGCAAGTTGTGATCAGATCTATGTTTGTAATTCGTTAGATTGTTCGGAGTGCGCTAAGGAGTGCTATTGTGTAGAGTGCTTCTCGGATCAAGGCAAGTTACACCACTTGTTCATAACTTTTGTCCCAGTTTTGATTCTATGCATGTGATCTTAAAAATTCTGTAGTATGCATGTGTAGGATGCTCTAGTAGAATTTTTCCTTAGTATTATTTTGCAAGTGCGATGATTTTTGTAGTATGCCATGAGTAGCTCTATACTTAGGATGTCCCTCTTAATAGGTTCCCCTGTTTTGCTAAGTCTTGCTTGCTATGCTATATATTGGTAAAGTACTGTTGGGGGGTTCGAAAGACAATGAATTTTTCTAAGTATAAAGGCTCTCTTAAGCAAACTTTTCTTCTCAAATCCACTTCAAAATAAAACTAAGTTTTCTTCTGGGCAGAATGGTTGTCGGGACAACGAGTGAGATTTTGGTGGAGGACGGCCGCCCAGGAATCAAAGAAGTCTGCCATGTTTCAAAATTCAGAAGCTTCTAGTGCAACCACAATACATATGGGCTCTGTCTTGGCCTAGTACTTAGTGGGAAACCTCACCTGGGTACCAACATTTGGATGTTCTTGGCACGGTTGGATTCATAAGGTAGAGGGGCTACTAAGGGAAAGCCTCGTCATGGTCTTGTCTATAAAAGGACTTGATCGTGGATTGTGGGTAAAGTGCACAAACTCTCGAGAGTATTGCAATCTGATCGATCAGCCATGTTCACGGATACGGAACAACTTTGAGCATCTGAAGGATGGAGTCTCTGAAGGATCTTCCTCTCTCTTTTCTAAAACAAAGTTTTGAAACCCCATGGCGTGAGTAATATCACCAATGGGTGGGATTTTGGGAACTTGGTGCGTAATATCCAAGTGTCACTTGGTGAGTAATATCCAAGTGTTTGGTTGTTTGGACACTTGGTGAGTAATATCCTCGTGTGCCATTCGACCCTATTTTATCTAAGCAAATGTTTACAAAGTAGGGAAAATCTTCTCTTCTTCTCTCTACTTAAAAAAACTAGCTTTGAGCAAATGAACTCTACAGCTTAAACTAGCCTTGCATGTAGAGATAGTCCTTTCTCTCCTTGGTGTAATTTGCCAATACATTCAAAGTATTGACCCAACTTGTTGGCTGCACGTCTTATGTGCAGAAACGGAAGATTTAAAGGTGCGTAGGGATCGCGAGTCTACACTCGACAAGCCTAGGGCGTTGATGGACTCAAGCTGCTTTTATGTTTCCGCTGTTATTTGAGCTAGCTTGATGCTAAGCAAATTTGTAATAAATTCATACTCTGGATTCTCCGTGTAATAAAGACTTTGTGTTTTACATGATATTCATCGACTGTGAGTGCTAGCTATTGATCTAGGGACTAGCATGTTAATCACAGGGACTTAGGATCTTTATTGATCCAAGGTCACTACATGCACCGTACGCGTACGCGACGTTTATGGCGTACGTGGTGGTGGAGGAGTGACGTGGGCAAAACAAACGGCAACACGTATAAAAGGGTTCGTCGACTGATTCGTCTCCTTTTCCCCACCCATTTACCCCTAAATCGGGAAGAAGAAAACCCTCGTTTCACTCCATGGACTCCAGCCCCTCCCACTCGATTCTTCTCCCTCTCCCGGCACATTCGTCGACTCCGCCAGCGATGAAGGCGGGGAGCAACGCAGCCGACGCGGCTGCTGCTACTGTGGACAAGAAGCGCGCCGTCACCGGCATAGATGCGGTGAAGGAGGTTGGCGGTTCCCACGGAAGTGCGGTTGGTGGTGTGGCCAAGTTGGCCGGTTTTGTCGCGGCGGCTCCGGATCAGGACGAGAAGGAGAATGTGGCGGTCGTTGAGGCGGACGTGCTGGATCTAGGCGTGAAGCACGGCTCTGACGAGAATTTGGTGGTGAAGGCCCAGCAGCTTGCGGTGGTGCATCTATGTGTTTTCTTTAACCTCCACTTCTCATTTTTTAGTACTTATAACTAGTGTTTGATTTTTAGGATTTGAATGTTAGTACGAGGTTGGTGTAGTACTTCGTTCAGTGGTCAGCACCTTTTGGAGGCATTGAAGAGTAGATGGACACACTCTGTGCATCGTTGATAGCACTTTGCAGAGAGGATCATAGATATTGAATGTTTATAGTTTGAAGAATTATGTGTATGATAAAAAATTTCTGGATTGAATGCTGGAATTCATTAGTGCATAATGACAATATACATCTTCGGCAACTGATAAGTTATAATATTTATGTGCGATATAAAATATATAATTTATGATATCTAATCATTCAGAAAAAGTGTACACATGTTAATAAATTATTCATCTCTTGACATTACTAAAGGTGTATATAAATGCATCATGTTTACACAGTCTAAGTGCACCACAAAAAATTATATATGTTAGGAGCTTTAAATTTGTTTATTTTACCCAGAGCTTAAATGTTTGATTTTGCATGAAATGATACTGCAAATTTATGTGTCTGAAATTAAGTATGTGTGTTCTTTGACAACTTTTATATGTATGGAATTATTATTTTCAGTCTTGTACTATTTGCCGAGGGAGCATGTGCCTCAGGATGTAGTTTTGTTCATGCATTGTTTATATTCTAGTTGCTGATCTACTATATAATTATTACTTATGACCACCAACAAATAGACTGTAAGAGACCCTGACCACAAACAAATAGACTTATTTTTTATAATCTTGTGGCGGATCACCTATATAATGATTCTTGCCAACAATTATAAATGCCAAGCTTTTATTTTTCATTTATTGAAACACTGGTATCTGTTGTGAACTATGCACTAGATTTTATCAAATTGCTCCCATTATTTGTAGTACTGAGTTTGAACTTTGGCATCATGGAATAGGTTGGCAGTTGCATCTTATATGTTGTCATATATCTTTTTCTCTCTTGGTCATTTGCCAAGTGGACCATAGTTTTTGTGTACCTTAAACTGTGCATGAATACTAATTGAATGGTTATGTATCATCTAAGTGTGTCTCATTTAGATGGAAAGTTCCTGTTGCATTTGCAGAAGGATAGGGCCCTTTTTTTTGCTTGTTTTTGCAATAGGCATATGCAAATCTAAGACGCCTTGTAATCAGTACATAGACGTGATAGTAGTATGTAATCTGTGAAGATTTCTCCCCTCTTTTGAGGTTCTTTATGTTCTTGAAAGTGTTTTACAACCTTTTGTAATCTGTCTGACGTGTTAAATTTACAATACTGCGTTTTATTTGAATTACAAGGTTGTGTAGGTTTAAACTTGATAATCATACGAAGACAATTAGAAAACTTAATTTTCTTTTACAATACCCTATTATCTGGTAGAATCCTAATGATAACATCAGAACCTATTATCACGTGCGATGGAATCGGAAGTCAAATTCCAATACTTTCAAAACAGGGCTTTAAATTGAATTGTTGCTGGTCTAGTGGAACCTGACAATGCATTTAGAGATGAGGATTTCATTTCCTTCCATTGCATTAATCCATAATTTCAGATAGTATTTGAACTTAGAAGTTTTTTTCTCATTATTCTTTATATTATAACCTGCCAATTATTTTGCTTTCCATAATTACCTCTTTTCAAATTAGATCATGTGAGCTGAAGTGTTGTTTATTTATTCAAACAGGAAGGGGGGCCAGCAGAAGATGCGTAGAAGAGGAAGTTGCACCTTGGGTACTCCTCCGACAGAGACGAGTCGGTGAGTTTTATGACAGATGTATAGACTGAAAGAGGCCTTGATCAAAGTATAATCTTGCCAGCAATTTTGCATGCCAAGCTTTTATTTTTCATTTATTGCCTAGATTTACATAGTCATTTATTCAAACACTGGCATCTTTTGTGAAGAAGGAACTGGATTTTATCAAATTAATTGAATGGTTATCTACTAGGTGTGTCTCATTTAGATGGAAAGCTGGTGTTCCATTTGCAATAGGATAGGCCCTTTGTTTTGCTTGTTTTTGCAATAGACAATATGCAAATAAAAGACACCTTGTCATCAGTACATAGATGTGACAATAATAATATGTGAAGATTGATCCCCTCTTTTGCGGTTCTTTATGTTCTTGAAAGTGTTTTACAACCTTTTATAATATGTCTGATGTGTTAACATTACAAAACTGAGTTTTATTTGAATTACAATAATCTGTAGGTCGAAAATTGATAAGCATACAGAGATGAGTAGTGCTTACATATACATGACAGTTATAAATTGACAGTTCATTTTCATCATAGTAGATGATTTCATTTCCTTCCATTGCCTTAATCCATAATCAGTTATTTTTGGATGGAGGGAGTACCTCTTTTCAAACTTATTATACTCTTTCTCATTGGAGCTAAAGAGTTGTTTATTTATTCAAACAGGAAGGGGAGCCAGCAGAAAGTGGGTACAAGAGGAAGGTGCACTTTGGATACTCTTCCGACAAAGATGAGTCGGTAAGTTTTCTGACAGATGTATAGACTAAAAGAGGCCCTGATATAAGTAGAATCTTGCCAGCAATTATACATGTCAAGCTTTTATTTTTCATTTATTGCCCAGATTTTATTTGTCATTTATTCAAACACTGGAATCTGTTCTGAAGAACACACTGCAATTTATCAAATAGTAAATGGTGTCTCATTTAGATGGAAAGTTGGTGTTCCATTTGTAGGAGGATAGGGCCCTTTGTTTTGCTTGTTTTTGCAATAGACAATATGCAAATCAAATACACCTTTTCATCAATACATAGATGTGACAGTAGTATATAATCTATGAAGATTGCTCCCCTCTTTTGGGGTTCTTTATGTTCTTGAAAGTGTTTTACAACCTTTGGTAATCTGTCTGATGTGTTAAAATTACAAAACTGAGTTCTAGTTGAATTACAAGGTTGTGTAGGTTTAAACTAGATAAGCATACAGAGACAATTAAAAAACTTAATTTTGTTTTACAATACCCTATTATCTGGTAGAATCTTAATCATAACATTAGAACGTATTATCATGTGCTATGAAATCTGTGAACTACTTTCAGATCAGGGATTTAAATTGAATTGTTGCTGGACTAGTGGAACCTGACAATGCATTCAAAGATGAGTAGTGTTTAGATATCCATCATAAAGGATTTCATTTCCTTCCACTGCCTTAATCCATAATTTCAGATAGTTTTAAACTTAGAAGTTTTACTTCCCATTAATATTTCTATTATAACCTACCAATTTTTTTTATTTCCATAATTACCTCTTTTCAAACTTGATCATGTCAGCTAAAGTGTTGTTTATTTATTCAAACAGGAAGGGGAGCCAGCAAAATGTGGGCAGAAGAGGAAGGTGCACCTTGGGTACTCCTCCGACAGAGACGAGTCGGTAAGTTTTCTGACAGATGTATAGACTGAAAGAGGCCCTGATCTAAGTAGAATCTTGCCAGCAATTATACATGTCAACCTTTTATTTTCCATTTATTGCCCAGCTTTTATTTCTAATTTATTCAAACATTGGTATTTGTTGTGAATAAGGCACTGGAATTTATCAAATATTAATTGAATGTGAATGTACCACCTAAGTGGGTCTAATTTAGACGGAAAGTTGGTGTTGCACTTGCAAGAGGATAAGGCCCTTTGTTTTGCCTTTTTTTTGCAACAGAGAATATGCAAATCAAAGATACCTTATCATCAGTATATAGATGTGATAGTAGTATGTAATATTTGTGATGATTGCTCCCCTCTTTGGGGTTCATTATCTTCTCGAAAGTGTTTTACAGCCGTTTGTATTCTGTCTGATGTGTTAATATTAGAAGAACTGAATTTTATTTTAATTACATGATTGTGTAGATTGAAACTTGATAAGCATATAGGGATAACTGAACTTGTTTTCATTATGATATAACTGCATTGCCAGCCATATTTTTTTACTAATATGTAGTACACTTGGTGGTTTTTTATTGATGAATTTGTTCTCCTCTGTTCAATGCATCTGGGTTGATTTTGTTAATGTATTATCCACCAGGGTGTGAAGGAAACGGGGTACATCTCCCAGCACAGGAAGCCATAGGTCACTCAGCATATTCTGGCCCGTCTAGGAGAAAGGACAGGTCCAGTCAATGGCTTATTCCTTTTCAGGTTATTGGGCAGTACGGGCACAGAAGGAATTTTCACAATTCTGCATATAGCAAAGACTCTTCTCATAAGAGAGTTTGAGTTTGTGCTGAACGATGCCTATGAAGCACAAGTGTTTGTGAGGGCCACTTCCACTACTGATAATGATGTT
The DNA here is from genome assembly GCA_916181665.1 of Avena sativa. Classification (NCBI taxonomy): domain Eukaryota; kingdom Viridiplantae; phylum Streptophyta; class Magnoliopsida; order Poales; family Poaceae; genus Avena; species Avena sativa. The sequence goes on along the minus strand of OV702294.1, from coordinate 352,063,099 downwards.
CTTGAGAGTGTGTCTGCAAAGGAGAAAGCATTTAGTTTAGCTCACGCGGTTGTCAAGATTTACAAGATTGTTGAGCTCAATCTTGTGCCAAGGAAGGAGGACAAGCTATTGAACATGCCGTTGTGTACATATCCACAGGAATATGACCACCTGTCAGTTGATCGCATGCGTCAACTAAGTTACCCTACTGGATTTTCATGCCAGGGAGACCCAATTGAGAAATGGAAGAATCCTCATCTGTCAGAAACAACCATGAACATTCTTGGTGTGTCTGAGGGTACTCCAGCAGGCCTAAATAGAGTTTTTGTGAAGTACATGTTCCGTACTGGTACTATTTGCTATCCACTCAGTGTTGTTCAATCAGACTTTAGGTTCAAACATGCTGTTGATCAAGATGGGAGCCTGTACATGAAATTTGTCGACCCTGTCAATGCTGAAGCAATGGAACGGAGGAATTACTTTGTTGATAGATTCATGATCAAGTTTTATCTTGTCAACAGTGTTATGAAGTGTAGCAAGTACTTTGACAAGGCAAAGACAAACAAGGTGCATTACAGGAATCATCCTGATGACTCTTTCAAACCCATCCATACCTCGAACTGAAGAACAAGGATCATTTTCATGTTATCAAGATGTTTTAGTTTAAGAACTTATCTATTATATTTGTTTATGGCCGCGGAAGATTTCAAACCTCTATCATTATGTTCCAGCACCCTAGATCTGTACAATATAATTTCGGGTCTCACCAGCTCTACAGAATATTTGTGTGTTCATTTGTGTTGGTCCTGGGAGGATACCCTTTGGCATATGTGAGGCAATATGTGCTTAGCAGAATGTGATGTACTGAAATTGTGTACTCCCTCTGGTCCATATTAATGGACTCAACTTTATCTAAAATCGTATGTATCTAGTTAAGTATTTAGACTAGATGCAATCATATCTAGGCAAAGTTGAGGACATTAATATAAACCAGAGGGAGTATTTTTTTGTCAGTCCTACAAGGTGATGGTGAGAGGTGCTCTGCCCAGCTGATGATTAATTCGCATTCTGTGTCCAAGATCATAATTGGTTGCACGAAAGCATGCAATGTTCTTGGTTGTACAAATTCTTATCCCTGGTTTTCGTGTGGGCATCACATATGAGGCTACAACATGGTGTTATTAGATGGAATTAGATGCATCTCTGGTTTCTGGTTGCACCGGCTCATGATGAATCACAGTACACGCTAATGGTAGAACTAATGCGATTGGAGCCCGATGATATATTCTCTATGTTCCAGCACTGTCACTAGTTTGCATAACAGGTTCCAATCGTACACAAGGCACAACAAGTTAACATAACAGGTTCTACTAATAAGTACTTTCAGCAGGGTCTTTAGTTGTTGTCAGCCCCACCATGATCAGATGCAGTCCACCATCACTATCTGGATTAAAGTCGAAGAGGATGATGTCTCCCTCTTCTATCTTGTACTCCCAAGACAGCAAAAATAGTGTATATTTTGGTCAAATTACCAGAATAAATTTAACATAAATCATATAAATTCCGCAAAAAACATATAAATCATAGAGATTTAGGTAAGGTCATAACATGTCCCTTAGAAGGTTTCCGCACTGTATGCAACATTACATTAACATAAGACAATGACATTCAGTAGTTGCCAATGCAAGTGAAATAAGAGTATATAGGAACGCGAGATGCTGACACTCTTTTTCCCCTTTTGGCTCTTCCTGCTCGTCTTCCTCTGCTACCAGATGCTCCCCCAGGAGTAGCTAGAGATCTTGCACCTGCAGTAGCTGCAGTTCTTATAGCTGGTTGAGACCTTGCAGTTCAGGGGGTAGCTGCAGTTCCATGTGACGCAGGGGCAGATGGAGAGGTAGTGGCAGTTGCATCTATACCAATCCAGCTCTTGGAGTCTGTCATACATTTATTAAACTTTCTACCTTGCCTTCTTATCTCCACAACCTCTGAATCTTCCCCTTTGTTATTATTATGTGCAACGTATTCCACGTCACTCTCTGAATCTGACAGTATAATATATTTCACTTCACCGTCTTGTCCTGGAGCTGCTGGATTTGGTTGCTCGTCATGGCCCGAAGCTGTTGGCATGGGATGATGATCTTGACCTAAAGATGAAAAAGCTGCACCTTTTGTACGATTCACCACTTGAGATAATACTGGTTCTATCATTATCACATCATCTTCATCACTTTCTATTTGCACTGGTCTTTTATTGAATGATTTCTTCTGCCTCAGTGGGCAACATCTGGTTTCATACTCAGCAGGTTTAACTGCAGTTATGACAACAACATCTGGTTCTTCCTCTCCATCACTCAATTCCCACACTTTATCCTTGAAAGCACACCTGATGCTACTATGCTTTATGTCTTCCTCACCGTGGTACTCAACGTACACATCAGCCACTCTCCCAGGGCGAACATAATGAGCCATCTCGACACAGCCAGTGTCATCATAGAGCAACACCAACCCATCCACAAGATCTTTCCCTGGAATAAGAAAATATAATTTTATCGTTTCCTTCGATGCCATGTGATCTTTAACAAATCTTTTGACTTCCTGCAGCGAAAGTTTTTTCCTCTCTATCTCTGAAAGCGCATCATCTCCTCCAACGTAGTCCAGATTTGGCCCCACTTTGATGAACTCCCCTCCGAAATGAAATCTCACCAACAAAATTTCCCTAGGGTCCATGAATTAGCTGAAATAAAAGTACAATGCGATAGAATTTAGGAGATCATAGTTAAATTCAACACAAAAATCAGCAAAATCAGAAAAAATCAACCCCTTTCCGTGACCAAAACCACTCCCAACAATAGTAGCGGCATACCCTATCAGTACTTGCGCAACTACGTTGTGTAGAAGAGGAGGGGAGGGGTCAAGAACGTAACCTTTGTTTACCTCGAGTTGTCGCGTCGTGTCGATCGTCGCATCCTCCATGATGAACCGCCCACCGTCTTTGCCGTCGGCAGAGAAGGTATCGGCGAATCAGGGGTCACGGAGTATATAACGTGAAGGCCGGCCCATTAGTGGCCCAAAACCTGACCTACACCGTAATTTGTGCATATAAAATCGTTCACACGGGGTATATCACAAATGCGCGATCTTAGGCATAAAACCACAGGCTATCATCGCTCGTACCACTATGATGTGCTAGCGTCGGTGTACTTAGTCAAACATCATCATTATATAATAGTATAATAAGTACTCCCTCCGTCCAAAAATAGATGTCTCAAATTTTTCAAAATTTGGATGAATCTAGACACTATTTAGTATATAGATTCATCCAAAATTTGAAAAACATAAGACATCTATTCTAGAACGAAGGGAGTAATAAACATGGGTAAGGTACGGTTTTCATGCCCTAAAAGGTTTCCACACCATGATCAGGTTTATTCGAAGTGCAATTTTTTGGGAATCACCATGAATTCCGCAAAGGCATGGGCTACCCGAGGCAGGTGTAAAAGCAAAGTGGAGAAAACCAGAACCTAGACAATTGAACTTAAATGTTGACGCATCATTCCATGTTGACTCCATGGCGGGCTCTGTTGGTGCTTTGATCCGCGACTACAAAGGTACATTTGTTGCGGCATTAACTAAATTTTTGCCTCATGTTTCATCTTCAACGATGGGAGAAACAATGGCAATGCAAGCTGGCCTGGAGCTTGCTAACTTGCTGGGATGCAACCATATCATTGCGGAGTCGGATTCCACTGATGTTATCCATGCATGTACGGGCGACCAATCCTGGTGGATGAAGCGGCAATGTGAGATTTATGCACTGTCCAAGGGAAGCAAATGGACCTGCTCACGAGCTAGCTAGGGATAGTTTTCTTAATAAGAGCTCTTGTAATTGGGTCAATGAACCCCTAGTTTTATCCTGCAATCCCTTGTAAATGATGCAACATTGATTTGATGGGCTGCAAGTTTCAGACACACTCTTTATCCTTACCAGGGTACCTAAGGGGACTGGAACGTTTTAATGAGGCGACTTGCATGCTTAATATATGAGTTTCAAAAAAGTGCAATTTTTTAATGAACTCATTTCACACCTTCCACCTTTACTCATAGCACTTTTAGAATGATGTATGGTAGCTTTCAAATTTATGCAAAGAATGCGAACATTGCGTGGGCTCTAGACCTATCTGAGTTGGCTAGAAACACCATCAACATGTGGTTGTATGAGTTTCTAGCAAACCAATAGAGGTCTATAGCCCATGCAATGTTTGCATGGGCCCACACCTGCCACAAGTGTCTCATCAAGTCTTGGCATAGCACTCTCATAATTAGATGTATCAACTAGGTAGGATCATGTTGGCCAAGTGGTGAGTCACACAACCAAAGGTTGATGAAGGAGTTTCTAGCCAACCCAGAGAGATCTATAGCCCATGCAATGTGGACATGGGATCACATTTGCCACAAAGTGTCTCATCGTGTCTTGGCATAGCAGTGTTATACTTAGATCTATCAACTAGGTAGGATCATGCTATCCAAGTGATGTCTCATACAACCACAAGTTGATGAAGGTGTTTCTAGACAACCCAGATAGGTATAGATCCCATGCAATATTGGCATGGGCCCACATCTACCACAAGTGTGTGTCATGTCTTGGCATAGCACTCTCATACTTAGATGTATCAACTGGGTGGGATCATGTTGGCCAACTGCTGAGCCACACAACCACAAGTTGATGGTATTGTTTCTAGTTAACCCAGAGAGGTCTATAGCCAATGAAATGTTGGCATGGGCCCACATTTGCCACAAAGTGTCTCATCATGTCTTGGCATATAAGTGTTATAGTAAGATCTATCAACTGGGTAGGATCATGTTGGCAAACTGTTGAGTCACACAACCACAAGTTAGTGAATGTGTTTCTAGACAGCTTAGATAGGTCTACATCCCATGCAATGTTGGCATGGTCCCACATCTGCCACAAGTGTGTGTCATGTCTTGGCATAGCATTCTCATTCTTAGATGTATCAACTGGGTGGGATCATGCTGGCCAAGTGCCGAGCCACACAACCACAAGTTGATGAAGGAGTTTCTAGCCAACCAAGGTATGTCTATAGCCCATGCAAACCACATTTGCCACAAAGTGTCTCATCATGTTTTGGCATAGCAGTGCTATACTTAGATCTATCAACTAGGTAGGATCTATCTAGCCCAGAGAGGTGTCTAGACCCCATGCAATGTTGGCATGGGGCCACATCTACCATAGTTGTGTGTCTCATGGCTTGGCATAGCAAAAGTATAGTTAGATCTAGCAAGTAGGTAGGATCATGTTGGTCAGGTGTGATGACTCATACAACAAGTTGGTGAAGGTGTTTCTTTCCAGCCCAGAGAGGTCTACACCCCATGTAATGTTGGCATGGATGCACATTTTCCACAAGTGTGTGTCATGGCCTGGCATAGCACTCTTATAGCTACATCTATCAAGTGGGTGGGATCATGTTGGTCAGGTGTAGTGACTCACACAGCCACTAAGTTGATGATGGTGTATATAGCCAACCCAGAGAGGTCTAGATCCCATGCAATGTTGGCATGGGCCCACATCTACCATAGTTGTGTGTGCCATGGCTTGGCATAGCAAATTTATAACTAGATCTAGCAAGTAGGTAGGATCATGTTGGTCAGGTGTGATGACTCATACAACAACAAGTTGGTGAAGGTGCTTCTATCCAGCCCAGAGAGGTCTAGACCCCATGTAATGTTGGCATGGCCACACATTTGCCACAAGTGTGTGTCATGTACTAGCATAGCACTCTTATAGCTAGATCTATCAAGTGGGTGGGATCATGTTGGTCAGGTGTAGTGACTCACACATACACTAATTGATGATGGTATTTCTAGCCAACCCAGAGAGGTCTAGATCCCATGCAATGTTGGCATTGGCACACATCTACCATAGTTGTGTGTGTCATGGCTTGGCATAGCAAAATTATAGCTAGATATAGCAAGTAGGTAGGATCATGTTGGTCAGGTGTGATGACTCATACAACAAGTTGGGGAAGGTGTTTCTATCCAGCCCACAGAGGTCTAGAGACGCAATGCAATGTTGGCATGGCCCCACATCTGCCACAAGCTAGTGTGTCATGGCTTGGCATAGCACTCTTATAGGTAGATCTATCAATTGGGTGGGATAGATCATGTGGTTAGGTGTAGTGACTCACACAACCACTAAGTTGATGACGGCGGTTTCTAGCCAACCCAGAGAGGTCTAGATCACATGCAATGTTGGCATGGGCCCACATATCCTACAGTTGTGTGTGTCATGGCTTGGCATAGTAAAATTATAGTTAGATCTATCAGGTGTGATGACTCATACAACAACAAGTTGATGAAGGTGTTTCTATAAGTGTTATAATAAGATCTATCAACCGGGAAGGACCATGTTATCCAAGTGATGACTCATGCAACCACAAGTTCATGAAGGTGTTTATAGGCAAATAATTACCCACAACAACATTGCATGGGATCTAAAATTAACCAATCTGAGTTGTCTAGAAACAACTGACCAACTTGTAGTAGTATGAGCCAACACTTGCTCAAACATGATCCCACCTAGTTGTTAATTCTAATTAACTAAATAACTTCTATGATGCACACTTGGACCTCACATAGCCTCATCCCAACATTGCATGGGCTCTAGACTAATCTGAGTTGGATAGAAACCCTTTCGCATTTTGCCTTTGTAATTGGTGTCTTATTTGCCATAAAAATGTAACATTTGGAATATTGAAATAATAAGGTATACCATAGTTTTTTATCTCCATTGCGATTTGTAGAAAATAGTTGGATCAGACCAATCTATCTAATACTCCAAGAATTTTGGTGTGCATGAATAAATAACCATCTAAACAATGTAGTGTGCATAAACACGAACCAAAAATACATCTCACGAAGTAGCAGACACTCGTAAGGCATATATATATATTAAACAAGGTTCCATCACAAACGACAAAATAACACCAGTTTCTGCAACAAATAGTTTCAACGATAACAACTAAAAATTTATAGGGGACCAAAGCATTGGTAGCACAATCAAATCTTGGCCTTAGGATCGGCTTCAAGGGGCACCATATCAGTGTTGACATACTTGAGCTTCTTATGTATGTTCATGCTTTTGTTGTCCCTGGCCTCCTTGTTATCTCCCATGTTGTCATACTCCTGGATTTATAAAATACGAATAAGTGAGAAAATTAATTTACATGAAATATAAATTCAAGCTTTCAAAAATTATTATGTTCATGAATAAAATCATATGTAAGAATTTGAATTATAAGATAAAATTGGCATGCATCTCATCTTGGCAATACATCGATTGGTATGTAACATGCATCCGAGAATTTTGAAAATATAAGATAAAGGGTATGCATCAAATATGGAATCATCATATTGGTACTAATCTACATTAAGAAAAGTGTGCATCTAATCAAAATGCATGCATCTGATATGGTTACTACCAAGTGCATTACATAGGCTGGTCCTAGTGGGAGTATCATAGCTAGTATCATGCATGCCATGTTGGCAAAAATCTGATGTGGCACAACAATTAATTAAGAAAGAGATTGTTAGAGTATCATAGGTAGATACCGTATCATAGCATGTAAAACTAGAAAATCCTTATATAAATAATTCTTGTACACAATTTTGTAATGAAATTCTATAAATCATTAAATATAGTACTGGTATGATACCATGCATGATACTAGTAGCATGATACTACCACTACGACCTGCCTTAGTTAGTACTACACAATAAAGATATGCCTTCATGAAAACAAGTGCAATAACTTTGATTACAAATTCATGGTTACGACCTACAAAAATCAGTTGGTACTTAATCACGTTGATTATAAAATTAGTATTCTATCATTATTAATAATTAAGTAATCTGATTAGATATGAATAAAATTACTAACTCGCAGATCGAATCAATATACAATACAATGAAACCACCAACCCTATGCCTAGATCTCAGGCGCCTGATGTCATCCTAATATTTCTGCTAAACTTTCAGTTGCAACCTAGTTGCAACTCATAATATTTGTTCTAATTCTTAGTTTCAACCTAGTTGCAACTCATTAAATTCTCAGTTACACCCTAGTTGCAACTCATGTGTAACTTTCACTTTGCACGAATCACGAGGTAAATCAAACGGTGAAAGAGGCGACTGAGACCTAAAAAGTTCTAAGGCGCCCGAGAACTAGCAAAACCGAAAATAAAATATGGCTAAATCAACTTGGTGGCAGATCAAATCAATCTGCAGCGAGAGCAAAACATATGAACAGTAATCAACTAACACTCTAATATAGAAACAACTTGTACTCGTCAGTGAAATTAACCTCGAACTCGTTGCATTCTCTGGGACCTCGAAGGTGGACCTAAAACATGTAGTAAACATCCGAATCCCCACACATGCTTCCAGCTTTAAGACCAAGGACAACACCATCTGCTGAACTCAAAATATCCGCACCTTCCCACAGTTCACTATTTAATAATGGGCGTAAAGCATTAGATGAAACCTCTGTATGATTTTCCCGTGCATAAATAAATCTAAATACACCTGTTCTTGTTCCTGGTTTCCTGATCTGCACCAAAAAACCTAGATGTGTTGGTGTTTTTGTCGAACTAAACCAGTGTTGCACAATTAGAGACCTACTAGCCGACAACCAGGCATTATTGAAAATGCTGCAATGGATCAATGCCATAGAAGTTGCAACTTCAGACTTTGTAATAATTTTTGAAACCAAATCTGAGTTGCTCATCACTAAATCCACAGAAGTTTTCAATTCGACAGATATGCTGGATCCAACTCCATCTGCCAAACAAGAAACCATATGTCATATGTTTGATACAATGCCATGAATTTTTTATACCAAGGAATAGAAGCATGTCAACAAGCTTCCATCATCTATAGAATAACAAATTAAACAATAGAACATAAATAAAATCCCTACAAACTACAGCATACTACTAAATTCCACCATCCCTCCACCCCCCAATTTGCGAAGGAAGCTGTTATTAAAGCTTCCCTTCCTAAAAGTAGTCACTTCTAAAGAACAGAAAGTATTTTATTTTTCAATTGCTCCTTTGTATAAGAAACAATTAAAGTAAAATCCTTCATCATATCCCAAACTATAGCACGGTTCTTAAATACCATGAGAAACAGATATACTTTGAAGACCTCTTTAGATCTACATAGAATAGACCCGTACCAAACACACAATAGGAAAGCATAGAAAATTTTACATATGCAGTCGGATAAAAGCAATCAACATTACCAGAAGCTTCTTTTCGAAATCCATCGCCTGAAGTGTTGAATTCTCTAAATCCCAGAGAATCTTCCATGGCGACAACCCAGCCAGACCTTGGAACCTTAGGCGAAAGCACACCCTCATCCCTCTCGTTCATAACGGCGTGATGTATGCGAGTTTAGTGGAAGGATATAAGAATCAATTGGAATCTTGGAAGAGCGGATGGTTAGGGGCACCTTAGGTTAGGGTTCCAAAGGATGCAACCGTTCATCTATAGCTATCGAGATTCCTTTTGTACCCCCCAGGACCAACTTTAGCCATGCTATAAAAACACAAGGGGGATTTGCAAAATAACTATGCTGTGCTCTGAACTGAAGCCATGTATGAATCTAGTTCTGACCGGCCACTACGCTGATTACTACCAAACCCAAAATATTATACGTACGCTGAAAATCGATCTATAAAAAATACTGATCAATCAAAAAAACATCCTTCCTGGTATATCTTAAGGGAAACAAACTCAATCCCGAAGAGAAACAAATTTAACCGTGAAACATAGAAACTTAGATTCATAGTGGATTAACTGAAGATTTTTTATATTTCCCATCTATCCCAGATAGTTCAGCTTTTCCCTTTTCATATGACACCCATTTTTTAAGCACGAAATATTAGCCGAAGATATCCCATGTTGTAAACTTTATCGTTTTTAAAAAACTAGGATTAGCCGAAGATTAGCCGAAGATATCTCATTTTTATGACTTAATATTACATTAAAAAGTACTAGTGTTAGACCTAAATGATGCATACATTACCCCTCCCTAAATCATAACTAAGAATAGTGAAATACTCATATTGTTTAAATTACAAATTCATAAGCCATGTTTTGATGTATTGATGCTAGCTAAATGGACTCAAATTTGGCACAAGGGTGTATCACCACGTGCCTAATGATGCTAGCATTGTATCTAGCCTAATGATGCTAGCATTATACCCAGAGAGGTCTATAGCCAATGCAATGTTGGCATGGGCCCACATCTACCACAAAGTGGCTCATCATGTCTTGGCATTGTATCTAGCCTAATGATGCTAGCATTGTACCCATAGAGGTCTAGATCCCATGCAATGTTGGCATGGCTCCACATCTACCACAGTTGTGTGTGTGTCATGGCTTGGCATAGCGAAAGTATAGTTAGATCTATCAAGAGGGTAGTATCATGTTGTCCAAGTGATGACTCATACAACAACAAGTTGGTGAAGGTGTTTCTATCCGACCCAGAGAGGTCTCGATCCCATGCAGTGTTGGCATGGCCCCACAAGTGCGTCTCATGTCGTGGCAGAGCACTCTTACATCTAGATCTATCAAGTGGGTGGGATCATGTTGGTCAGGTGTAGTGACTCAAACAACCACTAAGTTGATGATGGTGTTTCTAGCCAACCTAGAGAGGTATAGATCCCATGCAATGTTGGCATGGGCCCACATCTCTTGCTGTAGATTCAAAATTCAACTGATTTTTAGAAACAATTGAAAATTCATCATCTCTTGGCATAGTAGTATTATACCTAGATCTATCAAGTGGGTGGGATAATGTTATCCCAGCATTGCATTAGGCTCTAGACCCATATGAGTTGACTAGAAACACCATCATCAAGTTTGTCGTGGCTTGACATAGCACTCTTATAGCTAGATCTATCAAGTGGGAAGGATCATGTGGTCAAGTGTAGTGACTCAAACAACCACTAAGTTGATGATGGTGTTTCTAGCCAGCCCAGAGAGGTCTAGACCCCATGCAATGTTAGCATGGCCCCACATCTACCACAAGTGTGTCATTGCTTGGCATAGCACTCTTACAGCTAGATCTATCAAGTGGGTGGGATCATGTTGGCCAGGTGTAGTGACTCACACAACCACTAAGTTGATGATGGTGTTTCTAGCCAACCTAGAGAGGTATAGATCCCATGCAATGTTGGCATGGGCCCACATCTACCACAGTTGTGTGTGTCATGGCTTGGCATAGCAAAAGTATAGTTAGATCTCTCAAGTAGGTAGGATCATGTTGGTCAGGTGGGTTGACTCATACAACAACAAGTTGATGAAGGTGTTTCTAGACAGCCCAGATAGGTATAGATCCCATGCAATATTGGCATGGGCCCACATCTGCCACAAGTGTGTGTCATGGCTTGGCATAGCACTCTCATACTTAGATGTATCAACTGGGTGGGATCATGTTGGCCAACTGCTGAGCCACACAACCACAAGTTGATGGTATTGTTTCTAGTTAACCCAGAGAGGTCTATAGCCAATGAAATGTTGGCATGGGCCCACATTTTCCACAAAGTGTCTCATCATGTCTTGGCATATAAGTGTTATAGTAAGATCTATCAAATGGGTAGGATCATGTTGGCAATCTGCTGAGTCACACAACCACACGTTAGTGAATGTGTTTCTAGACAACTTAGATAGGTCTACATCTCATGCAATGTTGGCATGGGCCCACATCTGCCACAAGTGTGCGTCATGTCTTGGCATAGCATTCTCATTCTTAGATGTATCAACTAGGTGGGATCATGCTGGCCAAGTGCCGAGCCACACAACCACAAGTTGATGAAGGAGTTTCTAGCCAACCAAGGTATGTCTATAGCCCATGCAAACCACATTTGCCAGAAAGTGTCTCATCATGTTTTGGCATAGCAGTGCTATACTTAGATCTATCAACTAGGTAGGATCTATCTAGCCCAGAGAGGTGTCTAGACCACATGCAATGTTGGCATGGGGCCACATCTACCATAGTTGTGTGTCTCATGGCTTGGCATAGCAAAAGTATAGTTAGATCTAGCAAGTAGGTAGGATCATGTTGGTCAGGTGTGATGACTCATACAACAAGTTGGTGAAGGTGTTTCTATCCAGCCCAGAGAGGCCTACACCCCATGTAATGTTGGCATGGCTGCACATTTTCCACAAGTGTGTGTCATGGCCTGGCATAGCACTCTTATAGCTACATCTATCAAGTGGGTGGGATCATGTTGGTCAGGTGTAGTGACTCACACAGCCACTAAGTTGATGATGGTGTTTCTAGCCAACCCAGAGAGGTCTAGATCCCATGCAATGTTGGCATGGGCCCACATCTACCATAGTTGTGTGTGCCATGGCTTGGCATAGCAAATTTATAACTAGATCTAGCAAGTAGGTAGGATCATGTTGGTCAGGTGTGATGACTCATACAACAACAAGTTGGTGAAGGTGCTTCTATCCAGCCCAGAGAGGTCTAGACCCCATGTAATGTTGGCATGGCCACACACTTGCCACAAGTGTGTGTCATGTCCTAGCATAGCACTCTTATAGCTAGATCTATCAAGTGGGTGGGATCATGTTGGTCAGGTGTAGTGACTCACACATCCACTAATTGATGATGGTATTTCTAGCCAACCCAGAGAGGTCTAGATCCCATGCAATGTTGGCATGGGCACACATCTACCATAGTTGTGTGTGTCATGGCTTGGCATAGCAAAATTATAGCTAGATATAGCAAGTAGGTAGGATCATGTTGGTCAGGTGTGATGACTCATACAACAAGTTGGGGAAGGTGTTTCTATCCAGCCCACAGAGGTCTAGAGACGCAATGCAATGTTGGCATGGCCCCACATCTGCCACAAGCTAGTGTGTCATGGCTTGGCATAGCACTCTTATAGCTAGATCTATCAAGTGGGTGGGATAGATCATGTGGTTAGGTGTAGTGACTCACACAACCACTAAGTTGATGACGACGGTTTCTAGCCAACCCAGAGAGCTCTAGATCACATGCAATGTTGGCATGGGCCCATATCTCCCACAGTTGTGTGTGTCATGGCTTGGCATAGTAAAATTATAGTTAGATCTATCAGGTGTGATGACTCATACAACAACAAGTTGGTGAAGGTGTTTCTATAAGTGTTATAATAAGATCTATCAACCGGGAAGGATCATGTTATCCAAGTGATGACTCATGCAACCACAAGTTCATGAAGGTGTTTATAGGCAAATAATTACCCACAACAACATTGCATGGGATCTAAAATTAACCAATCTGAGTTGTCTAGAAACAACTGACCAACTTGTAGTAGTATGAGCCAACACTTGCTCAAACATGATCCCACCTAGTTGTTAATTCTAATTAACTAAATAACTTCAATGATGCACACTTGGACCTCACATAGACTCATCCCAACATTGCATGGGCTCTAGACTAATTTGAGTTGGCTAGAAACCCTTTCGCATTTTGCCTTTGTAATTGGTGTCATATTTGCCATAAAAATGTAACATTTGGAATATTGAAATAATAAGGTATACCATAGTTTTTATCTCCATTGCAATTTGTAGAAAATAGTTGGATCAGACCAATCTATCTAATACTCCAAGAATTTTGGTGTGCATGAATAAACAACCATCTAAACAATGTAGTGTGCATAAACACGAACCAAAAATACATCTCACGAAGTAGCAGACACTCGTAAGGCATATATATATATATTAAACGAGGTTCCATCACAAACGACAAAATAACACCAGTTTCTGCAACAAATAGTTTCAACGATAACAACTAAAAATTTATAGGGGACCAAAGCATTGGTAGCACAATCAAATCTTGGCCTTAGGATCGGCGTCAAGGGGCACCGTATCAGTGTTGACATACTTGAGCTTCTGATGTATGTTCATGCTTTTGTTGTCCCTGGCCTCCTTGTTATCTCCCATGTTGTCATACTCTTGGATTTATAAAATACGAATAAGTGAGAAAATTAATTTAAATGAAATATAAATTAAAGCTTTCAAAAATTATTATCGTCATGAATAAAATCATATGTAAGAATTTGAATTATAAGATAAAATGGGCATGCATCTCATCTTGGCAATACATCGATTGGTATGTAACATGCATCCGAGAATTTTGAAAATATAAGATAAAGGGTATGCATCAAATATGGAATCATCATATTGGTACTAATCTACATTAAGAAAAGTGTGCATCTAATCAACTTGCATGCATCTGATATGGTTACTACCAAGTGCATTACATAGGCTGGTCCTAGTGGGAGTATCATAGCTAGTATCATGCATGCCATGTTGGCAAAAATCTGACGTGGCACAACAATTACTGAAGAAAGAGATTGTTAGAGTATCATAGGTAGATACTGTATCATAGCATGTAAAACTAGAAAATCCTTATATAAATAATTCTTGTACACAATTTTGTATTGATATTCTATAAATCATTAAATATAGTACTGGTATGATACCATGCATGATACTAGTAGCATGATACTACCACTACGACCTGCCCTAGTTAGTACTACACAATAAATATATGCCTTCATGAAAACAAGTGCAATAACTTTGATTACAAATTCATGGTTACGACCTACAAAAATCAGTTGGTACTTAATCACGTTGATTATAAAATTAGTATTCTATCATTATTAATAATTAAGTAATCTGATTAGATATGAATAAAATTACTAACTCGCAGATCGAATCAATATACAATACAATGAAACCACCAACCCTATGCCTAGATCTCAGGCGCTGATGTCATCCTAATATTTCTGCTAAAATTTCAGTTGCAACCTAGTTGCAACTCATAATATTTGTTCTAATTCTTAGTTGCAACCTAGTTGCAACTCATTAAATTCTCAGTTACACCCTAGTTGCAACTCATGTGTAACTTTCACTTTAAACGAATCACGAGGTAAATCAAACGGTGAAAGAGGCGACTGAGACCTAAGAAGTTCTCAGGCGCCCGAGAACTAGCAAAACCGAAAATAAAATATGGCTAAATCAACTTGGTGGTAGATCAAATCAATCTGCAGCGAGAGCAAAACATACGAACAGTAATCAACTAACACTCTAATAGAGAAACAGCTTGTACTCGTCAGTGAACTTAACCTCGAACTCGTTGCATTCTCTGGGACCTCGAAGGTGGACCTCAAACATGTAGTAAACATCCGAATCCCCACACATGCTTCCAGCTTTAAGACCAAGGACAACACCATCTGCTGAACTCAAAATATCCGCACCTTCCCACAGTTCACTATTTAATAATGGGCGTAAAGCATTAGATGAAACCTCTATATGATTTCCCCGTGCATAAATTAATCTAAATACACCTGTTCTTGTTCCTGGTTTGCTGATCTGCACCAAAAATCCTAGATGTGTTGTTGTTTTTGTCGAACTAAACCAGCGTTGCACAATTAGAGACCTACTAGCTGACAACTAGGCATTATTGAAAATGCTGCAATGGATCAATGCCATAAAAGTTGCAATTTCAGACTTTGTAATAATTTTTGAAAACAAATCTGAGTTGCTCATCACTAAATCCACAGAAGTTTTCAATTCGACAGATATGCTGGATCCAACTCTATCTGCCAAACAAGAAACCATATGTCATATGTTTGATACAATGCCATGAATTTTTTATACCAAGGAATAGAAGCATGCCAACAAGCTTCCATCATCTATAGAATAACAAATCAAACAATAGAACAGAAATAAAATCCCTACAAACTACAGCATACTACTAAATTCCACCATCCCCCACCCCTCAATTTGCGAAGGAAGCTGTTATTAAAGCTTCCCTTCCTAAAAGTAGTCACTTCTAAAGAACAGAAAGTATTTTATTTTTCAATTGCTCCTTTGTATAAGAAACAATTAAAGTAAAATCCTTCATCATATCCCAAACTATAGCACGGTTCTTAAATACCCTGATAAACATATATACTCTGAAGACCTCTTTAGATCTACACAGAACAGACCCGTACCAAACACACAATAGGAAAGCATAGAAAATTTTACATATGCAGTCGGATAAAAGCAATCAACATTACCAGAAGCTTCTTTTCGAAATCCATCACCTGAAGTGTTGAACTCTCTAAATCCCAAAGAATCTTCCATGGCGACAACCCAGCCAGACTTTGGAACCTTAGGCGAACGAACACCCTCATCTCTCTTGTTCATAACGGTGTGATGTATGTGAGTTTAGTGGAAGTATATAAGAATCAATTGGAATCTTGGAAGAGCGGATGGTTAGGGGCACCTTAGGTTAGGGTTCCAAAGGATGCAACCGTTCATCTATAGCTATCGAGATTCCTTTTGTACCCCCCAGGACCAACTTTAGCCATGCTAGAAAAACACAAGGGGGATTTGCGAAATAACTATGCTGTGCTCTGAACTGAAGCCATGTATGAATCTAGTTCTGACCGGCCACTACGCTGATTACTACCAAACCCAAAATATTATACGTACGCTGAAAATCGATCTATAAAAATTACTGATCAATCCAAAAAAACATCCTTCCTGGTATATCTTAAGGGAAACAAACTCAATCCCGAAGAGAAACAAATTTAACCGTGAAACACAGAAACTTAGATTCATAGTGGATTAACTGAAGATTTTTTATATTTCCCATCTATCCCAGATAGTTCAGCTTTTCCCTTTTCATATGACACCCATTTTTTAAGCACCAAAAATTAGCCGAAGATATCCCATGTTGTAAAATTTATCGTTTTTCAAAAACTAGGATTAGCCGAAGATATCTCATTTTTATGACTTAATATTACATTAAAAAGTACTAGTGTTAGACCTGAATGATGCATACATTACCCCTCCCTAAATCATAACTAAGAATAGTGAAATATTCATATTGTTTAAATTAAAAATTCATAAGCCATGTTTTGATGTATTGATGCTAGCTAAATGGACTCAAATTTGGCACAAGGGTGTATCACCACGTGCCTAATGATGCTAGCATTGTATCTAGCCTAATGACGCTAGCATTGTACCCAGAGAGGTCTATAGCCAATGCAATGTTGGCATGGGCCCACATCTACCACAAAGTGGCTCATCATGTCTTGGCATTGTATCTAGCCTAATGATGCTAGCATTGTACCCATAGAGGTCTAGATCCCATGCAATATTGTCATGGCCCCACATCTACCATAGTTGTGTGTGTCATGGCTTGGCATAGCGAAAGTATAGTTATATCTATCAAGAGGGTAGTATCATGTTGTCCAAGTGATGACTCATACAACAACAAGTTGGTGAAGGTGTTTCTATCCGACCCAGAGAGGTCTCGATCCCATGTAGTGTTGGCATGGCCCCACAAGTGCGTCGCATGTCTTGGCATAGCACTCTTACATCTAGATCTATCAAGTGGGTGGGATCATGTTGGTCAGGTGTAGTGACTCACACAACCACTAAGTTGATGATTGTGTTTCTAGCCAACCTAGAGAGGTATAGATCCCATGCAATGTTGGCATGGGCCCACATCTCTTGCTGTAGATTCAAAATTCAACTGATTTTTAGAAACAATTCAAAATTCATCATCTCTTGGCATAGTAGTGTTATACTTAGATCTATCAAGTGGGTGGGATCATGTTATCCCAGCATTGCATTAGGCTCTAGACCCATTTGAGTTGACTAGAAACACCATCATCAAGTTTGTCGTAGCTTGACATAGCACTCTTATAGCTAGATCTATCAAGTGGGAAGGATCATGTGGTCAAGTGTAGTGACTCAAACAACCACTAAGTTGATGATGGTGTTTCTAGCTAGCCCAGAGAGGTCTAAACCCCATGCAATGTTAGCATGGCCCCACATCTACCACAAGTGTGTCATGGCTTGGCATAGAACTCTTACAGCTAGATCTATCAAGTGGGTGGGATCATGTTGGCCAGGTGTAGTGACTCACACAACCACTAAGTTAATGATGGTGTTTCTTGCCAACCTAGAGAGGTATAGATCCCATGCAATGTTGGCATGGGCCCACATCTACCACAGTTGTGTGTGTCATGGCTTGGCATAGCAAAAGTATAGTTAGATCTATCAAGTAGGTAGGATCATGTTGGTCAGGTGGGTTGACTCATACAACAACAAGTTGGTGAAGGTGTTCCTATCCAGCCCATAGAGGTCTAGACCCCATGCAATGTTGGCATGGCCCCACATCTGCCACAAGTTTGTGTCATGGCTTGGCATAGCACTCTTATAGCTAGATCTATCAAGTGGGTGGGATCATGTTGGTCAGGTGTAGTGACTCACACAACCACTAAGTTGATGATGGTGTTTCAATCCTGCCTAGAGAGGTCTAGACCCCATGCAATTTTAGCATGGCCCCACATCTACCACGAGTGTGTGTCACGAATTGGCATAGCACTCTTATAGCTAGATCTATCAAGCGGGTGGGATCATGTTGGTCAGGTGAAGTGACTCACACAGCCACTAAATTGATGATGGTGTTTCTAGCCAACCCAGAGAGGTTTAGATCCCATGCAATATTGGCATGGGCCCACATCTATCACAGTTGTGTGTGTCATGGCTTGGCATAGCAAAATTATAGTTAGTTCTATCAATTAGGCAGGATCATGTTGGCTACACAACCACAAGTTGGTGAAGGTGTTGCTATCCACCCTAGAGAGGTCTAAAGCCCATGCAAAAATTCAAAATTTGACCGGGCCATCTAAAATTCAAAAGAAACATCAAAATTGTGTGAAACGTTGGACACATTTGATCGAGCACAATTGGCCCGAGACAGGCCGACCGGCATACGGGCTGGCCAAAGCCAATGCATCATACTCAGACGTTATTTTAATCCATGGACCTAAACCTTAAACCCCACAGGCCCCACCCACCCACCACGCACACACCCCACGTTGTACGTGCGCACAAAGAGGCACATCTTATCAGAGGGATTTCTTGTTCGATCGCCTCGACTCCGCCCATCGCTGCCAGCGACGAGATTTGAATTCTTTTCTTCCTTCCCTACGTGAGAGCTACATCGAGGACACACCGTTTCTTTTTGAGAAGCTGAATAATCGCAGCACACGCACTACCGTTGCAGGTATTTTTGTATGCACTGTGGATGTATCATACAATATTACTAGTTCTAAGTTCAGCAGAACTTCGATTAGAGATCGATCCATATGGATCCGTTTGTTTAGTCGCTAGATTTTCTGTCCAAGGGTAGTCACCATTATGTCGAAGAATTGTTAGTGGATCTTCGCTAGGAATTCCAGTTGTTGGGCTCTGTTTGAGGGCAGGAAATCGTTTGGCGTGATGTTCCCTATTAATTCTACTGTAATTTTCTTGTGTTAATTGGTTCTGTGTGTTAGACATCGCATATCAGGTCTACATGCGGTGTTGAGATGCAATTTAGCTTGATTGGTGTTTAAAAACGAATGATGTATAGAAGTCCCTTTTGATAAAAAAAAGATGTTTGATTCTCCTATTGTTATTCAATTTAGCTGGTTATGTGTAATATTATTCATATATGTTTGCAATAAAAGGTCTATAAACACATGCACTACAGAAAAACTATGTGTGTAAACTCTTTATTTGTAATTGTATATATGTGTAAACATTTTTAAAATCTTGCTCTCGATTTATCGGTAGTTAGGCGCGTCTAGAGATCGATTTACCTGACATGGTGTAGTATAACATACTCTTAGTGTTATCCATCTTATAGTCTATGTATGTTATGAATAGTATTATTTCTTCGGATGCCAACAAAACACCTAAATAAATATAGTTATTTTTGAACAGAATGGACGAAATCGGAGAAATATGTTGTGCTATTGAGAAGTGGTGTCATTTTGTGAAAAGTATGACACCGACACAACGTGCCAAAATTGGAGAAACTGACTTGCAGTGCATGCTTTAGATTCCCCCAGTGAAGTCAAGATGTCTGCTGATCAAATTTATGACACAAAAATTTGATCCAAAGACAGAAAAATTTAATGTACGCAAGAATGATGGTGAAATATCCCTTACGGGAGTGGACGTTGAGTGCATCTATGGTTTAAAAAATCATGGATTGAATATATCGGACATTCGTTATGAGGAAGCTGATGACGCAAAGAACCGTATACCTGATAGCTTTGTAAGCAAAAAGACAGGTAATCTTGTAATTGATGACCTAATCACCGATGTGGATGACGACTTTATCCGCAAGGTGGTTCTGGTTCTGATTGGGACAGTCCTTGCCCCAAAGAACCAGAAGATCGTCCCAAAACGATACTGTGCACTGGTAGAAGATGTGGGTTGTATTAAAAAGCTGAATTTCAATGAGTATGTACGGATATACCTCATTGCTAGCCTAAAACAAGTAGGCAACGCATATGAAACGAAGCAATGGCCGACAGGCAGCACCATCTTGTTACAGGTAAATTCCATTCTCAACTTACATACTTCCTCCGATTCAAACTAATTGACTTGGTTTTGTCTAGATTCGGATATATCTAGCACTAAAACATGTCTAGATACATCCAAATCTAGACAAATCTGAGTTAAATAATTTGAATCGGAGGGAGTATATAATTATCTACAATACATTTTTCTTTGTTTTAATCTAATTTTATTGTGATATTTGAAGTATCTATACTATGAGAAGATACTCCCAGATGGCGCCGAGTATACGTCCAGAAGGCCATTGATGAGGAACTAGACGGAAGATGTGGCTTCGGCGAGAGACGCCTTAGAATTAAAGGGCCGTGCTTTGGGGAAGGTACCTAAATACAAGTGATATCGTGGCTTATTTTTTGTTCTGCTAACGGTTCTAGGTTGTCAATATTAATTGGTTTATATACACATATCTTGAAGATTGACGATGACATAACTCAAAAGCATCGAGAAGAGGTTCTCCATACACCCGAAATTGCATCTGGTAAGAAACGTAGTAGAGGGCCCTACAGGAAGAAGGAAGGAGGTTCTACATCCAGCAGGGCTAAAGGAATGAGGTAAGTCATGTTGGAACATATGACGAACAAACTAACAGAGCATATTGATAGAACAATTGAAGAAACCTTTGATAGAAAGATGGAGGTCTTCTCAGAAGCTTGTGCTAAGGTGATACACCCTATGTGTCATCTTCTCTGAGTTAAACAAATGCTTTTTTTAAAACATGACATGATGATTCATTTATTTTCAATCTTGCAGAAACTTCTTGTTATGATGAATTCGGCAGGAGTCGTGTACAAACCTTCTAAATAAAAAATTTCTGATAATGACAATAAAGAGGAGGAGGTAGATAAGGAGGTAGAGAAGTAGGTAGAGAATGGTGAAGGAATCTCCTCTACTAACACCAAATATACGCAAAAAGATTTCATGGAACATCCAGACACCCCAGAAAGTAACTCCTTTGACATTGCACAGGACTCTAATTTAAAGAAGGATTCAAATAGTAAGGGGAAACAGGTTGAAGGTGACATATTCATGTTACCCAAAGACAAGAAGGAAAGGAATTCTACTGATGCTTGCCACACCACACCATCGAAACTCGGCAGTACGCAAGCGTCACCAATACTAATTGATGGTAGGGGTCCGTCACCGACGCGATCGGACCCAGAGCCGATTCCATTAGAAGCATTCACAGCTGCATTGAAAAAGGGACAGGGAGGAAAAACGGGTGAGGTAGGAGACACTCTATCGAATGGATCATTTGACTCGTTTAATAGCCTACATACCATTTGCCGGAAAGCTATTAATGGTGAGAAGACAGAAGCCGTTGGCGAGAAGTGCAAGCTCAGGTCGGCGGACAAAAAGGGTAAAAAACCAAAAAACGATGTTAGAAAAGGTAGTGCAACATCATTGAATTGCATGGTTGTGCATGTATTAAATTAAAATAGTTATATGCACGTATTAAACATTTGTTTCTGTGTATGCAGTTCTTTTCGAAGACATAGAAGTCGTGGACGGTTTGACAACGCAACAAATAGATGCTGCAGTGTTGTACATTGAAACAACAAAAAATAATAAAGATTTTTGCAATGGAAGTGTCTATGATAACAAGGGCGACACTGAGGTCACTGCCAACCACATTAGTGTGATCCTTGATAAATTATGGCTGCGTAGCAATGTAAGTCCAAGTACCACAATTTTGTTATTTTATGCAAACAAGAAGGATCATTTGTCACACGTTATTAAATTTTTCTGTAGGTTATAGGTGCTTACATGGAAGAATTGTCTCTTCGACTGGGGGATGATCGAAACTTGTGCCCTGCATGGAGGGCAAAGAGTCTAATACATACTCCACCAAGAAGAAAAACTAGATCCCAGCATAAGAAAGAAGCCTTGGACAAAAAATCAGAAAAGGTGTATGATATATCAGGATGCTCTGCAAGATGCATGGAAGAATACTTTCGTGCTGATAAAGTAAGTACTATTTGTACAAGAAAATGCAGGGTATAAACCAGATTATGTAATGTGATAACACTTGTCTCTTTTTGGTAGGCATATTTCACGTTGAATATAAACGATTTCCACTGGTGCTGCGTCGTCTTGAATAGTCCAAAGAAGAAATTTCAAGTTCTCGACTCGCTGTTTGAATTTAAAAGGGTCCAGAAAAATGTCGAAGCTCTGGTATGTTTTTTCTCTATACATTTAGCGAAGATATGGTTACTCCAAGCATTATACTAAACCTCTCTGTTTCATAGAGAGAGCAAATTTCGAAAGACATAGAAGTGGCTAACAAATATACGGATTATAAGTTTCATGATGTTTCCAATTGAGAGATCGTAAGCTGCGAAACACCATGGAAAAATGATGCGTGAGTTTCTGGTTGAACTAATGCCATTTCTTTTGATGTGTTAGTACTATTATTCAAATTTATATTCGTTGTGATCAGAAACTCGTGTGGAATGTTCGTTCTACACTGTATGGAGCACTTTGACGGAGATAAATTTACAGATGTAGTCTCGCAGGTATTCAAAATTTCTATTTGGCATTTGCATATTTATATACACCAGCATGTGACCTTATTAACCCTGCTAATATTTTGTTATAGGAAAGGATAAATGATTCTAGGAGACGTACTGTTGCAGAAATTATTCTGTCGAAGACAAACAAACTCTACAAGGTAAAAAACAGAGTTCTTGAGACCGCGGAGATGCTGATAGATTCTTGAAAACTCAAGAAACAAATATTCGTACTACCGATTCCTTGGCGAATGTTGGTATACCATTAAATATTTTACGCAAAGCTGGGTTGTTTGATTGCTAAACAGTTCGCGCATGGTGCTGTGTTTTTGTCAGAAGAATGTTTCATGACTGTGGTTTAATTTTGTCGTTTTGCTTAATTTACGATTGTAATTAATGTAAAGTTTGGGTTGTTTATGTTTGCCAATTTGTGGATTTGATGAGCAATGTTCATAGGCCTAGTTGTAGTGCGTATGCTTAAAATACAACGCTCGCCAAAATAGTAACGGACCAGACATATAAATGAATAGGAATTACATTATACAGTTTCATAATATAAGAGTTTTTATCTTTGTGATCTAGACCTCTTTAGGTTGGCTAGAATCTCTCTCATCAACTTGTGGTTGTGTGACTCATCACCTGGCCAAAATGATCAAACCCAGTTGATACATCTGAGTAAGCCATGACACACACTCGTGGCAGATGTGGGCCGATGCCAAAATTGCATGGGATCTAGACCTCTCTATGTTGGCTAGAAACATCTTCACCAGCGTTTCTCCTCTCGCTCAAAACGGTGTGTATTTCTTTGGTATAGTCCTCGTCACAAAGGAGTAAAATGCCTTGATAGTACTTCTGACCGTGTCTACGTGTAGAGGGATGTAGTTTTTGATGAAAATGTTTTTCCATTTGCTACACTTCATCAAAATTGCGGGTCGTCGTCTCCATGATGAAATTCTTTTGCTTCCTTCAGACAATCCCTCCTCGGTAGAAACAACTATGGGTGTGCATACTAATGACCAATATATATGTGCCGATTGTTCCTGTCGTTTATCCTATGCAGGCCACAGCTGACACCCTGCCCACAAGCTGTACCGAACTAGTCACGCAAAATTCTGCTGAAAATACTGATGACAACACATCAGATAATGAGGCTGAAGGGAACACCGCTACAAGCCAAGAAAACACGTACTCTGAGCATGATACGGGGGCAAAATCTGCCTCGGATCCGCCCCCGAGACTCTGACGCGCCGCCACCTGAGCGTATCGATCCGCGCCAGTCCCCTCACGCC
Organism: Avena sativa; assembly: GCA_916181665.1. Taxonomy (NCBI): domain Eukaryota; kingdom Viridiplantae; phylum Streptophyta; class Magnoliopsida; order Poales; family Poaceae; genus Avena; species Avena sativa. The sequence continues at coordinate 352,038,832 of OV702294.1, read as the reverse complement.
ACGTCCCCAAGGTCTGGGACCTCCTTTGCGTCGCGTTCTGCGCGTAACTATGGTGACCATGGGGAGCCCAACACGTCTTCCCCGTGGTCCCCACCAACGCGTGTACGCGCGGATCTCCCGCCCAGCTCTTCCCCGTGGTTCTTTTGACGGCTTCGGGAGTGATGCCTCGCCAGGAGATCCAATCGGCACGTCGTTGAGCGCTGGTGCCTAAGAATATTCTGCACCTATACAATCTTCAGCGCCAGGATCTTCTGCAGCACCTGCTGCTGACGTATATACTGCTGCTGAACCCCGCACTCGACTACAAAAAAGGTACTACTACCTCCGTTCCAAAATGTAAGGCTTTTTAGCAAACTAAAACAGCTTGCTAAAAAGGTTTATATTGTGAAACGAAGGAAGTATAAAGGACCCAAAAATTCGTACTGAGGGCACAATTCGGTTGGCACCGTTAACATCTACTCCCTCCGTTTCAAAATATAAGATGTTTTAGCTTTGTGAAGGAAATGTATCTATACTTATTTTAGTGTGTAGGTTCATTCAAGTTTGGAGTGAATCTACAAACTAAAACAAGTCTAGATACATTTGCTTCACAAATCTAAAACATCTTATATTTTGAAACAGAGGGAGTACAGGAGAACCATAAAACTTGCATGAAGCTAAAACGGATACAAACTGAAGTGTGCTATGCAAGATCCCACCAAGCTCTAACAAAAATGTTATTGATTGCACCTTGTCCCACCAAGCTCTAACATGATCCCACCCAGTTGATACATCTAAGCATAAGAGTGCTATGCCAAGACATGACACACACTTGTGGCAGATGTGGACCCATGCCAACATTGCATGAGATATAGACCTCTCTTAGCTGGCTAGAAACACTTTAACCAACTTGTGGTTGTATGCCATGTTACAACATCGACCTAGTTTCACATCATAAAAATTCACCACATTAATTTGCCACAAGCTAGTGTGTGTCATGGCTTGGCAAACTCAAAATTATAGCTAGATCTAGCAAGTAGGTAGGATCATGTTGGCCAGGTGTGATGGCACATACAACAACAATTTGGTGAAGGTGTTTCTATCCAGCCCAAAGAGGTGTCTAGACCCCATGCATGCATGAAATGTTTCCATGGCCCACATTTTCCACAAGCTAGTGTGTGTCATGCCTTGGCATAGCACTCCTATAGCTAGATCTATCAAGTGTGGGATCACGTTGGCTAGGTGTAGTGACTCACACAACCACTAAGTTGATGATGGTGGTTCTAGCCAGCCCAGAGAGGTCTAGACCCCATGCAATGTTGGCATGGACCCACATTTTCCACATGCTAGTGTGTGTCATGGCTTGGCAGACTCAAAATTATAGCTAGAGCTAGCAAGTAGGTAGGATCATGTTGGCCACCAAGAAGAAACTTGTGCCCTGCATGGAGGGCAAATGCTCTAATACGTACTCCACCAAGAAACTTGTGCCCTGCAAATGTGGGCCGATGCCAATATTGCATGGGATCTAGACCTCTTTAGGTTGGCTAGAATCTCCCTAATCCACTTGTGGTTGTGTGACTCATCACCTGGCCAAAATGATCAAGTGGGTGGGATCATGTTGGCCAACTGCTGAGTCACACAACCACAAGTTGGTGAAGGTGTTTCTAGCCACCCCAGAGTGGTCTCAAGCCCATGCAAAAATTCAAAATTTGACTGGGCCACCCCAGAGAGGTCTCAAGCCCATGCAAAAATTCAAAATTTGACCGAGCCACCTAAAATTCAAAAAAAAATCAAAATTGTGTGAAAGCTTGGACACATTTAAAATTGCTTCTAGGTAGAGGATTCCATGTTTCAGCATGGAGCATGTATCACATCACAAAGGCCTAACCCCTAGGCATCCTTACTAGACACCTTGATTTTTGGCCTAAATTTGACTAGGCCACCAAAAACATCCAGGTTGTTTCACTAAAGTCGAAAAAAACACACTGCTAGGAAAAGAGTCCTAGGTGAGAACAAAAGGGCTGTTCGTAAATTTCTCAATTTTTCAATGTTCATCAAATGATACCAATTTTTTTGCACATGCTATACCACCGGTGCCTGTCAAGAATATGTAATTTATTTTATAAAATTCAAAGTTGTAAAATAGCCATTTTGTTCAAATATTTAAATAGAAAATAAAAAGGAATATAGGATCGAAGAAAAAAGTAAGCTATTTTGTCCGGGCGTGAAGTAGTTTGGGGTGGCCCATCTTAATCCCGGGCATCAAAAAGGAATGGGCTCTTTCGAGCCCAACGGAAAACCATAGCGGGAAGGACTAACGCGGGTAGGAGTTTTTTTTAAACCTCATATATTAGGCATGCAAGCCGCCTCATAGCCGAGCGAGAAACGATTAGACCTGCTTATATACCCTGCATTCATACGTGACACGAGCTTCTGTCAACAAATAAAATATGACACGTACTCCTGTCAGTTGTCTTCCTTTTGGACACTACACATGGGCCTGCATATTGGTCCAATAATGGTCTTCTAGTCGTATGCAGGCCGTTGAGCTCGAAATGTGTAGTAGCATTATTTTTCATTCCCTTTACAAGCTTGTTGTTTGTTTGCTGAACATCTCCGTAGTAGTTTTTTGTTTTAGATTCAAAATTGAACTAATTTTTAGAAACAATTCAAAATTCATCATCTGTTGGCATAGTAGTGTTAATCTATCAAGTGGGTGGGATCATGTTATCCCAACATTGCATTAGGCTCTAGACCCATATGAGTTGATTAGAAACACCATCATCAAGTTTATCGTGGCTTGACATAGCACTCTTATAGCTAGATCTATCAAGTGTGAGGGATCATGTTGGTCAAGTGTAGTGACTCAAACAACCACTAAGTTGATGATGGTGTTTATAGCCAACCCAGAGAGGTTTAGACCCCATGCAATGTTAGCATGGCCCCACATCTACCACAAGTGTGTCATGGCTTGGCATAGCACTCGTACAGCTAGATCTATTAGGTGGGTGGGATCATGTTGGCCAGGTGTAGTGATTCACACAGCCACTAAGTTGATGATGGTGTTTCTAGCCAACCTAGAGAGTTATAGATCCCATGCAATGTTAGCAAAAGTATAGTTAGATCTATCAAGAGGGAAGGATCATGTTGTCCAAGTGATGACTCATACAACAAGAAGTTGGTGAAGGTGTTTCTATCCAGCCCATAGAGGTCTAGACCCCATGCAATGTTGGCATGGCCCCACATCAACCACAAGTTTGTGTCATGGCTTGGCATAACACTCTTATATATAGCTAGATCTATCAAGTGGGTGGGATCATGTTGGTCAGGTGTAGTGACTCACAAAACTACTAAGTTAATGATGGTGTTTTTAGCCAACCCAGAGAGGTCTAGATCCCATGCAATGTTGGCATGGTGGCCCAACATCTACCACAGTTGTGTGTGTCATGGGTTGGCATGGCAAAAGTATAGTTAGATCTATCAAGAGGGAAGGATCATGTTGTCCAAGTGATGACTCATACAACAACAAGTTGGTGAAGGTGTTTCTATCCAGCCCATAGAGGTCTAGATTCCATGCAATGTTGGCATGGCCCCTTATCAGCCACAAGTGTGTCTCATGTCTTGGCATAGCACTCTTACATCTAGATCTATCAAGTGGGTGGGATCATGTTGGTCAGGTGTAGTGACTCACACAGCCACTAAGTTGATGATGGTGTTTCTAGACAACTCGAAGAGGTGTAGATCCCATGCAATGTTGGCATGGGCCCACATATACCAAAGTTGTGTGTGTCATGGCTTGACATAGCAAAGTTATAGTTAGATCTATGAAGAGGGTAGGACAATGTTGTCCAAGCGATGACTCATACAACAACAAGTTGGTGAACGTGTTTCTATCCAGCCCAGAGAGGTCTAAATCCCATGCAATGTTGGCATGGCCCCACATAAACCACAAGTGTGTCTCATGTCTTGGCATAGCACTCTTACATCTAGATCTATCAAGTGGGTGGGATCATGTTCGTCAGGTGTAGTGACTCACACAACCACTAAGTTGATGATGGTGTTTCTAACCTACTTGAAGAGGTGTAGATTCCATGCAATGCTGGCATGGGCCCAGAGAGGTGAGTCACACAACTACAAGTTGGTGAAGGTGTTTATAGCCACCCCAGAGAGGTCTCAGGCCCATGAAAAAATTCAAAATTTGACCGGGCCACCTAAAATTCAAAAAAAAATCAAAATTGTGTGAAAGCTTGGACACATTTAAAATTGCTTCTAGGTAGAGGATGCCATGTTTCAGCATGGAGCATGTATCACATCACAAAGGCCTAACCCCTAGGCATCCTTACTAGACACCTTGATTTTTGGCCTAAATTTGACCGGGCCACCAAAAATTCAAAAACATTCAAATTTGTGTGAAACCTTGTACATTCGTCTTAGTTTGTGTATGTTAGCATGTGTAAAAAAATCCAGGTTGTTTCAGGAAAGTCGAAAAAAACACATTGCTAGGAAAAGAGGCCTAGGTGAGACCAAAAGGGCTGTTCGTAAATTTCTCAATTTTTCGATGTTCATCAAATGATCCCAAATTTTTTGCACATGCTATTCCAACGGTGCCTGTCAAGAATATGTAATTTATTTTATAAAATTCAAAATTGTAAAATAGCCATTTTGTTCAAATATTTAAATAGAAAATAAAAAGGAATATAGGATCAAAGAAAAAAGTAAGACTTGGCGTGCAGGCAACAAGCCAGCCCAACTCCTACTCCCGCGCCCGCGTCATAGCTGCGTCCGGGCGTGAAGTAGTTTGGGCCGGCCCATCTTAATCCCATGCATCAAAAAGGAATGGGCTCTTTCGGGCCAATGGAAAACCATAGCAGGAAGGACTGACGCGGGTTGGAGTTTTTTTTAAACCTCATATATTAGGCATGCAAGCCGCCTCATAGCCGAGCGAGAAACGATTAGACCTGCTTATATACCATGCATTCATACGTGGCACGAGCTTCTCTCAAAAAATCAATGATGAAATGTACTGCTGTCAGTTGTCTTCCTTTTGGACTACACATGGGCCTGCATCCTGGTCCAACAATGGTCTTCTAGTCGTATGCGGGTCCTTGAGCTCGAAATGTGTAGTAGCATTATTTTTCATTCCCTTTACAAGCTTGTTGTTTGTTTGCTGAACATCTTCGTAGTAGTTTTTGTTTTAGATTCAAAATTCAACTAATTTTTAGAAACAATTCAAAATTCATCATCTGTTGGCATAGTAGTGTTAATCTATCAAGTGGGTGGGACCATGTTATCCCAACATTGCATTAGGCTCTAGACCCATATGAGTTGATTAGAAACACCATCATCAAGTCTGTCGTGGCTTGACATAGCACTCTTATAGCTAGATCTATAAAGTGGGAGGGATCATGTTGGTCAAGTGAAGTGACTCAAACAACCACTAAGTTGATGATGGTGTTTCTAGCCAGCCAGAGAGGTCTAGACCCCATGAAATGTTAGCATAGGCCCACATCTACCACATGTGTGTCATGGATTGGCATAACACTCTTACAACTAGATATATCAGGTGGGTGGGATCATGTTGGCCAGGTGTAGTGATTCACACAACCACTAAGTTGATGATGGTGTTTCTAGCCAACCTAGAGAGGTATAGATCCCATGCAGTGTTAGCAAAAGTATAGTTAGATCTATCAAGAGGGAAGGATCATGTTGTCCAAGTAATGACTCACACAACAACAAGTTGGTGAAGGTGTTTCTATCTAGCCCATAGAGGTCTAGACTCCATGCAATGTTGGCATGGCTCCACATCAGCCACAAGTTTGTGTCATGGTTTGGCATAACACTCCTATATATAGCTAGATCTATCAAGTGGGTGGGATCATGTTGGTCAGGTGTAGTGACTCACACAACTACTAAGTTGATGATGGTGTTTTGAGCCAACCCAGAGAGGTCTATATCCCATGCAATGTTGGCATGGCCCAATATCTACCACAGTTGTGTGTGTCATGGATTGGCATAGCAAAAGTATAATTAGATCTATCAAGATGGAAGGATCATGTTGTCCAAGTGATGACTCATACAACAACAAGTTGGTGAAGGTGTTTCTATCCAGCCCATAGAGGTCTAGACCCCATGCAATGTTGGCATGGCCCCACATCAGCCACAAGTTTGTGTCATGGCTTGGCATAACACTCTTATATATTTCTAGATCTATCAAGTGGGTGGGATCATGTTGGTCAGGTGTAGTGACTCACACAGCCACTAAGTTGATGATGGTCTTTCTAGCAAACTCGGAGAGGTGTAGATCCCATGCAATGTTGGCATGGGCCCACATCTACCATAGTTGTGTGTGTCATGTCTTGGCATAGCAAAATTATAGTTAGATCTATCAAGAGGGTAGGACAATGTTGTCCAAGCGATGACTCATACAACAACAAGTTGGTGAACGTGTTTCTATCCAGTCCAGAGAGGTCTAGATCCCATGCAATGTTGGCATGGCCCCACATTTGCCACAAGTGTGTCTCATGTCTTGGCATAGCACTCTTACAACTAGATCTATCAAGTGAGTGGGATCATGTTGGTCAGGTGTAGTGACTCACACAACCAGTAAGTTGATGATGGTGTTTCTAACCTACTCGAAGAGGTGTAGATCCCATGCAATGTTGGCATGGGCCCAGAGAGGTGAGTCACACAACCACAAGTTGGTGAAGGTGTTTATATCCACCCCAGAGAGGTCTCAAGCCCATGCAAAAATTCAAAATTTGACAGGGCCACCAAAAATTCAAAAAAAAAATCAAAATTGTGTGAAAGCTTGGACACATTTAAAATTGCTTCTAGGTAGAGGATGCCATGTTTCAGCATGGAGCATGTATCACATCACAAAGGCCTAACCCCTAGGCATCCTTACTAGACACCTTGATTTTTGGCCTAAATTTGACCGGGCCACCAAAAATTCAAAAACATTCAAATTTGTGTGAAACCTTGTACATTCGTCTTAGTTTGTGTATGTTAGCATGTGTAAAAAAATCCAGGTTGTTTCAGGAAAGTCGAAAAAAACACATTGCTAGGAAAAGAGGCCTAGGTGAGACCAAAAGGGCTGTTCGTAAATTTCTCAATTTTTCGATGTTCATCAAATGATCCCAAATTTTTGCACATCAAAGAAAGAAGTAAGACTTGGCGTGCAGACAACAAGCCAGCCCAACTCCTACTCCCGCGCCCGCGTCATGGCTGCTTCCGGGGGTGAAGTAGTTTGGGGCAGCCAATCTTAATCCTGGGCATCAAAAAGGAATGGGCTCTTTTGGGCCCAACGGAAAACCGTTGCGGGAAGGACTGACGCGGGTTGGAGTTTTTTTTAAACCTCATACATTAGGCATGCAAGCCGCCTCATAGCCGAGCGAGAAACAATTAGACCTACTTCTATACCCAGCATTCATACGTGGCACGAGCTTCTCTCAACAAATCAACGATGACACATACTTCTGTTAGTTGTCTTCCTTTAGGACACTACACATGGGCCTGCATCCTGGTCCAACAATGGTCTTCTTGTCGTATGCAGGCCGTTGAGCTCGAAATGCGTAGTAGCATTATTTTTCATTCCCTTTACAAGCTTGTTGTTTGTTTGCTAAACATCTCCGTAGTAGTTTTTTTGTTTTAGATTCAAAATTGAACTAATTTTTAGAAACAATTCAAAATTCATCATCTCTTGCCATAGTAGTGTTATTCTATCAAGTGGGTGGGATCATGTTATCCCAACATTGCATTAGGCTCTAGACCCATATGAGTTGATTAGAAACACCATCATCAAGTTTGTCATGGCTTGACATAGCACTCTTATAGCTAGATCTATCCAGTGGGAAGGATCATGTTGGTCAAGTGTAGTGACTCAAACAACCACTAAGTTGATGATGGTGTTTCTAGCCAGCCCAGAGAGGTCTAGACCCCATGCAATGTTAGCATGGCCCACATCTACCACAAGTGTGTCATGGCTTGGCATAGCACTCTTACAGCTAGATCTATCAGGTGGGTGGGATCATGTTGGCCAGGTGTAGTGATTCACACAGCCACTAAGTTGATGATGGTGTTTCTAGCCAACCTAGAGAGGTATAGATCCCATGCAATGTTAGCAAAAGTATAGTTAGATCAATCAAGAGGGAAGGATCATGTTGTCCAAGTGATGACTCATACAACAACAAGTTGGTGAAGGTGTTTCTATCCAGCCCATAGAGGTCTAGACCCCATGCAATGTTGGCATGGCCCCACATCAGCCACAAGTTTGTGTCATGGCTTGGCATAACACTCTTATATATAGCTAGATCTATCAAGTGGGTGGGATCATCTTGGTTAGGTGTAGTGACTCACACAACTACTAAGTTGATGATGGTGTTTTTAGCCAACCCAGAGAGGTCTAGATCCCATGCAATGTTGGCATGGTGGCCCAACATCTATCACAGTTGTGTGTGTCATGGCTTGGCATAGCAAAAGTACAGTTAGATCTATCAAGAGGGAAGGATCATGTTGTCCAAGTGATGACTCATACAACAAGTTGGTGAACATGTTTCTATCCATCCCAGAGAGGTCTAGATCCCACGCAATGTTGGCTTGGATCCACATTTGCCACAAGTGTGTCTCATGTCTTGGCATAGCACTCTTACATCTAGATCTATCAAGTGGGTGGGATCATGTTGGTCAGGTGTAGTGACTCACACATCCACAAAGTTGATGATGGTGTTTCTAGCCAACTCGGAGAGATGTAGATCCCATGCAATGTTGGCATGGGCCCACATCTACCACAATTGTGTGTGTCATGGCTTGGCATAGCAAAATGATAGTTAGATGTATCAAGAGGGTAGGACAATGTTGTCCAAGAGATGACTCATACAACAACAAGTTGGTGAACGTGTTTCTATCCAGCCTAGTGAGGTCTAGATCCCATGCAATGTTGGCATAGCCCCACATTTGCCACAAGTGTGTCTCATGTCTTGGCATAGCACTCTTACAACTAGATCTATCAAGTGAGTGGGATCATGTTGGTCAAGTGTAGTGACTCACACAACCACTAAGTTGATGATGGTGTTTCTAACCTACTCGAAGAGGTGTAGATCCCATGCAATGTTGGCACGGCCCCAGAGAGGTGAGTCACACAACCAAAAGTTGGTGAAGGTGTTTCTAGCCACCCAGAGAGGTCTCAAGCCCATGCAAAAATTCAAAATTTGACCGGGCCACCTAAAATTCAAAAAAATAAATCAAAATTGTGTGAAAGCTTAGACACATTTAAAATTGCTTCTAGGTAGAGGATGCCATGTTTCAGCATGGAGCATGTATCACATCACAAAGGCCTAACCCCTAGGCATCCTTACTAGACACCTTGATTTTTGGCCTAAATTTGACCGGGCCACCAAAAATTCAAAAACATTCAAATTTGTGTGAAACCTTGTACATGTGTCTTAGTTTGTGTGTGTTAACATGTGTAAAAAAATCCAGGTTATTTCATGAAAGTCTAAAAAAACACATTGCTAGGAAAAGAGGCCTAGCTGAGACCAAAAGGGTTGTTCGTAAATTTCTCAATTTTTCAATGTTCATCAATGATCCCAAATTTTTTGCACATGCTATACCAACTGTGCCTGTCAAGAATATGTAAATTTATTTTATAAAATTCAAAATTGTAAAATAGCTATTTTGTTCAAATATTTAAATAGAAAATAAAAAGGAATATAGGATCGAAGAAAAAGTAAGACTTGGCGTGCAGGCAACAAGCCAGCCTAACTCCTACTCCCGCGCCCGCGTCACTGCTGCGTCCGGGCGTGAAGTAGTTTGGGGCGGCCTATCTTAATCCCGGTCATCACAACGTAATGGGCTTTTTCGGGCCCAACGGAAAACCGTAGCGTGAAGGACTGACGCGGGTTGGAGTTTAGTCCCACATCGCCGAGTGAGAAACGATAGACCTGCTTATATACCCTGCATTCATTAGTGTCATGTCCTTCTCTTAACAAATAAACGATGACACTTACTGCTGTCAGTTGTCTTCCTTTTGGACTAGTGGAGGTAGATAGTCAAAAAGGCTAGGCAGACCAGTCTTATGCACCCCACCGTACTCTCCTCTACTGTGCGATCTGCCTTCTCAAAGAAGTTTTGTGCACACGTGGCAGGCAAAGAACTGCAACGATGCGACCGATTGGATGCTCCATTAAGTCGATTGACAATTCACTTCGGCGCTGATAGAACGGTGCACGCGTCCCTGCACGCGTGATGATGACACAGTCGCATGGGTGGTGTCAGACGTGCACCGCGTCGGAGGTGAGGGGGGTGCTTCCCGATGTATCGCTATTTTTTTCATTCCCTTCTATACTACAATAATATTTGGCATTTTGAATAAGTCTGGACGAATTTAATTACTTACCATCTCATATATACAAGCTTGTTGTTTGTTTTCTAAACATCTTTTCCAATATGTTTTACATGAAAAACCTTGGTTGTGTGTCTTGGTTTGGCATAACAAAATTGTTGTTAGATCTATCAAGATCATAGGATCATATATACAGCAACAAGATGATCAAGAATTTACTAGACAACTAAGATAGGTCAAGATCGCACGCACTGTTGGCATGGATTTTTACAAAGCGAGTACGTATCAGAATTACTACATGTACATAGAAAACAACGAAATTGAAATAGGTACAACACATGATATTTTTGAAACATAGACCATCCATTGTATTACAGGCAGACCATACAACTTACACTTGCATATAATTCACAAACGACAGATAATACAAGACCATACCAACATGATCCATCAATCTAATGTGACGGGTAGCCATCATAGTAATCATAGTAGGTGGTACCATATTCGCCATAAGGCGGCACCATCTGCAGTTCAGAATGCTCGAAGATTCTGCAATACTCCGCCAGCAATCGATCAAGTTCGAAAGGATGGTCATTGATCCATAATCTTTCTACTCCATACCCATGGTCAACCCTTGGCTCCTCTTCCCACGCAAGAGCCTCAAAGTTGTAAGATCTAATCTAGGATAGGTCCGGATAGTAGATGCTGCCGGCCTGCACCGTGGGTACCCTAGCGCTGTCGACGCAGATGCACCGATTGTCAGCAACGAAGAGAGCACGACTGCCGATGCCTCTGACCGGATGAAGGACACGGTTCTGTGTATCAACCCGGTAAACAACGGGCCTGCCGCCATAGACAGGTCCACTCACAACGAACAACAGCTCCCCGTCAGTATCGACGAGGTAAAAACGATTCTCCGGGTACCGGTAGCCCGGAACAGGGCCTTCGACGGTGGCATGCATCTTCAGGGTCTATGCGGAGCGCTGCATCTAGACATCTCCATGGGCAGCATCAGCCATAGTCGAGAAGACATACCCGTATCTGTCTGCGACGAAAACATCATCGGCGTAAGAAGTCATGCTCCAGAGTTCGGCGAAGTCATTCGCGTGTACCACCCTTCACCAAATACAGGGCGACTTCCTTCCTCCGTGCTCTCATCCGCCCACCGAATGACGTTGTTCCAAAGGTTTGATGTAAAGAGCATCAACGACGGGAACATCGTCACAGTGACAGAAGCCACCCGCTCGGTCGGTATCTCCACCCTCAGTCGCTTGATAGTGCCCGAGAAGGGGTTGTACAACCATTTCTTGTACGGCTGCACCCTCTGTCCAAGCACAAGGAGGCCGCCGGTTGTGCTACCGACGTAAAAGTACCTTCCAGAGACACAGAGAGGTAAACAGAGAGAGATGAGAAGCAGAGATTCAGTCAAGATAAACAGACAAAGATTCAATCAAGGTTAAAAAAGTAGATGAAGAAACAAAACTTTGAAACGCAAAAAAGGATCACACATATACAGATGAATATCAAGAAAGCACCTGCGGATAACCCGACTAATCTTCTTCTCAAGGAAGCGGCCGGTTATCACGTTCAACAACGTGATGGCCGCGTCGTCTACCCCATACTCCGGCGACAACTGGTGCTCTAGAACAATCCAGTTGGCTGGTATAAAGCGCTCCTCTGTGAAGCCGCGCTAGGAGCTGCAGACTGCCTAGAAGGCGGCGTAGTAGTCAAAGTCGTCCGTCGACAAGAAGATGTCACCTATCTTCTGCATGACTCCCTCAGGGAGATCAGCCCACGGCGAATCCTGCGTCTTGTTGCCGGCCATGGATGATGGTGTTCGTATGGTCTCGGTCCCGTCGAATGGCAGAGGTAGCGGTTCCAGAGACAGACCGCCGATTATTTATTGAAGAAGGCCTAGGAATGCCAAGGGAAGCGTCTGAAAACGAAACGAACGCGTGCACATAGCAACCGCCGATTTGGCGCACGCGGGAGCCCGCACGAACCTCCAGCGGACGCGCGAAAACTTTTTGCCGCTCCTGCGCTTTTGCGCCATCCTGCGCGCCAAACTTGCCGCGTCTACTGCCGCGCGCGCGCACCCAACTTTCTGAAAGTTTCTCCGCCCCCGCCTCGCTCCGCCTCCTGACGAGATGCCACCCCGCCGCCGCTCGACCTCCGGCTACCGAGGCGTCCGCGCGTGCCTGAGCAGCACGTTCTACGCCGAGATCTGCAGCGGCGCCGAGCGCATCGGGCTCGGCACGTTCGAGACAGCGCACGAGGCGGCGCACGCCTACGACGCGGTCACCTGGCGCCTCGGCCGCTCCCGCCGGACGATGAACTTCCACGACGTGTGGACGGGGGAACAGGCGGAATCGCTCGCGCCGCCGCCTCCGGCCGTCACGCGCGAGCAGCAACAGCGCCAGCGCGCGCTCGAGCAGCGGCTCGTCAAGGCGGAGCTCGATGAGCGCTTCCGCCTCGAGTGGGCGCGGCAGTTCCCGGAGGACGTCGCCATGATGGAGTCATTCTACAAGAAGAAGGCGACGACGAAGGCGGCGGCGAATGCGACGAAGAAGGCGGATCGCGAGGAGCGGAGGGCGAAGTTGGCAGCGAGGAAGAAGGAGAGAGAGGAGAAGTCCACGAGGAAGGCAAAGGAGAAGAAAAACGATGCCGGCCCATCGACGATCGTCCTCTCCTCCTCCTCCTCCTCCTCCTTCGAGTGGACATCCACTCCGGTGTCGTCGACGACTCTGGGCTCATCGGATTTCGACTCGCATTCCGAGTAGTTTACGGTTGTTTCGAAGTTTGTAATATATTTTGTATTTTCAGTTAATTTTCCATGTTTTGTTTGATCTATTCCGTACGCAAAATATGATCTATCAACTCGGTAGGATCATGCTATCAAGTGATGAATCATGCAACCACATCTTGAACTATGTCATCAAGTTTCCTCTTCTTCTTCTGTGTTGTCGCTTGACTTCCTTCTATAACAGATTCCAGTATTTTTGAAAATTCTGGTATACTTGTAAGTACATCATAGTAAGATGATCCAAGATGCAATACATTCAACATTCAAGTTACACATATCCTAAACATACATGATGATCAACATGTTCGACTTACATTCAGTAACACATTACAGTAGAAACAACATCCTAAACAAAGTTGAGACCAAGGTGCTCGTGCATATGCTCTACTTTCATCAGAAGTAGAGACGCCCATCCAACAGCATCAACAAATGTGAAGTCATTCCACCCTGTGGTGAAGCTGACATGTCCATGGTCCCTCTGAGGAACTGCTCTCAATCGGAGGGGACGAACTGCTCTGAGGAACTGCTCTGCTCCGAGGAACTGTTGAGTGGATGTAAGTATTATGGATGTGGATGCACTAAGTAAGTGTAGGATTGCTAAGTGACTAAATCAACCAACTAAAACGGCGAAGTGCTAACCTGACGAAACTGAAAATTTGTCAGACTAACACCTAAACTGAAGCCGAGCGCGTCGAGCGTGGCGTCCAACTTCGCGTTCCAGGCTCTAGCCTGTAGGTGCCTGACAGAGTCCGTGGAGTGGCTTGTGAAGGCGCATCGCCTAGCACCCCTGGCCAGCAGACCCACCCGCGGTGCGCGGCGAGCGCCAGCAGGAGCCGCACGGACTCCAGCCGTGCAACAGGCCCAAAGGCGTACCTTTTGGCGACGAGGCGAGGCGGGTGTTCGGATGCACGATGCCGTCCATGGTGCATGCTTTTGGTCATCAGGTGCACCTCGTGGCGAGGAAGATGTGATGGCGGCGCGGCTTCAGCTTCGGGTGTCGGAGAGGCTAGCTCGGTGTGCGAGGATGACGCTGCCGGCGACGTGTGTTATGCAGGAGCTGGTGTCGATGGAGAAATGATGCCGGCGAGTCCTGGCCTGCCACCTCAGGTGTAGCGGTACGTAGTGGAGTCGAGTCGAGTGCACGTAGAAGTCCACCGTGAACGCCGTGCTCACAGGGTTGTCCTCGTGTGTGCTCAAGTCAAAGCTCGCATCCTCGACAAAGACGGTATCGTAGACACGGTAGCCCTTGGTGCCGCTCTCGTAGCCGATGAAGACCATTGGCGTGCTCCGGTCGTCCAGCTTCTTTAGGTGAGGACGCGCGCTCTTCACGTACGTGCACGACGTAGCCGAAACTCCGCAGATACCAAGCCTCATATGGCGTCATGCCGGTGACGCTGCGCCTGAACGCCCGGTTCAGGTTCAGCACGTAGACCGCTGTCAGCACGGTCTCGCCCCGGAAGTAATTTGGCATGCCCTTCGGCTTCAGCATTCTTCTGGCCGCCGCTACGACCGTCTGGTTGCACCGCGCGATCACCCCGTTCTGCTGGGGTGATTACGGCGCCGTGAGGTGGCGCTTGACGCCGGTGTCGGCGCACTGTGCACAGCGAACGTGGCCGACACGTGAACTCGCCGACGCAGCACGTGCGCAGAACTCGGAGCTTGCGCCCGCTCTCCGCTCGCGGACGCTGGTGTCGACGCACTGTGTACAACTACTATGCCAAATCATGACATTGATTCTAAGTATAAAAGTGGTATGCCCATGGCATGATCCAGACTTGTGCCTCATATATCCAAACATTGCATTGGGCTCTAGACCCATGGATGATGCATATTCCATATTTCTGGCTAACTGTCTCTCCTTTTATTCTTTCTTACAGTGGGAAAACGTGGCTAAATCAACCAACTAAAACGGCTAAGTGCAAACCTGATGAAACTGAAACTCTGACAGACTAACACCTAAACTGAAGCCGAGCGCGTCGAGCGTGGCGTCCAACTTTGCGTTCCAGGCTCTATCCTCTAGGTGCCTGAAGGAGTCCGTAGAGTCGTTAGTAAATTCTCAAGGTATACTGTTATTAATCACTGATCTGACTTTCCTTTTCACAGCCTCTAGCTTGTTTCTTCTATATATAAGAATCGTAGCAACAGTAGGTCCTCTTGATTCTTCAATTGTTGTCTGCAGTACCATATAGAAGAGTTTATAAATTGAATTATAATGATATTGATTTTTGCGACTATATAAAGGAATAGTGTAGAGACCTGATCAATGTTCTTAGTCATACGATCTCCGTCCAGTGCTCTAGACATTGCAAAACCCATAATCTGCATGAGTTGCTGCTATACGATGAAAAAAATCCATTTACGACATCAGTAGTGAGAAAGTGATATGATTCACAAGTACTTACCCATCATCTTGCTTTCTAATTCTTTTTTTAGTACGCCAAGTCTCGACGTCAGGAAATTGTTTGCCTGTAGTTTTGTTTGTCCAATATATGTCTAGTGCAATTTGTGCTTTCTGCAAAAGATTTAGAGTTACTGAAACGCCAAAAGATAACAAGGTTTTGATGAGAAAAGTAGATAATACCCAGTCATCCATAACTGCATGCGAATAGATTAAACTATACTTAGGATCAAGGACTTGGAACTCCTGCTTGACGTTATGCATTACAACTGTCACATAATGTTCTCCGCGTATATTCAGAGGGAAATATTCCTACAAAATAAGATCACTAGCATGTACTATGTAGGATTCCAAATAGTTAACAACAACATCAACTTTATAAAAAACACTCTTTACCTTGTCACGCGCAAAATATTCATTCAAAACCCTTCCTACAGCTCCTGGTCTTGTGTAACTACCTCGGTGAATTACGCTCTTAGTTACAAGACTGGATGAGCGGAAATGGTTAAAATAGTACGGTGGGGCCAAATGCCACTCACAGGTAGACCTTTCGGCCGTCCTAACCATTTCCAAAACATCGGGACAAGAACGAACGGCGTAATCGGCAGGCGAAGGGATCAACTACATACACAAATGAGTATGTATGCAAGCCACCATACAACAGTCCTCAGAGCCATTCCATCTAAAAGAAATATAAATATTGCAACGCCATACGGCAAGATCCAAATATCCTAGATAGATATAATAGTTTAGGATATCTCCTCATACATCAAACATCAGAGCATCAGGCGGAAGCGGAAAACAAGATCCGAGTACGGATAAGAAGCAAATCGGCATAAGATGCCCCATAAATAAACACATCCCGCCCACAGATCTCACGGATCCCCGTTCCCGGAATCTCTACACCGAGTGATTGTTGCCAACAACGTTCGTCTCCTCCACCCAGTATCCATCTTGCGAGTTTACATGTTCATCTGAATCAAACAATTTATCGTGTGAGACCCTAGGGGTACTCAGCAAGTCTTTATGCCTCTAAAGGGGACACAACCTGGGGTGACGCAATTGCAGCAAAAGATAATACCTAACAATTCTATAGATACTCGCTAACCATCCGCCTAACCAAAGATAGACGGATGTCCGTGAATTAATAACAATAGTTATAACAGTAATATTAACAGATCCATCCTCCTCCTCGCTTACCAACGAGGAAGCGGACGAACAGCCCCCCATCCGTTGGCAGTTTTATTATCCATTCCATGAGTGTTGCAATATTTACTAGTCAGGTACTTAGTCAAATTAAAAGCGGTACTTTAGTTATACTTGTCTATGATCGAGAAACTGTGCTCCAAGTCGTCCATAACCGCGGACACGGCTTTCAGGAAGATTTACCCTGCAGGGGTGCACAAATAGCAACACACACTCGATCAACCTCGGAAAAACGAAATCAAAACCCAACGAGGCATTCACGACAAAGAGATCACAGGATTCAGAAATATTTCAGGGGGCCACCCCACTAAGCTACCCGCAACGAAGTTGGCCGGCTCCGAAACGGACCCAGGGTTTGCGTCAATGGCTGTAAACGACTGGGAACCCGAAAGTGTGACTGGGCTTGTCGATACCGCGAAAACACTCCGCATCCAAAACAGTACAGGTGCTCTACGCACAATCTTAATTAAAGCAGTAAAGCATGGCATAAGTACAGGATAGTAATAAAGCCCCAAACTACTTTGTGTCCCCAAGAAATAAGAATGAATCAAGCTCTGGCTCAGGGGGGTTCATAAGGCCTCCCGGATGTGGATAGTGCGAATAGTCAAGGAACAGGAATCAAGTACTCGGGGTCCTGCGGGACACAAGTGAGCATGAAAAACCAAATAGCAGATATTGCTCACCGGTGCCACTTTCATTAGTTATCCCATTACTACTCAGGTTAAATTGTTTAGGTACCTCGTTATCCATCAGACACTCACATACCCTACACATGCTGTTCTACGACCCGCATGGCTCAAACAACTCCTGTAGTAATGGCTCATGGGATGGAGGAACAAGCTTCAGTGGGGTTTAAATGTAAAGGCTATGCAGTACTTGGGATTCAGTTTAATGCAATCGCGACTCAATGATGCAAGAATAAGATAGAGGCAATAGGTACTATATGTATGCAAGCATGTGGTAGTGCTTTCCTGGCAGCTCAGTTGAAGCGAGAGAAGGATCTGGGTAGTGCTCCTGGGTTTCTTGATATATCCCCTGCTCAGCGTCTATTCGAAGAAGAACCAAACAAACAAGGGCCAACATAAATAGAGTGCACAAGCATATGAATTGAAATGCGACAAGCAAACAATCATGCCATGATGAATGGTGCACAATTTGCATGGCAATAAAGTAGCATGGCATGGGTGAGGTGAGGAATACAAGAATAAAGCATTTTATGGAGTTTTAGTCACCTTTTATCCTCAAATAAGTTGCTGTATACTTTATATTTATATGATGCATGCTGCAATTCAGAACATGGAATGCATAAACAGAAAGATCTCGTCGAGCTGATCATTTTAGACATATCATTTGTCAAATTTGGAGTTATAAAACCAAAGTTATTAATTAATTAAGAAAAAGGGCATTTTATTGTAATTTTAATCAACTCGAAATTTAAAGTGTTCAAAATATATTTTGAAGGGCATATATGAAATCCTCACATTTTTCTGATTTCAAAACATATATTACATGTTTAATTTGGGATTATATCTTAAAAGATATTTGAAAATAGATTTGAATTTGAATTTAAAACAAATTTGAAAAGTTAAATTAAAACAGAAAAACAGAAAACCTTTTGTCACTCAGGCAAACCTAGCCATAGACACAGACAGATGGGCCCGGGCTGACCTGGCGAAAAAAACGACGCGGAGAAACCTTTCTCACCGCGAGCTGAGCTAGCCCATGCGGCTGACAGGTGGGGCCGGTGGGGTTGGGGGTCCATGGCGCGCGCGGCCAGCCGGGACGCGACACGTGGTGGATCCAGGGGACCGTGGGCTGAGGCTGTGGAAACCCAGGTACCTATTCGTAAAAAGCCAGGGTGACCGACAGGTGGGGCCTCTAGGAGCGCGGGTTGAGCCGGCAAAAACGCAGGGGGTTAAGAACAAAAGGGGTCGCGGCCACTGTTCCTCTTCTCTGCGTTACTGACGACTGATCAGTGTCCGCCCGCGCAGAGCGCCGCGCGCGGGGGATCGAACCCAGGTCGCGGGCGTGCGCGCTGAGGGGGCTGACCAGCGCGGTGGATCAAGGGGAGTTGACAGGGAGGTAAGCGCGGGCTAGATAGGGTGTGGCGCGGGGCGGAAAGCTTGCAGACAACGGCGAACGACGCGCACGGTGGGCGTTCGACGAAACGATCGGCGGGGCTAGGGCGGTACGGCGAGGCAGAAACTGTCAGGGGGGAAGAGAGGCTCACCGCGGGGGTAACGGTGGAGTTGGATCGGGCCGAAGCACAGAGGATCATCGACGAGGCTCACGACCGGCGTTCTAGGGTTTGGCGTCGGTGGCGGCGGTACCGGCGGTTCTGGGGCTCCTCCTTCGCGTCGGCGTGTCCAGGGTGAAGCAGTGAGGTCGCCTCGGTCACCCCGGCCACCTCCACGACGTGCTCGCCGGCTAGAACGACGGGGACGACGCGGTGCTGGCGGCGAACGGCAGCAGGTCTTGGCGACGCAGAGGAAGAAGGAGGAGAGGAGGGTTGGCTCGGGGCAGATCTGGCGACGCAGGAGAGCCGTGGGGAAGGAGGAAAAAGGAGGGAGAGGAAGGAGGAGCATCCGTGGTAGGGGGTAGATAAAAGGTGGCTCGGGTTCCACCTTCTTTTCATCCTCCTCACGTGCTGGCTCGGGCTGGGGCTGGTCCAGGGCGAGGCAGAGGCAGGCAGGTGGGCCAGGAAGAGGGGGAGGTAGGTCAGGTCCGGGTGGGACAAGCATGACAGAGAGAAAAGAAAGAGAGAGGAGAGGGGAGGCTCGGTGAGCTAGGGTTGGCTAGGGGAGAGGCTCGGGTTAGGGCTGGTTAGATGGGGTAGGAGGGTAGCTGGGGTGTGGGTCAGGAAGAGAGGGCCAGCCTCGGCAGGGAGAGAGAGAGGTGAGGTGTGGTTAGGGTTGGCTTAGAACTAGGGTTAGAAGAAAAGAGAGGAAACTAGAGTTAGGGTTTAGATGAGGTGTTAGGTTTTAGGAGAGAGGATTAGAGAGAGAGGGTGATGTGGTGGTGGCTTTTTAGCAAGATCAAACAAGATCAAGCAAAAGGAGTGGAAGAGATAAAAGGTGGTGAGGGGTGTTGGTATGCATGATCAAGTGAGAGAAAAGGATGGACAAGGTGATGATCTTACAAGCTCATGCATGGCACTACTCAAGAGAGGTGGATGAGGTTTGGTGGCACAAGGCAAGAAACAAAGCAAGGTAGAAAGGATTGAGAGAAAAAGAGAGATGAGAAGATGATCCACTCAAAAACAAATAAAACCAAAGGAGGACAAAAGATGGTGATGGTTGCATGGCCCATGCAAGTATTTATGCCATGTGTTAATCTTGTGAAAACAGAATAAAATCTCATGGCATTTATTATGTGCATCCTCAAAAGATGGAGTAAGGGCCAAGCTACGGATTTATAGATTTAGATCCACCCAACCCACATGAGCTAGAATAAAAATCAAAAGAAAAAGAATTACAAGCTCATGGGTTATTGGAATGGTGGAAGTATAAGGTGGTGACAAAGAAAGGTGGTGGCGTGGAATAAAAGATATGCCCCCAACTCAACTTGGGCATTAAACAATATATCAATAACCAAATACAATATCAAGAGGAAAATACAATTAACAATGCATATGAGAGAAGAACCAAAACAAAAATAGTTTTATATTATGCTCAAATGCAAGGTGGCATGATGAAATGAGCATGATATAATTATGATGCAACAATTATATATAGGAAGTAGCATTTATATAGACTAGGCTAGTAGCATTGCAATTGTTAGACAATTGGGATGCTACAACTCTCCCCCACTAAACAAGAATCTCGCCCCGAGATTCCTAGGAAAAAGAAAACAACACAAGGAGAGGCGGGGGTTCGAACGAAGGTGACCCGCACGTTCCCAAGTTGATGAACAACGGAATGGTGCGACCGCTACACCTTGCAAAACTTGCTAGAGTTGTTGCGAGTCTTGCGTTTTGCTTGAGAAACAACGGTTAGAAGAGTTGAAGGATTATCGTGAGACAAGAAGGATAGGATGGACATAGCTCCGGTTTTCTCAAGAAACAAGATAAAAGACTAGAACCACTTGTGAAAGAAAAGGAAAAGATGATGTATCATGGATAAAGAAAGACACACCGTTAAGATTAAAGATTTACTGATACGAGAGAGGATGAATCTTTATCTCGCCGGAAGAAAAAAGAGCTAGATTGGAGAGGTTTTGAAGCACTATGACAATAGCATCGTATCTTCTCTTGGATTTGAGAAATGAAAAACGGAAACAATATTGCGTTCAAACAATAGAGTCCCTTGATATCAACAGAAATATTTAGTTAGACATCGTCGGATTAGATTCTTCTTGCGCCGGTAAGACCCAAAGGATCACGCAATTGAGGTGCGCGGATATAACTTCCAGAGACGGATGTGAAGCCAGATCATGGTGGAATCCCGAGAAGCAAAGAATATGGAGGATCTGGAGTTTATTGTAGAGATACTTATTGCTTTCTTTAGCCTTGAGGCTAACGCAATAGATTTGCGGCTGATGGCCTCAACCATAATTGGCTTTACCACAGAAAAAGAATTGATGAAACAAAGAGAGAGATAGTTTCCTTTCATCTTGTTTGGGGATGTCGAGCATCGGTAGAAAGACGAGGAACGAAAGGAGTTTGCGTCTGTTTCCACCAGATAATTGAAGATTTTGCTCCATCTAGAATAGACAGACCACCAACAAGAGATTATTGATTACTTTCTTCGAGAGAGCACTCCGGAAAAACAAGGACGGAAGTAAAAGTATCAAGGGATAAAGGCCACTTCTAACTTCCGTGGAATGAGTGAAATCACATTAATTCACCAATTCAATGTACAAGAGCGAATGATAAGAGTAGTGGTATGGTAGCTACTCCATCCCGCACTCAAAGCATTACTCCACACATGAATAAGAAAACCATGCAACCCAACTACCGAAACAGACTGAAGGTATTGACAAAAACTCATGGGACTACGCTCGAAAACAAGGATAGATGCAAACGATTTGCCGGGTTCACAGATAGATAATGATGATGATGTTGTCGTCATGTCGGAAATACCAAGCCCCCGGAAAGATATGAAGGAAGATTACGGAGACAACTGCAAGATTCCACAGACAAAGAAAAAGATAGCACCACTTGAACATGAGGATTACAAAAGATCTGAAAAATCTTCATGGCCTCCGGTGGATTGAGCATAGATGATAGAACGAGAGGGTTTCAAAAGATCACTTGACGAGACTGAGGTGAAAGAACTCCATGTTCTTCTTGAAATGATTGAGAGAGATTTAGCAGTCTTGAGGAAATCTTCGGCGGAACGACGATGATAACTCACCAACAAGGAAAGACTCTAGGTTTGATTGAAGATGGAAGATGGAATTAACAATGGACTTGCTGATTCCAGAGTTGAAGTAATGTATTTAGCAGAAGGACGTGGTCGAGATAGGTGACTTCAAGAAGCCAGAATTTCCACTTTGGGAACTTTGCACACGACAGTGTTAACAAAGCTTGAGAGAAAGGGACACAGATGATCTTCCATGTTCTTCCATTGATATGGAATAGGAAAGCATATTATCAACATATACCACCATGGATTAACTTGATATTCCCAGAATACCAAGTTCAAAAGGCGAGAGAAACGAACAAATGCTTGAACACTTCCTGAGCTCAACGCTCTTAGAAAGATCAATATTAAGAGCACGGGTTCGTGTTGAAGAAGATGCACTGGAAGAATAGATTATCTGGTCCTTCGGAAGAAAAAGAGATGTCACCTGGTTCACATTGTCGATTGGATCACCGGTTACAAAGATAAAGAGATCTTGGATAAAGAAACAATGATAGCTCATACCTCAAGCAAAGCTACCAGAGACGAAAAGATGCAATTCCCTCGTCTCAAAGAGAATTTTGCAGATATGGAGTTCAAAAAGATGTGCAGCATGATGGACAGATGATAGACCGCCGTAGTTCCTTGAGAAACTCCGGATTGCCAAAGATGCTTGAATATGCATAGATATGATCACGGTGTACTCAAAATCACAGGAGATAACCGTCACCATTTGGAGGATAGTGTTAATAGCATTTTCCATATTCCACTCATGATAAGTGTCCTATAGCTATGCTGAGAACCAAATTACAATCACCAACATCGGATCGACACATGTTATGTAATTAGCCCAAGAGAATTGGAGATGAAATAAAACTCCAGGATTAAGTGCCGGTGACAAAAGAATGAGTTAGCAGGGACATGCTGAAAAAAAAGGAGATTGATAATGTTTCACACACGACTAGAAAGGAGTGTGGAAACACAGATGTATCAAAGAAATTTTTTCCGCATTTTTCGGCATTAAAATACCAATAGATGCGCAAAATCACTTATCAGGTAGCGATTAGCAACTCCACATTCTGTGAAAGCATTCTGGAAGGAAGAACACCCTTAAGAAGATGGCACCGGTTAACAAGGAGTCGGATAGATCGCGCCGGTTTTCAAAAGCCTGTCAGTATGGAATGTACCAACCGTTGATAACCAAAGGCAGATTGTGATAACAAATTGGATGCAACAGATAGACAAGGAATTACACACACACACACACTTTCTATGGTACTACGGAAACCCATAACACGTGAATCCTAGTTTGAATTTTAAGAAGAGGATTGAAAACGTTACACTTCCTTACCAGAAAAGGGTGGGTGGGTGGGTAAGAAGAAAAGTGGAAGCAGTCCTACTCTCGCGTTTTGTTTTTCCCTAGTATACATAGCTACCAAAATATTTGCTAGACTGACAACGACCATTTGGCTGAGACCCTGAAGGGCGGGATGGCTCTAATACCAATTGTAACTACCTCAGTGAATTACGCTCTTAGTTACAAGCCTGGATGAGCGGAAATGGTTAAAATAGTACGGTGGGGCCAAATGCCACTCACAGGTAGACCTTTCGGCCATCCTAACCATTTCCAAAACATCGGGACAAGAACGAGCGGCGTATCGGCAGGCGAAGGGATCAACTACATACACAAATGAGTATGTATGCAAGCCACCATACAACAGTCCTCAGAGCCATTCCATCTAAAAGAAATAAAAATATTGCAACGCCATACGGCAAGATCCAAATATCCTAGATAGATATAATAGTTTAGGATATCTCCTCATACATCAAACATCAGAGCATCAGGCGGAAGCGGAAAACAAGATCCGAGTACGGATAAGAAGCAAATCGGCATAAGATGCCCCATAAATAAACACACCCTGCCCACAGATCTCACGGATCCCCGTTCCCGGAATCTCTACACCGAGTGATTGTTGCCAACAACGTTCGTCTCCTCCACCCAGTATCCATCTTGTGAGTTTACCTGTTCATCTGAATCAAACAATTTATCGTGTGAGACCCTAGGGGTACTCAGCAAGTCTTTATGCCTCTAAAGGGGACACAACCTGGGGTGACGCAATTGCAGCAAAATATAATACCTAACAATTCTATAGATACTCGCTAACCAAAGATAGACGGATGTCCGTGAATTAATAACAACAGTTATAACAATAATATTAACAGATCCATCCTCCTCCTCGCTTACCAACGAGGAAGCGGACGAACAACCCCCCATCCGTTGGCAGTTTTATTATCCATTCCATGAGTGTTGCAATATTTACTAGTCAGGTACTTAGTCAAATTAAAAGCGGTACTTTAGTTATACTTGTCTATGATCGAGAAACTGTGCTCCAAGTCGTCCATAACCGCGGACACGGCTTTCAGAAAGATTTACCCTGCAGGGGTGCACAAATAGCAACACACACTCGATCAACCTCGGAAAAACCAAATCAAAACCCAACGAGGCATTCACGACAAAGCGATCACAGGATTCAAAAATATTTCAGAGGGCCACCCCACTAAGCTACCCGCAACGAAGTTGGCCGGCTCCGAAACGGACCCAGGGTTTGCGTCAATGGCTGTAAACGACTGGGAACCCGAAAGCGTGACTGGGCTTGTCGATACCGCGAAAACACTCTGCATCCAAAACAGTACAGGTGCTCCTCGCACAATCTTAATTAAAGCAGTAAAGCATGGCATAAGTACAGGATAGTAATAAAGCCCCAAACTACTTTGTAGCCCCAAGAAATAAGAATGAATCAAGCTCTGGCTCAGGAGGGTTCATAAGGCCTCCCGGATGTGGATAGTGCGAATAGTCAAGGAACAGGAATCAAGTACTCGGGGTCCTGCGGGACACAAGTGAGCATGAAAAACCAAATAGCAGATATTGCTCACCGGTGCCACTTTCATTAGTTATCCCATTACTACTCAGGTTAAGTTGTTTAGGTACCTCGTTATCCATCAGACACTCACATACCCTACACGTGCTGTTCTACGACCCGCATGGCTCAAACAACTCCTGTAGTAATGGCTCATGGGATGGAGGAACAAGCTTCAGTGGGGTTTAAATGTAAAGGCTATGCGGTACTTGGGATTCTGTTTAATGCAATCGCGACTCAATGATGCAAGAATAAGATAGAGGCAATAGGTACTATATGTATGCAAGCATGTGGTAGTGCTTGCCTGGCAGCTCAGTTGAAGCGAGAGAAGGATCTGGGTAGTGCTCCTGGGTTTCTTGATATATCCCCTGCTCAGCGTCTATTCGAAGAAGAACCAAACAAACAAGGGCCAACATAAATAGAGTGCACAAGCATATGAATTGAAATGCAACAAGCAAACAATCATGCCATGATGAATGATGCACAATTTGCATGGCAATAAAGTAGCATGGCATGGGTGAGGTGAGGAATACAAGAATAAAGCATTTTATGGAGTTTTAGTCACCTTTTATCCTCAAATAAGTTGCTGTATACTTTATATTTATATGATGCATGCTGCAATTCAGAACATGGAATGCATAAACAGAAAGATCTCGTCGAGCTGATCATTTTAGACATATCATTTGTCAAATTTGGAGTTATAAAACCAAAGTTACTAATTAATTAAGAAAAAGGGCATTTTATTGTAATTTTAATCAACTCGAAATTTAAAGTGTTCAAAATATATTTTGAAGGGCATATATGAAATCCTCACATTTTTCTGATTTCAAAACATATATTACATGTTTAATTTGGGATTATATCTTAAAAGATATTTGAAAACAGATTTGAATTTGAATTTAAAACAAATTTGAAAAGTTAAATTAAAACAGAAAAACAGAAAACCTTTTGTCACTCAGGCAAACCTAGCCATAGACACAGACAGATGGGCCCGGGCTGACCTGGCGAAAAAACGACGCGGAGAAACCTTTCTCACCGCGGGCTGAGCTAGCCCATGCGGCTGACAGGTGGGGCCGGTGGGGTTGGGGGTCCATGGCGCGCGCGGCCAGCCGGGACGCGACACGTGGTGGATCCAGGGGACCGTGGGCTGAGGCTGTGGAAACCCAGGTACCTATTCATAAAAAGCCAGGATGACCGACAGGTGGGGCCTCTAGGAGCGCGGGTTGAGCCGGCAAAAACCGCAGGGGGTTAAGAACAAAAGGGGTCGCGGCCACTGTTCCTCTTCTCTGCGTTACTGACGACCGATCGGTGTCCGCCCGCGCAGAGCGCGACGCGTGGGGGATCGAACCCAGGTCGCGGGCGTGCGCGCTGAGGGGGCTGACCAGCGTGGCGGATCAAGGGGAGTTGACATGGAGGTAAGCGCGGGCTAGATAGGGTGTGGCGCGGGGCGGAAAGCTTGCAGACAACGGCGAACGACGCGCACGGTGGGCGTTCGACGAAACGATCGGCGGGGCTAGGGCGGTACGGCGAGGCGGAAACTGTCAGGGGGAAGAGAGGCTCACCGCGGGGGTAACGGTGGAGTTGGATCGGGCCGAAGCGCAGAGGATCGTCGACGAGGCTCACGACCGGCGTTCTAGGGTTTGGCGTCGGTGGCGGCGGGTACCGGCGGTTCTGGGGCTCCTCCTTCGCGTCGACGTGTCCAGGGTGAAGCAGTGAGGTCGCCTCGGTCACCCCGGCCACCTCCACGACGTGCTCGCCGGCTGGAACGACGGGGACGACGCGGTGCTGGCGGCGAACGGCGGCAGGTCTTGGCGACGCAGAGGAAGAAGGAGGAGAGGAGGGCTGGCTCGGGGCAGATCTGGCGACGCAGGAGAGCCGTGGGGAAGGAGGAAAAAGGAGGGAGAGGGAGGAGGAGCATCCGTGGCAGGGGGTAGATAAAGGTGGCTCGGGTGCCACCTTCTTTTCATCCTCCTCACGTGCTGGCTCGGGCTGGGGCTGGTCCAGGGCGAGGCAGAGGCTGGCAGGTGGGCCAGGAAGAGGGGGAGGTAGGTCAGGTCCGGGTGGGACAAGCATGGCAGAGAGAAAAGAAAGAGAGAGGAGAGGGGTGGCTCGGTGAGCTAGGGTTGGCTAGGGGAGAGGCTCGGGTTAGGGCTGGTTAGATGGGGTAGGAGGGTAGCTGGGGTGTGGGTCAGGAAGAGAGGGCCAGCCTCGGCAGGGAGAGAGAGAGAGAGGTGAGGTGTGGTTAGGGTTGGCTTAGAACTAGGGTTAGAAGAAAAGAGAGGAAACTAGAGTTAGGGTTTAGATGAGGTGTTAGGTTTTAGGAGAGAGGATTAGAGAGAGAGGGTGATGTGGTGGTGGCTTTTTAGCAAGATCAAACAAGATCAAGCAAAAGGAGTGGAAGAGATAAAAGGTGGTGAGGGGTGTTGGTATGCATGATCAAGTGAGAGAAAAGGATGAACAAGGTGATGATCTTACAAGCTCATGCATGGCACTACTCAAGAGAGGTGGATGAGGTTTGATGGAACAAGGCAAGAAACAAAGCAAGGTAGAAAGGATTGAGAGAAAAAGAGAGATGAGAAGATGATCCACTCAAAAACAAATAAAACCAAAGGAGGACAAAAGATGGTGATGGTTGCATGGCCCATGCAAGTATTTATGCCATGTGTTAATCTTGTGAAAACAGAATAAAATCTCATGGCATTTATTATGTGCATCCTCAAAAGATGGAGTAAGGGCCAAGCTACGGATTTATAGATTTAGATCCACCCAACCCACATGAGCTAGAATAAAAATCAAAAGAAAAATAATTACAAGCTCATGGGTTATTGGAATGGTGGAAGTATAAGGTGGTGACAAAGAAAGGTGGTGGAGTGGAATAAAAGATATGCCCCCAACTCAACTTGGGCATTAAACAATATATCAATAACCAAATACAATATCAAGAGGCAAATACAATTAACAATGCATATGAGAGAAGAACCAAAACAAAAAGGGTTTTATATGATGCTCAAATGCAAGGTGGCATGATGACATGAGCATGATATAATTATGATGCAACAATTATATATAGGAAGTAGCATTTATATAGACTAGGCTAGTAGCATTGCAATTGTTAGACAATTGGGATGCTACATCTTGGCACTTCTTCTACGTCAAAAGTTTTCAAGTTTTTTTTCGTTGTGTACAATTTAATGGCTTATTTGATAAGATAGCTTGACCTCATATGTGCCGATCATAGTCAAGACAGGGATCCAACTCTAGAATGTGCCGATCATAGTCAAGACAGGGATCCAACTCTAGAATGTAGGCATCAAATATCTAAAAATAATAATCATACAATGATTGCATGTTCATACTTCTTTGTTTTAAAATAACAACAATAGGTTAGCGAATTACTTACAACAGTACTAAGCCATTCTTTTATAAGAACATCGTTAAGATCTTTCGAAGACAAGATGGCGGCATCTGAGTTTTTGTATGCCCTTTTTACAGCTTCTTTGGGGATCTTCGCCAAAGTTGAAACATATTTGACAGCAGCTTCTATTTCATCTGGTGGTAACATAGTGTAACATTCCCCAATATCATGATGTTCAAATAATATCGCTGCATAACATTTATGAAAACACACAAGTTATCACACTGAACCATTTTGTTTGCTCAATAAAAATAAGTACTCCCTCCGGCCCATATTATAATTGACTCAAATTTGTCTAAATTTGAATGAATCTAGACACTATTTAGTATATAGGTTCATCCAAATTTTGACAAATCAAAGTCAATTAATATGGATCGGAGGGAGTAATGAAATCTATAAAACATTATAAATTTAGTATTTTTTGATTTATGTTTCGGTTGTTTCCGTCGCGCAAATAATGGGGAACCATACTTACTATTACCCGCGGTAGAATTCATATCATTGCGTGCATCATTCTCCACGACACCACAAAATATCTCCCCATCTAAATCGTCCATGCTGCATGAATCATTTAGAGAACGTGTTAGTGTTTCACCATCTAAATCTACACGAGTTCCCCAAAAACCTATGTGAGCATCTTGTATGCACGAAAAATAATCGATGAGACATGGAATCAGTACCTGGACGACAGATGAGTAGAGTCAGCGAAGGGTGGCACCAATGAGAAACGACGAAAGGGAGTCCTGCGAGGATGACGTGGTGAGAGGCGGCGTCGATCCCTGGAGGACACACAAGAGGGGGTGGAGAAGGGAGTCGGCAATGTGGGACGGCGTGGGCGGCTCGTAATGGAGGCAGTGGTGATTGGCGGCCTACCTAGGTTGAGTCGTGGGTTGTGGGACGATCGACGTGCCGATACGCCCTCCGTGATTAACTACTGGTGTTAGGCCTCTTTGTGGGTAGTTAATTGGGCCTATAGGGTTATTACTTTTTAATGTCTTGTTTTTCCTATTTTTTTATGCGTCTTTACATATTTTTTAAAATTTTATTATACTGTTTAATGTCTTACCATATTTATGGTTTTTCCAAATTTGATATGCACAACACGATCTTTAATTAAATTTACACAGTATCAACTTCATACGATGGGAGTGTTGCCCCTGTCTTTGAAGAACTTTTAGTACGTACAATGCAAAGGATGTGTATGGCGCACACGAATCCACCGAAGGATCAACAATAGAAAGTTTTTGGATAAACCCAGATGCAAAACCAAAATATGTGTTCACGGCGAGTAACACAAATTCCGGATACGCACCCACTTGACCTATGGGAGTTGTCTATGAACACCTTCATCATCTTTGTGGTTGTATGACTCAACACTTGGTAAACGTGATCCCACCTAGTTGTTACATTAAACTATACAACTACTATACCAAATCATGACATTGATTCTAAGTATAAAAGTGGTATGCCCATGGCATAATGCACACTTGTGCCTCATATATCCAAACATTGCATTGGGCTCTAGACCCGCAGAGTACAGTGGGAAAACGTGGCCATGATCCTTGCGTTCGTGCCATCCCACGAACGGATCGCCATCGGCGCGACTCGCTCCAGTTTGTAACAACAGAACCGGAGCTAGAACTGTGACTAAATCAACCAAGTAAAACGGCGAAGTGCTAACTTGACGAAACTGAAACTCTATCAGACTAACACTTAAACTGAAGCCGAGCGTGTCGAGCGTGGCGTCCAACTTCGCGTTAGAGCCTGTAGGTGCCTAACGGAGTCCGTAGAGTGGCTTGTGCAGGCGCATCGCCTAGCGCCCCTGGCCAGCAGACCCACCCGCGGTGCGCGGCGAGCGCCAGCAGGAGCCGGACTCTAGCCATGCAACAGGCCCAAAGGCGTCCCTTTTGGCGACGAGGCGAGGCGGGTGTTCGGCTGCACGATGCCATCCATGGTGCACGCTTTTGGTCATCGGGTGCGCCTCGCGGCGAGGCAGATGTGATGGCGGCACGGCTTCAGCTTCGGGTGTCGGAGAGGCTAGCTCGGTGCGCGAGGATGACGCTGCCGGTGACGTGTGCTCTGCGGGAGCTGGTGTCGATGGAGAGCTGGTGCCGGTGAGTCTTGGCCTGCCACCTGAGGTGTAGCGGTACGCAGTGGAGTCAAGTCGAGTGCACGTAGAAGTCCACCGTGAACGCCGTGCTCACAGGGTTGTCCTGGCCTGCTCAAAGTTCTTTGTGTTGTGTGTGTGTGGTGCACTCTGTCTTTGGTATGATTAAAGTTTATGAATTAAGGGCAACGTCTAGTTTTCTGCTACCTCCACATACCTGCATGCATAACATTAAGGCGCAGTTAGCTATTGACAATTTCAAAGAAAGTTTTGATAATGCTTTTTAGTTGTACTCTAGGAATGACTTACTGTGGATATAGTTTGCATAATTTAGCGTTTCGTCTGTTATGACCAACAATATTGCATGCGCCGCACAGGTGGTTCCCCTTCTTCTTCTTCTTCTTCTTCTTTTGTTCATCGTATGATAGTGGTCTGCCATTTTTACTCAAGGGTGGATTAGCACCGTCAGCTCCAACTCGTTTGTTTTTCTTAGGCGCGCCTTTGGATTTAACTTTTAGTGGATCACCAACTTGAGGTGCTTTTCCCTTGCTACTCTATGCATCTGCATCGAAGTAGCTTGTTTGAATATTGCTGAGCCCCTTTGTCCTTTGCATTAGTCGATCGATGAATTCCTCGTATTCATGACGAGACTGTTCATCATGGCATAACGCTGCGAGAACTTCTTGAGATCGTACATTCAAGTCAGAAAAAATTGTCCTCTCGGTTGCACTTGACCATCCGTATCCAAACATATCGCTCTCGCGCTTCGCAGACAATCCAAATCTTGCGTTCTTTGAGAAGAGCCGAAGGACACAACAAGTTGGTATTTTTTCTAGTTGCAGGTAATCCAACATGTAGAGGATGTGCTTGCAAGGTAGCCCCTTCCTAGCCATTCTTCCGCAGGAGCACTTTATAGTTTACTCACTGTCAGGCGTGTAGGTCACGTCAAAATGCCTAGTAGGTTTATCTGCCCATATCAGAGAGTACTTATTATCACTGGAATCACCTTGCGCACATTCAACAATCTTGAGTCCATCAACTCTTTTCATCTCCGATTGCACGATATAGAAGTTTGGTGCAGTTAATACTTTCGTTGCAGCAGACTCAATATCTTTGTACTTAGTAACCGGCAAAGGTAATGTTTGTGAGTCCTCGCAGTACTGTCGCGCATCTTCCTGACGAATACGGTTAATGGAGTTCTTGTAGTGCACGATCAAATCCACCAGTGTCATTTTAGAGTCAAGATGAAGGTGTAGGCACGAGTTCAAACTCTCGCTCCTCTGATTGCTTTTCATTCCGAGAAAAAAGCCATTGGCTAGATACGCGGCGGCCCACCATCTATTCTTCTTGTACATTCTACTCAGCCAATCTTTGGTTCCCTTCGTCTGCCATTTCTTAATATAGGCGCTCCATCTCTGCTCAAAGACCTCTTCTGAGGTGCTGCAGTATATCAATGACCTGAATTCATTCACAGAATCGTGATTGAGGTGTTTTTTCATATTCTTTTCAACGTGCCATGTACATACACGGTGCCACACATCCTTTAAGACAATGCCAATGGCTTTCATCATTGAACCGTCTGCATCAGTGATAATCCCTTTTGGCTTCTTTTGACACATAGCTTTCAAAAATGTTTGAAGCAGCCATACATATGTTTCTGTTTTCTCGTCGGAGACGATTACGCATGCGAAAATAGTAGTTCTGCGGTGATGGTTCAACCCCACGAAAGGAATGAACGACATTCCATACCGATTCATTTTGTACGTACTGTCGAACACCAGCACATCACCGAAATCCTCATAGTCCCGACGTGACTGAGAGTCACACCAAAACATGCTTTTCAAATTTCCTCCATCATCTAGGTGGTAATCGAAAAATAATTCAGGATCACGGGCCTGCCTGTTCTGCATAATTCGGATGGCTGTGTTAGCGTCACCTGATGCAATGAGCTTCCTCTTCTCCCGGGAACACATGTTGTAAAGATCCTTCGAGACGAACCCAACCTTGCTCCACCTTCCACTTTTGCTGATAAAGTTTTTCATAATCTCAAACTTGCGTATCCCAGTTGCTGCTAGTGACATGATTTCAGCTTTCTGGTAAGACTTGATCTTCCGATGGGATCGAAGAAACGGGACTTCATCGGGTCTAGCTAGCACATGGTTATGCTCGTCCTTAAATTGCAGAACTTTCCAATTCCCCTTGGATTTGTTATACGACACGCTAAGACAGGCTCGACAATGGCATCAAGACAGAGATCGTGGCTTCTTCTTGTGGTTCTCCATGTGCACATACCTTCCCTCGCGTTCCCCTTCCCTGGAACAGAGAAACCGCCTGTAATTAATAACTCCTTCCGAATTTTGCTTCACCTCTGTTTCCTTATGCTGAAACCACGTTCTCTGGCGTATGCATTGTAGTAAGCGAATGTTGCCACTTCGTTAGTGAAGGTCATCTCCTTTACAATCCGATGCCTTTCACGCTCATCCTGAGCATGCTGAAAATCCTTCTCTGGCATCACTGGATGCTGTCTGTACTCATGCTGTGAACTGTCTGTAACCTACAAAATTAGAATCAAAAAGAAATGTAAGTGGTGATCATATGGTTGATCCTATATATGCCTTGTCATAAAACAATAAGCAACTTACATCACTCTTGAATTCAGAATTTGAACTGTCTGTAACCTACACAATTAGAAGCAAAAAGAAATGTAAGTGGTGGTCATATGGTTGATCCTATATATGCCTTGTCATACAATAATAAGCAACTTACATCACTCTTAAATTCAGATTTTGAACTGTCTTTAACCTACACAACTAGAAGCAAAAAGAAATGTAAGTGGTGGTCATATGGTTGATCCTATATATGCCTTGTCATACAACAATAAGCAACTTACATCACTCTTGAATTCAGATTTTGATCCTTCAGGTTCTTGTGATTCTTCCGCCGTCTCTTCATCACAGTTTTCTAAGTCCGGATCCCCAAAATAATCATGGTCACTATGAGAGAATAGTACAACCTGCAGCATTTTAGCACAAAGTCATATAACATGGCTATTCAATTCTTATAAAAATAATGTAGCACTAGACATACATCACTAATGCTTTCTGAGATAGATTCTTTCTGATGGCGATCCTTGTTTACACAATTGATGTCCATCTACACAATTTAAAAAGTATGTGTATAAATTTGCATGCTCTAGGTGTGCAAATTAAAAAATAAAAAATAAACTTCACTTGACCTTATTATCCTCGGATGAGTTTTCTTCAAAGAGGTCATTCTCAGTAAGCTCATCATCAAAGAAAAACATATCTTCATCATCCGAACTTGAATCACCGTTGTGCGTAGGGATGCTCTCATTGTCACTCCCAGTTGGCATAGAGTCCTCCATCTGTTCAAGCAAAAAAAACCAGAAACGCTAATATAACTAGTGATGTATATGTGGAGGACTCGTAGATGCAAAGATGAACCCTAAGCCGCTATGCTAAAGGTGATGGAAAGAGTGTGGGTTAGAGAGGCAGCTACTCATATCTTCCGGGCACCGGTGGCGAGATGGGACACAGGACTGGTTGATGCGGCCTGAGGATGAGAAGATCTGGCTGGCCTTTGATCTGGAGATGTAGGATTGGAACGGTTATCGTTGGCGTGGACGGACACGTACGTCGCCACCAGAGCCGGGCAGATTCACAGGTGGAGGATTAGATCTCGGTCGACGGTCGGAGCCGGGAAGGCTCGTGTGGTTGGAGGATTAGAAGGCTGGCCGCCGGATTCATGTCGCCAATCTGGATCCTTCGCCGGCGCACATCACCACCGGAGCTAGGCAGGATGATCAAAAAATTAGGGTTAGAGCGGTGTTTGGGGAAATGGCGGCGCGTTAGTTTTTGTGATCAAACCGAGAGACCTAATAATGTCATGGAAACGTGGCAATGGTTGAAAACATGGCAATCAATGGTCAAATCTAATGGCATGGCGACGTGGCAATGGTTGACATCATGGCAGGCAATAGTACGTATGCGAATACGGGCCTGGACTTGGGCTTCGGGGGCTACCCTCGCGCTCCCTCCTCTAAAAACGCGCGGGGACAATTCTACCCTTACAAACTTTGCAACTTTCGAGAGCCAGGGGGTCTATGGGATCAAGCCTCATTAGAAAATCTAGAAAAAAATGAGTAGCAGATCATTCTAGCACCAGGCGGCTTGTTTCAGCACCCCATTGTCCATGTGGCCCGTCTAGCGCCTTTAACCCATCTACTTAATCAGTTGCTGGCCCATTCGATGGCTCAAGCCTCAAAAGAGATCGCTAGTACAGGATCAGAACAAAACACATGGTTACCATATCGTCTGGTGTCGGTTGATAACCCACAAGTATAGGGGATCGTAACAGTCTTCGAGGGAAGTAAACCCCAAATTTATTGATTCGACACAACCAGAGGCAAAGAATATTTATAAGCCTTAAAAGATGAGTTGTCAATTCAGCTGCACCTGGCAACAGTCTTGCTTGCAATAGTTTATCAGTAGCAACAATTTTGTAATAGCAGTAGCAAAATAACAGCAGCAGTAAAATAAGGACAATGATAGCAATTGTAATAAATAGCAGGATTAAAATGCGTTAGGCATAGGGATGGATGGACGGGCGCTGCATGGACAAGATAATTCATGTAATAATAAAGACAAAGGCATTTGCGGATAATAAAGATAAAGCATCCAAGTACTAAATAACCATAGCATGTGTTTCGAATATAGTCATGCGTGCTCGCAATGAGAAACTTGCACACCATCTTTTGTCCTGCCAGCTCGTTTGCAGCGGGGCCTCAAGGTAATCTAATAGCAATTAAGGTACTCCTTTTAATAGAGCACCGGAGCAAAGTATTAACACTCTATGAACACACGTGATCCTCACATCATAGCCATCCCCTCCAGTTATCCCTATTGCTATCACTTTGAGGCCTCGGGTTCCGGACAACGATATGTGTACACAACTTGCAAGGAAGATCACAAACAATAATATCATCATGAATCGATAACATGTTCAGATCTAAGATCATGGCACTCGGGCCCTAGTGACAAGCATTAAGCACAACAAGTTGCAACAATATCAAAAAGCACTAACAATAGATACTAGGCACCATGCCCTAACAATCTTATGCAATTACATGAGTGATCTCATCCAATCTCTACCATGCATCCCATAACCTACAACGGGGATTACTCACACATCGATGGGGGAATCATGGATGGTTGATGGAGAGGCGTCGGTGATGATCTCCTCCAATTCCCCGCCCTGGCAGGGTGCCAGAACGGAGTTTCTGGTTCCGAATCGCGGTTTCTGGTGGTGGCGCCACAGTGGAACTCTATCTGGAAAAACGTCATACCCCCTATGTTTTTAGGTTAGAGGGTATATATAGGCGAAAGGAGAGGTCGAGTCGGAGCCCACGCCTGGGGGTGGTGTGATCCCCTTGGGTCTTTTCTCCCCTCCGTCTTTTGGCTCCGTGAGTCTTCTGAAAAAATAGGATTTTTGGCATATTTTCTGGGATTTTTCTTGAAAGTTGATTTTCTGCACAAAAACAAGACAACAGAGAAATTCTGCTGAAAATAGTGTTAGTCTGTGTTAGTTATATCCAAATCACACAAAATTAGAGGAGAAACAATAACAAAAGTGTTCGGAAAAGTAGATACGTTTTGGACATATCAACTTCCCCCAAGCTTAGCTTACTGCTTGTCCTCAAGCAATTCAGTTGAAAACTGAGTGCGATAAAAGAAAATTTCATGAACACATTTTCTTCATAAGATGTAAATATTCTTAGCATATGATCAAGTACTTAGGCAATTCATAATAAGGAGTATGCAAATAAGTCTACCCAATAGTCATGCAAGCTATGAAGAGATTCCAACACAATAAATAATAAGCAATATGAAACATAAGAATATGCAAGATTGTAATGCTCATAAGAAGATATGATAAAGTGATATCTCTCTTGCCTTTCTTTTTGGAGAAAAACACCTCAGAAGTTCAAGTGAAGACTAGAGGTAAAAAGATCAAAGATACAAGCGTCAAAGTTATGTCACAATTAACCGTGTTCTGGGACAAGCACATTACACTAAGAATGACAGCTATGCTCTTGGGAAGGTGCTCATAGAAAAGATGGTGACTCGACATAAAAGTGAAAGAAAAGATTAAAAAGTTTGAAAGGCTTCCAAATATTTGAAAGTATGGTACTCATTAGCTTTGAGATCTTATTGCCTATCATAAGCATCTTTAAATGATTAAGGTTAAAGTGAGGGCAAATATGAGTTATATGCTTGACAAATCACAAGTTGAAAATCTCATGCCCCTTGAGTACGAGTACTGAGGCCTCATGCTACTCAACTTTGGTCCTAGGTAAGTTCTTGTCATTGTAAATATATGCGTATCATTGAGAACCGCCAATGGGGTACCCCTTGCTCTATGACACAGGACTTATCCCATATCACAATGACAAGGCACCAGACAATGGGCATCTTAGTGATCTTTATTTGCTATTTGCATAGTTTTTTATTGGAGATGCTTCATAGAATGCCCACTATGGTTTTGCTGCAAGTTTCCACCATGGTTAGGCATGGGTTAGGCTGGACGCACAGGCGTTTATCTAACACATATATGATACGTCCAAAACGTATCTACTTTCCCGAACACTTTTTCTGTTATTTCTCCTCTAAACTTGTGTGATTTGGATATAACTAACACGGACTGGTGCAGAAAATCAACTATTAGTAAAAATCCCGGAAAATATGCCAAAAATTCTATTTCACCAGAAGACTCACGGAGCCAGAAGACGAGGCGGAGGTGGGCCACGAGGGGCCCACACACCCTGGCCGCGTAGGCCAGCCCAGGCCACGCCTGGGAGGGTTGTGGATGCCTCGGGCACCCCCTCGGCCTCCATCTTCGCCTATAAGTTGCCTTCTGACCTAAAAACTCAGGGGGTTCGACGTTTTTCCAGAAAGAGTTCCGCTGCGCTGCCACCACCAGAAACCGCGATTCAGAACCAGAAAATCCATTCTGGCACCCTGCCGGGACGGGGAATTTGGAGAGGATCATCACCATCATCATCACCGACGCCTCTCCATCAACCATCCATGTGTTCCCCCATCCATGAGTGAGTAATCCCCCGCTGTAGGCTATGGGGATGGTAGGGATTGGATGAGTTCTATCATGTAATCGAATAAGATTGTTAGGGCATGGTGCCTACTATCTCTATTAGTGCTATTTGACTTTGTTGTAACTTGTTGTGCTTAATGCTTGTCACTAGGGCCCAAGTGCCATGATCTCAGATCTGAACTTATTATTGATTCATGATGATAGTATTGTTTGTGATCTTATCTGCAAGTTGTGTACACATATCATTGTCCGGATCCAAAGGCCCCGAAGTGACAGAAATTGGGACAGCCGGAGGGGATGGCTATGATCTGAGGATCACATGTGTTCACGGGGTGTTAATGCTTTTCTCTGGTGCTCTATTAAAAAGAGTACCTTAATTTCCAGTAGATTCCCTTGAGGCCCTGCTGCAACGGGCTAGCAGGACAAAAGATATTGTGTGAGTTCTCATTGCGAGCACGTATGACTATGTACGGAACACATGCCTATGATTGTTTAGTACTTGGATGCTTTATCTTATTTATCTGCAATTGCCCTAGATCTTAAAGTTACATGTTTAGACTTGCCCATGCAACGCCTGTCCATCCATCCCTATGCCTACCGCACTCATATCCTACTGTTTGCTACTGTTGTTACTACGGCCTTTGTTTTACTGTTGCTGTTACTTTGCTATTGTTACTATAAAACTATTGCTACTAATAAACCACTGTGAGGAAGACTATTTCTAGGTGCAGCTGAATTGACAACTCAGTTGTTAAGGCTTATAAGTATTCTTTGGCTCCCCTTGTGTCAAATCAATAAATTGGGTAATACTACCCTCGAAGACTATTGCGATCCCCTATACTTGTGGGTCATCAAGACTATTTTCTGGCGCCATTGTCGGGGAGCATAGCTTTATTTGTAATTTCACTTGGATCTATTACTGTTCACTGCTATTCCTTTCATCATGGGGAAGTCTCGTGATGGAAAGTTTCCTATTTTACAATGCACTACAAGAAGAGGTACAGTCCTAAACACCTCCGCTGCTCTTGATTCACCATCTGTTATAAGTAAGCTTGTTACACCACCACCACATACACATGCTACACACACTGCTACTACTGCTGAGTCTGAAATTGCTTCTAATACTCATGATGTTACTTCTACTGTGCTTGATGCAAGTGGTTTATTAGGTCATTTCCTAGATGCTACTATTGTTAGAACTATTTTGGGAAACACTGAAA
This sequence comes from Avena sativa, assembly GCA_916181665.1. NCBI lineage: Eukaryota > Viridiplantae > Streptophyta > Magnoliopsida > Poales > Poaceae > Avena > Avena sativa. The sequence goes on along the minus strand of OV702294.1, from coordinate 351,999,977 downwards.
CTCCTAGTGAAGACACTATTACACCTGTTAGCTCACCTGAGTCTAGAGAGAGATATGATATTAATGATGGTTACATTGGAATGACTGATGAATTTATTGAAGAGTACCAAAACACACATGGTGCTAGTGCTATTAGGAGTCTCCTTGAGAGACGTACCATTATACCTAAACTGTCTCTTGATGCTAAGTTTGCAACTTCTCCCATAGACATTAAAGATAAATATTATGAATTCTCTCTTGATTTATCTTACATAAACATTTCTGAGAAAGAACCTTTTTATGGGACTGAGAATTAAAAGGGTGTGGCACATACGAATGAGCTTTCCACTATGAGTGCCATATTTTCTGATGATGTTAAGATGCGCAAGTACTTTGTTACTAAGATCTTTCCTATTTCACTAAAAGGAGAAGCTAAAGCTTGGTTTTATAGATTACCTCCTGGATCCATTGATAGCCCTGATTATTTGATTGCCTGTTTCTTTTAGAAATATTTTCCTCCTAGTTCTAGACATGCTGCTTTGCAGAAACTTTTTGATTTTAAACAAGGAGAAGAAAAGAAATTGCCTGAGTCATGGACAAGGTTCTGTGCCTTGATTCATGCACATCCTGGATGTCCATTACCTAAAAATGAGCTCCTTGATATTTATTATGATGGACTAACTGATGATTCTAGGACATACCTAGATAGTTTTGCTGATTGTGTTTTCAGGAAAAAACTCCTGTAGAAGCTGAAGAATTAATGGCTAAAATAAGCAAGGATTATGATGATTGGACTTCAACTGAGCTAAATACACCTGAGGCCATTACTCCTAAACCAATTGTGCCTGAACCAACTCCAACACCAACACCAAGGAAGAGGGGAGTGATTGCATTAAATGATGAAGTGATGAAAGAAGATAAAAAATGTCTCAAGGAGAAAGGTATTAGATCTGAAGATGTGAAGAATCTACCTCCTATAGAAGAATTATGTAAGCCAATTCCCCACTCATCAACTATTGAGGTACATTCTCTCCAACACTTTGATGAAGGTGATATTCCCTATGGTAAACCTCCTGATCAATGCATAGAGGAACTTGACATTTTTATTGTTAAGCAAGGTAATTTTAATAAACAAGTTCAAAATCATTTATTAGAAAACTCTAGAGCTATTAATGAGTTGAAATATATTGTGGAAAGAACTGCCAATGATGTTAAAATAATTTGTAAACACTTCCAAATTGTTCAAACCCAAATTGATCAACTTGCTAAGGTACAAAAAGATATGCTAGTTAATGCCTCAGGAGATAAACATGCTTATGGAATTAGAACTAGGAGTGGTACAGCAACTCAAGATCATTTATATCCTTAAGGACACCCTAAAAGAATTGAGCAGGACTATCAACAAGGTGAAAGTAGTGGTTGTCCTCATAAGAGAAAAAAAAGAAACATAAAACAGTTGAGGAACCGTCTGAACCTGCTATATATCCTAATAGTATATCTGTCTCTGATGCTGAAACTGAAAGTGGTAATGATAAAAATGATGCTCCTGATAAGGAAGAAGTTGAATAAGAACCTTATAAGAACACTAAGAACACTAGGTACACTAAGGAAGATTTTATTGCTAATAAACATGGTAGTGAGAGAGAACCTTGGGTGCAGAAACGAATGACTTTTCCCAATAAGAAACACAAGTCAAAGGAGTAAGAACACTATAACAAGTTTTGTGAGTGGATGAAACCTTTATTTTTGCAAATTCCTTTGACTGATGCTACTAAGTTGCCTCCTTATTCAAAGTATATGAAGGATATTGTCTCTAATAAAAGGAAGATTCCTAATGAGGAAATTTCTACTTTGCTTTCTAGTTATTCCTTCAATGGTAAGGTTCCAATGAAACTCGGTGATCTAGGTATACCAACTATTCCTTGCTCTATTTAAAATAATTATGCTAGAACTGCTTTGTGTGATCTGGGATCTGGAGTTAGTGTTATGCCTTTTTCTCTCTACAAGAGACTCCAGCTAGAAAAGTTGATACCAACTGATATATCTTTGTAAATGTATGATAAGTCTACTACTATTCCTATTGGTCTATTTGAGGATGTTCCTGTTCAAGTGGCTCATAATTTCTTGGTTTTAACTGATTTTGTTGTGCTTAAGATGCCTGAAGATGATAATATGTCCATTATTCTTGGGAGACCTTTTCTTAATACTGCAGGTACTTTCATCAATTGTAATAAAGGAAAAGTACCTTTTAATATTAATGACAAAGAACATACTGTCTATTTACCCAAGAAGATTGATAAGAGCTATTGCTTGAATTCTATTGAAAATATTGAGAGCATCAAAGTTGGAGAAATATATTGTCCCATTCCACAAGAAAGTTTTGAAACTATTATGATTGGGACTATTGCTATCAAGTTTGAGGTCACATAATCATTTAGTGAAATGCAAAGTTTTGTTTCATATAAGATTATTTTTGTAACAAGACTTGATAAACCTTGTTAACAAAGGGATTTTAATGAACAAAACAATGCTTTCACAATGGTTATACTTGCTCACTTTTATTTTTATCCTTCCTAGTCTTTGCTTTTTTGTCTTGTTAGTCTTAGTTTTGCTAGTTATTTGCTTGTTAGAGTGTCTTAGAACTTCTGTAGTTTTGGTTTTGGTTTGCTTTTTTGCTTCTTCTAAAAAAATCTTTTTCTGTGAGAAAATCAATTTTCATAACCTAAAAATTGGACAAAAATAAAGTTTCCCTAAAAATTCTAGAAAATTCATATTAAATTTTTCCTCGAAAAAAGGGGAAGAGGGGCACCTGGAATGGCCCAGGTGGGGCCCACCAGGCCAGCACACCCCCTGGTGGCGTGGCCAGCCCCAGGGCGCGCCTGGCCTGGGTTGGGCCCACCTATGGCCCTCCAAAGTGTCTCCTTCTAGACACTTCTTTCTCTCTCCCAAAAACACCGGAAAACTTTCTCAAGCTCGAGTTCCTATGGTTCTTGCTCCTGATTTTCGATCTCCTTGCTCAGCCCAACTTTGCTGCTGATTTTTGGAGGGATTGCTCTCCGGTATGTGCCTCCTCCGCTTGTCCAATTAGATTTTTGATTGGTGGATTGTATCTTGAGTATTTTGCTACTGTAGGTGACAGGTTGTGTGAGCTTGCATGCTTGTTCTATGCTTAGAGATTTCATTTTGATGCATGTTTAGCCCTCTAGCAAGTTCCTATAGTATTTCCTCATCATTTATCAACTTGAAAATTACATGGTTTGATGTTTGTCTAAAAATTTCAGAAAAAAGGGCCATGGACAACCACACCTTTGGAGAAATGTTTGAGAGTGATGCACCTAGGAGGACAAGGCCTTCGAGATCCACCTCCCGAGCTAGGCCATCATACAATGAGGATCTTATTATGCCGCGCTTCGGCAACAAGGGAGATGAGGGGGATGCACACCCTTCTACCTTCCATTGTTTTACCTTTTTGCAGGCTGCAGGGATTCTTGATGATTTTCCTAACTCTGGTTCGGAGGGTTGGACTAACTAATTATATGCAGGATGAGAGTGAGCAATATTCTATGCTCACCAAAACTTTTGTGGAGAGTTTCTCTTTTTCTAACAACCCTTTTAGGTCAGACGTGTAATTCAAAATCTATGATAAGCCTATCACCATGACATTGAAGAAATTTTGCGAAATTTTGGGTATTGGCATGGCTGGGACGGTGAAGAAGATTCCAGCTCAACCCGCTGATTTGTTGGAGCTCTACCACGGGGTAACTAATAATGATGACCGCAGAGCCCAGCGCGGAAAGATAAGAAATATTCAACTCCCAGCTATCAGATATTTTGCTTATTATCTTGCCACTAGTATTCTTGGTAGGGAGAACACTAGCAATATTTCCAACTATCATTTGGCCTTTCTAGCTACTTCACTCAACAATGAAACTAGGTATAATCTCGGTTCTCTCATTGCTCGTCACTTAGCTTCTAGAGGACGCATTTATGGGGGTATTATTGCTGGACATGTAGTTGCTTCCCTAGAACTTTGTGTTGATCCAAATGATACAATTTTAGCTCCTTAGAGGGTTGATCTTGCTGCCATGAAAGTGCATCACTTTGTCACTGGTAGCTCTACTCTTGAGAGTTTGGTTTATAGGATGATGTTTACTGATGGGGAAGAGAGGGAAATTCCTTTGCCACAAACCACTTTGTTCAGTATTTGCAGGGGACCTTGGTCATGATCCAAGGAGGAGATGGACCATCAACTGTGCATTCGTGGTTTCCACGGACGCTATCAGAGGGACGCTCCCTCATACGACCACTCTGCGCACTACACAGGGGCGTCCTCGAGCACGTACCAGGACAAAGGGGCCTCTTCGTCGCATTACAGAGGCGCATCTTCTTGGTCTGGCTGGGATTGAGCCCCACTTAGGCCAAAAGCCTAATCTTGGGGGAAGGTATACCGACAGCACACTCATCTATATATCATGTTCAGTTAGTTCTTTGTATATCCATGTTTCGCTTTCTTTTTGGTTTTTGCTTCTGCTTTCCCAAAACACAAAAAGACCAAAAATATTTCCATTGTTTCTCTTGGTTTGTTTATTTTCCTTTTAGCTTTGGTTTGCCTTAAGAAAAATCCAAAAAGATTTTTCTTTGTTTGTTTTTGCTTTGAGTTCTTTCTTTAAAAATCGAAAACACCAAAAATATTTGTTGTTCTCTTTGGTTTTGTGAAGTTCTTAGCAGGGTTCAGCAGTCTTCAATGGAGTTTGGTTTCATGTTATTATTCAAGCCACACAAGTGAAGGGCAATAATGAAGGTTAATGACTACTTGAGGTGTGGTAAGAGGCTGGTAATGAACTCTATTTGTTTTCATTTTTGTAAATATACTCATCATTGTGGGCATGCTTAGTCTGTTCATGTAATGTGTATGTTATTTATGGATGATTAGTAGTTCTTGCTCTCTTATGATTAGCCCCATCTTGCTAATAGTTTGTAGCATGCCATATGAATGTTTGCTTGCATTGTTCTATTCATAACTTGGTATGATATTGTGGTATCCTCCTATGAATGTTTCATTTGAATCGACTTGGTACATGCTCACGCATGCATATGACTGAACAATAGTCAGTTAAGCCTCGATGATTTATTTTGCCTCAGAGTTCTTGTATCACTTTTATGCTAATTAGTCTTGTTTTGTTGCAAGCATGATTATGACGGTTATTGCTCTCTCGTTTGTCACTCCCTCTCTATTTCTAGCCTTCACTTGCATTGAGTGTGTGCTCTACTCGTGCTTCCAACTCCCCAAAATCAACATTGCCAAAAGTGTCCATCATACCTACCTACTAGCATCATTTGCTATTCCGTGCATATTCATTATGCCTTGTTTTCTTCCAAATAAAATGTTTGCTTGTTATGGAAAAACTAGTTAGTAAAGCTCTCACAAACTTGATAGCACACTTTATTTCTTGCACTTAATAAACCTGAACCATTGTGACTGTCTATGAAAGTTATATGCTTGCAAATTATAGGCTGGGAGTTAGCATAACTGTGCTGTCACGACGAACGCTTTCAACACCTGTATTTATATACCCAGTTGATATCATGCTCTTTTGTTTACTGATGTCGTCGATGTGAAATAAAAGGGGATCTTGTAAGTCCATGGAGTTATGTATATGTGTTAGAGAAACGCCTGGGCCGCTAGCCTAAGCTATGCCTAATCATGGTGGAAACTTGCAGCATCACCATAATGAGCACTCTATGAAGCTTTCTTCTTACATAAAAAAAGGAGAGACATATTGAAAATAGGAAAGAGATAAAAAAGCACCATTTTCCCATGGTAAATAAGAGATTGTTGAGATGCTCATTGTCTGCTTGCCTTGTCATTTTGATTATGGGATAGCTCTTGTATCATGTGCAAGGGGTACCCCATTGGCGGTTCTCTATGATACACATGTATTTACTATGACAAGAACTTACCGGTAACTAAAGTTGAGTAGCATGAGGAGTGGCCCTCGTACTCAAGGGCCATGACATTTCCAGTTTATGGTCTGACAAGCATATAACTCATATTGGTCCTCACTTTCACCTTAACCATCTAAAGATGCCTATGATAGGGGCAATGAGAGATCGAAACTAATGAGTACCATACTTTCAACATTTGGAACCCTTTCAAACTTTTCAAAACCTTTTCACTTCCTTGTTGAGTCACCACTTATTCTATGAGCACCTTCTTGAGAGCATAGTTTTCATTCTTAGTGTAATGTGCTTGTCTCAAAACTTGGTTAATTATGTCATAACTTTGATGCTTGTATCTCTGATATCTTTACTTCTAGTCTTCACTTGAACTTCAGAGGTGCCTTGGCATTTATGTTGTGCTCTACAAACAAAGGCAAGCGACATACCACTCTATCATACCATCTTATGAGCATTGCAATGTTGCTTATGTTTCTGTTTCATGCTACTTATTATCATTGAGTTGGAATCTCTTCATAGCTTGCAATGACTATTAAGTAGACTTAGTTGCATACTCCTTATTATGAATTGTCTAAGTATCTACTCATGTGCTGAGAATATATATATCGTATGAAGCAAATGTGTTCGTGAAAGTTTCTTTTATCGCTCTCAGTTTTCAACTGAATTGCTTGACGATAAGCAATAAGCTAAGCTTGGGGGCAGTTGATACGTCCAAAACGTATCTACTTTCCCGAACACTTTTTCTATTGTTTCTCTAAACTTGTGTGATTTGGATACAACTAACACAGACTAACGCTTTTTTCAGTAGAATTACCTTGGTGTCTAGTTTTTGTGCAGAAAATCAACTATCAGGAAAAATCCTAGAAAATATGCCAAAAATCCTATTTCACCAGAAGACTCACGGAGCCAGAAGATGAGGCGGAGGTGGGTCAGCCCAGGCCACGCCTGGGAGGGGTGTGGCCGCCTCGGGCACCCCCTTGACCTCCCTCTTCGCCTATAAGTTTCCTTCTGACCTAAAAACTCAGGGGGTTCGACATTTTTCTAGAAAGAGTTCCGCTGCGCCGCCACCACCAAAAACTGCGATTCGGAACCAGAAACTCCGTTCTGGCACCCTACCAGGATGGGGAATTTGGAGAGGATCATCGCCATCATTATCACCAACGCCTCTCCATCAACCATCCATCTTTCCCCATCCATGAGTGAGTAATCCCCCGCTATAGGCTATGGGGATGGCAGGGATTGGATGAGTTCTATCATGTAATCGAATAAGATTGTTAGGGCATGGTGCCTACTATCTCTATTAGTGCTATTTGACTTTGTTGAAACTTGTTGTGCTTAATGCTTGTCACTAGGGCCCGAGTGCCATGATCTCAGATCTGAACTTATTATTGATTCATGATGATAGTATTGTTTGTGATCTTATCTGCAAGTTGTGTACACATATCATTGTCGGGATCCAAAGGCACCGAAGTGACAGAAATTGGGACAACCGGAGGGGATGGCTATGATGTGAGGATCACATGTGTTCATGGAGTGTTAATGCTTTGCTTCGGTGCTCTATTAAAAGGAGTACCTTAATTTCCAGTAGATTCCCTTGAGGCCCCGCTGCAACGGGATGACATGACAAAAGATGTTGTACAAGTTCTCATTGCGAGCACGCATGACTATGTATGGAACACATGCCTATGATTGTTTAGTACTTGGATGCTTTATCTTATTTATCTGCAATTGCCCTAGATCTTGAAGTTACATGTTTAGACTTGTCCATGCAACGCCCGTCCATCCATCCCTATGCCTACCACTCATATCTTATTGTTTCCTACTATTGTTACTACGGCCTTCGTTTTACTGTTGTTGTTACTTTGCTATTGTTCCTACAAAACTGTTGCTACTGATAAACTGCTGTGAGCAAGACTATTTCTAGGTGCAGCTAAATTGACAACTCAATTGTTAAGGCTTATAAGTATTCTTTGGCTCCCCTTGTGTCGAATCAATAAATTGGGTAATACTACCCTCGAAGACTATTGTGATCCCCCATACTTGTGGGTCATCAATATACAAACTCCTTGGACTTACAAGCTCCCATCTCATTCCACACCGACGGCATCTGTAAACAAAATAACATGATATCAACTAAATAGAATAAGTTCAATGTTGAAAGTGTGGCCCATGACAACATGGTTTTGCGAATTCCCAACTTATAATTTGCAAGCATATAACTACATAGATGGTCACAATGGTTCAGGTTTATTAAGTGTAAGAAATAGAATGTGCCATCAAGTTCGTGAGAGCTTTACTAACTAATTTTTGCATAACAAGCAAACATTTTTATTTGGAGGAAAACAAAGCATAATAAGTATGCAAGTAATAGCAATGATGCTAATAGGTAGATTAGCAATGATGCTAATAGTATGAGCTCTACCCATGCAATGATGCAATGATGCTAATAGCAAACATTTTGGTTTATTAGCAATGATGCTAATATCAAAATGGTGTTGGGGAGTTGGAAACTTTTTGACAACTTTTGTTTTGGGGAGTTGGATGCATGGGTAGAGCTCATACTCAGTACAAGTGAAGGCTAGCAATAGAAAGGGAGCGACAATCGAGAGAGCGGTAACTGTCATAATCATGCTTGCGACAAAACAAAATTGACAGTGGCATAAAAGTGACACAAGAACTCTGAGGCAAAATAAATCTTCGAGGCTTAACTAACTTTTGTTTAGTCATATGCATGCGTGAGCATGTGCCAAGTCGATTCAAATAAAACATTCAGAGGATGATACCACAATGTCATACCATGTTATGAATAGAACAATGCAAGAAAACATTTATATGACATGCTACAAACTATTAGCAAATTGGAACTAATCATAAGAGAGCAACAACTACTAAGCATCCATCAAATAACATACACCTTACATGAAAATACTAAGCATGCCCACATGGATGGGTATATGTACAAAAATGAAAACAAATAGAGTTCATACCAGCCTCTTACCACATCTCGAATTGTCATAAATCATCATTATTGCCTTTCACTTGTGTGGCTTGAATAATAATATGAAAACAAAACTCCAAAGGAGTCCCTGAGGACTTCTAAACCCTGCAAGGAACTTTACAAAACCAGAGAAGAACAACAAATATTTTTGGGTTTTCGATTTTTTTAAGGCAAGAACTGAAGGAAAAAGGTAAACAAAGCAAAATCTTTTTGGATTTTCGAATAACAAACTGAAGCTATAAAGGGTGAAGCAAACTAAAGCTAAAAGCTAAAGAAGAAAACAAAGAGAAACAACAAAAATATTTTAGGTCTTTTTGTGTTTTGGAAAGCAGAAACAAAACAAGAACAAAAACGAAAAAGAAAGAAAGCGAAACATGGATATACAAAGTTCTGACAAAATATGATATGTAGATGAGTGTGATGTCGGTATACCTACCCCCAAGCTTAGGATATTGGCCTAAGTGGAGATCAATCCCAAGTTGGCCAAGAAGTGGCGCCTCCATAATATGACGAAGAAGTACCTTCGTCCTGATACGAACTCGAGGACGCCCCGGCGTAGTGTGCGATGTAGTTGTAGGAGGGCGCATCACCCTCCTGGTGCTGCCTGTGGAAACCAAGCAAGTGAAGCTGCTCGTCTAGCTCCTCCTTGGAGTGCAACCACGGTCTCCTGCATATACTGAAAAAGTAGGCTGCAGCAAGGGGATTTCCCTCTCATCATCGTCAGTGAATAACATCCTATAAACTAAAATCTCTACACAAGAGTTAGCAGTAACAAAGTGATGGGCTTTCATAGCCGCAAGATCAACTCTCTGTGGGGCCAACAATGTATCATTAGGATAAATAAAAAGGCCCAAAGAAACAACCATGCGTGCAGCATTAATACCCCCATAAATGGGTCCTCTAGCAGCTAAGCGGCGAGCAATGAGAGAACCAAGATTATACTTGGTATCATTATGAAGCGCAGCAGCGAGAAAAGCTAAATGATAGTTAGAAATATTACTAGTGTTCTCCCTACCAAGAACACTAGTAGCAAGATAGTAAGCAAAATATCTAAGAGCTAGGAGCTGAATGTTTCTTATCTTCCCGCGTTGGGATGTGCAGTCATCATCATTTGTTACACCTCGGTAAAGCTCTAGCAAATCAGCGGGTCGACTTTGGATCTTCTTTGTCGTCCCAGTCATGCGAATACCTATAATGCCACAAAATCTTTCCAAGTTCATGGTAATAGGCATATCATAGATTTTAAATGAAAAAATAGTTGGCCTATAAGAAGTATTAGTGAAAGTGAAGCTCTCAACAAAAGTTTTGGTGAGCAAAGCATATCACTCACTCTTATCCTGCATGTAAGTGGTTAGTCCAACCCTTCGAAAAAGAAGCAAGAATTCATCGAGAATCCCTGCAGCTCTCAAAAATTCAAAACATGGGAAGGTAGATGGATGTGCATCTCCCTCATTACCAAAGCGCGGCGCAATAAGATTTTCATTATATGAGGGCCTAAATCGAGATATTGATCTCGAAGGCCTTGCCACCCTTGGTGTTTCTCTATCAAACACTTCTCCAAAAGTATGGTTATCCATCTCTCTCTTTTCTGAATTTTTTAGACAAACATCACAAAAAATAATTTCGAAGCTACTAAATGAAGGGAACTACTATAGGGACTTGCAAGAGGGCTACACATGCATCAAAATAATTTCTCTAAGCATAAAACAAGCATGCAAGATCACATAACCTGTCACCTACATCAGCAAAATACTAAAGATAAAATCCACTAATCAAAATTCTACTTGGACAAGCGGATGAGTCACATATCGGAGAACAAATGCTCCAAAAATTAGCAGCAAAGAGTGGTTGAGTAAGGAGATCGAAAATCGCGAGGAAGAACAGTAAGAACACGGGTTTGAGAAATTCTTCGGTGTTTTCTCAGGAGAGAGAGTGAAGTGGTAGGTAGATGGATAAGTGGAGGTCCAGGGGTGGCCCACACCATGGCTGGGTGCGCCCCAGGGATGGCCGTGCCACCAGGTGGTGAGCCTACCTGGTGGGCCCCCTTGGGTCACTCTAGGTTCCTCTCTGCCCCTTTTTTGATGTAAAATTTTAATATGAATTTTCGGGAATTTTTCGATAAACTTTATTTTCGAGCAATTTTTAGAAATTGATAAATGATTTTCCCGTAGAAAAATGATTTTGGAACGATGGAAAACCAAAACTTCAAAAGTTCTAAGACACTCAAATATGCAAGCAACTAGCAATACAAAGATGATCAAGGTGAAAGCAAAAATTGGAATAGAGAAAATAAGAGTAAACAAAGGTAATCATGGTGAAAACATTGTTTCGTTCATCCAAATCACTTTGTTAACAAGGTTGATAAGGCTTGTTACCAAAACAACTTTATATGAATCAAATCTTGCATTTCACTAAATGATTATGTTACCTCAACCTTGATAGCAATAGTCCCAATCATAATAATTTCATAATCTTCTTGTGGCATGGGACAATATATTTCTCAAACTTTGATGCCCTCAATATTTTCAATTGAATTTAGGACATATTTCTTATCAATATTCTTGGGGAAATAAATAGTGTGCTCCTTGTCATTAACATTAAAAGTAACTTTTCCTTGGTTACAATAAATGACAACACCTGTAGTATTAAGAAAAGGTCTTCCATTAATAATAGAGATATTATCAACTTTTTAGGCATTTCGAGCACAACAAAGTCAGTTAATATCAAACAATTATTAGGCACTTGAACAGGAACATACTCACATATACCAACAGGAATAGTGGTACACTTATCAGCCATTTGCAAAGATATATTAGTTGGTATCAATTTTTCCAGGTGTAGTCTCTTGTAGAGAGAAAAAGACATAACACTAACTCATGCTCCCAAATCACACAAAGAAGTTTTAACATAATTATTTTTAATAGAGCAAGGAATAGTTGGAATACCTAGATCTCCAAGTTTCTTTGGAACCTTACCATTGAAGGAATAATTAGCAAGAAAAGTGGAAATTTACTCATTAGGAATATTCCTTTTATTAGAGACAATATCCTTCATATACTTTGAATAAGGAGGCAATTTAATAGCATCAGTCAAAGGAATTTGCAAAAACAAAGGTTTCATTCACTCACAAAACTTGTTATAGTGTTCTTCTTCCTTTGACTTGTGTTTCTTATCAGGAAAAGGCATTGGTTTTTGCACCCAAGGCTCTCTTTCACTACCATGTTTATTAGAAGCAAAATCTTCCTTAGTGTACTTAGTATTCTTAGTGCGCCTTTCAGGTTCTTCTTCAATTTCTTCTTTATCAGAATCATCATTTTTATCATTACTACTTTCAGTTTCAGCATCAGATACAGATATACTATTAGGATCTTTAGCAGGTTCAGAAAATTCTACAACTGTTTTATGTTTCTTTTTTATTTTTCTTAGAAGGAGTACCACTATTTTTAGATTGTTGAGAATCTTGCTCAATTATTTTAGGATGTCCCTCAGGATATAAGGGATCCTGAGTAGAAGCACCACCTCTAGTTCTAATTTCATAAGCATGTTTTTCTCTAGAAGCATTAACTAGCAAATCCTTTTGCACCTTAGTAAGCTGATCAATTTGAGTTTGAACCATTTGTAAATGTTTAACAAGAATTTTAACATCATTGGAGGTTCTCTCCATAATATCATGCAACTTATTAATAGCTCTAGAATTTTCCATTAGATGATTCTGCACTCTCATATTAAAAGTATCTTGCTTAACAACATAATTATCAAATTCATCTAAGCATTGATTGGGAGGTTTAGAGTAATTAATATCACCATTATCAAAATGTTGGAGAGACTGTACCTCAACAGTGGATGATTGAGAGATTGACTTACATAATTCTTCTATAGGAGGAAAATTCTTCACATCTTCTGATTTAATACCCTTCTCCATAAGACATTTCTTAGCTTCCTTCGTCACTTCATCATTTAATTCAATCATTCCCCTCTTATTTGGTGTTGGTGTTGGGGTTGGCTCAGGTATAGTTGGTTCAGGTGTAGTTGGCTCACGTATAGTCCAATCATCACAATTCTTGCTTATTTTAGCCATTAATTCCTCAGCTTCATCGGGAGTTCTTTTCCTAAAAACACAACCAGCACAACTATCCAGGTATGTCCTAAATTCATCAATTAGTCCATTATAATATATATCAAGAAGTTCATTTTTAGCTACTGGATATCCAGGCTATGCTTTAATTAAAGAACAAAACCTTGCCCATGATTCAGGCAATTTCTCTCCTTCTCCCTACTTAAAATCAAAGAGTTTCTGCAAAACAGCATGTTGAGCACTAGCAAGGAAATATTTCCGAAATAAAATATTAACCAAGCCAATAGGACTATCAATAGATCAAGGAGATAAATTATTAAACCAAGCTTTAGCTTCACCTTTCAATTAAAAGGGAAATTTTGGCAACAAAGTAGGTGCATTTCTTAATATCATCAGAAAATAAGCCACTCAAAGTAAAGAGCTCATTCATATGTGCCACAACACTTTCATTTTCAGTACCACAAAAAGGTTCTTTCTCAACAATAGTTATATAAGATAAATCAAGAGAGAAAACATAATCCTTATCTTTAATGTTTATGGGAGATGTGGCAAACTTATCATCGGGAGATTATTTATATCTAACAACACGTCTCTCAAGAAGATTCTAAATAGCACTTGCACCTCTAGTGTTTTGACATTCATAAATAAATTCATCACTAATTTCAATATAATCTTCATCAAGATCATCACTAGGATACCCTCTAGACTCAGGTGAACTAACATGTGTAGCAATATTTTCATTAGGAGTTTTAGTGTTTCCCATTATAGTTCTAGCAATTGTAGCATCTAGGAAAGGACCTAATGAACCACTCTAATCAAGCACAGTAGAAGCATCATCAAAATTATCAGAAGCATTTTCAGATTCAGCAGACGTAGCAGTATGTATAACATGTGTATGTGGTGGTGTAAGAAGCTTACTCATCACATGGTGAATCAAAAGCAGCAGAGGTGTTCAGAGTTGTACCTCTTCTTGTAGTGCATGGCAATATAGGAACTTTTCCATCACGAGTTTTACCCATGATGAATGGATAGCAGCGACCAATAATAATTCCAAGTGAACTTATAAATAAAGCTATGCTCGCCAACAACAGCGCCAGAAAATAGTCTTGATGACCCACAAGTATAGGGGATCACAACAGTCTTCGAGGGAAGTAAAGCCCAAATTTATTGATTCAACACAAGGGGAGCCAAAGAATATTTATAAGCCTTAACAGAGGAGTTGTGAATTCAGCTGCATCTCGAAACAGTCTTCCTCGCAATAGTTTTCAGTAGCAATAGTTTTATAATAGAAGTAGCAAAATAACAGTAGCATTAAAATAAGGACAACGATAGCAATTTTAATAAACAACAGGATTAAAATGCGGTAGGCATAGGGATGGATGGACGGGCGCTGCATGGACAAGATAATTCATGTAATAATCAAGACAAAGGAATTTGTAGATAATAAAGATAAAGCATCTAAGTACTACATAACCATAGGCATGTGTTCTGTATATAGTCGTGCGTGCTCGCAATGAGAAACTTGCACAACATATTTTGTCCTGCCAGCCCGTTTGCAGTGGGGCCTCAAGGAAATCTACTGGCAATTAAGGTTCTCCTTTTAATAGAGCACCAGAGCAAAGCATTAACACTCCATGAACAAACGTGATACTCACATCATAGACATACCCTCCGGTTATCCCAATTGCTGTTACTTGGGGGCCTCGGGTTCCGGACAACGATATGTGTACACAACTTGCAGGTAAGATCACAAACAATAATATCATCATGAATCAATAACATGTTCAGATATGAGATCATGACACTCGAGCCCTAGTGACAAGCATTAAGCACAACAAGTTGCAGCAATGTCAAAAAGCACTAACAATAGATACTAGGCACCATGCCCTAACAATCTTATGCAATTACATGAGCGATCATATCCAATCTCTACCATCCCCATAACCTAATGCGGAATTACTCTTACATCGATGGGGGAATCATGGATGGTTGATGGAGAGGCGTCGGTGATGATTGATGGCGATGTTCTCCTCCAATTCCCCATCTCGGCAGGGTGCCAGAACAAAGTTTTTGGTTCCGGATCGCGGTTTCTGGTGGTGGCGGCGCAGCGGAACCCTATCTGGAAAAAACGTCGAACCTCCCCTATGTTTTTAGGTCATTGGGTATATGTAGGCGAAAGGAGAGGTCGAGTCGGAGCCTGGGGTGTCCACACCATGCCCAGGCGCCGTCAGGCCTGGCCCGCGCCTGGGGGTGGTGTGAGCCCCTCGGGTCTTTGCTCCCCTCCGTCTTTGGGCTCGGTGAGTCTTCTGGAAAATAAGGATTTTTTTCATATTTTCTGGGATTTATCTTGAAAGTTGATTTTCTACACAAAAACGAGATACTAGAGCAATTCTGCTGAAAACAGCGTTAGTCCGTGTTAGTTATATCCAAATTATATAAATTAGAGGAGAAACAATAGCAAAAATATTCGAAAAAGTAGATATGTTTTGAACATATCACCGGTTCATCTCTATTCCTCCTCGACTCATGCCTTAGCCCCCGACGGCAGACATGCCACATGCTAGTGCGCAAGAACAGGCCGAAAATCACTTCTCAAGTCTCCATAATCTACTCGGTCTGTTTATCCTAGACTGCTAGTATGCTAAGGTGTGATTTGCTATCCCTAAGTTTTTGAGTATGTATTTAGTAAGTTTCGAGGCAGGTATTCGAATTAGATGTGTCAGCTTCTAGGATATCTCAAAGTCGTGATGGTATTTCTAGAGGGGTGCATTAATTTGTCCTTTTGTTGTCAATTACTTAATTAGATATTTATTATTTTGTTAACTGTAGCAATGTACCTTACCATAGGAAATTTTGGTTGCTATATAGTAGAATTTTTTTGTACAATTAGTTAGCACCCCCTTTATGCGTTTCCGGCTCCGCCACTGATTTGTGTCAACGCCTTGGCTAGCCAGCGGCGGCAAAATCCTGCCAAAAAATTGGCACACCCGATTTGGCAGGGCTTGCATGGGCGCAATCCAAAAATGCCCTAAACCTTGCCGTTTCCATCAACGAAAAAAATAGTTCCTGAATAGGAGAGCTTGATTGGCAGTATACATGCATGTGAGAAGCAGTGCTGGGATGTGGTGGCAAAGCATCCGCAGAAGCAGTGCAACCAGCTATACAATGCAAAGTGCGAGTGTGCCGGGGCTCTAGCCGATCTGCATGGAGCTTGTCTCTCTGACCTGGTGCTTAGTAAGGTTCTTTCCTAAGCACCTGGACTGAGCAACAGGCGCATCCCCGGTAAGTGAAGGTCACGAAGGTCAGTTATGTGACAGCTAGGTGTAATAAAATGTAGGACTCTTTCGTTTTAAATATATATATTAAAACAACAATGTCCTTTGTAACCTTACAGCTTCCTATGAAGGTTTTAGTATATGTGGGTTAGCTGCAAGTATCAAACATAGACTTATTGTCATGTGAAAAGTTTGTGATCCGTGGTTTAGGAGTGTTTATTGTGTATCTATTTATATGCCGAATCATCTAAATGTGTCCCCTGGTGTATGCTATTCCCAACCTAGAAATATTTTACTTGATCCATTTATATGTAGAAATTGATACCAACAAAATAATATATTTCTTCCAACGGCAAGAAAATAACCCTAAACATATCTAAATGTGATGTATGCTGTTCTATTGGTAGTGGCGGAGAGGGAGAATTATAAGAGAATACAGAGAAGAACAAAATCTAGGCTATAAAATCTTCATGAACGATCGTCATGTCCATCCAGTTCGAAGTCTCGAATGTCAAGTTCATAGAGGGACCTGTTTTAAGTCATGCAAAACGAGAGCTCTTTCTATGTCGCACAAAACACAACAAAAATAGAAAACTAAATCAATTTATTCTGTAATTCAATGTGATGCATTGGTACACGAAACCTGTAGTAAATTCAATGAAAATAAGGGAAGTTTTGTGTTTCAACCGGTTGAATCGTGCCATCAATAAGAGGGATTTGATGCCCTACTGATCTAAGTGTCGCAGTGTAAGACCCTCGGATCGCCGCTATGAAAGTTTTAGCTATTGCAGCCAAATCCGCAAAGAAATGATTCAAAGGTGTCCACCATGCACTTTCGTGCGGGTGGAAAACGAAGTAATACCATTACACAATAGGCCACGATGGAACCCACAGAAACATATACATATAATACGACTCTGTGAGTCAAGAATACAGATATCAGTATAAGGATTGAAATCACCTTGAAAATGGTACAACATCCAAGTACGAATAAGAAGCAAATAGGAATAAGAGCCCTAGAGAATAACCAATGATATCCATAACCCTGCCCAGGCCAAGCTGGAAGAATAAGCCTGCTAACAACGTCGATCTCTAACCTACTAAACAAAAGGAGCACTGACAAAGGGCAAAAGAAAAAGAGAGTGGTTAGTACCGAGGCCATTACACAGGGAGACTTAGATTTTGGCGGTCCTCTCCTACATAGGTAAGGTGAACTGATGCTGCAGCGAAGCATGCGCGAAACAACCTATAAAGACTCGATTCATCTAACGGTTATCAGAGAGGGATAATAAAGACCTATTCGGATCAAACCTGATACTATAACCAAGCATATTCATCCTGGTATTCCCTCTTGATACCAAACGAGGAAGTCATATCGAGGGAACTCACACGGTTGGCAATTTTATTCGTTCCATTAAAGTTGTAGCAATTACTAGTAGGGTATGGTAAACATTAGTCATCCTGATATCATAAGCAGTGGGCAGTTTTAGTTAATCATTCCGTTGTAGTTGTAATACTTACTAGTCAGATACATATAGCACGAGACATCCTAATTCCAGCAGTTGTTGGCACTTTTATTTACTCATTATGTTGTAGTGAATCTGATTACTAGACAAGTCAAAGTCAAATTTATAGCACTACTTTAGTTATAGTTGTCTATGATCGAGATACTGTGCTCCAAGTTGTCTATAACCGCGGACACGGCTTTAAGAAAAATTTACCCTACAGGGGGCATAAATATCAACACACGCACGATCAACCTCAGAAAACCCAACAAGGCATCACGACAAAGCAATCACAAGATTCATATAATATTTTAGGGGGCCACCCCACTAAGCTACCCACAACGAAGTTGGACGGCCCCGAGATGGACCCAGAGGTTTGTGACGACGGCTTTAAACGACTGGGAACCCGAAAGTGTGACTGGACTTGTCAATACCGTGAAAATGTGGCACGACGTTTCAAAACAGTACAAAAATAAACACTCTCCATAAGCAACAGTAGTAAATCAAGTAGTAAAGCTTGGCATAAGTACATGATAGTAATAAAGCCCCAAACTTCTTTGTGGCCCCAAGAAATAAGATATGATTCAAGCTCTAGTTAAGGAGATTTATGGTCCCACATGCGAATAGTGCGATAGTCAAGGAATAGGTATCAAGTACTCAGGGTCCTACGGGACACCAGTGAGCGGTTAAAAACCAAATCACATATATTGCCCAATGGTGCCTCTGTATTAGTTATAACTATTCTCAGCATTGTAATATCAAGTTTTATTTAAAGTCATGATCATCTTTAACATAAATGGCAACCTTCCACCAACTATGGAACACCGACGACACAAAGCAACACCTATGCAAGAAGCTACGACTCGCAAGGCCGGCTATATACCAAACAACAAGGAATAGGAGGTGTCCATGGCAATATAGGCTGCAAGGAATATAAAGTGGTACATAATATAAAGCATCGCAACATAGATAGCAATAAATCAACATGAGGAAGTAAAGACTAGAAATGTAAAATAGGTAGAAAGGGGGAGAATGCTCGCGTGGGAAACACGACCAAAGGTTCATCCAAAGATTAGGTCAACACTCACATCAACTTATCGGCCTAATCCGTGAAGAAGCAAAGAACTAGAAGAAACACCGGACACACTATTTAATACGACAGAAGATCGGGCATGATGCATGTATGGGGTATGACATGGCAAAGATGCGATGCAATTAGGCAATATTAAGCAGAACCGGGTCACAACATTTAATTAGAAGGTTCATGTTGTTTAGCTACCCCGCATTTTAAATATTGTCTTAACAAGGCAAAATTATGTCATTTGTTCGCTACACAAATTTAAATGGGGATAATATAAGACTAGAAAAGCCGCATATGGTCTCCATATTTAATTATTAAGTGAATCGGCTAAAAGGCCCCAAACCACACAATATGTATGCAACATGAACAATTTAATATGCAACAAGTGAAATATCATATATTATAAAATAGGGGTCTCAGACAGAGGGTCACATATGGGTTCGGCGAACTTGGGGTTCCGAGGTGTTCGGGTTTGGTCTTCAGGGTCCGGGATAGAGAACTTGGCAGCATCCTGGTGTCTTCGGATCAGGGTTCTCGGCGTCCGTGAAGAACACGAAGTCGTTGCCAGGATTCGGTTTCCAAAGTCTATGAAGAAGAACATGCGTCCTGAAAACAGAGTTCTTCTAGTTTGGTCTTCGGAATATCTTGCGATAAGTTAACTTGGCTTGGGCGAATGAGACCACGACACTGGAGACGAAAAGCTTGGCAGAAGCGGAGTCCGAATGATGCGGTTGTCGGCGGAACATGTTGTAGATGAGCTTGCCAAAAGGAGTCATGATTCGACATAGTTCACGTGCACATAAATTAGCGTCGGTAGCCGAACAAGGGCACTAGCACACAAGCATGCTCATACACACATGCATAGGGGCTTACAAAGACGAGCCAGGCTCCGGGACGAGGCGGGAAATAGCTCATGGCAAGCGACGAGGACGGCCGCGGACGCAAGGAGGCGCATGAGGCTGAGATGCAGGGAGGTGGCGGGGAAGGAGGTCCTATAAGCGTGCAAGGAGGATCTCCGGATGGGAGGTGCCGGTGAGGCACAGGCGGCCTAGGCAACAAAAACTGGGAGAGGGCAACCAGAGAAGAGTACGAGGTCAAGGAAGGCGGCGGCAGATCGGGGCTCGCTAGTGGAGGGCTCTGGAGGTGGCCGCCTAACCAAGGGCGATGTAGGACGGGCTTGGCGCGCTTGGAAGAAGGGGGTGGAGGCTCCAAGGAGAGGGCATGACGGGAAAGGAGCAGGGCGAGGCGCTGGAGGTTGCCAGTGTTTGTTGTCCAAGACGATGGCGGCGACGAGGGTCAGCCCGATGCAGGAGGAGATAGGTCCGAAGAGCTCGGCGGCGGGGAGGGGCTGACCTAGACAGGCACCGGTGAGGAAGGGTGGCCGGCGAGGGGCTACGCAGGAGGAGAGCGGTGGAGGGGATGTACTGGCGGCTGTGGTTGCTTGAGGAAGGAGGGTGTTTAAGAGAGGAAGGAGAGCGCCGGGGTGGGGAATCATGCGAAAGGGCGGGCTCACAGGGATCGAGCGAGGGGTGGACACGGTCGCATCGAGGGGTGGGGCCAGGGTGTCGTGGCCGATGCGTCGTGTGGTACGTGTGTTTGCGATCGGGCCACATTGCGTCGTGTGGCCGCTCGATTCGTGTGACGGCTACCAGAGAGGGTTAAGAAAGACCTATTCGGATTGAACCTGATACTATCATCAAGCATACCCATCCTGGTATTCCCCCTCGAGACCAAACGAGGAAGTCATACCGAGGGAACTCACATGGTTGGCAATTTTATTCATTCCATTAAAGTTGCAGCAATTACTAGTAAGGTATGGTAAACATTAGTCATCCTGATATCATCAGCACTGGGTAGTTTTAGTTAATTATTCCGTTGTAGTTGCAATACTTACTAGTTAGATACATATAGCATGAGGCATCCCAATTCTAGAAGTTGTTGGCACTTTTATTTACTCATTCTGTTGTAGTGAATCTGATTACTAGACAAGTCAAAGTCAAATTTATAGCACTACTTTAGTTATAGTTGTCTATGATCGAGATACTATGCTTCAAGTCGTCCATAACCGCAAACACGGCTTTCAGAAAGATTTACCCTGCAGGGCGCACAAATAGCAACACACGCACGATCAACCTCGGAAAAACTAAATGGAAACCCACCGAGGCATCACGACAAAGAAATCACAAGATTCATATAATATTTCAGGGGGCCACCCACTAAGCTACCCGCGACGAAGTTGGTCGGCTCCGAGACGGACCCAGAGGTTTGTGACGATGGCTATAAAATACTAGGAACCTGAAAGTGTGAACGGACTTGTCAATACCGTGAAAACGTGGCACGGGGTTCCAAAATAGTACAGAAGTAAACGCTCTCCATGAGCACTAGTAGTAAATAAAGTATTAAAGCATGGCATAAATACATGTTAGTAATAAAGTCCCAAACTACTTTGTAGCCACAAGAAATAAGATATGATTCAAGCTCTAGCTAAGGGGATTGATGGTCCCACATGCGGATAGTGTGATAGTTAAGGGACATGTATCAAGTACTCTGTGTCCTATGGGACACCAGTGAGCGGTTAAAAACCATATCACATCTATTTCCCACTGGTGCCTCTGCATGAGTTTTAACTATTCCTAGCATTTTAATATCAAGTTGTATTTAAAGTTGTGATCATTTTCAACATAAAGCATATGAAAACCTTCCAACAACTATGGAACACCGACGACACGAAGCAACACCTATGCAAGCACCTATGACTCACAAGGCCGACTATCTACCAAACAACAGGGAATAGGAGGTGTCCATGGCAATATAGGCTGCAAGGGATATAAAGTGGTATGTAATCATCGCAACACAAATAGAAATAGATCAACAGGAGGAAGTAAAGACTAAAAATGTAAAATAGGTAGAAAGGGGGAGAATGCTTGCCTGGGGAACACTACCAAAGGTTTGTCCAAAGATCGGATTGACACTCGCATCAACTTATCAACCTAATCCGTGAAGAATCAACGCACTATAAGGAACACCAGATGTACTATTTAATACTACGACAGAAGATCGGGCATGATGCATGTATGAGGTATGACATGTTAAAGATGCGATGCAATTAGGCAATATTAAGCGGAACCGGGTTCCGACATTTAATTAGAAGGTTCATGTTGTTTAGATACCCCGCATTTTAAATGTTGTCTTAACACGGCAAAATTATGTCATCGGTTCGCTACACAAATTTAAATGGGGATAATATAAGACTAGAAAAGCCGCATATTGTCACTACCCGGGATCAGGGATAGACAAATACCAGATCCTTATGTGATATAAGCTTAACCTAAATTCCGAAGTGCGCAGGGAAATATCGGTAGCATTACAGAACATACAAACCATATATTAATAAGGTAAACTCTTAACAGAGTTACAACCAGTCATATAAGCCAGGGGTCATAGACCCATCATTACATCAAACAACGGAAGCAAACAAGTTTTCTAAACAACAAACTTAGCAAAGGGCCTAAGAGGCCTTAAACAGAAGTAGCGACCCTTCCATAGATCCTAGGCTCCTGCCCGGGAACCCCGACTACTCGTCGACTTCGACGTAGAAACCACCTTGAGTTGGAGTAGCTTCATCTGTAGAAAAACATCAACGAAGCAAGGCTGAGTACAAGGTGTACTCCTCAAGACTTATGGATAATGGAGTTATTTCGCATAAAGCCATCTTTTATTTTCGAAACAAGAGGGATAAGAAGCTCGTCTAGTCAGATCATTTTCAAAAGAAGATAAGAAGAGTACAACTCTAGATCTTAGAAGTCATCTTCGGTATCCACCAAGTATCATCCTCAACTGAACCTCTCTTCCCAGACTACCCCCTCAAACAACCCCGAGGAAGTACTACGGATCTCACATTAGTTGACCAAGTTTTATCATTCGGTTATAGTTCTCTATGATCTTCACATCCGTTCCCAAGTTGTCCATAACAGTGGACACGACTTTTCCAAAAGACTAATAACCCTGCAGGGGTGCACAACTTTACCCACACGTACCAACCGATTCTTAATGCCATATTATTAGCCCTCTTCCTTGGAAGGCCGGCAGAGAGTGGTTGACCACGACCTTTACCTTGCTTTCGCCGAGACCATGAGTCACGCACTAAGGAGATGCCGCCGTAATGGGCCGAGTCCCAAAGCCGGTCCCTAATGATGTGTGCGGGGTTCAAGATTGCGGATGCTGGGCATCTCTTGTTCCTGGCCATGCTTACCTACCTTTTATGAATACACCTCCTTCACCTCCATTCAAGAACAACCAAGATGCGTATGTCGAATGGAAAGTCCGAACTATGTGACTCACGGAATCTACTAGGCAAGTTAGTTGGTCGAGGGGGTTTCCAGGCCCCCATGTGGTTCTACGCTCGTCTTGGTTCAAGAGGCAAGAACATCGACTCCTAGGGGTGGCAAGTATGGGACTGCAAAAACCACAACCCACGTGGCCACCCATACAAGCCTTAGCATGTTTAGTATTCATCTCTGATCACATCACATCATCCTACCATACTAGGTTCATTCGCATCTCCAGTGCATCATCTGAATGATCATCTTCAGACCACTAAGCATGGCTAAGCTTGACTAAACTGTGGCACTAGCGATGCTCATAAGACAAACCCTAGTTATGCTAGGAGCAGTGGATCAGGTATTTAGTTCACAAAGGAAAACATGCATCAGATAGGATTACTCTATCTACTGATAAAAGACCGTTGAACCGAATGCATTTGGCGAGAATGAAATGCTTTGTAAATGTTGGATTCATATGTATGAGCGGGGCTTCGCTTGCCTTATCCGTTGTTGGACTGGTACTGCTCTTCGGTGGCGTTGACTTCAGCCTCGGGTTCGGTTCCTATTCGCAACAGCCAATCACCGGAAAAGAGAAAGCAACATTCAACACATGGCATGTGCAATGCTCATACAATATGGATGATATGACAAGTTAAATAGTGTTAGAATGAACCCTAGAACATGCTTGGTCATTTTAAACGGGGTCCGAGAGGTCCAAACCCTAGAATAGGGGGATCCTCGAAATAACCTGTGGTGTTCAGTTGGTTCTTCTAATTAAACTTTCCATCAACGTTGGTTAACAATGTATGATTATAGCTTAGTTAGATAGGTTTCATTTTTCTAATCATTTTGGTATATTATTTGTATTTTTCTGATTTATAATGAATTAGTTATGAATTTCTCCAATTTTAATTAATTTTAAATAATTTTTGGAATAATTAATTTAATTTCCAAGTTGGGCCCACATGTCAGATATTTAACAATTTCAGAAAACATTTAAGAAAAGATCAAATGTCTTACAGGTATGGCCCACCTGTCAGGGATTTATTAATTATAGAAAATATTTACAGAAATTATTAAAAAAGAAGAAGAAAAGAAATATGACACCAGCATGACATCATGCTGATGTCATCAATGGTGATGCTTCTAGGTCGAGGTCGAATCCAGCGATTCCGAGCGCGCCTGTATGCGTGGTTGGGCGCATTGGATGTGGGCTGAAGCGCTGAGCAAGATAGCGGCGGCGCCGCTCCTTCTTGGTCACCGGAGCGTCGCCTCCGACGAGCTCCAGCGGCGACGGCATCGGACACACGCAGGGAAGGCAGTACAGGAGGAGAGAGAGAACGGAGGGCACCGCGAGGATCAGCAGCTCACCAGGAACACGGCAGAGGTGGTGGTGAGGCCGGGCGAGCTCGGGAACGGCGGGGACCGATGGAGACTGACGGCGGCCGGAGCTTTCGATATAGGTGATTGAGGTCACACGCAAGGGGGAAAAGTGTCTAGGGGGTGAGAGTCGAGCACAGTGGTTGTAGTGGTGGCGTTGGGTAAGGCTAGGGTGGCCGGAGACGGCGACGGCGAGAGGTTATTGACAAACTAGGGTTTGTCCATGGCGCTGCAGCGAGAGAGAGATAGGGAAGTGGGGGCCTAGGGTTCGTCCAGCGGTGGCGTCGAGCACTTATAGAGTTCCGGGGGCGACGGCATCGATCTTGATGCGATCTCCGGTGGCGGACGGCGACGGCGGCGACACGGAGCTCCTTGCTCATCGTCGTTGATGAAGACGAAGAAGGAAAGGAGGCCAAAGGGGTATCAGGCGAGAGGTGGGCCGTGCGGGGCTACTGCTGGGCTGGGGGTTGCACTGGCTACTACACGCGAGCGGTAGGGAGAGAGGGGAGGAGAGGTGGGCTCGGCCCAGATAGGTTAGAAACTTGTTTTTATTTCCAGAAAACATTTTCTATTTCGTTTTTCTGATTTCCTTTTGTATTTTCAATTCAAACTCTGTTTTGAGTATTTCCAAAGTACTAGAGTTTGTCTAAACATAATAAGATAATGTGGAACCCCCTTTTATTCATTTTGGGTTCCATTCTTTGATAGTTTTCAAAATATGAAAACCATTTGAATGGTTTTTGAGAGGGAAATAACTAGGGTTTTGTTTATTCTTATTTTATTAAACCCAATGCAAGTGTTATGCATGCATGCAATTCTCAAACATGTCTTTATTAATATTACACAAAAGGTGGCATGTTACACATATGGTCTCCATATTTAATTATTAAGTGAATCGGCTAAAAGGCCCCCAACCACACAATATGTATGCAACATGAACAATTTAATATGGAACAAGTGAAATATCATATATTATAAAATAGGGGTCTCAGACAGAGGGTCACACATGGGTTCGGCGAACTTGGGATTCCGAGGTGTTCGGGTTTGGTCTTCACGGTCCAGGGTAGAGAACTTGGCAGCATCCTGGGGTCTTCGGGTCAGGGGTCTCGGCGTCCGTGAAGAAGAACGCAAAGCTGGTGCCGGGATTCATTTTCCAGAGTCTATGAAAAAGAACACGCGTCCCATAAATGGAGTTCTTCGAGTTCGGTCCTTGGAAGATCTTGCGGTAAGATAACTTGGCTTGGTCAAACCAGATAACGACACCTGATGTGAAGAGCTTGGCAAAAGCGGAGTCCGAACGATGTAGTTGTCGGAGGAACATGTTGTAGATGAGATTGCCAAAAGGATTCATGATTAGACATAGTGCACATGCACAGAAATTGGCGTCGGTAGCCGAACAAGTGCACTAGCACACAAGCATGCTTACACACGTTCGTCGCTGCCACCATCCTGGACAACAAATACTGACGACTTCCAACGCCTCACCCCGCTCATTCCCCGGAGTGCCCTCTCCATGGAGCTGCCACCCCTTGTTCCCCAGTGCACCAAGCCTGTCCCGCGTCGCCCTAGTCGCGCGGCCGCCGCCAGAGCCCTCCACCAGCGATCCCCGAGATGTCGCCGCCTTCCTCAGCCTCGTTCTCTTCTCTGGTCGCCCTCGCCCAGTTCCTGTCACCCAGGCCGCCTCCGCTTGCGCCTCACTGGCACCTACTAGTAGGAGCCCCTCCTTGCCCGATGGCAAGACCTCCTTGCCCGTCACCTCGCTGCACCTCGGCCGCCTGTGCCTCTTTGCTTCCGGGGTCGTCCTCGTTCCGCGCCGTATCCTGCCTCGTCTCAGAGCCCAACTCCTCTTTGCAAGCCCCTCTGCATGTGGGGTCAGCCTAATGTATGAGGAGACGGGGTCGATGAGCTCGGTGGCAGGGACGGGCCGATGGTGACGGACACAGGTCAGTAAGGGTGGCCGTTGAGGGACTGCGCGGGAGGAGAGCGGTGGCGGGGATGTACTGGAGGCGTGATACGTCATAAATGTATCTATAATTTTTTATGTTCCATGCTTGTTTAGTATCAACTTTGGTATGTTTTGTCTACACTTTGAGGTATTTTTATACATATTCTGGGACTAACCTATTAACAAGATGCCATAGTTCCAGTTGCTTGGTTTCAGAAAAGCTAGTAAGGAAATATTCTCGGAATTGGACGAGACAACAGCCAAAGGCAATATTTCACCGAGACGAACAAAGAGACCGAAGGGCAACCGGAGGGGCGCCACAGGGTGGCCACACCCCCACGCATGGGCCCACTCTAGGCTGCGCCTGGGCAGGTTGTGGGCCCCCTAGCCGCCCTCCTTCCTCGCCTCTTCGCCTATTTAAGCCCCCCGATGCCAAAACCCTAAGTACCCGATCAAATCTCCACAAAACAGTCCGTAGCCGTCGCCATCATCATCTCTAGATCGGGGGGATCGGAAGCTCTTCCCGGCACCCTTTCGGAGGGGAGAGATCATCCTGGAGGCCTTCTTCATCACCATGCTAGCCTCCGGTATGATGCGTGAGTAGTTCCACCTTAGACTATGGGTCCATACAATAGCTAGATGGTTGTTTCTCCTCCTTTGTGCTATCATGTTTAGATCTTGTGAGCTCCATTCATGATCAAGATCATCTGTTTGTAATCATGCATGTTGTGTATGTGGGGATCCGATGGATATTGAGATTACTATGTCAGATTGATTAATGATTCTATCTTATTGATTCTATCATGTCTGTGTTGTTTGAGATCTTGCATGCGCTCCGTGTCTAGTAGCTATCTTGGCCAAGTAGATGCTAGTGACTCCAAGAGGGAGTATTTATGCTCGATAGTGGGTTCATGCCTCTATTGA
This sequence comes from Avena sativa, assembly GCA_916181665.1. Classification (NCBI taxonomy): domain Eukaryota; kingdom Viridiplantae; phylum Streptophyta; class Magnoliopsida; order Poales; family Poaceae; genus Avena; species Avena sativa. Next base: position 351,972,535 of record OV702294.1, on the reverse strand, counting down.
ATCTGGGGAAGTGACAGAAATATCTAAGTTTGTAGATGTGTTGTTGCTACTAGGGAGATAATAACAATATCTTGTTCATGGAACAATTGTATTGTTTACTTTACACACATTGCTTAAAGCAGTTATCCGTTGCTTGCAACTTAATAACGGAGGGGTTCGGATGATAACCTGAAGGTGGGTTACTAGTCATAGATGCAGTTGGATGACGGTCTATGTATATTGTTGTAATGCCCAATCAAATCTCATCGAATGATGAAAGTCTAGTATTGCATTGTTATGCCTTGCTCAGTCCTATCAATTGCCCCGTTGTTATTTGTTTACCCAGCATGTTATGTTGTTTATCTTAAGGAGAACACCTCTAGTGAATTGTGGACCCCGGTCCAATATTTACCATTGATACATCATCCACTGTTACTGTTTACTTTCTCGAAGCCACCATTACCTTCCACACCATACGTTTAATCCTTTGTTTTCAGGAAACCGATGAGATTGACAACCTCATTGTTCGTTGCGGCAAAGTCTTGTGTTTGTGTTGTGCAGGTTCCAAGTTGTTAGCAACACCTTGGAGTCATTTCCTTCCTCGTACTAGTTCCATAAACTTGGTTTCTAACTAAGGGAAGACTTACTGCTGTGCTCATCATATCTTCCTCTTGTGGTTTCCCAACGAAGCTCTACAGTGATCTGAGTCGCATCAAGACGTTTTCGGGCGTCGTTGCCGGGGAGTTAAGGATAGATTCACAAGGGGAGTCCTTCACAACCATTCTCTTTACTTTGTTTTTGTTTTGCTTAGTTTCTTTTTCTTTGTTTTGCTTGCTTATTTTTATCAAAAATTCCAAAAAAATTAGTTTCGTTTGGTTTGCTTTTTCTTATATAAAATATAAAAAATTAGTTCCTACTATAGTTGTTGGTCTCTTATTGCCTTGCGTTGTCATGCTTTCTGTCAATGGTTGGTTTCTTTGAAACTAGTTCTTATTGGCAAGGTGGGTTCATGGAAGAACAAAAATATTATTATAAGGAACTGCGCTTGTCACAAAAAGGGAAACACTTATGGGAATAAAATGATAAATTGAATACCATTGTTAGAAACGTGTGCTCTACTTATAGTGTTACTTATTTCTTTGATAAATCTTGTTGCCGTAGGAGGTATAAAAACCTCCCTTTTTAATGTGAGTATAATGATAATGTTAGCATATCTTCTTATGTTAAAGGAAATTATGACTTTTATGATGTTGAAAAAATTGAAGAATTTATTGCTTGGAAGGGTGCATTTGAACTTGCTAGTTTGCTTGAAAATACTGATGATTCACCTTATAAATATGAGGTTTATGCTATACTTAAATTTTGCTTTGATAATTGTAAGGAAGAAAATGGCTATATTCCTGAATATATTAATAGATTCTTTCCACCAACGGAAGAGACGAATGCCTTGCAAGAGCCTATGGAAGAAGAAATTGCTGAAACTGAAAGCTCATTAGATGAAAAAGAGGAGGAGAGCGATGAACAAAAGGAGGAAGAATGGATTAGCTAACCATACCTACCTTCTAATGAGAGTAACTCTTTATCCCTTACATTATTTGATTGTCCCCCATGCTTACCAAAGGAGGACGAATGTTATGTTCTTGTTTATCCTTTTGAAATATCTACTTTCGGTAAAACCTGTGATAATAATTGTGCTCCTATTATCTATGATAATCCATACTATTTTGATAAATCTTATGATAATCCTTTATTTGCGCCTAATTTTGAAATGCATGGTACTAAAGAGTTTTCCTTAGAAAATGTTTATGATAAAGCTCTAGATGATGGTCCTATATTGGTTGATAATATTAATAGTACTATTATTGAAAATGAGATTGGAGAGGTCTTGACTTTATCTTGTAACCCCATACCTCTTGAGAATGATCAGTCATCTTGTTATAAAATTGTTAAAATTGGGTTTAAAGGTTTTAATCCCACTATTTTTGATCTTGATAAAAATTATGTGTTTGTAGATCAAGACAAGCATACTTTATGTGATAGTTATATTGTTGAGTTTATTCATGAGGCTACTGAAAATTATTATGAGAGGGGAAAATATGGTTGTAGAAATTTTCATGGTACTGAAACACCTCTCTATGTGCTGAAAGTTTTGAAGTTACTCTTGTTTTATCTTCCTATACATATCACTTTGTTCTTTGTGAATTTATTTGCGTACAAGATTCCTATGCATAGGAAGTGGGTTAGACTTAAACTTGTTTTGAATTTGCTTCTTGATGCTCTCTTTTACTTCAATTCATATTTCTTATGTGAGCATCTTTCTATGCCTAACTTAAAGGCATTAAAGAAAAGTACTTCTTGGGAGATATCCCAATAGTTTTCTTGAGTCTTGAAAGTTATTAATTCTATAATAACCTCTCCTTATCCTCTTTGTTTGATTTATTGTGCTAAGAATAACCTCTAATGAGAGGGAAGTAAGATTTGGGGAAGTGTTGTCCCGAAACAGAATTTTGTGCTCCACTGTAAACATTCGTGAAAAATCACTATATGTCGCATGGAGCTGTAATTTTCTGAATAAATCCCCCAGGTTGTTTTCTAACTTTATTTAGTTCAACACTTTTTGATTTGAGAAACATAAGGTCTTCGAAAAAATCAGTTTCTACCTGCTGGTCTGTTTTGACAGATTTCTGCCATTATTTGCATTTGTCTTCTATCGATTTCTTTTTGGGTTCTCTTTGGTAAATTGAGATTTTTGAGGGACCTGCTGCAGTAGCTTGTATCTTTAATGAAAGATTTTCTGTTTTAACTAAACCCAGAGGTTTATTATCTTTGGAATGCACTAATGTTGCTAAATAAGATTGTGTGAAGTTTTGTATGAATGAACATTTTTAGGTGTAAGGGAAGAATGATGTAATGAGATGAAGAATGGACAAAATCTCAAGCTTGGGTATGCCACCATGTGTCATCCCAAGAAATATTCAAGAGTTACAAGCGTCAAAGCTTGGGGATGCCCAAGGCATCCCCTTCTTCATCAATAAAAATCTCAGGTCTTTCTAGACACTTCGTTTTTATTGTTTCATGCACAGTTGTGTTTTTCTTGGAGCGTATTAGTTTTTTTTTGGTTTTGATTGATTAGTTTCCTTGAATAAAGTAGTTGGACCCCCGCTTTCGCCATGTTGTTTCAAATAATTTGATTGGTGTTGGAAAGGAGTAGAAAGTTCTTGCTTATAGTAGTACAAAAGGGAGCTTGCTTTGAGTGTGACTTAAACTTTATCATGTCATGCTAGATGTTGTTTTGACCTTATGCTTAGTGATTATTGCTGTAGCATGACTTGTTCCAAACAATTGAGATTGCTTAATGTGCCATGAAAGAATCATGCGTTGTTTGAGCATACAAAAGCATAGTATTGTGGTATTCTCCTTTGATGTTTTGTTGGGGCTGACTTGGAACATGATCACACCATGTTATGACTATGAACCAGTCACCTTAGCCTCTATTATCATTTAGTTTTTGACTTGTGGTACCACTTTATGCTTTGATTAGTAATGTTTTATCGCCCTGCATGATTATGGCCATTATTGCTCTCTTAGTTGGTCGCTCTTAGTCTTTTGCTAGCCTCCACTTGTATAAAGTAAGATCTACTCATGCATACAACTCCCAAGAAACCAAGTTATTCCAAAGAGTCTACTATAAATTCCTATGCATGGTGTGTTACACCATTCCAAGTATATTCTTGTTTTATCTATCTTCCATATTAAACTTGTTATGTGAAAATTAGTGATTAAAGCTCTCACAAACTTGATGGCACACTTTATTTTTCTTGCCCCTAATAAACTTGAACTATTGTGTCATCTATGTTGTATATGCTTGCACTTATAAGTTGGGAATTAGCAGAACCATGCTGTCACGAGGAACGCTTTCAACATTGCACTTGTAAATATCTACCCAGTTGATATCATGCTCTTTTGTTTATGGATGTCGGCGGTGTGAAATAAAAGGGGAGTTTGTAAGTCCATGGAGTTATGTATGTGTGTTAGAGAAACGCCTGGGCCTCTAGCCTAAGCCATGCCTAATCATGGTGGAAACTTGCAGCATCAGCATAGTGAGCAATCTATGAAGCATTCTTCTTATATAAAAAGAGAGAGATAGAAAAGAGGAAAGAAGAGAAAAAAGCACCATTTTCCCATTGTAAATAAGAAGATTGTTGAGATGCTCATTGTCTGCTTGCCTTATCATTTTGATATGGGATAGCTCCTATATCATGGGGAAAGGGGTACCCCGTTGGTGGTTATCTATGATACACATGTACTTACTATGACAAACTTACTAGTAACTAAAGTTGAGTAGCATGAGGAACGACCCTCGTACTCAAGAGACATGAGGAAAGACCCTTATACTTTGTCAAGCATATACTCCATATTTTGTTCACTTTAACCTTAATCACTTCAAGATGATTATGATAGGGGCAATGAGAGCTGAAAGCTAACAAGTACCATAATTTTTGGAAGCTCTTTATGAAACTTGAAATCCCTGCTTCCCTTTGAAGGGCCTTTCTTCCACTTTTATATTGAGTCTCCATCTTCTATCCTTAGGCACCAATTAAGAGAGCATAGTTGTCATTCTTACTTGTATGTGCATTGTCCCAAAACTTATTGATTGATTTATAATGTTGATATTGCTTGCTCTTGAACTATTTGTATCTAGTCACCCTTATGAACTTTAAATGTGTCCTATGCATTTATGTTTTTCTACTCCATGAGGGACAAGCTGAATGCCACTATGCTATGTTTTATATATGTGAAACAAACAAACGTCTTTCAATGCATTGTTATTCATGAATCTTTGTTTGTATCTTTTCATGTTGCAGCATATTTAATATGTCTTAGTGTTAGAACTTCATCTTTAATGCTCATGTTTAGAGTACTTTGATCCTAGATTTCAATGCTTGCAAATGGTTTGATATTGATTGTGATGGTGCATGTCACCTTAAAAATTATTCTTTTTATTACTTACCTACTCGAGGACGAGCAGGAGTTAATCTTGGGGATGCTTGATATGTCATAAATGTATCTATAATTTTTGATGTTCCATGCTTGTTTAGTATCCACTTTGCTATGATTTGTCTACACTTTGAGGTATTTTTATACATTTTCTGGGACTAACATATTAACAAGATGCCACAGTGCCAGTTGCCTGTTTTCTTCTGTTTTTGGTTTCAGAAAAGCTAGTAAGGAAATATTCTCGGAATTGGACGGGACAAAAGCCAAAGTCAATATTTCACCGAGACGAACACAGAGACCGAAGGGCGACTGGAGGGGCGCCATAGGGTGGCCACACCTCCCATACGCGGGCCCACCCTCGGCTGTGCCTGGGCAGGGTGTGGGTCCCCTGGCCGCCCTCCTGCCTTGCCTCTTCGCTTATATAATCCCCTCGATGCCAAAACCCTAAGTACCCTCATATCTCCACAAAACAGTACATAGTCGCCGCCACCATCTTCCCTAGATCGGGGGGGGGGGGTCTGAAGCTCTTCCCGGCACCCATTCATAGGGCAGATATCATCCTAGAGGCCTTCTTCATTACCATGCCAGCCTCCAGTATGATGCTTGAGTAGTTCCACCTTGGACTATGGGTCCATATAGTAGCTAGATGGTTGTTTCTCCTCCTTTGTGCTATCATGTTTAGATCTTGTGAGCTCCGTTCATGATCAAGATCATCTATTTGTAATCATGCATGCTGTGTTTGCAGGGATCCGATAGATATTGAGATTACTATGTCAGATTAATTAATGATTCTATCTTATTGATTCTATCATTTATATGTTGTTTGAGATCTTGCATTCTCTCCGTGTCTAGTAGCTATCTTGGCCAAGTAGATGCTAGTGACTCCAATATGGAGTATTTATGCTCGATAGTGGGTTCATGCCTCTCCTGAATCTGGGGAAGTAACAAAAATCTCTAAGGTTGTAGATGTGCTATTGCTACTAGGGAGAAAACAACAATCTCTTGTTCATGGAACAATTGTATTGTTTACTTTACACACATTCCTTAAATCAGATATCCGTTGCTTACAACTTAATACTGGACGGGGTTCGGATGATAACCTTTAGGTGGATTACTAGTCATAGATGCAGTTGGATGGAGGTCTGTGTATATTGTTGTAATGCCCAATTAAATCTCATAGGATCATGAATGTTTAGTATTGCATTGTTATGCCTTAATCAGTCCTATCAATTGCTCCGCTGTAATTTGTTTACCCAACATGTTATGTTGTTTATCTTAAGGAGGACACCTCTAGTGAACTATGGACCCTGGTCCAATCTTTACCATTGATACATCATCCATTGTTACTGTTTACTTTCTGCAAGCTAGCATTACCTTCCACACCATACATTTAATCCTTTGTTTTCAGCAAACCGGTGAGATTGACAACCTCACTGTTTGTTGGGGCAAAGTCTTGAGTTTGTGTTGTGCAGGTTCCAAGTTGTTAGCAACACCTTGGAGTCGTTTCCTTCCTCCTACTGGTTCGATAACATTGGTTTCTAACTGAAGCAAGACTTACTGTTGTGCTCATCATACCTTCCTCTTGGGGTTTCCCAACGAAGCTCTAAAGTGATCTGAGCCGCATCAAGGTGGAGGTTGCTCGAGGAAGGAGGGTGTTTGAGAGAGGAAGGAGAGCGATGAGGGTGGGGAATCGCGTGGAAGGGCGGGGTCACGCGGATCGAGCGAGGGGTGGACGCGGTCGCATCAAGGGGTGGGGCCAGGGTGCTGTGGCCGCTGCGTCGTGTGGTACATGTGTTTGCGACCGAGCTAAGGTGCGTGTGTACGTGACCGAGTGTGTGGTGTTGATTCTAGTTGGGTCTAGGTGTGCTGGTGTGGGTCGTTGGGTGAGAGAGGCAGGGGTTGGGGTTGCGGGCGTTTTTTCGCGGGGCGCAGGGTGGTGTGCTTGGATGGCGACAAGGTGGGTGGGACTACGCGGGGCAACGCTTGCAGCGCTGCTGCGTGTAGGCGAGGGAGTGGGGTGCGTGCGTAGTGTGGCGGCGGCGCTAGGTGTTAGAGTATCTCCACCCGGGTTCCCAGGACGACGTTCGAAGGGCATTTTTTTGTCCGGATAATGAGTTTTTGCCCAGTCGCGTTCCCAGGACGCTGGTTTCGTCCGGATTTGGCCCAACTTTCATCCAGAGTTCCTAGGACGATCCCGGGGCTCTGAGAACGCACTGGGAACGCCGGACGAAGCAAAAATACTAGTGGGCCAACCTTGTTGGCGACTATAGGCCGAGCTCCTTCCCTTTTCTTCTTCTCCTTCCGACTTTCCTCTCCATTCCCCCCAACTCCCACCAGTTCACCGAGCTCCCGCCAACCATGTCGCCGAAGGGTTTCGTCAAACCCCAATTCACCATCGGCAAACCAGAGGAGAAAAAGATGAGGAAACCGAGAGAACTGACAAAGAGGCCGGAAGTCTTGACCAACACCGAGTGGCTGAACCTTGTCCAGAAGAGGAAGTTCTAGTCGGATGGCCATAGGGAGAGGAAGGACAGAGCGAAATCCATGAAGGAGCTCGCCGAGGCCCATGGTATCGCCAAAGAGAAGGTGATGAAGGCAAAGCAAGCGGTGGCGTCGCGTGTGGCGATGTCACACCCAAGGCCGGTTGTCCCCCCGCAGTATGACGCTCACTTGTGGAGCTAGCCAAGCATCGGCTCGCCGTCCGGGTTCTCGCCAATCTTGCCGGCCGGCTTCCAGGAGAGCCAGGCAAACCCGTGGCAGAGGTACTCATCCTCCATCGATTTTAACGGTGGGTTCAACCTGCACATCAACGTCGACATCAACGTCCCCTACTCTAGGGCGGACTAGGAGCAGGCGGAGCAACGCCGCATTCAGCGCCAGTAGGAGGAGGCCGAGCGCCAGGCCAGGGCGCGCCGTGAGTTCGCCTACCAGGGCACGCCGCTCATCGTCCTTGATGACGACGATGGCGACGCCGACCCGTTGTACCAGCCATGGAGGTGTGGTGATGCAGGATAGAGAAGCTCGCGGCCCCCGCAGCCGCCGAGCGGCGACGACGACGATGGCAAGGCGGACCCCGACTACACCTACTTCTACAGCAACTTCGGCATGTGAAGCGGTGTACGGCGGCCTCGGCATCGGCCTCAGCATAGGCCTTTTTTAAGTTTTTAGTAATTAGCCTAAATGCAGTTTGAATTAGGAATTGTTCGCCCAAATTTGATGTAATATTTATGAATTTTCCCTTTATTAATGAAAACCACCTATATTCGCACAAACTTTGCTGAGTTTAATTCAATTTGGCCAAACCTGGCAACTTGGTCTGGGAACACGAGTGGGAAACTGGGCGTTCCCAAGCCGAAAACTAGTTCCGTCCGGACCTATTTACATATGGATTTCGGCCTGAGAACGCCAACCAATTGGAGGTGCTCTTAGGTGGAGGATTTGGGTGGATCGGGTAGGGCTAGGGTTTGGGAATTTTAGGGTTAGGGTTTTACTAGGGATTTGGGGTGGTAGGTGGTTCGGCCGGATGGGGCTTTTCGCCCGGCCAGCTGGACTTCCTCCCATAAACATTTTTTATAACAATTTCATTTATTTAGTTTTAAAATAAAATATTTTTGTGATTAGTTTTAGACAAACAAAAATATCCGGAAAGACAGGATTTTGATTTGAATAAATAGAGGGGGCATTTTAGAAAACAAAGAGAGGCTTTTAGATAAATAGTTTTAAGGTTAAAAGATGCATGATGTCATGATGATGCACAAAGGAGTAATTAGAAAACGATTTTCTAGTAGATGTTTTACCCGGGGTGCTACATTGGAAGAATACATGCAACTCATATACAACCTGCCCTTATTAATCTCACAGAAACGGCGTGCACTAATGTAGTGGTAGTTGACACAAAAGGCCTTCATTGGCTTCTCTGCACCCACAATACCACAACCTCGCCTGCATAAACATCGTCCAACATCTCATGAATACGAACATCTAAGACAAGCGTGTAGATATTCAAGAGCATAATTTACAGTAGTTCTTTGCAGGCTAGGGTAAAAAGATACAATCGGATATACCTACAGGTGTAAAAGATGAAAATATTAGAAACCCTTCAAATTCTTACAAAGTTCTGTGTAGAGTTATACCTAAGAATTATCCAGTTATAGTACATGCCGTAGTAGAAAACGGACCTTTGGTTCGGGCCATTAGTCCGGGCCATGGTTGAAGCCAGGATTAATGGTCCAAACCAGACAAACCAAACCCCCCAAACCATTTGTCCCGGACCGTTAGATCCCATTTGTACCGGTTTGAGATACAAACCGAGACTAATGGGTCTGGAGCCTGTTGCGCGCTGCGGGCACCCCCATTAGTCCCTGTTTGTATCTCAAACCGGGACAAATGGGGTGGTCCTATATATATGGCATAACCCTACCCCTCACTCCTGTTTTTTTCCTAGTGGGAGGTGGTATAGGTTTGTGTCCTTTTTTTCATATGCACTAGAGGTGTTCGGTAAAATGCCCGTTAGAGGGATGCACCTTGAGTTCACAAGACAAACATGATATGAGGTGCTCGAGCCACACTTAAGTTTTCGCATCTTTGTTTCCAAGTGTCCTAAAAGGTTAGCAACTATTTTCTCATTATTAGACCGCGTGGTACTAATTTTAGCATCGTGATTGCATTTGATATATAGTTGTATGATTCAGGTGAGCGATCCATGGATGTATGGTGACCGACGCTCTAGAACTTACAGAGAAGGCATAAGTTCTTTTCGCCTTGTGGCCAAGGCGAACAAGCGGCAGGATGGTTTTATGTGTTGTCTATGTGCTGAATGTCATAATGAGCAGGTTCACACTTCCTCGAGAGTCATTCAGAGCCATCTGCTTCGGTCGGATTTCATTTCTGGCTATAATGTTTGGACCAAGAACAGAGAAAGATGGGTTATGATGGAAGACGTCGATGAAGAAGAGATGGTTCATGACAACTACTGATCTATGTTTGCTGAATACACTAATCCCGCAATGGAAGACAATGAAGAAGAAGTAGGTGAAGAACATGCACCATATGAGCCCACTGATGATCTTGGTCTGGTCATTTCTGATGCAAAGCGAGGATGTGACACAGAAAAGGAGAGGTTACAGTTCGAGCAGATGTTACAAGACCACAAAAATTTCTTGTACCCAACTTGTGAAGATGGCCAGAAGAAGATACATGGATGCCCTAATGACTGTATCCTCTACAGCGGTGAGAAGTACGAGAATATAGATAAATGCCTGGTATGTACTACATTGCGGTATAAGATAAGAAAAGATGACCTTGGTGATGTTGAGGGCGAGACACCTAGAAAGAGGGTTCCTGCCAAGGTGATGTGCTATGCTCCTAGAATAATATGGTTGAAACGTTTGTTCAGAAACAAAGAGCATGCCAAGTAGTTGCGATGGCACATGGAAGACCATAAGAAAGACGGGATATTGAGGCTGCCATCGACTAAATCGACGCCATCGATGTACTCGACGCCGCTAGGCTACTGAAATATCCGGCCGCCATCGCCATCGCGCCTCCCCACGCCGCCCGACACCGCCACGCCAGTTGCCACCGCGACCGCACCTCCCCGCGCCTCTCTCCGCTTGCGCCGCCCTCCCCGCGCCTCTCTCGTGGCACAATGCGGACTTTGATGGGGATCAAATGGCTGTTCATCTACCTTTATCCTTGGAAGCTCAGGCGGAAGCCCATTTACTTATGTTTTCTCATATGAATCTCTTATCTCCCGCTATTGGAGATCCTATTTGCCCGGCCGCCACCATCGTGCCTTCCCCGCCACCGCCACTACCATCGCCACCGCCACCGCCACCCACTTCCTCCTAGGTAATTAGTTAGTTGTTAATTTTTATTAGTTAGGTATTTTAGTTAGTTGATAATTATTAGTTAGGTATATAATTGATAATTATAGTTATATAGGTATATATAGTTGATAACTATAGTTATATAGTTGATAATTATAGTTATATATTTGATAATTACAGTTGATAGAAATAATATTATATAGTTGATAATTATAGTTGATAAATATTGTATAGTTGATAATTATATAGGTATATAGTTGATAAATATTATATAGGTATGTATAAATAATATTATATATAAATAATATTTTAGAAATAATATTATAGAAATAATATTATATAGAAATATGTATATAGAAATATGTATATAGAAATATTATTTGTATAGAAATATGTATATAGAAATATTTTGTAAGGAAATATTATTGCATTTAAATATTATTTTGCATATAAATAATTTTTTCATTTAAATATTTGTGTATAAAAATATGTTTTGCTATGTTCAAATAATTTGTGCATTTTGCAATAATATTGTGTGCATCTCGCATTTTGCAGAAACTATGGATCAACCTAGTCCAATCCGTAGAGACCTAGCACAAAAAGAAATTCTCGAGGATATAATCCATGATGCAGATCCATCCAAATCTCCCTCGAGGTATCTGAACCCATCCTGTGAGGGGGAGGAGGTCGACAAAAGATAGGGAGAAGCCGTCGGCTCCGATGATGGAGAAGCCGACAACTCCGATGTTGGAGAAACCCATGGACCCTTAACAAAGACCGGCGAGGTATATATGATGTCCAGTGATCACTAGATATATGATGTCCTGGAGTAGCTGTATATAACGAGTTGTATATATATTATATTGACGAATGTTTCTTCTCTTAGGCCTCCACATCAAGCAAAAATTCCAGGCGAGGCCTGGCCAAAAAGTTGGATGCGCGTATGAATTATACAATTACGATGGTATCAGCACTGAGTGAACCATTGGAACCCAAAAAAGGCTGCCACTGTATTTAAACAAAAAATTGGAGTTATGTTTAGGGATCATGTCCCGATCACCAATCGAGAGTGCTATAAGCCCAAAGATGCGAAAGAGAGTGGGTATGTCGCCGAAAGGTACAAAGAGGGTCTTTGGAATGACCTCATGGCACATTTCATGCTACCAGAATGTGAGAGTGATGCCGAGACAACTACATTGAGGAATAAAGTCAAGTAGTGGGCCCTTAAGAAGATGATCGAACTATTCCGGAATTGGAAGAATCATTATGGCTGAAGTATCAGAAGGACAGGAAAAATAAAAAATTCGAAGGCTATCTAGCGAAGCAGCAGCATTACTGGGATGCATTTGTGAAGTACAAGAAGTCAGAAAAAACAAGATAAATGTTGCGAAAAAGAAATATCACCATCGCCTAGGTCCAGAGGGCTACACGACTGCCATGCCAAAGTGGGAAAAAAGAGAAAGAGCTATGTGATAAAGGGATCATTCTAGAACCAATCCGTGAAGAATGAGATTTGATGGCAAGAAATTGGTTCCTTGGGCATGGGAGTGAGTATGACGAACTTACAGGGGACCTTGTTTGTAGTGACGGGATTAGGGTACCTAGGGAGTCATGGCTGAAAGTGGTGAAAGAAATTAAAGAAGGGAAAACAAAGTTCTATCCCAATAGAGAGAATGTCTTGCTAACAAAGGTCCTCGGGAATGACGAACACGGAGGACGAGTACGAGACCTTGGCCCTAGTTATATGTGGGAGATTGGGTTTCCCAAATACCAAGGTACTTATAGAAGCCAAGCGAGAGCAAAGCAACAATGGGAGGAGGAGGGAGACATGTTCAACCAGTTGCTAGCAAGAATTGACAAGCAGCGGCAGCAGATTGACGAACTTAGAGGAGTACCGCGCCTGCAAGATCCTGCTCTCGATATTACCGCCAACCGATCATAGCAGAGAAGTAGCATGGCTGAATCGGAGGTCCCGGCTCACGATGCACGGATGATAGATGGCGGTCTCGGCTACCCCATGGATGGAATCAGGGAGCAGATATCTTGTGAGCTCCATCCGTGAAGGTGGCGGTCGGATGTGCTTTACCTTGTCCACCTGACGCACGTTGGCATGGTCGTGAGATTCCATCTGGCTATGCTAATGTCAGGGTGGATCAAATCGTAACGGGGTGGGACACAATGGAGCTTGACAACCCTAGACCTAAAGGTGAGAGGACACTCGGAGAAGTACTGGGTGGTATCATTCATGGAACAAGAACAACATCAAGCTTCCAGGCTTGGTGCCAAGGCTAACAACGCCTCCGAGTCGACGCAGGTCACCTTCACCTCCATCACCTCCAAGAAGCCCACCCCATGATTACGACCACCACATCGCGAGTCCATCTCGATATCTGTCATAAGGTCAGCCGTCTTTGCCACAGGGTCAACCCGTTAAGGACAATAAGTGGAAGCATGCTCCGTCGATGAGTACTAACCGACACAGCATCCCAATACAAAAAATGTCGCCCCTCCCAACAGTAACTCATAAGAATCTTCCCATCAGACCTGACGATCGCACTGACGAGGAAACCACAGCGATCGTAAAGGCCGAATGTGATGCGCATTTTGAAAATAAGAAAACCGATCCTGCTTCGGTCTACACCAATAAGAAAAAAACATATGCACTTGATTTTCTGAACACAAAATCGCAATATGAGTTGCACCATAATACATATGACTATCTACACACACTTCAGAAGGAAGTGACAAAGATCAAATCAAGTAGAAGTGGAAGCGGGAGCAAATCAAGTAAAAGTGCAAGCGATATAATATCTGACGTTCCCCAGCTCGGACAACAGGCCAAACAATCAATCCAACCCCTCAAGGCTATACCCAAAAACGTACCCCAGCGACGGGAGGAGCCAATAGATATGGAAGCAGTTGCGCAGTTGGCGCCCACTATGAATCTGATTGTTGCTGAATTCCTAGGTTCCCAAGACGACAAGTTACCCAAGGATGTTGTAATCACTAGATATGTCCCAGGGATGGATTTGGCCAGCAAAGAGAAGTTGCGAGAACTTACAACACAAATGCGGAATCTCTATCAATGGCAACTGAGAGTCGTAAATCGGGACAAAACAATGATCATAACAGAAGTCCCATAAGACTACTACTTACAACCCGAGAAGATCCATGTTGAGTTTCCAGAACTCTTACAATTATACAATTTCTATGACCTCGACAAATCTATCATGAGTTGGTATTGTCTATAAGTTGTTGAATTCAGTTCTTTCAGTTGTTTAGTTTATTGCATGTAATTATCCTCATTATATCCTTTTTACTCTATTTTGCAGAATGAAGATGTTGGAATGTAAAAGAAAAATGTCTATGGTGTTGGGTTCATTGACCCAGATAAAATACATATACAGACGGTAACAGAGAAACCCGAGGAGACGGCGAATAGCCTTCTAAGTTTTCTAACGGAACAACATTTATGTGACCACATATTGCTTCCTTACTACTTCAAGTGAGGGTCTTACTCTATTGTACACACTCACTTTTGCTTACTCGATGTTACGTGCAATTGATGAGTTACTAACGTATATATAAACGTGTGCAGGTTTCACTGGATTCTGCTAGAAATTCAACTTGATAAGGGAACAGTTGAAGTATTTGACTAATTAAAGAAAGACATGGAAGAGTTCCGCAGCATGCAGGACATGCTCCAGAGGTAATTTTAATCATTCGCGCTATATCGGTCTCTATTCATTGTGATAGGGCAAAGGTGTCCGATCTTTCGATGAGATGGTGATAGTTGATTTGGTGGAGTTCGGGCTTGACGATCCGACTACACGTGCGAGCACGAGCGCCAATGCAATCGCTAGGCCAATCTCCTAGAGGTTACCAATCCTGCGGGAACACGATCAGCCTGACCAACGAGGGTCTTAATTCCTACCTGAAATCGAGAACAAGTAAGAACTAATATTGCAATCAAGATATTGCGGATTAAGATGAAAGCTTTATTGAAAAGGTGGGATCCTGTATAGGTGCGAAGTACAAGAGGCCTCTGCGACGCTCGAGCCTTGGATAAGTTGCTATGATGGCTAACTTAATGTCTAAACAAAATCCGAGTCTACGGTGACGGCTATGGGGAGTATTTAAGGAGGAAAAGGTGGGGTTTAGGCCAGCCATAGAAGTGGTGGCCGAATCCAACCCTAGAAGTCCTTTTCTCCTCAAATACGGACTCTAAAAAGTGGCTGATTAAAATCCTACGAAAATTACATGGGCCTGGCCCAAAATAAAGGTGTCGCAGCACCATATTAAGCTTTGGACGAATTTGTGAAGTATTAATCTTGAATATTTCGTCCAAGACTTCTTTCTTCATTATGGTGGCCTCAAAGTTCTGAAATCTTCATCCGTGGCCTTCTCTTGAATCATCTCATGCTTGCTGCCATCTCCATGCATGGCCATGCTCCAATGCTTGTCCCTCTCATCCATGCTTGGTCCATCATTCCTAAGAGTAATAAATACATCTAATTTAGCCAGCATCATATTCTCATGTATGTGAGGAATAGTTCCAAGAAACGAAAGTACCTGATAGTTAAGTTGTTTGGCACGAGATCTTGTGATAGGTCCTTATATGTGTGTAACTGTAGGTACAACGGTTGTATCAATAGATGGGATGTCCACATCATGCTCCCCTTCTTGAATTGAAGTCGTCCTCGACGCAATCTCATCTTCCTCACCAAAGTAAGGCTTCAAATCTGCAATGTTAAACGTAGGACTAACCGTACCAAAGTCTGCAGGCAACTCAAGTTTATATGCATTATCGTTTATTTTCTCTAAGACCTTAAAGGGACCAGCAGCACGCGACATTAACTTAGACTTGCATAAATCAGGAAAACGATCCTTACGCAAATGTAACCAAACAAGATCTCCAACATCAAACATAACATGCTTTCTCCCTTTATCCCCAACAAGTTTATACTTAGCTTTCATGTGTTCTATGTTATCTTTAGTATCTTATGCAAGTTTAATATCATTTAAGCGCGTTGTGTAGCATCCAAATTATTTTGCACCGAAGTAGGTAAAGGCAATAAATCAATAGGTGCACGAGGAACAAAACCATACACGATCTCAAACGGGCACATCTTTGTGGTAGAATGCAACGAACGATTATAAGAATTTCTATATGAGGTAAACACTCTTCCCACAATTTTAAGTTCTTCTTTAAAACATCCCGCAACATAGTAGACAAAGTTCTATTTACTACTTCAGTTTGTCCATCAGTTTGGGGATGACATGTAGTACTAAACAGCAATTTAGTCCCCAACTTAGCCCATAAACATCTCCAAAAGTGGCTAAGAAATTTAGTATCACGATCAGAAACAATAGTATTTGGCACACCATGTAAACGAACAATTTCACGAAAGAACAAATCAGCAATATGCGCAGCATCATCCTTTTTATGACAAGGAATAAAGTGTGCCATCTTAGAAAACCGATCCACAACAACAAAAATACTATCCCGCCCCTTCTGTGTACGTGGCAATCCCAAAACAAAGTCCATAGAAATATCCTCCCAAGGAACACTAGGAACAGGAAGAGGCATATATAATTAAGGCGAGACTTAGCTTTTTGACAAGTAGTGCAGCGTGCCACAAATCTCTCAACATCTCAACGCATACGTGGCCAAAAGAAGTGTGCAGCAAGAACATCCTCCGTTTTCTTGACACCAAAGTGTCCCATCAATCCTCCTCCATGCGCTTCCTTAAATTCAACATCATGCACATATTGTTCCTTAATAGTTTCTAATCCAAATATTTTGAAGTCAAGTTGAGATAACAAAGTATAACGGCGCGACAAAGCATCAGCAATAATATTATCTTTACCCTTTTTGTGTTTGATAACATAAGGAAAAGACTCAATAAATTCAACCCACTTTGCTTGACGACGATTCAACTTAGCTTGACTAAAAATATGCTTCAAATATTCATGATCAGAATGTATAACAAATTCTTTAGGACATAGATAATGTTGCCAAGTTTCTAATGTCCGAACCAACGCAAATAATTCTTTATCATAAGTAGAATAGTTCAGACTAGCCCCACTCAATTTTTCACTAAAATATGCAACAAGTTTTCCCTCTTGTAATAACACACCTCCCAAACCAATTCCAATAGCATCACATTCAAGCTCAAAAGTCTTAGTAAAATCAGGAAGTCGGAGTAAGGGAGCATGTGTTAGCTTATCTTTCAATATGACGAAGGCCTGTTGTTGTGCATCGCCCCAAACAAAGGGCACATCCTTCTTGGTAAGTTCATTCAGCGGCGCGGAAATTGATCCAAAGTCTTTGACAAAGCGCCTATAAAAACCAGCGAGGCCAAGAAAACTCCTCACTTGTGGGACCGTTTTGGGCTGTGGCCAATTCTCAATAGCTTCAATCTTGGCTGGATCCACTTCAATACCTTGTGATGTAACAACATAGCCAAGAAACGCAACTCGATTGGTGCAAAAGGTGCACTTCTCAAGATTACCAAACAAATGTGCATCATGTAAAGCATTGAAAACAACACTTACATGGTCCAAATGATCCGCTAAAGATTTGTTATAAATCAGAATATCATCAAAGTAGACTACCACAAAACGTCCAATGAAAGCACGTAAAAATTCGTTCATTAATCTCATGAAAGTGCTGGGTGCATTAGTTAAACCAAACGGCATCACTAACCACTCATACAAACCGAACTTAGTTTTAAATGCTATCTTTAATTCATCTCCCAATTTCCTACGAATCTGGTGGTAACCACTACGCAAATCAACTTTAGAAAACATGGTAGAGCCACTCAATTCATCAAGAATGTCATCCAAACATGGAATAGGATGATGATATCGAATAGTAATATTATTGATAGCTCTACAATCAGTACACATGCGCGAAGAACCATCTTTCTTAGGTACCAAAATAATAGGAACAGCACAGGGGCTAAGGGACTCACGAATATGATCTCTATCGAGTAGTTCCTGAATTTGGCGTTGTATCTCCTTTGTCTCCTCTGGATTTGTTCTATATGGCGCGCGGTTGGGCAACGTAGCACCAGGAATTAGATCAATTTGGTGCTCAATTCCTCTAATAGGAGGTAGTCTTGGTGGCAGCTCAGCTGGGAAGACATCCTCATATTCCCGCAAAAGGTTAGCAATAGCGGGTGGCAAAGAAGGAGGCATATCCTCAAATGAAAACAAAACCTATTTGCAGACAATTGAATAACATTGAGTATTGTTTACATCTAGTTCAGCAATATCAATTTTAATTGCAAGCATACATGGACTCTTCAAACGAATTTCAGGAGCATGTTCAGAATCAGATTTAGTGTTCTTTGGTGGTAAAAAATCTGCAACAACAATCTGATTCTCACTTTTATTTTTCTCCTCAGTTTTAGCTCTACTAGCTCTAGCAAGATCATCTTTTAAAATCTGTTCGGGAGTCATAGGTTTTAGTCCAATTTTCTTTCCATCATGCATAAGAGAATAGTGATTAGTTTTTCCATTATGAACAGATTCTCTATCAAATTGCCATGGTCTACCAAGTAACAAAGAACAAGCTTGCATAGGTACAACATCACAATCAACAAAATCAGAATATGTACCAATAGTAAAATGCACGCGTGCCGTTATTGTTACCTTGATCTTGCGAGAACTCTCAAACCATTGGATGTAATATGAATGTGTGCGTTGTCTTGTTGGAAGTGCAAGCTTCTCTACCATGTCAACACTAGCCAGATTATTACAACTCCCTCCATCAATGATGATCCTTATAGCTCGTTCCTTGACAACACCACGTGTTTGGAACGGGTTGTGGTGTTGATCTTGCTCAGATTTGCTCAATTGCACACTCAACACACGTTGTGTAATTAAGATCTTGTATTGATCACCAGTTTCAGCTCCCATTACCTCTGTCTCTTCATCAAAATCATAATTGTCTCCATATCGAGAAGAAATAAGGGCTAATGTATCTTCATCAAAGTCACTTTCTTTATCATATTGACCATCATCACGCACCATCATAACATGTTGTGTTGTGCCTCTCAATATGACCAAAACCCCAGCACTTGCGGCATTGTATATCCTTTGTTTTACCCGTGGAAGCCATAGAAGATGCACTACGAGCAGGAGCATTGGATGGCGGTGGAGGAGCAGCTAGAAATATTATGGTGGCCTTGGATGTGGTAGTAGGTGGTGGAGAATCACGAGAAGGAGGCGCTGATTGTCGGGATGTCCAAGTGGATGTGCGCCCTACAGAATTATTAGTCCTCCGCCATGGTGTTTGGTGATCCTGCACTTCACCTTCAGCTTTGCAAACAAGATGAAACAAACGAGTGATAGAATTATATTCCTTATAGTCTAATATGTGTTGAATGTCCTTGTTTAATCCACCAAAGAAACGTGCAAGCATTTATTCAGTAGATTCAACAAGACCATATCGAACCATCCCCGTTTGCAATTCCTGATAATACTCTTCTACAGAATTTTTTCCTTGTTCCAAACGTGTCAGATTCTTTAGTAAATCACGTTTATAAGTGGGAGGCACAAAACAAACACGCATAGCAGTTTTTAAAGCAGTCCAAGTACTAGAAATAGTAGTAGGATTTAAACGACAATACTCAGACCACCAAAGGGAAGCAAATTTAGTAAATTCACATGTAGCAACACTAACACGCATATTGTCAGGATATTTTAAGCATGCAAAACGTTGTTCTACTTCCATCTCCCATGTAAGATATGCATCAGGATTATATTTACCCTCAAAAGATGGAATATTTAATTTAAGCTTTGCAACATGATCATCATCACGTACCGGTGGTCGAGCGTTGCGGTGGTAATGTCGGGGACCTCCAGCAGGGTGTAGAGGTTGTTCAACCTCCTCGTCAAACAGATCGTCGTCATCGGGGTCATAGTAGTACCCGTCGTCTGTCCCCAATGTCGCAGCAGCAGCCGCGGTGGAAGTCTGATGTGTCTCAGCGGCAGCGGTAGCCGCCTGAGGTGCGGCGGCAGCCGAACCACTAGTATGACCCGTGATCGGAATGCGCTGTGCGCCATGCCGAGGTGCCAATGGGGCGGGTGCGAGTGAGGGTGCCGGCAATCTGTCCAAAACCTCCTTGAACCGAGCGTCAAGCTTGTCGTTGAAGGATTTCTCGAGTCCATCGATCTTGTCCATGGCGGTGAGCTTGGTGTCAAACTCCCCTAGTCGTGCATCCACATCTTCAGCGCGACCGACCAAGAGCTCGGAGAAGTGGGCATGTAGTTCTTGGTTCGTCATTGTGGCAGGGTTCCACGCAGTATCTGTCATGGTTAGTCCTTTAAAAAGCACAAGTATATATGCCTATAGCTACGGAAATATGGTGGAAGACACGTGTAATTCGTCGAGCAATATATGAAGCTCTTACAAGTTCTTACCAAACAGCAGGAAAAGGCGATGTGCAACCGCGAGGAGCAGTGGGTCCAGGGATTGAACCGAGCGATTACCAGGAGTCGAGACACCGCACGTGGAGAAATCTGTGGAGCTCTGGGAAGGCTTAGCAAAGGGGTTAGCAATTATCAAAACAACAATGCAAATATTGAAAGAATGCTCAACGATGGTACTGTGCTGGTCCTGGGCTAGACCGTACTAGAGACGCGAGCCTAGAGCACCAACGATGTCACGACGCGACACAACAAGCAATGTATGATGATATGGCACCGATCCGAGATGTCGAAAATCACTATGATGGCGAGTGTCTAGAACTGATCTACGGGGTCTAGAAATAGGTTAGCCCAAATTTTTTTTTCGAAATTTTTGTATTATGCTCCGGAAAGCGCGCAGGCCCCAAAAAAATATCGCTATAACGGCCGATGGAGAAAAGTGATCCCTGGGGCCAAAAATCAGTATAGCCAGAATTTTTTTTTGCTCTCCTGGACTTACGACTGAATTTCTAACTCGACACAGAATTTAGCTCAATACGGAAACAACAAGAAAAGAGAGTAAAAAGAACTAACTAGGAAACAATAACTCTACTCGGACTCGTGATGCGGCGGGAAAAGTGATTGGATCCGTGTCGCGGTAGGAAGGCGGTGGCGGAGTTTTAGGGTTTATGGTGGCTAGGCATATGGCGGCAGAATATGGTGACGCTGATCTGCGGGTGTGGCGGTGACTACTATGATCAGAACTCAAAACTCTAAGGGACGAGACACTAAGACCAGCAACTCGACGCGATGATGCAGACACAAATTCAACAACACAAAACTGAAAAGACAATGCAAGGCGTAGATAGGTCATGGGATGAATCTAAACTCTAACTTTGGTTTTGGATTTTTCGTGGGTTATAGGTAAAACAGATCTAATCTACAAAAACAGTAAAATCTCACCGAGCTACCTGAAATCTGATACCACTTGATAGGGCAAAGGTGTCCGATCTTTCGATGAGATGGTGATAGTCGATTTGGTGGAGTTCGGGCTTGACGATCCGTCTACATGTGCGAGCACGACTGCCAATGCAATCGCTAGGCCAATCTCCTAGAGGTTACTGATCCTGTGGGAACACGATCAGCCTGACCAGCGCGGGTCTTAATTTCTACCTGAAATCGAGAACAAGTAAGAACTAATATTGCAATCAAGATATTGCGGATTAAGATGAAAGCTTTATTGAAAAGGTGGGATCTTGTATAGATGCGAAGTACAAGAGGCCTCTGCGACGCTCGAGCCTTGGGGAAGTTGCTATGATGGCTCACTTAATGTCTAAACAAAATCCGAGTCTACGGTGACGGCTATGGGTAGTATTTAAGGAGGAAAATGTGGGGTTTCGGCCAGCCATAAAAGTGGTGTCCGAATCCAACCCTAGAAGTCCTTTTCTCCTCAAATCGGACTCTAAAAAGTGGCTGATTAAAATCCTGCGAAAATTACATGGGCCTGGACCAAAATAAAGGTGTCGCAGCACCATATTAAGCTATGGACGAATTTGTGAAGTATTAATCTTGAATATTTCGTCCAAGCCTTCTTTCTTCATTATGGTGGCCTCAAAGTTCTGAAATCTTCATCCGTGGCCTTCTCTTGAATCATCTCATGCTTGCTGCCATCTCCATGCATGGCCATGCTCCAATGCTTGTCCCTCTCATCCATGCTTGGTCCATCATTTCTAAGAGTAATAAATACATCTGATTTAGGCAGCATCATATTCTCATGTATGTGAGGAATAGTTCCAAGAAACGAAAGTACCTAATAGTTAAGTTGTTTGGCACGAGATCTTGTGATAGGTCCTTGTATGTGTGTAGCTGTAGGTAAAACGGTTGTATCAATAGATAGGATGTCCACATCACATTGATTTCTTACATATCAGGTAATAATGAATAACTCGTTCATTCATTTTCTTTGCCGGGGAGGGTTTGGAAGAGTTTTAAGATTAAAACATTTGGTTCCTTTAGTAAGAAGTTGATGTTTACTCCGGTCTCGGTAAGTAGTACGTGATATGTCCGTGCATCTCTTTACTTCTAGTTTTCATACAATTATGATGCTAGATTATTATTTTGATTGAATTCTACCCTCATAAAGTGCGCGAGGCAGCCACAAGGGACGAATCTATTTGGATTCTATGTTTGCGAGTTCATTCGCACGTTTACCTCCGAGCGCAAAGATTTTAGCATCGACGTAAGCCATACATTCACAATTTTATTTTATTACCGTCACTTTTTGTTATCATAATTGATATGGATATCCTTTTCTTATATAGTTCGAGGCTATGAGGGAAAATCTCCTACCACAACAACGCCAACTAGGAATTACAGAGGAGATGGCGGGATTTTTGATGAAAAAGTTGATCGACGACAACGGATAATTTAGTGTAAATAGGCGCTTTTGATCATCCCCGGCCGTGTAATCGAATAGACGGGCTCTAGTCCTGACAATTGTAATTTCCATATAACTATCAAAATTCTATATATTTGTACGAACGTGTACAGTGTGGTAGCACAGAAATATTAGGGAACTATTTTGAAAAATAAAAAATAAAAAAATAAAAAAATACAAAATTAATTCTCTGCCCGGCAGAGAAAGCGCCCAAAATGCTGCCGCGATAGAGAACAAAAAAAGAAATAAATAAAAAGAATACAAAATAAATTCTCTACCGCGGCAGAGAAAGCGCCGAAAATGCTGCCATGACAGAGAGCCATTTGTCGCGGTCCGTAAAACCAACCGAGAAAAATGGGGGTGAACCCCACACGCACCACGGTGGCCACGTGGAGGACCATTTTTCCCGGCTGGTAAATGGGCCAGTGCTTGGGCCTCTAGTCCCGCATGGCTAGAGGCCCTGTAGCACCCCGGGTAAAACAACTACTAGAAAATTTGCCTGCATTTACATCTGTGCATCATCATGATATCAGCATGCATCTATTTGTCTGAAACTATTTTGCTAAAAGCCCTATTTTGTTTTCTACACAAATCTCCTCCCTTTTATTTCAAATCAAAATCCTGGGTTTATCTGGTTATTTTATTTGACTAAAACTATTTGCAAAGTCTTTGAAAAATGAAATATCAAAACAAATATTTTGAGGAGGCAGCTAGCCAGGCCCAAGGCCCAGCTGACCACCTACAACCCTGACCCTAATCTATCCCTATCCAAACCCTAGCTATCTGCGACCAAACCCTCTAGTTAAACCTCCAACTAATCCATTAACATAACCTCTACCTAGCGAACTCCCTCTCTCTCACCAATTCCATACAACCAACCACACCACCACCTCGCTGGCCACCAAACCTCCTCTCTGGTCCCTCTCTTGGCTACAGGACAAAGGAAGGAAGGAGAAAAGGAGA
The DNA here is from genome assembly GCA_916181665.1 of Avena sativa. NCBI lineage: Eukaryota > Viridiplantae > Streptophyta > Magnoliopsida > Poales > Poaceae > Avena > Avena sativa. The sequence goes on along the minus strand of OV702294.1, from coordinate 351,948,913 downwards.
GCCTCCTCGAGCCCTACCTCCTCTAGCTTTTTGCAAGCGTTAACCATGCCCATGTGGTCCCTTCTCTATCTTATCTTCACCACTAAACCTAAAATCTCGATCCAGCCTTGGTATGGGTAGTGACCGTCCCCTTCCTCCTCCTCCCACCCCCTGGAACAGCCATGGCATTCCCCATGCCGAACCCAAAACCTAGTCCCATCTACCTCTTTGCCTCGTCGGTCTGGATCTTCCCAAAGCGATACAGGAGCAACATGGGCTCCCCTGCTTCCTCTTCGACGCCCAGAACACGGGGTAGTACCAGGAGCTCGCTGGAAGCCACTCGCCGCTGCCATGTCCGCCATGGTCATCGCCGCCCGTTGCTGCTTTTTCTTGTCGTCTCCGTCTTCCTTGCCATCTACTCCTTTCCTCCGGCCAGCCACGCGTGCGAGGTGAGGACTCTCCCCCTCTCCTCTCCCTGCTTTGCCCCCTCCCTGATCACTAGCTCACGGATACTCGCCGCTCGCTGCTCGCTGCGTACGGCGTGCGCTGCACTCGCCGCTGCCTGTTGCAGTACGCGCGTGACTCACTGTGAAGAAGACAATAGTAGCATCAACTCGCCCCTCTGCTCGTCGATGAATTCCACGCCCTATAGTCCTCTACGGGAGGTACCCCAATGATGTAAGTTGTAGACCGGACTTTCCCCTCCATCTTTTGTTTTTGCATCATCTTCTAATTCTCGGTAGCTCAATCGGCATTGTCCTCTGAATCTATAACTTTTCCCTCTGCTAACTTGTTTCAGGTTCTATATCGATGCACATGAAAAGTGTATATCATCGATCCCTCTCCAACTTATCTTTTTGCGTCTACGCGAAATTCATGATGGTTTGATTGCCATCATCATCCAAAAATCGCTTCAGATAGCGAGTTCTTCATATTTGAGTTCATATCGCCAGAGAACCTCCCTGCCAGTTTTGTAACCCCCCCCCCGTTTTTCAGCTCTTAACCCGCACTCCCCTTCGCCACTTGTCATTACCCAGTTCGCGCGTGCGTATAGCGGCCCCGTAGCCCATGGTCCCACCTATCTGTGACTGAGGGTAGACCCGGCCGAGTGAGAAAAGCCGTGAGAGCATTCCTAATTCAAATAAAAATTCTAGAATCTATTTAAATACAAATTTAATCATATCTATTAAATTGATCTGAATTTGCAGAAACTTATAAAATGAATTATGAACTAATTTCCAATATGAATTCAAACATGTTTTCAAATAATCCAGAGTTGACTATATCTAGTCAAACCTTGATATTTGACCATATTTGACTAAATTAGTATTTAAATATTGTTCTAAATTTACAATTCCAAATAATATAAATAATATATGTTTTTGAATCATAAAAATGTGAGGATTATGAATATGCTATTGATAATAAATTTGAGCAATTGAAAAATTTCGAATTATTAAATATTAATAAATGCTTTTTTAAATTAATTGCATAACTTTAAATCCGTAACTCTGAATTCGACAAATGATATGTCTAAATCGATCAGCGTGACGAGACATCTCCAACCATGATATCCATTTTATCATTTGCATCATGCATTAAGAGCAGTTTTATAATCAGTATTGTTTATGCAAGGAAAAGATGATAGATAAAATTGGAAACTAATTGTTTCTTATTAATAATGCCTCACGAATGCTATATCATCAATGTGCTATGCCCCTAATACCTTTTCAACATAGTTTGCATCATTAACTTGCCATGTCATGTATCATATCATGATCATGCTGATTCTTGCGCATTAGTTGTAATTGCTGCATCCCTTGTTCCTTTTAGTATTTTGGTTCTTCCCGGATAGGACGATGAGATGTTGTGAGCTTCGACAAGTTCTTCGGTTATGAAACTTCGGCAATATTTTTAGGCGAGCATTCTCCACCTTTCTACATATCTTACTTTTATAGTCTTTATTTCCTTCTGTTGATCTATTGCTATCTGTGTTGCGATGCTCTAGTTTTCGTACCCGTGATATCCCTTGCAGCCATTATATTGCCATGGACATCTTCTATTACCTGTTGTTTGGTAGATAGTTGGTCTTGCATGTCATAGTCACTTGCTCAAGTGCCGCTGCGTGTCGTCAAGTACCACAGTTGTTGGAAGGCTGCCTCGTGTTTAATGTTGGAGATGATCATGGCTATCATTACCGTTTAACAACTAATATTGAAAGTAGGTAAATAATGCAAAGGCACAGGTGGGTAATAGATGTTATTTGGTTTTTAACCGTCCACTTGTGTCCCGTAGGATCCCGAGTACTTGATACCTATTCCTTGACTATTAGCACTATCCGCATGTGGGACCATGAATCCCCTTAGCATGAGCTTGAGTCATATCTTATTTCTTGGGGCCACAAAGTAGTTTGGGGCTTTATTACTATCCTATACCTATGCCATGATTATGCCATGCTTTACTGCTTTATTTACTATTGCGCGTGGAGCACCTGTACTGTTTAGGAACAAATGTGGAATGTTTTCGCGGTATCGACAAGCCCAGTCACACTTTCGGGTTCCCAGTCGTTTACAGCAATTGGAACAAACCTCTGGGTCCGTCTCGGAGCCGGCCAACTTCGTCACGGGTAGCTTGGTGGGGTGGCCCCCTGAAATATTATATGAATCTTGCGATTTCTTTGCCATGATGCCATGTTGGGTTTCATTTGTTTTTTCCGAGGTTGATCGTGCGTGTGTTGCTATTTGTGCCCCCTGCAGGGTAAAACTTTCTGAAATCCATGTCCGCAGTTATGGATGACTTGGAGCACAGTATCTCGATCATAGACAACTATAACTAAAGTAGTGCTATAAATTTAACTTTATAATGACTAGTAATCACCTTCACTATAATGGAATGGCTGTGCCAACAATTGCTCGATTTGGGTTGTCACCTATAACAATTGTATCTGACTAGTAAGTATCGCAACTACAATGGAATGGTTCTCTAAAATTGCCCACTGCTTATTGTATCAGGATGAATCATGCTATCTACATCTGACTAGTAATTGCTGCAACTATAACAAAATAAATAAAACTGCCAACCATGTAAGTTCCTCGTTGAACTTCCTCATTTGGTCTCGAGGGGAAAATACCAGGATGGGTATGTTTGGTGTTAGTAGCAGGTTCAAACTAAATAGGTTGTTTAGTGCATGCTGCGCTGCCACTTCAGTCCACCATACCTATGTAGGCGAGGACCGCCGAATTCTAAGACTCGCCATGTACTGGCCTCAGTACTGACCGCTCTCTTTTCCCTTTGCCCTTTGTCGGCACCCCTTTTATTTAAGCAGGTTTTGAGATCTACGTTGTTAGCAGGGTTACCCTTCTGGCTTGGCCTGGGAAGGGTTATGGACGCCATTAGTTATTCTTCAGGACTCTTAGCCCAATTTGCATCTTGTCCGTACTCGGACGCTGTATCGTTTTCAAGGTGATTTGGATCTTTGTACTGTCTATCTGTATTCTTGACTCTTTGAGTCATTGTTATATATATATGTTCTGTGGGTTCCATCGTGGACTATTAGGTAATGATATTACTTCGTTTTCCACCCGCACGAAAGTGCCTGGTGGGTGCCTTTGAATCGTTTCTATGCGAGTTTGGCGGGAATCGCTAAGACTTGCATAAGGCCGATCTGAGGGTGTTACAAAGTGGTATTAGAGCTCAGTAGTTGCGATACCCCACTGGTCCAGCGTGTAGGATAACCTAGCTGACGGACGTTGTAGAGTGTCAAAACTATTTTTGAAATTTGGTTGGATAGATCTGATTAGGTCTGCTTTTACTCCTTACCCCTCTGCTATTCTCCTCTTACCTTTGCATGATTTGAATCTACTCTCTTATCTTTTCATCGAGTCCAGGAATTCTCGTGTTTGGGTTTCCGTCGTACCTTTAGGGTTTCTCTTTTTCTTCTTGTAACGGTGCTTCGACATCCGGTCTTCATGCTATCTGAGGAATTTTCCTCTGTTATACCTTTTAGTGGACCAAAATTCACTAAATTTTTTCATTGTATCTTACGGTGTTCTCCGACACGACGGTGTCATCTACATTAGATCCGATGTTGTCGGGGGGATAACCCCCGGTAGGGTCACGAGAGGAGAAACATAGCGCAGCTTGGTTAGCTTCGAGTAAAGAAAGAACCATGCCGGGTAAGAACGGCCGGGTAAGATAAGCATGAGCGGCCGACATATAAACTATGTTGGACCGCATAAGACAAAGTTGTAATCCTTGCAGGAACTGACGAGCCGAGTCTACCGAGGAAAGGCCGAGTTAAGAAGGACCCGTGGCACCTTTCGAATAAGGTTCAGGAGGGACCATGGTAAAGCATGGTCAAAAGAGAAGGGCGACGCCGGGTGACACAAAAGGAGCCGGATGACGCCCAAAGAAAACGCTGACGTACAAAGTTACAGCGTGACGCCAAAAGCAACAGGAAGCAGCGTACCAGAAGACCGTTAGATGTCAAGCTTTCTGGACTGGGCTGTTGGGCTTAGGGCAAGCCCATGACCCAGCCCACATTGTAGGGACCAAGATCCAAACAGTAAACCGTAGAACCCAAAGGGGTATAAGCTAGTTAGCACTGCCTATATAAGGAAGGGCATAGCTGTAGTAGAAGGAGGTTGGACCAAGTAGGGAACTAGTGCACTAAACCCTAGTTCATATAGCTCAAGGAGCACTGCCTATTTCTTCGTGCATGGCGCGACCGTGCACTCCCTCCTCGGTGACCACAAGCACCCATTCAGCCCCCAACTTAAGCCTACCCATGGCATCTGCCGTGCCACCACCACGATAGTTGGCTCCCACCGTGGGGCAGAAGCAACTGCTTGATGGAGTCTTCAATCGGACGGGCAACCTCATCACCAAGACCGGCGAGAGCGTCTACTCCGGTCTCATCCAGAGGTTTGGAGCTCTCAACTTCGTCAGCGACAATGCGGGCTGCTTCGGGACCAAGCCGTTCCCTAGGGGCGGTCACTTCATCATGTTCAGCGAGCACCAGTTCTATGTCGCGGTGCGCGTGGAGCGCGCATATCCTGAGCGCGTCGTCCTAGCGCCGGATCCACCAGCAATCCCTGTCGCTAGGAAGCTTCAGCAACTCGTCTCCATGGAGGTAATGATGACTGCGCCAAACCCCGCGGCTCTGCCAATAGTTCCAGTAGTGAATGAGAATGCCGAGGGAGGAAATCATGAGGAAACGCCAAAGGCTCCAAGAACAGCAAAGGCACTGCTGGAAAATCCAACAAACATAGCTAGGAGTAAAAGGGCTAAGGAGCTGCAGGAAGCGATATACAAGTTGGCAGAGCCAGTAGCACAGGCAACTGACCCGGCACGTGTGCAAGCCGAGTTAGAGGAGGCCAGGATAAAAGTTCTGGAGAAAGCCAAGGAGTTGGCGCAGTTACAACAGGATGTGGATATCACCATCAGAGAGCTCAACTCGGCAAATCGAGTCAAGGGCGCAAAGACCCGGCTTGATGCAACGAGGTTGAGAGGAAGAAACCTCAACGAAGAGCTGGCGGATGCGACGTCAAAAATAGCGCTGGATAACAGCAACGAAACAGCCATGTGGCCAACATATAACACACCATCCGCTAATCTGCGAGCAGCAGAGGCAGCAATGGCGGAGTTATCCCACTTGGAGGGGGAAGCAAAGAAAAGGCAACAAGAACGAGTCAGTGAACTAGTGAGAGAAGCTAGCATGCTGAATGAAGCGTATTACAGAGCAAATCCGGGTATAGCAAGAAGGTCACAGCTGGTTCACTCGGCGACTCCTGTCCCGGCGAGATCGGCTGGGCACATGACATCCACACCTGGAGCGGCGCCAAGGCCGAGAAAAGAAAAGATTGTGGATTCTGGAAGAAACAAGCAGATGGTCGCCTATGATCCGACAGTGGTTCAAGGAAACCCGGCACATGCGCAGGGGGCGAGAAGGAATAATGCCCAAGCAAATGAAAACCAGGAGAATGCAGGCCGAGAAAGGCAAGCAGGGCAAAGAAATGACAACAGAGGGAAAAATTTTGCACCTCAAGCAAGGCGTAGAACTCACTCAGCAGGAGAAGGAAATCCAGCGCCGAATAATGTGCCAGCTCCACCAGAAAGAAGACAGAAAAGCGCGGGAAAGGCATGTCAATAGCCAACTGATCCGAACGCAAATAAGTATAATGATGGTTACTCGGCTATGGTGAATGACAGATATGAACTGTCGGATCACGCATATCAAGCAATGGGAGCAAGACTCGGAGGCAGGAACCTTCAGCCGGATGATACAAGGCTGAAGCTTGATCGAATAAAAATGGCAGAGATAATTGAATCGCAAGGTCCGCAGGGTCCACCATGCTTTGTCCCAAGGATCATGAAGGAGACACCGGTGCCAAATTTCCAGCTGGCCAAAGGGACAAAAACATATGATGGAAGTACTAAGCCAGAGGAATGGCTCATAGATTATGGAACTGCTGTGAAGATCGCAAAGGGAAATTTGAGATGGGTAGTACGTTATGTACCGCAGATGCTAGAAGGACCAGCTCGGGTATGGTTCAACAATCTGCCACCCGGAAGCATTAACAGTTGGATCGCATTTTCATGACGCTTTTGTGAGCAATTTCACGAGAACTTACAAGAGGCCGAATCGCCCACAGCAACTGGCGATGTGCAAGCAAAGACCGAATGAGACGGACAGGAATTCCTCACAAGGTGGTGTACGATGCGCAACTCTTGTGAAGGGGTAATCGAGTCACAGGCAATCGCTTGGTTTGCACAAGGGTGCAGACATGGAAGTGTGTTATGGCAAAGGTTACAGAGAGATATGCCAGCAAGTCTGGCGGAAACGATAAGAATTGCTGATTTGTATGCGTTAGGAGATCCGACTCAGCCGTTTCTTATGTCGACAGACGGGATGACTGAGACTTAGATCTATGACGCTGCCGGGTCACAAAGGCGCCAGGAAAGATCCGAATACAGAAGCAAGAGGAGAGACGAGAGACCAGACTACAGGTATGGTTCGACTCAGGTTGCAGCCGTGAGTCAGGATCATCCAGATGCTGGAAGTAGTCAGCGTCAAAGGACAAGTGGACAACAACAATGGGTGCCAAAGAAAGATGGCAAAAGGCCATACAATCAGAGGAAGCAATATCAGGACCAACAAAAATATACCTATGAGATGATGTTGGACCAGCCGTGTAAGTTTCACACGCCTAGTCCGAGTAAACCGGCTAATCAAACAACAAGACAATGCACTTGGTTTCAGAAAGGAGACAGAATGGATTGGCCGAATAAGCAGCTACCACCACCTCCCCCTCCACCACTTACAGGAGGAATTGCTCAGACAGTGGGAACAGATAACAGATACGAAAACAGGCAACCGAGGTATCAGAATCAAGAAAGAAGAGAAACTGTGCACCAGGTGCACAATCCAAGAGGTGACGACACTCATGTCAGTCACAGAACTAGAAATGAGTACAGAGAACACCACCAGAGCTATGTTGTCTTTGTCACAAAGCCGAATGACAAAAAGATCCAGCAGCGACGGATGATGGAGGTGAACGCCACAATGCCGGCAATTCCCAAGTACATGCATTGGTCTGAGCAAGAGATAACTTGGAGCATAAAAGATCACCCCAAGATCATGCCAACCCCAGGAGGATATGCTCTAGTTTTGGATCCAACGTTCATGGGGCCAGATATCAATGTCAAGTTTTCAAAAGTGCTGATTGATGATGGAAGCACCACCAACATCATGTACAAGGACACCATGCTAGAGTTAGGCATTACCATGAACATGCTGGAGCCGACTAAGACCACTTTCCACGGTATTGTGTCGGGATTGTCCTGTGAGCCAATTGGCAATATCTAGGTCGACGTCTTATTCGGCAACAGAGAGAACTATCGCACTGAGGCCATAGAGTTTGAGGCAGTGGATTTGGTCAGCTCATATAATGCCTTACTCGGCAGGCCGGCTATAGCGAGATTCATGGCTACTACCCACATTGCTTACCTAAAGAAGAAGCTGCCAGGGCCATGTGGGGTAATTATAGTTGAAGGGGATTACAAAAGATCTATTGCTTGTGCCTCAGCCAGATCTTGCCTAGCCGAATCACTCGTTATAGCACAAGAAAAGAATCAAATGTTGGAAGTGGCAGCATTGGCCAAAGCAGCGCAAATGTCCATGCCGGCACTCACCAACCCGCATGGCAGTGTGTCATTTCAAGCTACTAAGGAAACCAAGAAGGTACAGGTGGATGAGACTTTCCCAGAACACACAGTTACCATTGGGGCTGGCCTTACGGACAAATAGGAAAGCGAGCTCACCAGCTTCCTCTATGAGAATCGGGATATCTTTGCATGGTCCACTCAAGATCTGCAAGGAGTTCCGAGGGAGATGGCTGAGCACTCTCTTCATGTAAGGCCAGACGCCAAGCCGGTGAAGCAACCCCTCCGCTGCTTCGCCGAAGATATGAGGAAAGTAATAGCTACCGAGATTGCCAGACTTTAGCTGCTGGATTCATCATGGAAGTACTGCACCCGGATTGGTTGTCAAATCCAGTCTTGGTCGAGAAGAAAAAAGATGACCTGAACGTGGCAGTGGTATGGCGCATGTGTATTGATTACATGAACCTCAATAAGGTGTGTCCAAAAGATCCATTTCCTCTACCAGAGATTGACCAAGTCATAGATTCTACTGCTGGGTGTGAGTTGTTGTCGTTTGTGGATGCGTATTCAGGATTCCATCAGATACCACTGAATCCAAATGATCAAATAAGGACAACTTTTATCACCCCGTACGGGGCTTATTGCTATCGCACCATGACATTTGGGTTGAGAAATGCAGGCGCACCATATCAAAGATGCATGCAAAAATTCCTGCAAGATCAATTGGACAAAAACGTTTAGGTATACGTCGATGACGTGGTAATAAAAACCAAACAAAGTCATACTCTAATTGAGGACTTGTGTCAAACATTCACAAACTTAAGAAGATTCCGGATGAAGATTAACCCGGAAAAATGCACATTTGGTGTCTCGGCTGGCAAGTTACTCGGATTCCTTGTATCCAGCCGAGAAATTGAAGCTAACCCGACAAAAATCAGGGCCATCGAAAGAATGGAATTGCCAAAAACCCTCAACGATGTCCAGAAATTTACTGGATGCCTGGCGTTGTTGAGTAGGTTTGTTAGTCGGCTAGGCGAAAAAGTCCTTCCACTATATCAACTGATGAAGAAATCAGACAAATTCACGTGGACACAGCAAGCTGATAGCGCTTTCCATGAATTAAAGAAAATGTTGGCAACAACACCAATATTAGCATCACCACTATCCAAAGAGCTAATGTTGCTCTATGTCGCCGCAACCAACAGAGTTGTAAGTGCAGTAATGGTGGTTGAACGTGAAGAAGGGGGAAAATCAGTCCAAAGACCAGTATATTACTTGAGCGAAGTGCTCTCTGTCTTGAAACAAAATTATCCGCATTATGAGAAGATGACATATGGGGTATATATGGCAACAAAGAAGCTGAAACATTATTTTCAAGAACACCCAATCCACGTAATATGCGAGGCACCTATCTCGGATATATTGGGCAGCAAAGATGCCAGCGGCCGAGTCGCAAAATGGGCCATAGAATTGGCACCATATACTCCACAATATGATAGAAGAGATGCAATAAAGTCTCACGCTGTTGCAGATTTCTTTGTAGATTGGATGGAAATGCAGTACAAACCACCGCTGCAAGATCCGAACTACTGGAAAATGCATTTTGACGGGTCCAAGACAAAAATGGGTCTGGGCGCCGGGATAGTACTCACATCTCCAAAGAGGGATCAGCTGAGGTACGTTTTACAGATTCATTTTGCTGCTTCCAACAACGTTGCCGAGTATGAAGCACTTGTCCATGGCATCAAAATAGCCAAGGAAATTGGTATCAAAAGGATCATGTGTTTTGGCGATTCAGATCTGGTGATTCAGCAAGTGTCTGGACATTGGGATGCGCTGGATGCAAACATGGCATTATATCATTTCAATGTGCAACAAATTCCGGGATACTTTGACGGATGCGAATTCCATCATGTTCCTAGAGCAGAAAATGAGGCAGCAGATATACTATCCAAATTAGGGTCATCTAGGCAAGTATTACCACTAGGGGTAGCACTGGAGCACCTCAGGAAACCATCGATCAAGCCGTCACCAGAGTCCGACTCAATCAGGGTCACCCCGGCGAGTTAGGAGTCAGATGTGGTACCAATGGATATCGACTCAGGGGTAGCTTCGAATCACTCGGGAACTGATCCGCTCAATTCAGGGGATTCCGAATCACACTCGGGGACTCCTCAGGTCATGTCGGCAGAGCATATGTCAGCAGAGACAATGGATATCGATGCTGAAGCAGACCCAGAACCACTGATTCCAACATGGGCACATCCCATATTCGACTACTTAAGAGATGGGAACTTGCCGAGTAATGAAATGTTGGCAAGGCAAACAGTATGAAGAGCCAAAGCGTACACCATAATCAACAAGGAATTGTACAAGCGAAGTGTGACGAGTGTACTGCAGCGTTGTATCAGTCCAGAGAAAGGCCAAGAGATCTTATTGGATATTCATCAAGGAGAATGTGGGCACCATGCGTCATCACGAGCGTTGGTGGCCAAGGCATTCCGACATGGATTCTATTGACCAAGCGCATTGGCACAAGCACAAGAGTTAGTCGGAAAATGCAGTGGTTGTCAACACTATGCATCCAAGTCACATCTACCAGCGTCTGAATTAAAGACTATACCAATCACTTGGCCTTTTGCAGTTTGGTGCCTAGATATGGTCGGACCATTCAAACCAGCAAGGGGAGGCATGACTCATATTTTGGTCATGATTGATAAGTTCACCAAGTGGATAGAAGTGAAACCAATCAAAAAGTTGGACGGTAAAACAGCTGTCATGTTCTTAAGGGATATAATACTTAGGTATGGTTACCCACAAAGTGTAATCACTGATAATGGCACGAACTTTGCCAAAGGAGCTTTTGCTCATTTTTGCGGGAAACACCGAATAAGACTCGATGTAGCATCAGTCGCCCATCCAGAATCAAATGGACAAGTTGAACGGGCTAACGGCTTAGTTCTGTCAGGGATAAAGCCCCGCTTAATGGAACCACTCCATAGGTCACCTGGTTGTTGGATAGAGGAACTACCCTCAGTGCTGTGGAGCTTAAGAACAACTCCGAATCGATCAACGGGCTACACCATTTTTATCGTATATGGGGCAGAAGCAGTTTTGCTTGCCGACATAGAATATGACTCGCCAATAATAAGGCAATACTCGGAAGTCGAGGTAAAAGGGGCTCGAGAATATGGATTAGACTTACTCGAAGAAGCAAGGGAACTGGCATTATCCAGATCTGCTATATATCAACAGAATCTCCGACGCTACCATAGCCGGAAAGTGCACCCTCGTGTCTTTCGAGAAGGGTATATGGTGTTAAGGCTGGTGCAGCGCACAGAGGGAATGTATAAATTATCACCCCCATGGGAAGGATCATTCATTGTAAGCAAAGAATTGCACAATGATTCCTATTATCTCATAGAAGCTCGTGAAGCGCAAAAGAGCAAGGCGGACAGGTCAGGAGATGAGACCAAGAGGCCATGGAATGTGGCGCTACTTCGTCCTTTCTATACTTAGGAGAATCAATGCATGTATCATTGGAACTCTCATATGTCAGACATGTGTACCGGCTATGTGCTGATAATAAAATGGTATGGTTCAAAAAACTGACTCGGGGACTACCCCTTAAGTTTTACCTCTCAATTATTTTATGTCGGCTGGCGTGGTACCCAAAATTTATCTTGGAAAAAGTAGTGTTTACTCGGAAGAAATCAACTCTTCGACTATGCTGTTGTCCGAAAACACGGTTTCATGGCAAGAAAGAGAAAAGGATGTATGACGAGTAAACACGAACGCCGGATAAGTACAAAGGAGAAACGCGAGTCGGCTTTAGTTTTTTGCTTAACTCTCTACAGGTCACATTATACTACGTGTCGAGTAATCTCGGCCAAGTGATCCAAGTTTCATATCCGCTAACTATATCCTTAGTACTTTGAGACTCTAATGTCGAACACCAAAAAAGGTAGACAGGGGCCAAAGTCAAGGAAAGGTGACACGACAAAATGAAACTCGGGAACTTTCCCTTGAATGATTCACACTTAGAACATAACGCAAATATATAAAGCCTATCGAAAGGCGCATAATCAAACTTAAAGTGCAATGTATGTTACATCTGTACCCGTCATACCGGGGATCTAATCAAAGTTCGAGTATTTGTTAGCCTAAGAAGCAGAAGGACTCAGAGGAGCACTCTCAGAGCCCGGAGCATTGCTTGGAGCATCGACCGAGTGAGGGGCATCTGTGGCCGGGTCATCCGGACCATCTGACTCGGTTGCTTAACTATCGCCACCCTCTTCATCAGCAACTTCGACGAGCGGGTCGCCAAGGTCGAGGAAGCTGGGCCTGTCACACCAAGCATGCACCATGGTATATTCAATCATGGCGTAAGCTCGCTCCTGGCGCTTCTTGATCAGCTCCGGATCATTCAGCCATTTGCCATCCCCCCTTATGCGAGCAAGAACATCAAGGATGATGTCCACGTACCATGAAAGCACGAAGGAGAGAGCCTTGTCCGCTGCAACTCGGCCGACCGACACACGCCATTGATCCAGCCGGTCTTCAGTAAGGAGCAATCTCTCAGCAAGTGGATCGATGAGTGTAGGTGGATCCTCATCCAGCCAGAGCATGTGAAATGCATGAATAGCCGACTTGAGCAGATCCACACCGCAAGACTTGAGGGTCCTGACTCGTTCTGACACTGCTTCGAGAAGCTCCTCCATGGACACCTCGCCGTCGGCAGGAGCACCAGCTTCGGCCCTCACTTTCTTCATTGCTCGGATGGCAAACATATTGGCCTCAGGAAAATTCTCTGCAAGCAAAAAGCGAAAGTTAGCAAATAACAATGGTGGATGGAAGACGTCCAGAGTGACCTGTACAATGCAAAAAGAGTAAGAACTCACTATCGAGAAAGAAGTTGATGGCGGCGAGCTTGCTATGCCATGTTTTGGCCTTGGCTTGGAGGGCGTCAAAGTTCAGATTTTCCGACTCGACCGATGATTCAGCCTCGTCGAGCAGCCTCTTGGTCTTCTCGACGCTGGCGGCCTGCTGCTCATTCTTCTCAGCAAGTTCCACCTTCAACCCTTTCACCTTGGCCAAGTGCTTCTGCTCTGACTCGGCCATCAGCTTCTTCAGCCGAGTCACCTCAACTCACTCCTTTTGGAGCTCGATTTGGTTCTTCTCTGCTTATTCGGAACAAGTTACTTGTCAGCACCAACCGAAACCTTCAGCTATCGAGTTAAGTGAGGAAAGAATCTTACTCTCGGCCTCGCTGATCTGTGAGTGAAGAGCATTTATGGTGGACTGAGCAGAGGATGCAAAAAAAGAGAAAGAAAAAATTGAGACAATGAACCAAAGAAAATTATACCGAGAAGAGAAAGGATGGGTAAGGATATTACCTTGGCCTTGGGTGTTAGTCTGCAGCTTCTCATACGCAAGTTCGAGCTTGCGACGCGCCAGGACGAGATCTTGGTGCACCTTGGTGCGCTCGTTATGCATGACCTGAACAAAGAAGACAGATAGCAAGGAAAGGTCAAGTCAAGCAGCCTGCCGGATAAAAGAATTTAACAGCTTACAGCCGAATAAGTTCCTTACTCGACAATAACCTAGAGGGCTATGGATCGGAGCTCTAACATATGAATTTGGCGTAAGGAAATAAAAAGCTTAAGAGCTTACAACCAAATAAGTTCCTTACTCGACAGTAACCTCGAGGGCTAGGGATCGAAGCTCCAACATGAGTTTGGCATAAGGAAATGAAAGAGTTTAAGGGCTTACAGCTGAGTGGGTTCCTCACTCAATAGTAACCTCGAGGGCTAGGGATCGAAGCTCTAATATACAAGCTTGGGGTGATGAATTTAAAGACTAGGTGATTATTGAAAGCTTACGACCGAGTAAGTTCCTTACTCGACAGTAACCTCGGGGACTAGGTGATATGTATAAAGGAAATACTCAACAATACAAAAGAGTAAGAAGATACTTTACCTCGTTCACTTCATCGGCGCGGGCCATTACGGTAATGGCCTGCTAGGTGATGTCAGAGACGGCCTTAGGGCCCAGCTTCAGCTTCTTGCCGGCACGGGTGCTGACCTCCTGCTCGCTAGATGCATTCCATGCCACAGCATAAGGCTCAGCTGAACCAAGACTTTTCCCACTGAGTGTCCGAGTGAGAACTTGACCCGTTTTCAGGGTGGTTCCCACATTGGCACGGGTCACAGCAGCGGAAGTATGAAGGGTAACAGCTTTAGAGCCGTCACCTGACCCGGCAGCCGCGGATTCGCCCCCCTTACCCATTGAAGCGACCATTGTCGCCAACGTCGGAGGCCGGATCTGAGGAGCAGAACCCGGAGCGCAGACCAGTGTTGTCTGCTTGGAGGAGGTGGATTTGCCGGATGAAGGCCGAGCAGAGCCAAAAGCCTTGGGCTGGATCTGGCTCTTTGACAGAACTAGAGAGCGATTAGGAGGATTTGGAGAAGAAAGTGGAGCCGACTGACTGGGCTCAGCAGTTTTGCTGGCTCCAAGATCAGGAAGTTGTTCATTCACACCAGCCTGAGGGCCGATGCCAGAGGAACTAGTGGTGAAAGGTTGTTCCTGGCCAGCGCTAGGGGCGCTAGCTGACTGACCCACCGGGTCTGACTGACACTGAGAGGCGTAAGCTTCAACAGTGGGAGCCTCGACTCGGATGGCACTCGGTGCCGCCGAGTCAGCTGGAGAAGGCGCGGGCCTTAGCGGCGAGGCAATGCGAGAAGTAGCCTGGTTCACCAAACAAGGGTGCGGTACTGAAGATAACGAGACATCTATAAGAGAACATCAGCGACAAAAAAGAATGAATGAAGAAGGCAGAGTACAAAAACTTACCCGGTGACGACCAAGTCACGGGTGACTCGACGTGTGATCCGGCGCCCGGCGGCTTGGCAGGTCTCAGCCAGAGTGGCGGCAGCAGAAGAAGCAGGAGCTGCCGGAGTGGGCTTGCTCTTCTTGGTCGGCTAAGTGCTGGAGGAGTGTCATGTACCTGGCCAGCTGCATAAGTAAATAACGGGCTTACTCGGATAAGTTGGGAGGCTAAGGTCACAAGGCATATACTCCAAAAGCGTACAATCATCATCCTCATCATCGTCAGACCAATCTTGTAAGGGATTGCGAGATTGACTCTTACCCGAAGCTGAAGCAGCTGCAACATGCGGGATGGGCACGAAGCGCTCCAGGTTGTACTCCACTTCATCCGAGTCAGAGCAATCTCCGTTATAACCAGGGGGAGAGACAGTACTGTCATCAACCTCGTGAAGGAGGTTCTGCGAAAGACAAACAGAATGAGTAACCAAAAAACTAAACTAAAAGTGGCAAAAGAGCTAAAGATAACTCGGCAAGGAAAGCGACTCGGAAATCTTACCCAGGGGACAGGCCTAACCCGGCTAAATGGAGGGCAACTCCAAGCCCAATCATCCGCCAAGTTCAATTTAAATATTGAGCTTACTCGGAGGGCAATGGAGTCATGGGTGAGCTCCATAGTGGAGTGCCGAGTGGGATCGTGGGAGCCACTCATGAAGCACATCTTGTGGCTACTCGCTTGGATGGGGCTTACCCGGTGTGAGATGAAGGCGCACATGAGATCAGTATCGGCAAGATGAAAGTTTTCATCCGGCGACAACAACCTCTCCAGGATAGCGCTGGCCTCATTTACCGCAGCGTCTTGGTCGCACGGGTCAAGCTGCAAGAGCTTCTTGCTGGGGACCTCGTCTGAGAAAGGGGGAGCCGGATGTTATCGGTGGACCAGCTGGTTTTGACATAGAAAAAAGTTCTATGCCACTTCTTGCAAGAATCAAGCCTAGCAACCCGAGGAAAGATGGAGTCTCTCCTGGGCGTGATGCTAGCAGCACCGCACTGAGTCGGCTTTTTCTCGGCACGAGGAGCACCAGGATAGGGAATAACCTAAACCCTAAATCTAAAATATTTGGCCCACAGAAGAACTGTAGGCCAAATTCCGAGGTAAGCCTCGCAAGCAGAGATAAAACATGAAAGAGAGCCAATCGCATTGGCAGGAAGATGGTGGGTCTACAGATGGAAGGTGGAAAGAAACCAGGAGAAGAAGGTGCTCACTGGAAGAGAGAAATTGCATTCAAAATGAGAAAGTAAAACCACCCGCTCGTTAGCTTCGGGTTTGGGAGAAATCTTACCGGTGGGGAGACGGCAATCCACTTGCAGCGGAATTCGCCTGGTGGAGCGGAGCCACTCTACCTCCTCGGTGGAAACCTCCGAGCCTTCCCAGCCGCCGCGCTTGCCGGCGGGAATCTCCTGCTCCTCAGCACCATCAGCGCCGTCGCGAGCGTCCATGAGTTCCACAGATTCAATCTCCTCCGCGGTTGGAAGAGATTTGGAACAACGCGGACCCGTGGTGGAATGGAAAGAAAAGAGGGGCGATTGCGAAACAAGAACAGGAGGAAGAGGAAACCGCAAAGGGGCGGTTCGATTTTGCTGGAGCAAGGAAGAAGAAAAGGCAAGGGAAAACTTAACGGGCGTGGGGGAAGTGGAAACCCCCAACCCCTACTTAAGGACAGTAAAAACCCTGGTAGTGGGATCCATCTGTGCCGTGCGGCCAGTGTGTGGCCGTGTACCAGGCCGGGTAGGCCAATTAGCAAGCGCCACATAGCCAGAGATACACGAAAAATCCCGTGCCACATCATGGAAGGAAGGACAAGAGTCGCAGGCCGATGGGACTGCCACAGTGACGCGGAATAACTACGCATCCATCACTGTGCCGCCAGAGCTTGGAACAAAAATTGAGGCAAGTAATCATGATTACCAGCTGTCAGTGACTGAAGCGCGCCGAAAATGACTCGGAATAGGCCAAAATGACTCGGCTCGAGGCGAAAATGAGCCAAGAAGTCAAAGAGTCGATCCAAAAACTGTCAAACAGACTCGTCAAGGTGCAAAATTGCGACAGATAGAGACAAAAACTAAGTTACAATCACACAAAAGGAACCTGGAGACGCCTAACAACTTGAACTGCTAGACCTCACCAGCTTCGGGGACTAATGTCGGGGGGATAACCCCCGGTAGGATCACGAGAGGAGAAACATAGTGCAACTTGGTTAGCTCCGAGTAAAGAAAGAACCAGGCCGAGTAAGAATGGCCGGGTAAGATAAGAATGAGCGGCCGACATATAAACTATGTCGGCCCGCATAAGACAAAGTTGTAATCCTTGCAGGAACCAACGAGCCGAGTCTACTGAGGAAGGGCCGAGTCAAGAAGGACGCGTGGCACCTTTCTGAGTAAGGTTCAGGAGGGACCATGGTAAAGCATGGTCAAAATATAAGGGTGACACCGGGTGACGACCAAAGCATACTCTGACGTACAAAGTTACAGCATGACGCCAAAAGCAACAGGAAGCAGCGTACCAGAAGACCGTTAGCTGTCAAGCTTGATGGACTGGGCCGTTGGGCTTAGGGCAAGCCCATGACCCGTCCCACATTGTAGGGACCAAGATCCAAACAGTAAACCCTAGAACCCAAAGGGGTATAAGCTAGTTAGGACTGCCTATATAAGGAAGTTCATAGCTGTAGTAGAAGGAGGTTGGACCAAGTAGGGAACTAGTGCACTAAACCCTAGACCATACAGCTCAAGGTGCACTTGTAACCTTCGGGTATCAATCGAATTGCTAAGTCTGGAGAGTTCTTCTTGTTCTTCGTGCATGGCGCGACCATGCACTCCCTTCCCGGTGATCACAAGCACCCATTCGGCCCCCAACTTAAGCCTACCAATGGCATCTGCCGTGCCACCACCACAACAGATGTAGAGCCTGCATCACTCATTTGTTTCCGAACATTGCTTGTCAAGATTTTTAGTATGAGTTTCGAGAGTTGGTTGCATGATTGTTCTATTCATGTACAGAGTAATGCTTTGAGTGAGGGATGGAGTCACGACCATACCACTACTCTTATCATTCGCTTTTGTACATTGCATGGAGGACCGATGCAATTCTTACTACTTCCACGGAAGTTAGAGATGGCCATACCTCATGATAACTTTACCTTTGTCATTGTCTATCCGGAGTGTTCTCTCGATGAACGTGAGAAATGACCCCTTGTTGGTGGTGTCGCTCATTTCCATATGGAGAAAGAATTTTTGTTAGTGGTGTCGCGGAGATCTACACGAAGCGAGAAGATTCAGATCGTCGGCCTTGTTCCCCGTAACATGAGGCGGATCTCGAGGGCGAGATCCATTGTTAGTGGTGTCAAATTGTAGCACCCCGGATAAAACCACTACTAGGAAATGGCCTGCATTTACATATGTGCATCATCATGATATCAACATGCATCTATTTGTGTGAAACTATTTTGCTAAAAGCCCTATTTTGTTTTCTACACAAATCTCCTCCCTTTTATTTCAAATCAAAATCATGGGTTTATCTGGTTATTTTATTTGACTAAAACTATTTGCAAAGTCTTTAAAAAATAAAATATCAAAATAAATATTTTGAGGAGGCAGCTAGCTAGGCCCAAGGCTCAGCCGGCCACCTACAACCCTGACCCTAATCTATCCCTAGCCAAACCCTAGCTATCTGCGACCAAACCCTCTAGTTAAACCTCCAACTAATCCATTAACATAACCTCTACCTACCTAACTCCCTCTCTCTCACCATACGACCAACCACACCACCACCTAGCTGGCCACCAAACCTCCTCCCTGGTCCCTCTCTCGGCTACATGACAAAGGAAGGAAGGAGAAAAGGAGAGCCTCCTCGAGCCCTACCTCCTCTAGATTTTTGCAAGCTTTAACCATGCCCATGTGCTCCCTTCTCTATCTTATCTACACCACTAAACCTCAGATATCCATCCATCCTTGGTACGGGTAGTGGCCGTCCCCTTCCTCCTCCTCCCACCCCCAGGAATAGCCATGGCATTCCCCATGCCGAACCCAAAACCTAGTCCCATCTATCCCTTTACCTCATCGGTCTGAAGCTTCCCAAAGCGATCCAGGAACACCAGGGGCTCCCCCTGCTTCCTCTTCGATGCCCAGGACGCGGGGTAGTACTAGGAGCTCGCCGGAAGCCACTCGCCGCCACCATGTCCTCCATGGTCATCGCCGCCCGTTGTTGCTTTTTCCGGTCGTCTCCGTCTTCCTCGCCGTCTACTCCTCTCCTCCGACTAGCCACGCGTGCGAGGTGAGGCCTCTCCCCCTCTTGTCTCCCTGCTTTGCCCCTTCCCTGCTCGCTAGCTCGCCGATGCTCGCCGCTCGCTGCTCGCTGCGTACGGCATGCGCTGCACTCGCCACTGCCTATTGCAGTACGCGCGTGCCTCAGTCTGAAGAAGACAGTAGCAGCATCAGCTCACCCCCTCTGTTCGTCGACGAATTCCGCGCCCTATAGTCCTCTACGGGCAGTACCCCAATGATGTAAGTTGTAGACCGGACTTTCCCCTCCATCTTTTGTTTTTGCATCATCTTTTAATTCTCGGTAGATCGATCGGCATCGTCCTCTGAATCTAGAACTTTTCCCTCTGCTAACTTGTTTCAGGTTCTGTATCGATGTTGCTTCTCCTAATCTCGATGTTTACCGGCGCGTATGGGCCTCCTATGGAAAATCTTTGCACATGAAAAGTGTATATCATTGACCCCTCTCCAACTTATCTTTTTTGCGTCAACAGGAAATTCCTGATGGTTTGCTCGCCATCGTCATCCAAAAATCGATTTAGCTAGCGAGTTCTTCACATTTGAGTTCAGATTGTCAGAGAACCTCCCTGCCAGTTTTGTAAAAAGGCCCCCCTATTTTTCAGCCCTCAACCCGCATCCCCGTTTGCCACTTGTCATCACCCAGTTCGTGCGCGCGTATAGCGGCCCCGCAGCCCACGCCCCACCTGTCTGTGACTGAGGTTAGACCCAACCGAGTGAGAAAAGCCGTGAGAGCATTCCTAATTCAAATAAAAATTCTAGAATCTGTTTAAATACAAATTTAATCATATCTATTAAATTGATCTGAATTTGCAGAAACTTATAAAATTAATTATGAACTAATTTCCAATATGAATTCGAACATGTTTTCAAATAATCCAGAGTTGACTCTATCTAGTCAAACCTTTGACATTTGACCAAATTTGAGTAAATTAGTATTTAAATATTATTCTAAATTTACAATTCCAAATAATATAAATAATATATATTTTTGAATCAGAAAAATGTGAGGATTATGAATATTCTATTTATAATATCATTTGAGCAATTTAAAAATTTCGAATTATTAAATATTAATAAATGCTTCTTTTTTTAATTAATTGCATAACTTTAAATCCGTAACTCTGAATTCGACGAATGATATATCTAAATCGATCAGCACAACGAGACCGCTTCAACCATGATATCCATTTTATCATTTGCATCATGCATGAAGAGCAGTTTTATAATCAGTATTGTTTATGCAAGGAAAACATGATAGATAAAATTGGAAATTAATTGTTTCTTATTAATAATGCCTCACGAATGCTATATCATCAATGTGCTATGCCCCTAATACCTTTTCGACATAGTTTGCATCATTAACTTGCCATGTCATGCATCATATCATGATCATGCTGATTCTTGCGCATTAATTGTAATTGCTGCATCCCTTGTTCCTTTTAGTATTTTGGTTCTTCCCGGATAGGATGATGAGATGTTGTGAGCTTCGACAAGTTTTTCGGTTATGAAATTTCGGCAATAATTTTAGGCGAGCATTCTCCACCTTTCTACCTATCTTACTTTTATAGTCTTTATTTCCTCCTGTTGATCTATTGTTATATGTGTTGCAATGCTCTAGTTTTCGTACCCGTGATATCCCTTGCAGCCATTATATTGCCATGGACACTTCCTATTACCTGTTGTTTGGTAGATAGTTGGTCTTGCGTTTCATAGTCGCTTGCTCAAGTGCCGCTGCGTGTCGTCAAGTACCACAGTTGTTGGAAGGCTGCCTCGTGTGTAATGTTGGAGATGATCATGGCTATCATTACCGATTAACAACTAATATTGAAAGTAGGTAAATAATGCAGAGGTACAGGTAGACAATAGATGTTATTTGGTTTTTAACCGTCCACTTGTGTCCCGTTGGATCCCGAGTACTTGATACCTGTTCCTTGACTATTCACACTATCCGCACGTGGGACCATGAATCCCCTTAGCATGAGCTTGAGTCATATCTTATTTCCTGGGGCCACAAAGTAGTTTGGGGATTTATTACTATCCTGTATCTATGCCATGATTATGCCATGCTTTACTGCTTTATTTACTATTGCGCGTGGAGCGTCTATACTGTTTAGGAACAAATATGGAATATTTTCGCGGTATCGACAAGCCCAGTCACACTTTCGAATTCCCAGTCGTTTACACCCATTGTCACAAACCTCTGGGTCCGCCTTGGAGCCGGCCAACTTCGTCGCGGGTAGCTTGGTGGGGTGGCCCCCTGAAAAATTATATGAATCTTGCGATTTCTTTGTCGTGATGCCTCGTTGGCTTTTCATTTCGTTTTTCCGAGGTTGATCGTGCGTGTGTTGCTATTTGTGCCCCCCTGCAGGGTAAAACTTTCTGAAAGCCGTGTCCATGGTTATGGACGACTCGGAGCACAGTATCTCGATCATAGACAACTATAACTAAAGTAGTTCTATAAATTTGACTTTATAATGACTAGTAATCAGCTTCACTATAATGGAATGGCTAAATAAAAGTGCCAACAATTGCTGGATTTGGGTTGTCACCTGTTACAATTGTATCTGACTAGTAAGTATCACAACTACAATGGAATGGTTCTCCAAAATTTCCCACCGCTTATTATATCAGGATGACTCATGCTATCTACATCTGACTAGCAATTGCTGCAACTATAACGGAATGAATAAAACTGTCAACCGTGTGAGTTCCTCGGTGGACTTCCTCGTTTGGTCTCGAGGGGGAAATACCAGGATGGGTATGTTTGGTGTTAGTAGCAGGTTGAAACCAAATAGGTATTTCTTATCCCTCTCTAATAGCCTACAATTGTATCGAGTCTCTATAGGTTGTTTAGTGCATGCTGCGATGCCGCTTCAGTCCACCATACCTATGTAGGCGAGGACCGCTGAATTATAAGACTCGTCGTGTACTGGCCTCAGTACTGACCGCTCTCTTTTTCCTTTGCCCTTTGTCGGCACCCCTTTTGTTTAAGAAGGTTTTGAGATTGACGCCATTAGCAGGGTTATCCTTCTGGCTTGGCCTAGGCAGGGTTATGGACGCCATTGGTTATTCTTCAAGGCTCTTAGCCCAATTTGCATCTTGTCTGTACTCGGGCGCTGTATCGTTTCCAAGGTGATTTGGATCTTTGTACTGTATATCCGTATTCTTGACTCTTTGAGTCGTTGTTATATATATATATATATATCTGTTATGTGGGTTCCATCATGGACTATTGTGTAATGATATTACTTCGTTTTCGACCCACATGAAAGTGCCTGGTGGGCGCCTTTGAATCGTTTCTATGCGAGTTTGGTGGGAATCACTAAGACTTGCATAGGGCCAATCTGAGGGTGTTACAGGCCCTTACACGCCGGGACTAGAGGGGCCTTCTCCACTAGTGATGTTGAAATGTATTCTAGGATGGAACACTACCCTTGTTTGAGCATAGACCCATCATCCCGAGGCAATTTCCACGCATGCTACATCATGGTGGATGACCATGTCGTGGTGGTGTCACGGCAGATGCCATGGGTAGGCTTAAGTTGGGGGCCGAATGGACGCTTGTGGTTACCGGGGAGGGAGTACATGGTCTAGCCGCGCACGAAGAACAAGGTAAACTCTCTAGACTTAGGATTTTTTATTGATCCAAGAAGTTTACAACTGCTCCTAGAGTGGTTCCAGCATAGCCTCGGGGCAATAGTTTCCTACTTGGTCCAACCTCCCTAAACCCTAACTATGCCCCTCCTTATATAGGCGATGGCCAGCTAGGTTACATCCTTTTGGGTCCTAGGGTTACTGTTTGGATCTTTGTCCTTACTGTGCGGGCCGGGTCATGGGCTTTCCCTGAGCCATTAACCTAGTCCACAAAGCCATACAACTAACAGTCTTCTCGTACATAGCCTCTAGCTCTTTTGGCGTCATATGGTGACTTTGTACGCCAGCCCTTATTTTGGGCGTCACCCGTCTCATTTTATGTCACCGGTGTCGCCCTTCTCCCTTTTGACCATGCTTTACCATGGTCCCTTATGAGTCTTACTCGGAAAGCTACCACACGTCTTTTCTGACTCGGCTTTCCCTCGTGAGACCCGACTCGTTGCTTTCTACAAGGTAAACAAGTTTGTCTTATGCGGGACGACATAATTCATATGTCGGCCACACATGACCTTTGTATCCGGCCGTTGATACTCGGCCTGAGACTTCTTTGATTCGGCATAAGCCAAGCTGGGCAATGTTTTACCCCTTATGACCCTACGGAGGGTTATTCCCCCGACATTAGTCGCCGAAGCTGGTGAGGCCTAGCAGTTTTTGTTGTTAGGCGTCTCCAGGTTCCTTTCATGTACTTGGAACTTCCTCTTTCTCTTAGCATTTATTGAGCATGACGCACTGTTTGGCTTATTCTCGATCTTTGCCGAGTCTGTCCTGTCCTATTCGAGTCTCATCTTTGACTTTCTAGTTCATTTTTGCCTCATTCCGAGTCATTTTTGACGTCGCCGAGTCATTCTGGGCTTGCTTAGTCACTGACAGGCTGTAATCATTATTGCTTGCCTCAAATTTTGTCTCAAATCCTGACTGCATAGTGACTGTGGCGCAGTTACTCCCATCATTGTGGTAGTCCCATCGTTTAGTGCCTCGTGTCCTGCGCAGAGTGATGTGGCTCTGGATTTTCCATGTATCGCCTACACGTGGCGCTCACCGATGCGCTCACTCGACCGGGTACATGGCAACACAGTTGCCACACATCACAATGGGATCCCGCACCGGGTTTTTTACTCTCCTTAAGTAGGGGCGCGGGGAACTTAACTGCCCTTGCCTATTCAGTTTTCCCCCTTGCCTTCTTCTTCCTTGCGCCTCTCAATCCAAAACCACCCCTTTGCTGTTCCTCTTTCCTGCCGCTCTGCTCCAGTGATTCTCTCCTTTTCCTTTCGATTATCCGACGGGTCCTTGCGTTTCCAGGCCTCTTCCAACGGCGGAAGAGCCCGAATCGCGCGATATCATGGATGCCCTACACGACAGTGAGGAGCTGGAGGAGGATGAGGCCGCCGGCGAGCGCGGCAACTGGGAGGCTTCCGAAGTCACCGTGGAGGAGCTTGAGTGGCTACGCTCCACCAGGCACATTCTTCTTGACGTCGATTGTCGCCTCCGCGTAGGTGAGATCATTCCCAAACCCGAGCCCAATGAGCGCGTTGTTTTCCTCTCACATTTCGAGCGTGGCTTTGCTCTTCCCGTCAGTGATTTCTTCAAGTATTTTCTTTTCACCTTTCAACTTCAAACCCATCATCTGCCTGCTAATGCCATTGGCTCTCTCTCCTATTTCATTTCTGCCTGCGAAAGCTATCTTGGTATTTGGCCCACTGTCCTTCTTTGGGCCAAGTACTTTAATTTCCGAATCCAGGTTGTGCCTGATCCCAGCATTCCTTGTGTTGGGAAGAGGCCCACCAGGTGTGGGGCTGCTAGCATCACGCCCAGGAGGGATTCTATCTTTCCCCGGGTCACTGGCATTTACTCGTGTAAGAAATGGCATAGAACTTTTTTCTATGTCAAGAATAGTGGCTCCAACGACTATATTCGGCTTCCCCCCTTCAAGGACGATGTTCCGAGTAAAGAATTCTGGAAGCTTGACCCGCATGACAAGAATCCGGCAGTGAATGAGGCTCACGGGATTATTGAGAGGCTTCTTGACCCAGAGGAGAACTTCCAGCTCTCTGAGGAAGACCTTATGTGCGCCTTCATCGCTTGCCAGGTCAGCCCTATCTAGGACAGAAGCCAGAAGATGTGCTTCATGAGCGGACCTCGCGATCCTACTCGGCATTCTACCCTGGAACTCACCAATGACTCAGTGGCCCGCCGAGTCAGCTCGATATTCAAGCCGAATTTAGCGGAAAACTAGGCTTGGAGTTGCCCTCCTTTCAGCCGAGATAGGCCTATCCCGTGGATAAGCATTCGAGTCATTGAGTGCTTCCAACATAATTTACCTGGTGTTTACTCGCCATTCCGTTCTTTTACTAATTTTATTCTGTTTGTCTTTCACAGAATCTCGTTCACCAGGTTGATGACAGCACCTTCCCTCATGGCGCTTATTTTGACCACCGATCGGATGTGGATGAGGTTAAGTATGACCTGGAGTGTTTCATGCCGATTCCACGCTCTGCATCTGCTCCTGCTTCGGGTAAGACCTTCAATCGAAACCCTTTGCAGGATTGGTGAGATGATGACGATGTGTATTGTGAAGTCCTGGAGGTATTTGTCCTTTTGCAACTCTCTGAATTGTCCCATTGAGCTTTTCATTTACTGATGCAGCTGGCCAGGTACATGAGGAACCCCCTCTTGCTATAGGAGGATATGAAA
Organism: Avena sativa; assembly: GCA_916181665.1. Classification (NCBI taxonomy): domain Eukaryota; kingdom Viridiplantae; phylum Streptophyta; class Magnoliopsida; order Poales; family Poaceae; genus Avena; species Avena sativa. Next base: position 351,923,263 of record OV702294.1, on the reverse strand, counting down.
AGCTCCCTGCTGCCAAGCCGAACAAGCGGCGTGGGTCCTCCTCCAGCACTCAGCCCCCGAAGAAACGCCGACTCGATCCTGTCGCTCCCCTGCAGCTGCATCCTCTGAACCTCGCAAGACTATCACATGCCAAGTCACCGTCTGTCGTGCTCCGTGCGACCCGACCATCTCCAGGTAACTTCCGCTGCCTGATACCTTCCATTTTATGTTTCTTTTCTTTCTTCATGACCTTATAGACCTTTGTTTTTATTTTAGTGATGCTATGTCTGCCAACTAAGTGGCTCCCAGCATGAACTCTTCCCGGTCAAGGCATGTTTCACCTTCTCGCTCTAATCCTGTCGGGTGGAGCCCCGTTCGGGTCACTGCCCCTATCCCTAAGACTCATGAGTCTCAGAGTGAGGCTGATCTAGCGACACGTCCGACAGAGGAGATCCGACCTCCCTCTCCAGTTTCTCTCTCCGATCAGAACCTTGGAATTGACGCCAGCAATATCGGCACCGAGTCCGCCCAGAAAACCTCTAGGATTGCTCCTCCTGTTGCTGATACACTAGTTGATCAAGTTCTTGCTCCCCCGCTTGTTGTTGATCCTGCTCAGTCGGCTCTGTTTTCTTCCCAACCCAGTTCCAGACCTGCTCCTTCTGCCTTTTCCATGAAGGACAAGGCCCGTCCTGATGCTCAAGGCCAAACTCGCTCTGTGCCCAGTAAGCCATCAACTTCCAGGCAGATGACCTTGATCTACGCCGTAGGCTCTGCTTCGCAGATTCGGCCCACACCACCAACAATGACACCTGCATCAGTGGGTCAGTTGGGCGAATCTGATGTTGCCAGGTCTGGGAGCGTTCCCAAGGCTGGTGCCTGCACGCCAGTATCGTAGCTACCCGCTTCGGAGTGGGGGCTAGCCTGAATAAAGGGCAAGTCCTTACTCGGACACTCAGTGGGCAAGGTCTTGGCTCTATAGAGTGTTATGCGATAGATTGGAATGCGGCCAGCGAGCAAGAAGTGAGTTCCACTTTTGGCCAACAGCTGAAACTGGGCCCCAAGGCTGTCTTTGAGATGACCCAGCAGGCCATCACACTGATGGCTTGAGCAAATCATGTGAATGAGGTATGTGATTTCCTTACTCTTTTGCGTACTGAGTATTTTTATATTATACATCTTCCCTAGTCCCCGAGGTTACTGCCGAGTAAGGCACTTATTCGGCTGTAAGCTCTGAGTTAGAACATATTTTTTATTTCCTCTTGCCAAGTTTGTATGTCGGATTTTTGATCCATAGTCCCCGAGGTTACTACCGAGTAAGGCACTTATTCGGCTGTAAGCTCTGAGTTAGAACATATCTTTTATTTCCTCTTTCTGTCGGGACAGAATTATCTGGTGTACTGGGCATTCTCTGATTAAATATTTTTCGTGTATCTTATGCATAACGAGCGTACCAAGGTGCATCAGGCCCTTATCCTGGAGTATCGAAAGCTTGATATTGCTCACCAAGATCTGAAAGCTGATGCTCAGGGCCAAGGTATTTTTCCTACTCGGTTTTCTTTTACTTGACAGATCTATTTTGTTTCATCCTCTTGATTTTTCCGCGTTGTCTTTCCACAGCTTCTGCCCAATCCACCATCAATGCGCTGCATAAACAGATCAGCGATGCCGAAACTAATTCCCTTTTCCTTAGAAATCTTGTGACTGCTCAGCATTTATGTTGACTCATTTTCCATTTTCATCTCGGCAAGTCCGAGATGGCTTGCTATTACTGACGAGTCACATGTTCTGAATAAGCAGATCAACACCAGGTCGAGCTCCAAAAGGAGCGAGAGGAGGTGACTCATCTAAAGCAGCAAGTGGCGGATATGGAGCAGAAGCACCAGACCGAGTTGAAGGGCCTGCGCAAGGAACTCGCCGAGAAATATGGTCAACATGCTGCTAGTGCTGAAAAAACAAACCAACTGCTCAAGGAAGCCGATTTAACAGTTTAGTGGGCTCATCAAGATCTGGAAGCTCTTCAGGCCAAGGTTAAGATCTTTCAAAACAAGCTCGGCACGATCAACTCATTCCTCGGTAGTGAGTTCTTACTCTTTTCACTATGCTTCTATCCTTACTCTTTACCCCTTTTCCGCTATTTTTTTATGTTCCTCCATTTTTGCAGAGAACTTCCTTGAGTCTGACATGTCTGCCTTAAGGGCAATGAAGAAAGTGGGAGCTGAATCTGGAGCTCCAGCATACGGCGAAGTCACCATCGACGAGCATCTTGCTGCGCTCTCAGAGCGTGTAACCACACTAAAGTCATGCGGTGTCGACTTACTTAAGTCGGCAATCCATGCATTTAGGATGCTCTAGCCGGATAAAGATGTGCCCACGCTCGTTGATCCCTTGGCTGCCAAATTGCTTCTTACCGAGGAAAGGCTTGATCAAAGGAGCGAGTCGGCTGGTCGTGTCGCAGCGGACAAGGCCCTTGCTTTTGTGCTCTCATGGTATGAGGATATCAATCTTGATGTTCTCCATCATATGAGGGACGAAGGAAAGTTGATCCACGACCCTGAGCTCAGCAAGAAACGCCAAGAGCAAGCCTACGCAATGGTGGAGTACGCTCTGGTGCACTCCTGGTGCAATGGGCCCAGCTTCCTTGATCTTGCAGAGCCGCTTGCCGAGATAGCCGACGACGATGGTGCCGACAGTGAAGCCACCGAGTCGGACGTGTCAGACTAGGCTGATGCACCTGATTCGGCCGATGCTCCTGAAGACGCTCCCAACTCCAGCCCCAAGAATGCTCCTTCGAATCCAGCTGTCTCTTAAGCTGGTTAAATGCGGTGACCCAGCATACCACTGCATGATGTAGTATACTATAGTCATTGACATAACACCAATGAAACATCGTTCACTAGTATTACATCCCTCATAGTGGTACAACAGAAACACAGCAGGTCCAATACATGACTATAGTTACAACTTAACTCTTTACACAAGATCCAGAGAACACTCTAGGTTAAAGAGAGAGAAAGAAACTTCTTACAAAGAAGAATCGGAGATAAACAACTCAAAAAAAACTATCATACTAATAAGACTAGTATTTTAACTAATGGTCTGGCATTGCTGCTATTGCAATACACTACAGAAATAGGTTCTATGGCTAGAGATTATATTCCTATCTAATCAGGAACTTCGTCTTCACTTGAGTTGGTGTATATGTTGACCTTCTTGACTTCATTGAAGAGCTTTAGCTTTTCCTGATGATTCCTGGAGCATAACTTGATGTCGACGCCATCTTAATGGCTTCAGAATCTAGCAAGGGTTAAGAAGATACGTTAAGTACGAGCGTACTCAGCAAGTTCACTAGACCGTAGGTCGTAGGCAATGCAACTTTTCGTAAACATTTCTTCAAAGGTTAGTTTTATTCTGAAAAGCTATGTCCGACAACCTTCACGGGTTTACCAGAACTTTCATGGAGTTCCTTTCCCACCGCGTTCAGAGCTCCTTCCCGGAACAGGGAGGTTCTTACACTCTGCATAGGTGCGTTACTTTACCCATGAGAGACCTTAGCCTTGTTGCACAACCAAGTCATGACCTTGTCCATACTTCCGTGGTATGGGGCCTAGTCTAAGATCCAAGCCAATCACTGCCCTCTTCGCGACCTCATATGTTTGCACGATCCTTCGGGGCCGGCTCACCTCCGTTAAGACCTCTTTCGGGCAGGCTAAAACCCCGATGAGTTCCCGAAGACTCTATGACCCGGTGATGCTCGGACAAGTACCATTTAACTAGAATACATCCCTAAACACCATTCATAGATAATCTAGACACGAAAAGTGTGGGGCGTAAGGGTGCCCACCCATATGTTGGATCCGCACAAGGAATCACAACGTCACGTTAAGGTCATCTTGCCTCCATACGAGATGAAAAGGATACAGCTGACTTCTCCGTCCCATTCCAAATCTCATGGTTAACGTGTAATATACGGCGCTAGAATCACTGGTGACATTGGTTGTTAAGTCCTAGATAATATGTTCATTTACCACCGGAACTTTCATAATAGGTTATTACCTCATGGTAAATAACCTATAATCATATTATTATGAAAATAGTGTTTTCTGACCTTTTTCAAATGCAGGTGATGACGACACTGGATTTGCAAAATACTTTACAGAAAATAACCAAAGGACATGAGCAAGTGTGAACTTGCCTTTTGTGATTGCAAGACTATGCACTCACGGTCTTCAAGACAATATAAGATCCAATATCTGAAATCAGCATTACTGGTCCGGTAAGGACTAAAGTTTAAAGAAGCAAGATGCTATTATGCATAAATAATGTAATGCAATTTCGTAAACTCGAATCCCGAGGATAGCGTTGATCTAGGGTTTGGATACTGGAAATGGTTACTTTAGAATGTGTTGTCCTTTTAGATAAGTTTTATACTTGTGCTTCTTATTAAGGCTTGTGAGTATGTGTGAAACAACATGTAAACATAATGGCATACAACAATAAGATATACTAATGAGATGTGCTACTCAAGGACTACTTATATGAGAATTATCTTATCTTTAAGTTTTACTTTGCAAGTAATGGCATTTATAAGGAACTTAAGTGTTAACAATCCTAAGTATATAACTAAAGCTTAATGTAATGTGATTATTATTAATTGTCATCTGTTGACTAAAGTGGCAAAACAGATAAATCTTGAAGAAAATCTTACTTAACTAAGCAGAAGTATTTAAACTTTAAGTAACCTTTTTAGGTGTTCTTTCTGGTTATAGTCTTTAAGTAAGAAATAATTACTCCATTTGAATAATGATATTAATAGTATTTGAGACTTATCTCTCTTGGTTTTTAACTTGGTTAGTTTGGTATTGAGATGCTTTAGGTCTTCATTAAAATGGACCACAGTTAACTATAAAACACATAATAAGGTCTTTAGCATTATACTTAAAGCTTTGTAGAGTAAAGTTAACTTTAAAAAAAATAGATTAACTTAGGGTGTAATGCTTATGATATTTGTATTTTGTTCACTTCATAATGTTTCCTTAAAGTTATTTAGGCATGGCATTACTTCTATTTGAGTAGTGGTTTCCTAATATTATAATGGTATAGAATCATTTTCCTTTTTATAGATGAGTGGTTATAGTTCGTAAACAAGGAAGTAATATTATTTAACTACATATGGATTCAATGTAGTGTTTTGGTATGTTTGTACTTGTAGTTGAAGTAATGGAAAAGATTTAATTATTCACAAATTATTCTTGAAGATTATATAATGGATATGGATCCTTTTAGAAAATAATCTACACTTATGGTTGAAGGATAATTCAATAAAATTGTATTTAAATGTGTTAAACCATTTTGACTTCATATTATCAATATTCAAGACTAATACTATTTATTAGACTTTAATTAGTTAATTTTAGAATATTTGCAAATTTTATTTACCCTTATATGAATTATTAACTAAAGAAATAGGTTTAAATTCAAGTTATTAAAATGTTTAACTCTATATTTAACTCAAAAGTGGAATATTATATTTTTAACATGTAGATAATATTTTTGTGATCATTTTGATATATTACATTTATTGTTGTGATTTATAAATAATAAGATATGATTTTTATAAGATTTATTACTTTATAAACACTTAATAAATAACAAATAACTAATTAAGTGAAATAATAATGTATGATTATAGATTTGAATTATAGTTCTTATTTTTTTAAGATTTTTGGGTACTTATTAATATTTTTAACATTTACCATTATAAAAATATGAATTATTAATGTTATAGATTTTATTTTTGTGAATTTTTTCATATATTAAACATATTTTTCTAAATAATAGAACAATAGTTATTGAATTTACAATTTTTAATCAATTTCTAGAAATAATAAAACGAATAACTGCATCATTATGACATCAGCACAGAGTTGTGCTTGTTTTACACCGGGGTAGAACTTACACACAGGGAATGACAGAAGGGCCCAAGGCCACCTCTGCTGCCACGTGGGCAAGGATGGACCCACCCTAGTGTTGACCAGGACTTGGTCACATGGCGGAGTCAACTGACGTCGGTGACCCTGTGGTGGCGGCGCTGCGGTATGCGACGATAAGTTTCTGCACGAATTGGAAGCTCCTTTTCCTAGGCTACCTAAAAACAGCGGCGCGGCGTCCTGGGGAGGCCGAAAACCTCACCGGCGACGACAACAGCGGAACCGGCATGACGGCACTCGATGATAGGACAGTACAGCATACGAGGAGGACCGGGAGAGGGTTCTTTCGAACCAGGAGCTTGCCGTCTTTGCGATAGGATGCTCGACAAGGCCGGAGGAAGGCTGTAGTAGCAGTAATGGTGACGGTGGTGGTCGTCGAGCTCCAGGAAGATGGAGTCCCAGGCGTCGATTCGGGGCTCCCCTCCTTAATTCAATTGGTAAGGAGGAAGTGGAGACGAGGCGGAGCTCCTAGCATCCTTGGACGTCTCCGGGGTGGTCTCTGGACGGCGGCGTGCATCGACAATTGAAGCTAGGGTTTGGATCTTGAGAGGAGACAGAGAGGAAGAAGATGGGCGAGTGGGTGAGGATGAGAAGGAGCGTTGTGGTGGCGTTCTTATCCCCTAGGGTGACGTCGGCGACTGCACGAATCGTAGCGCATCGGCGGCGTATGGCAGAGCACTCGCTAGCGAACTGCTTCCAGTCGACGAGGAAGACAACGACGACATTTCGCGGAAAACCCCCTGCCGTTCTTTTGATTCACTCCGGAGTCCTTCCACGGCCCCACTAGTCAGCGATAGAGAAAGACAGATCGGGCCGGTTGTTTAGCTGGTACTGGGGAAAGATGGGCCTCGGGTCAGTTTCTGGTCTGAGTCCATTTTTTTATTCTTTTCTATTTTCTGTTTTATTCTTAGGTTTGAATATTACACATTTGATTGAAATTTATTTATAGAATTTATTTTCCGGATTATTGCAGTAATATTGGAATGTGTTTAGTATTTGTAAGGTCTTTTGATATGAATTTAATTTATCTAGTATCCATAAACTTATTAAAGATTGCATTATTATTAATCCATGAGTTCTGATTCTTATTGATTTATAATATTAAAGAATATTTTATATATAGTGATCCTTCATTATTATTTAATACATAAAGTTTTGAGTAATTAATATGGTTAAAATTATTCTCATAAATTTTGGGAAATAGCAATATATATATTTTATTACAACTAACATATGAGTTAAGGTTTGATTTGAAAATACTTACCATAAGTTCTTAGAAGATTTAATATTCTCATATTTCTTTTATTGATTTGAATAAAGGTTAATGGCTAAACATATTGTCTTTATGTTTATGATCTTTATTAATATCACCCTTGAAAATAGAAAGTTATTATTTGGAATGAATTATGAGAGAGAATTGATAACTATAGTTTCTAGGCATATATGATTGAAATAAAAGTTAGGATTTTAAATTGTAATTGTTTACCATGGGTTTTAGGAGTTTTAATATTCTTGTTCATCCTTTTATTTATATGAATTAAGATTATTGGTTAAGATAGATTGTACTTATGTTGGTGTTCAGGAATGACTTTATCGTTTAGAAAAGAAAGTTATTTCCTGGAAGGTCTTATGGAAAAAAATTGATAAAGATACTCTTAAACACATATGGTTATGATAATTTAAAAGGATAAAGATGTGCTTAATTGTTTTGCTACAGGAAAATATTTCTATAAGCCATTGTAGAAATAAGATGATAGATCAATCATAGAAAGTGGATATTATGTTTGGTTCTAGATTTAGGGTTTAGGGTTTACCAAGAATTCCTATCCTCCATAATTCATAACTCTGGACATCTAATTAAGGAATTCCTTTCCTAGATGTACTATGTGAGACCCTGGCGCATGGCTCAATAGGATTGATAGGAAACCCATACAAACAAGTTGCAACTTCTTTTCCGGAAGCTCATTCGAAAAGAACTCTAAGGTTAAGCGTGCTTGGCCTAGAGCAATTCTAGGATGGGTGACCGACCGGGAAGTGGGTAACCGGGTGCGCATGAGTGATGACAAAGTGCGCAGAAAAGACTAGTGTTGGTCTGTGGGGTTAGTCTAGAGATCCTATTGAGCTGCCAGAAGTGATAGCCGTCGGTCCGGAGTGACCGGGGGTGTTACAAATTGGTATCAGAGCCGACCCTCGCGGTTAAACGGGCATGTGCGGGTCAGTGGCGGACATGTGGCGCATGGCGCGTGTGGCCCGGAGTGGACACGGCATGGCACATGTGCCGGCACTGGACGCACAGACGTCTGCCAAGAGGGGACGTTCCTGGCTTGTGGTTGATCGACGAGGACGTCGATCTTCTAAGGGTGGGTGTATGTGAGACCCTGGCGCATGGCTCAATAGGATTGATAGGAAACCATACAAACAAGTTGCAACTTCTTTTCCGGAAGCTCATTCGAAAAGAACTCTAAGGTTAAGCGTGCTTGGCCTATAGCAATTCTAGGATGGGTGACCGACCGGGAAGTGGGTAACCGGGTGCGCATGAGTGAGGACAAAGACTAGTGTTGGTCTATGGGGTTAGTCTAGAGATCCTATTGAGCTGCCAGAAGTGACAGCCGTCGGTCCGGAGTGACCGGGGGTGTTACATACTACTCCTTCGTATCCATCATCAGGTATTAACATGATGAGCTTTACTTCACAAGAATACTCTTATCAATAATTTCTCCTCCTAAATCCTTTCGTAAATGCAATGAGTTTGACACTAAAGCTTTCATAATATTTTTATATCTATACTTGGTTATATCAACTACTCTACTACTGATAACCTCCAATCTAACAAGTAGTTACTTTTAATTCCATTCATACTATTCCTAAATAATCCTTCATTAATATCACTTCAATAGATGTATACATCAAGTCCTACTTCACCTCAAGTGCTTAGTATTTCCAAAGAGGAAAATACTATTTCTTTAATCCAATGTTGCTCTAACATCATCTTAATCATACTATTTTCTCTCTACTTGACTCCAGTATCTAATACTCAAACTTCACATCATATAATGGTGACTTAGCATGGCTAACCTAGAATAACATATCTATACTAGGGTTCAATCATGTTTTATCCACCAATGCCACTTATACATGATATAAGCATTCAATCTTGGTGAGTAAGGCATGATCATTATAATCCTTTGATCTTTTTTGGTTTAGGTTTCTAGTTGGCTAGTCAAGGCCTTAAGTGAGTGCTATGATATGGTCAAGAGTTGATAGATCAAGAATTGATAGATTAAGAATTGGTGAATCAATGGTTGATTACTCAACAATGATGAACAACGGATACTAGAATAAAGTTCAATAGAGATGATAAGGATTAATATGGAAAGAAATATATATGGTGATTGATCCTGACTTGGTTTCTTTCCTACTCAATCTCATTGAAGAGTTAAGGTTAGGTATTTACCATGATACCCATAGTATAAGTAGATGAGATTAAGATAGGTCAAGAGTTAGTTATTGCATTCTTGTTACTTGAGTTTTATTCTAAACTTGATATTCATGAGTTATTGTAATGAAGACTACATATGATCACTTAAGGATCAAATTATAATCATTAATCAATGTGTATTGGTTTAGTTTCATTATATTTGATCTACCCTTAGATCAAATTACCATGACCCAAAATAATGTTTTTAGCAAAGGTCATATTGCAACTTATCGCAGTCAACTTTATGATCTACTTCAATTCCATCAAGTTGAGAGAAGCTTCAATCACTTTGACAAGTTTTTTTCAAAAGCGCGAATTTTTTTTGGATTTTCTATGAATGAATGCAATGCACACATCTGTGTCCAGCTTATTTCTAAGCTCTAATGTTGGGATTTTACATTAAAAAAACACTTAATTCTGATGAGATCCCCGGTATGCCGGGTGCAGATGTAAAATTTTCTGCACTTATTTTGGGTGTGTGCCTTTGCTAAGGCTTAAAATTTTACTTTGCTTTAATTCAAATCATCCTGGGGCAAGTCCCCGAGTTTCATTTTCCGTTTTCCTTGTCCTTGAATTTGGCTTTTGTTTACCTTTTTTTGGCGTTCGACATTAGAGTCTCAAAGTTCTAAGGATTTAGTTAACGGATATGAAACTAGACAAATTGACCTAGAATCATTCGACACAAAAGCCGATATATCCTGCAATGGGTTAGTTAAAAGCATACATAGAGCCGACTCGCGTTTCCCCCTTTACTTATCCGCTGTTCATGTTTACTCGTCGTTGATCTTTTTCTCTTGCTAGCCATGAAGCCGTGATTTCGGAAAACAACATAGTTGAAGAGTTGACTTCATACGAGTAAACATTACTTATTTCGAGATAAGTTTAAGTGTCAACGCCAGCCGACATACAATTCTCAAGAATAAACATGAGGAGCAGTCCCCGAGTCATTTTTTCGAGTCATACTATTTTATTATAAGCACATAACCGACATAAGTATCCGACATATGAGAGTTTAAGAGATACATACACTGCTTCTCCTAAGTGTAGAAAGTACGGAGCAATGCCACATTCCACAGCCTTTTGTTCTCATCACCCGATCTGCCCACCTTGTTTTTTTGTGCTTCACGCACATCTATTAGATAATATGAATCATTGTGCAATGCTTTGCTTACAATGAATGGTCCTTCCCATGGGGTGATAATTTATGCATCCCAGCTATGCATTGCCCCAGTCTGAGCACCATATCCCCTTCTTGGAAAACACGAGGTTGGACTTTCTGGCTATGATAGCATCGGCGATTTTGTTGATATATGGCCGATCTGGATAATGCCAATTCTCTTGCTTCTTCGAGTAAATCTACTCCATCTTCTCGGGCCTCTTCCACCTTGGCTTCCGAGTATTTCCTTAATCTTGGCGAGTCATGTTCTATGTCGGCAGGAAAAACCGCTTCTGCCACATACACAAGAAAAAATGGTGTATAGCCTGTTGATCGATTCGGAGTTGTCCTTAAGCTCCATAGCAGTCAGGGTAGTTCCTCGGTCCAGCAACCAGGTGATATTTGGAGTGGTTCCATTAGGCGGGGTTTTATCTCAGATAGAACTAAGCCGTTAGATCATTCAACTTGTCCATTTGATTCTGGATGGGCGACTGACGCTACGTCAAGTCTTATTTGGCTCTCCCGACAAAATCGAGCAAAAGCTCCTTCGGCTAAATTTGTGCCATTGTCTGTGATCACACCGTGCGGGTGACCGTATCTCAGGATTATGTCTTTTAGGAATGTGACAGCTTTTTTCCATCTAGTTTTTTGATGGGCTTCACTTATATCCATTTGGTAAACTTGTCAACCATCACTAGTATGTGATTCATGTCGCTCCTTGCTGGTTTGAATGGTCCCCCCATGTCCAGGCACCATACTGCGAATGGCCAGGTGATCGGTATAGTTTTTAACTCGGATGCTGGTAAATGTGACTTTGATGCGTAGCGTTGGCAGCCATTGCATTTCCTCACTAGGTCTTATGCTTCTGGTAGTGCACTTGGCTATTAGAATCCATGTCGGAATGCCTTGGCTACCAATGCTCTTGACGAGGCATGGTGCCCACATTCTCCTTAGTGAGTATCCAACAGTATCTCTTGGCCTTTCTCTAGACTTATGCAATGTTGCAATAAGCTCGTCACACTCCTCTTGTACAGCTCCTTGTGAATTATTGTGTATGTTTTTTCTCTTCTTTCTGTTTGTCTTGCCAATATCTCATCATTAGACAAAGTTCCATCTCTCAAGTAGTTGAATATTGGTTGTGCCCAAGCTGGTATCACTGGTGCCGGATCTGTTTCTCCATCAATTTCCATTATCTCAGCCAACATATGTTCTGCCGACATAACCTGAGGAGTCCTCGAGTGTGATTCAGCAGCCCCTGGGTTCGGTGGAGCAGTCCCTGAGTTACTCGAACCTTCCCCTGTGTCAATGTCCATTGGAACAACATCTGACTCCTGGCTTGCCGGGATGAATATTGACTCGGACTCTGGTGATGGCTTGATCGATGGTTTTCTGAGATGTTCCAACGCTACTACTGGTGGGATTGCTTGCCGAGATGAGCCTAGCTTGGATAATACATCAGCTGCCTCGTTTTGTCCTCTGGGTATGTGATGAAATTCACATCCATCAAGGTATCCCAAAATATGGTGCACATGAAAACGGTAGAGTGCCATATTTGCATCCAATGCATCCCAATGTCCAGATACTTGCGGGATAACCAAATCCAAGTCACCGAAACACATGATCCTTTTAATGCCAATTTCTTTGGCCACTTTTATCCCATGGACAAGTGCTTCATACTCGGCTACATTGTTGGAAGAAGCGAAGTGGATCTACAACACATATTTGAGCTGATCCTTCTTGGGTGAGGTGAGTACTATCCCGACACCCAGGCCTATCTTTTTCTTGGACCCGTCAAAGTGCATTCTCCAGTAATTCGGGTCTGGAAATGGTGGTTCGTATTGCATTTCCATCCAGTCCATGAAGAAATCCACTACAACTTGATATTTGATTGCATCTTGCCTGTCGTATTGTGGAGTGTATGGTGCTAGCTCTATGGCCCATTTTGCCACTCGGCCACTGGAATCTTTGCTTCCCAATATGTCCGAGATAGGTGCCTCGCATATTTCCCGAATTGAGTGTTCTTGGAAATAGTGCTTCAGCTTCTTTGCTCCCATATAGACCCATATGTCATTTTTTGGTAATGGGGGGTAGTTTTTCTTTGACACAGAGAGCACTTCGCTCAGGTAATAAACTAGCCTTTGGACTAATTTTCCCTCTTCTTCACGCTCTACCACTATCACCTCACTGACAACTCTATTGTTGCCGCGACATAGAGCATCATGGGCTCTTTGGATAGTGGTGAGGCTAATATTGGTGGCATTGCCAAGATATTTTTGAGTTCGTGGAAAGCGCTATTGGTGGCATTCCCAGCATGGGCTCTGTGAATTTGTCCAATTTTTTCATCAGTTGATATAGTGGTAAGGCTTTTTCGCCTAGCTGACTCACAAACCTACTCAACGAGGCCAGGCATCCTATCAACTTCTAGACATCGTTGAGGGTTTTCAGCAACTCATTCTTTCGATGGCCCTGATCTTTGTCTGGTTAGCCTCAATTCCTCGGCTAGATACAAGGAATCCGAGTAAATTTCCAGCCGGGACACCAAAGGTGCATTTTTCTGGGTTAAGTTTCATCCGGAATCTTCTTAAATTTGGGAATGTTTGACGCAAGTCCTCAATTAGAGTATGCCTTTGTTTGGTTTTTATCACCACGTCATCGATGTATAATTGAACATTTTTGTCAAGTTGATCTTGCAAGATTTTTTGCATGCATCTTTGGTATGTTGCACCTGCATTTCTCAATCCGAATGGCATAGTACGATAGCAATAAGCCTCGTACGGGATGATAAAGACTGTCTTTATTTGATCATTCGAATTCAATGGTATCTGGTGGAAACCAGAGTACACATCCACAAATGAGAACAACTCACACCCAACAGTAGAGTCAATGACTTGATCGATTTGTGGCAGTGGGAATGGATCTTTTGGACACGCCTTATTGAGGTTCATGTAGTCAATACACATGCGCCACACCACTTCCACGTTCGGGTCATCCTTCTTCTTTTCGACCAAGACCGAATTTGACAACAAATCTGGGTGCAGTACTTCCATGATAAACCCAGCAGCCAAGAGCCTTGCTATCTCGGCGGTTATCACTTTCCTCCTATCTTTGGCAAAGCGGCGGAGGGGTTGCTTCGTCGGCTTGGCGTCTGGCCTTACATGAAGAGAGTGCTCAGCCAACTCCCTCGGAACTCCCTGCAAGTCTTGTGTGGACCATGCAAAGATATCTCGATTCTCACGGAGGAAGCTGGTGAGCTCGCTTTCCTATTTGTCAGATAGCCCGATGCCAATAGTGACTGTGCGCTCTGGGAAGGCCTCATCAACATGTATCTTCTTTGTTTCCTTGGTGGCTTGGAAAGACACATTGCCATGCGGGTTAGTGAGTGCTGGCATAGACATCTGTGTCGCCTTGGCCAGTGCTGCAACTTCCATCATTTGTTGTTTTTCCTGCGCTATGACTAGTGACTCGGCCAGCGAAGATCCGGCTGAGGTGCATGCGATAGATCTCTTGTAGTCACCCTCAACGGTGATAACTCCACACGGACCTGGCATCTTCATCTTCTATTAAGCAATATGAGGAGTAGCCATAAACTTCGCCATAGCCGGCCTGCCTAGTAAGGCATGGTATGAGCTGACCAGGTCTACCACCTCGAACTCTATGGCTTCAGTGCGACAGTTTTCCCTGTTGCTGAATAAGAAATCAACCCAGATCTTGCTAATTGGCTCACATGATAGTCCCGACACAATAACATGGAAAGTTGTCTTAGTCGGCTCCAACATGTTGATAGTGATGCCTAACTTGAGCATAGTATCCTTGTACATGATGTTGATGCTACTGCCATCGTCTATCAATACCTTGGAAAACTTAACATTGATATCTGGGCCCATGAACGTTGGATCCAGAACGAGAGCATATCCTCCTGGCATTGGCATGACCTTGGGGTGATCCTTTATGCTCCAAACTATTTCTTGTTCAGACTAGTGTATATATTTTGGTATTGCTGGCATTATGGCGTTCACTTCCATCATCCGTCTCTTTTGACTTTTCTTGTCGGTTGGCTCTGTGACAAACACGACATAGCTCTAGTGATGCTCCCTGTACTCGTTTATGGTCCCATGGCCGACATGGGAGCCATCACCTCTTGGGTTATATACCTGGTGCACAACTTCTCTTCTTTCTTGGTAATGATATCTCTGCTGTCTGTTCTCATATCTATGCTCAGCTCCAATAGCCTGAGCATTTCCTCCCATGAGCGGTGGTGAGGGAGGTGGTGGTAATTGCTGAGTCGGCGAGTCCACTCTGTCTCCCTTCTAGAACCAAGTGCACTGTCTTGTTGTGTGATTCGCCAGCTTACTCGGACTTGGCATGTGAAACTTACACGGTTGATCCAACATCATCTCATAAGTATACTTCTGCTTGTCTTGATATGGATTTCTCTCTTCATATGGATTTTTGCCATCATTCTTTGGTATCCATTGCTTCTGCCCACTTGTCCTTTGATGTTGGCTGCTTCCAGCATCTGGATGATCCTTACTTATAGCTGCGACTTGAGTCAAGCCATACATGTAGTCTGGTCTTTCATCTCTTCTTTTGCATCTATATTCGGCCCTTTCCTGGCGCCTTTGCGACCCAGCCGCGTCATAGATCTGAGTTTCATTCATCCCGTCTGCCGACATAAGCAGAGGCTGAGTTAGATCTCCTAATGCATATTAGTCGGTGATTCTTATTGTTTTTGCCAAGCTTACCGGCATATATCAATGTAACCTTTGCCACAATACACTTCCGTCCTGCATCCTTGTGCAAACCATGCAATGGCATGAGATTCGATTACCCCTTCACAAGAGTTGCGCATTATGCACCACCTAGTGAGGAGCTTCCTATATGTTTCATTTGGCCTTTGCTTGCTCATAGCCAGCTGTTGTGGGTGATTCAGCCTCTTGTACGTGCTTGTGAAATTGCTCACAAAAGCTTCCTGGAAATCAATCCAGCTGTTGATGCTTCCGGGTGGAAAATTATTCAGCCACACCCTGCCTGGTCCTTCTAGCATTTGCACAACATACCGCACTGCCCATCTCAGATTTCCTTGCGCGATCTTTACTGCAGTTCCATAATCTATGAGCCAGTCCTGTGGCTTTGTGCTTCCATCATAGGTTTTTATTCCTCTGGTCAGCTGGGGCACTGGCGGCTCTTTTATGATCCTTGGGCCAAAACATGCTGGACCCTGTGGACCTTGTGATTCGATTAGCTCTGCCATCCTTATCCGGTCGAGTTTTAACCTTGCATCATCCGGTTGGAGATTTCTGCCTCCGAGTCTTGCTCCTATTGCTTGATACACATGATCCGACAATTCGTACCCGTCATTTACCATTGCCGAGTAAACATCATTGTATCTATTGGCGTTTGGGTCTGCGGGTTGCTGCACTGCTTTTCCCGCGCTTTGCTGTCTCCTTTCAGGTTGGACTGGCGGAGGATTCAGAGCTGGGTTTCCTCCTCCCACCGAGTGAGTTCCACGCCTAGGCTGAGGTCCAAAGTTCTGCCCCCATTATCATTTCTTTGTCCTTCTTGCCTTTCTCGGCCAGCATTTTCATGGTTCTCATTTCCCCAAGCGACATTTCTTCTTGTTCCCTGTGCATGGGTCGGGTTTCCTTGAACCACTACCGGGTCATAGGCAACCATATGTTTGTTCCTTCCTGAATCTACGCTCTTTTTTTTGTCTCAGCACTGCTCCTGGTGAGGAGGCTATATGGCCTGCTGATCTTGCCGGGACCGGAGTTGCCGAGTGAACGAGCTGTGACCTTCCAACTATTCCCACATTTTCCCTGTAGTATGCTTCATTCAGCATTCCTGCTGCTCTTACCAACTCATTTACTCGTTCCAGTTGTTTTTTATTTGCCTCACCCGTCAGATAGGGTAACTCAGCCATCGCTGCTTCTGCGGCTCTTAGGTTTGCCGCTGCCGTGTTGTATGTCGGCCGCATGGCTGTTCGTTGCTGTTTTCTGGTGTTATCTTTGATGTAGCATCCGCCAATTCTTCATTGAGGTTCCTTACTCTCAACCTTGTTGCATCAAGACGGGTCTTAGTGCCCTTGACTCTATTTGCCGAGTTATACTCTTGGATCGTGATATCCATATCCTTCTGCAGCTGCACTAATTCCTTTGCCTTCTCCAAGACCTTTTTCTGGCCTCCTCTAACTCGGCATGCACACACACCGGATCAGCTACTAGCGCTAGTGGCTCTGCTAGTTTTTCTATTGCTTCTTGCAACTCTTTGGCTCTCTAGCTATGTTCTCTGGCTTCTCTAGCGGCGCTTTTACAGTTCTCATTGCCCTCGGCGGAGACAAGTTGATGAAGCCTCTATAGGGTTCGCAACATAGAATTTTTTTCCTACGATGGGAACAACTAAGTACCAAGATCTATCTACTAGATACAAGCAACGGGTGGATATACATCCATAGAATACATACCCTTGAAGAACGAATAGCGTTAATGAGGTTGTACTTGTGGATGATGTAGTCAAATGCTTGCCGATCTCAATATCGTGATGAAATCCATCTGGTCCAGCCGGTCCAGCACCATCATGTCCAGCATCACAAAGCAGTGGTGCATCCGTGATCGCACACACGTCCGGGTACCCCGATAACCTCCATGCCCTCGCTCCTGCGAAGAAGCGGAAGCAACAAATCCTTCCAGAAAAAAGCCACCGGGAACATGTATCTCGCTGATCCGAGACCATGGGGAAATTCTAAAGGGGGGAGAGAGATCCTTCGCGAGGAGGTGTGCTTTTAGAGGAGGAGAGGGAGGCCTTTTATAGGGAGAGGGGGGGCACACCCCTAGGGTCATGGATCCCAGCCCATGGTGGCTGCCCCCACCTCTTCCACATTCATGTGGGTGGAGCTCCCACTCAAAATGAAAAGCCTCCACTCATATAAACATGCCTCCACTCAAAAATCCACTCACATGCATTAAATTTCCACCAAATTTAATTCAAAATCTCATTTAAATAAAACTCTTTTATTTATTTATTCAGAATTTTTTTAATTACTCTAATTAACAAACATTCACATAAAACCCCTTATAATATTTCAATTTCACATGCAGAACCAGTTTCAGCAATTTCAACCGAAACGATTCCGGTGTCTAGTGAAATAAATTCCTGTGCTTTCCTTTTTCTTTCTCTGGCATATTATTTGCTCTAAATGGTGTCGGTATCCCTTAAGTGCGTCACCCCACGGTTCGCGAATAATGTAGACATGATCGACACCCCTCTCCGATCAATAATCACCAGCGGGACCTGGAGATCCGTATTGACTCCCACATATTCAACGATGACTTCTGTGATCGTGTGAACCTTATACGCATGTAACTCAATCCCTTTGTGTCTCTATATATTACATGTCCGAGATTCGATCATCGGTATCTACATACCTAGTTTGATCTCGTTACCGACATGTACTATTTTCTCGTTCCCGTGATATAACATTCTAGTGATGAAATTACTTGCTTGCAAGCTAACTAATGTGATGTCACCGAGAGGGCCGAGAGTATATCTATCTGTCATGGGAATGTACAAATTCCACTCTTGATCCATGAGCCTCAACATAACACCTTCATAGCACTGAACCCATCTTTATAGTTGCCGTGTTACGGTGTGACGTTTGATGTTATCAAGATACTCTTCTGGTGTTAGTGATTGACATGATCTCATGGTCTAAGGACTAAGATTACTTTGTATGATGTTATATAAATATAAACACAATGACCTTGATCGTAATGCTATACTTTGGATGAATTTTCATCACATTATTCCAACAATGTTGTGACCTCGTTATTAACAACATCCAATGTCCATGATCACGAAACCTTTGATCATCTTGTTAATCAACGAGCTAGTTTATAAGAGAGGCATAACTAGGAACTTACTTTTTGTTTATTAAACACACATGTATTAACGTTTCCGTATTAATAGAATTATAGCATGCAAAATAAACATTTATCAAAAATAAAGAATACGATAATAATCACTTTATTATTTCCTCTTGGGCATATTCCCTTCAGCCTCCCCGCTACATGAACCGTAGGCGGATCTGGCGCCAGGATGACGTGCTCCGGGTACGCATGCTCCACGCGCACCGCGACGTAGACCTGGTGCTCGCCAAACTTGATGAAGCGACCGCCCCTTGGGAACGGCTTGGTCCCGAAGCATCCCTCATTATCACTGACGAAGTTGAGTGCACCAAACCTCTGGATGAGGTTGGAGTAGACGCGTTCGCCCTTCTTGGCGATGATGTTGCACATCCGAATGAAAACTCCAGCAAGCGCGTGCTTCTGCCCTATGGTGGGTGCCAACTGTCGTGATGGTGTGACGGTAGATTCCATGGGTAGGCTTAAGTTGGGGGCCGAATGTAAGCTTATGGTTACCGGGGAGGGAGTGCACGGTCTAGCCGTGCACGAATAACAAGATAAACTCTCCACATTTAGAATTTTTGTTGATCCAAGAAGTTTACAAGTGCTCCTAGAGCTATTATAGCATAGCCTCGGGGCACTAGTTTTCTACTTGGTCCAACCTCCTTAAACCCTCACTATGCCCTCCTTATATAGCCGATGGCCAGCTAGGTTACATCCTTTTGGGTCCTAGGGTTACTGTTTTGATTTGTGTCCTTACTGTGCGGGTCGGGTCATGGGCTTGCCCTGAGCCCTTGACCCAGTCCACAAAGCCATACATCTAACGGTCTTCTCGTACGTAGCCTCCAGCTCTTTTGGTGTCATACGGCGACTTTGTATGTCATCCCTTGCTTTGGGCATCGCCCGGCTCCTTTTATGTCACCCTGTGTCGCCCTTCTCCATTTTGACCATGATGTACCATGGTCCCCTATGAGTCTTACTCGGAAAGCTGCTACGCGTCTTTTTTGACTCGACTTTCCCTCGTGAGACCTGGCTCGTTGCTTTCTGCAAGGTAAACAAGTTTGTCTTATGTGGGCTGACATAATTCTTATGTCGGCCACACATGACCTTCATATACGGCCGTTGATACTCGGCCTGAGACTTCTTTGGTTTGGCATAAGCCAAGCTGGACAATGTTTCACCCCTTATGACCCTACCGGGGCTTATCCCCCGATAGACCATTCCTGGGAGGTGAGTATTTATCACGTGGTGCAAGCATATACTATATTTTTCTTGAGTTATGCTCCCGTAATGGAAGTTTCTAACTCTAGGTACCATAGGAAACACACTCAATTTTCTGGAAAAATGGTTCGAATTACCCCATGGGGTACTTCGGCTAGGTCCATGCCTAGGTCCTGGATTGCACTGACCCTTGCGTGGCTGCACACGCCGGCGAGTTTGCCAATTTTCCAAACCCCGGCAAAGGAAATTCAATAAAAAACAAGAAAATATGAAACCAGCTCGAGCAACCCTTATATGTGACCCAATACCCTTAAAAAATCATAAACAAGACATACCAGAACTTTTGGTACACAGTGCACCGCTCTGATGGCTATTGAGTAGGAGTTAACTTAGCTTTCAACCCTATACCCCCTCACTGCCCGAAGCACGACACCACTCCATGGATTGAGCCCAATTCCGGCACCTATCTCCCTCTCGGCATTCTAAGAAACTTCTCCAACTAGAGATTTCTAGGCTACCTAAACAAATCTTGAGTTTCCATTTTACGAGTATAAAAACCAGCAATTTTCCAAAGTATGTGCAAGAATTGAGCATGCCCAAGGCCCAGAGGCAATGTCCACGCATGCTACATCATGGTGGATGACCATTCCCACCCTAATTTTTTTAGTTTTTTTGTCTTAACGAGTAATGATTATTTGAAATCTGGTCAAGCACAGGATAACCCTATTGGCTAGCTCGAAACCTCATAGAATCTGAGCTAATCATAACGACCAATAGAAGTCGTCGGATCGTAACCCTAGGGGCCAATGGTGTTGTTAGATCATGTCTTCTAGAAGACCCCCTCCCTGGGGCGCTGGTTTTGTGTCTCAATGGTTACAGACCGTTCGATCGTGCCACGTGGATGTTTAGGATGTTTCTTCGTACGGGTGATTCCGTGAGTAGGAAGTTTTGCAACATGATTGGACACACTTACTATTCACTTATATTATTATTTCCACTTCCCTCTGCCCTACTATATAGAGCTGGTGAGTGAGCATGTCTAGCCATACCCCCACCTCCACCCCCACTTGCCGTGCCCGGACAATAAGAAATCATTTAACTAGTGTTTTAATTTATCTTACTTATTCCTGCTATAGGATTAACTAACTGCACATCTTTTCTCTGATTTCTCGACAAACTTCAGATGTGGGAGCCACTGAAAAAGGAGTACAGACTGCTCCACCCCAAGAATGTGGAGACATCATGCACAACATCCCGGCGACATACTCGATCGTGTTCTCCCACCCCGTATGCTTTCGCATGTACTCCTACTATGAGCTCCCCAGCCACCATCTCGCATGCTAGCATGACGCGTGCAGCTGCATGGAGCCTGACTGCAACTGCACCAGCCCGTCGGCAGAGCTTGTGGTCCGCCTTGCAGAGGATCACCTGATTGAAGTGATTAGGTTCTCTCACGGCCACGCCAAACTTCTCCAAGAGCAAGTTTTGATCCCTGAGTCGACATGCCGCCGGCTCATTTGTCAGGGGGAGGACGACTCTGTTTTTGTCTTGACCATCACCGCTGGCATTCTGGGAACAGTCGCTAAGCCCACCATCGTGTGTGCGATATGTGTCAGTTCAGTCTCAAGCGCCTGGCCCCTATGCATGGTGAGGATGTGGGAGCACGCCCAACAACTGTCGTCCAATACAATTCATGTGACAGCCGTGGCGCCGAGCTGCCCGACACTTAGCTAGTGGTGTTTATGGATCTGAGGTAGGTCCTTTGTTTGCCATCTAAGTAACTTGTTGGTGTTGGACCGGCCAAGCAGATAAATTTCTGCATTTCCATCTTGAAGACCGATAGGGAGTTGTAGAACTTCTTATGTGCTTAAATGTAAGTTGTAATCAATACTACTCCGGTGTGGGGAGCATACTTTTTGTGAGAATCTATTGTAGTTGTAGTTTTGTAATCTTCCTTAATAATAGAGCGTGCTCCTACCTGCGAGTGTCACGTGTTCCACGTGCCCCGTGTAGAAGACGTTGGCTTTGTTTGTGATATAACAGTCGTTGGATTTGTTGGTAGGGTTGGCATTCTCCTTTAATTCTCTTCCTTCCCTTGGAAGCCACTTTCTTTGCTCCACTATACTACCTTAGCCACTATCCGACTGTGCGCCTCTAGTGACCTCTCCCGCCGCCACCCCACTCCTCCACCTCCTTTTCATCATGGCTTCATGGGAAAAAACGAGGAAACGCGTGAAGATCACAATGATGGTGAAAGCAATGTGAGTGGTCTCACGCCTAACAGTTTATGGCCATCTTTAGATTCTTTATGGGGATTTCTCTATTTTGAGTTAGACCTACTCTGATTACTCATGCACGTCTGGTGTTTTAAGCCGTCAAGACACTGTATGAATCTGATTATCATGGTTTAGCGGAGGGAGACAGTGCTCCCCATCTAAAAAATATGGACTTGTGTCCGCTAAATTTGTACCATTCGAGGGATGCAACGTAGGTAGGAGGTTTTTAGGGTGTCAAGGGCATGGTGAAGCACGAACACACAAAAGTTGCAGTGTTGTCAAATGGGTTGATCTGGAGTGGCCACTATTTATGCAGAAATCGCTAGAGAAACTATGGGATAAGAATGTTGAGTTGAAAGAATCCATAGTTAGCTCAGCTATTGATAGTGCTAAGATGAGGTTAATGGTAAATGAGGACACATAAAAGCTTCACTGTGATCTCAAGAGGGTGCAAGACAAGGTTAGCAACGTCGCGGAGGAGAGGGACGTTGCGCTAGCTCTGAAGGCTAAATCAGAGCAAGACCTGACTGTATCAAGGATTTAATACACGAGAATAAAGTCCATGATGTTCATGAGGATTTATGAGGATTAATGAGGATTAAGGTAGAGAAAGAACTAACCAAGTGCAAGGAGGATGCCAAAAAATGGCGCTGACGATTAAAACCTTGGAATCGCAGAATGAAGGGCATCGGGCTAAGATTAGGAAGATAATGGATATGTGTGATAACTAGGTTTGTTTACATAGATCTAATTGTAATAGTATTTGTTGACCAAGTGGTCTAAATTTTGAACTAGTAGGAGCCCAAGCTAAAGCATGTTTGTGGATTCTGAGTTGTGTCTAGGAATGCTGAGAACAAAATTGGCCGTCCGTCTCACTATCTTAGGCCTTCCTTTGTTCCTTTGTCTAATGGTTGTAATCTTACTTTGCTGGTTTGTTTAAACGAAATCTATGTGGATTCTGCCGCATGGAAAGGGCACAAACACAAATTCTAATGTGGAAGCACGTGCACATGTTATTGCGCTGAACACAGCTATCCATATTTCCCATTATAGCTTGCCAAACCCATACAATAATTGTACTCACACTAAACAGATCGAAATTGCAACCAACCTAAACAACATCTAGACCCACATCATGCCACTATCATCAGAGTCCACCTCGATTGGTGACCCTGCCTTTCCCTTCCAAGCGACATCCACTCCTTCCCGTGGCTTTCCCTTTGTCAAGGAGGCTTCAATGGCATTCTACATTGCTTCATTCTCATCCTCCTCCCGGTCGGAATCAACAATGATTAAAGGGACGGGGGTGAAAACGATCGAGCCCCATCGCACCTGGAGGCTATATCACTCCAAATGTCTAACATTTTAATCCTACATGGTTTCAATCAATATAATGCTACCTCTAAATAATAATTAACGCATCATCATAATATCATGCTCTTGTCACCATGCCACATTGCATTTGAGCATCATATTAAAAACATGATCTTGCCTTATTTAATGAAACATGCATTAAATGCTCTTGCATGGACCATGCAACATATCTCTCCACATAATCTAGTTCTTCTCTTATTTGGATTTGGGAGAGTTTTGCATTTTGAGTTCCTTCTAAATCATGTGTCCATAAAATTAATCACCACACATTTACGCCTTCTCAATCACATCTTCTCTCTCTTGTCTCATCTAGTCATGTCTAATTGTAACACGCACACCTAGTTAAATTCCTAGCTAGCTTGTAATCTATCCTTGTCGTGTTGTAAACACACAGAAACCCCACTTTCATTCCAAGTATGTGTATTCCTACACATATACACCCATCTAGGCATTTAATCAACCTAGCATCCCATATATCCATGGTGTGTTTCTGTACACATTTTTTCATTTCCAAAGAAAATTACAATCTAGATAATTTCTAAATCTATCTACTCTCTTACCGTGTTTGTCTACACACCACACACGACACACCGCACCTAGTCATCTTTGCCCGGGGCTTACTACGATCAGCTCTAACCAACCTGTCACTTCTCATCCTGAACCGGCCTAGTAGCTCCCTCTCCGAAACCATGCTCCATCTTAGCTCTGAACTTGAACCTGGGCATCCATATCTGACCAAAACCCCGCCGCCTGCTCGCACTCACCACCCAGCTGCACCATAATGAAACCCCCTCTCCCTGGTCCGACTCGACCCTTGGCGGCAGACATCATGCAGCGATCCTGCCCCACTATTTTTTCCCCTAGATCACGTGTAGGGGTGGAATCGAGCCGAGCCAGCTCATGGCTCGGCTTGATCAGGCTCGTCAATTTTCAAGTCAAGCCTGGCTCAGCTTGACACTAACTTAGTTCTAAAAACTAGGATCTCGGCTCGTGTGGCTCGTGGCTTGCTCGTCCGGCTTGACGAGCTGAGCGTCTGAGAACAAAGGTGGGACGGACGCGCTTCAGGCCCCAGTCCCAGACCCGCATGTGATTCCCCAATCCCCACATCCATGTGTCTCTCGCGCCGCCACGGACGACCACCGATAGCACCAACGCCGCCCGCCAACGCCAAACTCCCCATCTCCTTCTCCATTGTTGCCCTCCCTACCCTCTACTCCTCTTCGATTCGTTCCCCAGTCCCCACGGTCTCGCGCGGAGCTACTCATCACTGTTAGCTACGGCCTTCCACTAGTCCGATGGTCCGCCCGACCCTCCGGTGCCCAACGTCTTGCAGGGGAAGTCGTTTGCTTCTCTCCTGCTTCGCTTCGTCCCTGAGAATCGGACTAGATTTAAATCGATCGGTGCAGGAAAAGGAAAAGCTTTTGGCTATTTATCATTGTCATAGGCACCTGTTGGATTTGTTTTTCAGTTGCTTGATATTTCTTTAGTCAGAGTTAGATCTGCTAGACTATTACCTTGTGTTGTAATCTATGACCTTGCTCGTTATTTCTTTTGTAATCAAATGAATGCATCACTGAATACTATTCATCAAAAAAGACTACCACCACTGATGTCTTTTACTGCATTTTTAAATTCTCTGTCTTTTACTATATGCATAGATATAGATAGAACCGGATAAAAAGCTATGGCAGTCGTTGTGTTACACATTTACAATAAGTCGTTAGTACTAAGTGTCATCGAATTGTCGACAAGTACACCATAGGGGTCCTAGTGGCGTTGGAAAGATGGGGTGTGAGACATCGGATGTTCCAGGAGCGGTGACCACAAGTTTACCCAGGTTCAGATCCGACTTCGGTGATCGTATCCTACTCCTGCTAGCAACCCAGTAATATATCGGCATAAGCCGGGTGTTACAATGGATTACAAGAGAGGTTTGCCTGTGCGAGTTGACTGTGGTGTTATGATTGATTGGTTGCATTATGTGTGCCCTAAAGGCTCCCATAGGGCCAGTTTATATAGTCACCGAGACCTAGGGTTACAGGAGAGACCTATCCAGATATGTTACAGGGTTGGTAACTAGATACATCTTGGACTACCAGTAATACTACAAGCCTAAGTCAGTAACTCTTCTAGGCCTTGTCGTAGCCGGAACTGCCTCTTCCTCTCTCTCTCTCTCTGACTGGACCGCCCGTGAAGCAAAGCTCTAACCCGTTGGTGTGCCACCCTGGTTAGCGAGTCCTGTGGGTATACCCGGAAAGTATATCCCCAACAGTAGACCCCAAAAGTCTCCAAGATCCAAAGTCGGATAAATCGTCTAGCTTAATGGTTTCTTCGTCTTGAGAATCTTAAAGGGTTCCCGAAAACTTCTTTCAACAATGTAGGATTCTGAGTCAGTTGAGTCGGATATGTTTTATTCTAACTTTAGTCTTTTCCTTGCTCAGTTTGAAACATGAGCCGGATTTTACAGCGGCGTGCGGGCTGACAACTTTTCAGACCAGGTCTGGTCACTGACAGAAGTCCTATCAACACGACCATTGGTGGGTCCGCTCCTTATGGAACAGAATGCCATTTCAATGCCTACACGTAAATCAAGGGGGCGAAAGAGTCGCGAGGAAGCTACTTCCTTCTCTCCTACACGCGTGGTGCTAATTGCGCGTATTAACGCACAAATCTTGACATAGAGACAAATAAAAGAGAGGGAAAAAACCCTTTCTCTCAGATTTATCTCTCCATCAATTCATTCATTGCCTCCTCGTACTCCTTGAGCACTCCGTAGCCATTCCCATATACACGCCGTGAGAAAATCTCTCTCCCCCACCAGTCCTTTTCCTCCAAGATCAATGGCGTCAGCCTCGACCTTAGGAGCGGCGGTGGGTTCGTTGGCGGAGGATGAAAATAAGATGTCGGGCCTCTGGATCCCCAGCGTCATAGACAATGCTGAACTTCATCTCATGGAGGACGAAGGTCTCATCGTCGCTAGCGCGTGGCAGAGCGCCTCAGGGCACGCCATTCCTGCCCCGCGCGACGGCGAGCGGGTGCTGTTCAGCACGCACATCGACCGCAGCCTCATCTTGCCACCGTGGGACTTCCTCATCGAGGTCCTCAATTACTACGGTGTGCAATTTCATAATCTTCCTCCCAACTCTCTGCTCGAGCTTAGTACTCATCCAGCTATATACGAGGGGTTTCGTGGCATTAGGCGAAGTCTCACCCTTTTCCGGTACTACTATGGTACCAGGAAGAACTCCATTAGCGCCAGTGTGCCTTACATCACCGACACCCTTAGCATACTCCTTAGTATAAACCGTGTTTATCCTAGGATTAATGCTAGAGAATCCGTCAAATGCTGGGCCGAAACCTTCTTTTACCATAAGGATATTCCGGCTCTTGGAAAGGCGGAAGGTCTTTCGACCTTCGTCGATGGTGCCGCCCCCACTAGAATTCATGGGACGCAGAAGTGCCAGAACTATTAGATATTTTGATCCTCGCCAAGAGACGGATTGAATTTCTGATGAAGCACAAGGGCCTCCGCGAATCCGACTTGATCCACTGCTGGCTGGAGCGCCGGATTCAGCCTGTCCAGCACCATGGAGATCGCCTCATGTACCAGATCACCGGCGACAAGAAGGACAGCATGCGGGTCAGCCCAAACCGGATTCTTGTGAAGGATTACAGGACCCTCAGGCAATATTTGATCAAGGAAAGTGTAGAATGAATGGTTCCAGAAGTCTCCATGAAGATGTATATATCCAACCGCCCTCTGACTCCGGTAAATATTTCGACTCTAATTTTTGCATTTCATCATTCTTTTCTGTTCTTTCTCCGACTATTTTCATCGATTCTTTTTGACTTTATTAGCTCAAGGAACTCTCCGAGTCTGAGCTAGCTCCACTAGAGGGCTATCCTTCAGACGATCCAGAGGCGACGAAGGATGACGAGGTGCAAGAAGTTTCCGCCCATGCCTCCAAGAAGCGCAAGGCGAAAGAAGTTGTTGTTACTGCTGGTAGCCAAATTCTGCCAATAGTTAAAAAGTAAGCACCCTGTCTTTTATTTTCAGTACTTTATACCTTTCTTTCTTTCCAGAGCACACCTTATATTTGGATTTTCGTGTTCTAAAGCTAAATCAGTTTTGAAGAGTAAGATCAAGCCGGACAGCAAGCCGAGCAAGCAAATGCGCCAGCAAAAGCTTATTGTTTCCCCTGCCATGCCGCCACCAACTCCATCCAGTACTCCATCGGCACAGGAAGCCTCTGCCTCTCCTGATGCTGGCAACATCTCGCAATCCCTGGTCACCATTGATGATCAGGCAACTAACAAGGGTGAACCCGTCAATGGTAATGATCCCATGGTAACATCTATAGGAATGTTGGATAAAGTGGCCGGCTCCACTGTCTCTGGCCTGAAGAGGAAAGAGAAGGAAGAGATCCTCAGGCTGGCTCAATCTAGCCTTGAGAAGCAACCCTTGACCCTAGAGGCAGTGAGCTAGGAGCAGGAGGACGTCAAGCTGGTTAGCCTCCTGGACCAAATTTTGGTCCGGGATGCTATGGTCGAGTCTGGTGAACTCCCAACGACGGATGTTCCCTCCCTCTCCCTTACCGAGAAGGTGTTTCACAGCACCAAACTCGGATTTGAGAAATTGCATCTAGAACACATTGTAAGTTTCCGAATCTAATTTGCATTTATTATCATATCCTCTAGCCCCTAAGCATAAAGCCGGATAAACATCGTTGGATCCGAGATGATGCTTTTAGGTTGCAAAAGAAGGATGTAGTGTAGCCCCCAAGGCTCATGCTGTACTTTTACTTAGTTAAATTTGCAGCCCGATTCTTAGTAGCCGTCTAACGGTATTCCGTCTTCTAAACTTACAAAAAATTCCATATTGCAACTAGGAATTTCTCAAGAACATTTGCAATAAACGCAAGGAGATCAAAGCCTTGCGCCTTGAGAATTCAAAGTTGAAAATTGAGAAAGATGAAGAAGAAGGTAAACTTTTCTGACTTCCTCTTTGTCAGTTAACTTTTGTCATAGTCAAGCTTGTTTTGTCCGACTGAATTTTTCCTTTGTAGAACTATTGTGCCAGTCCAGCTAGATGGTGGAGCAATCCGAAAACTTCAAGGTTTTAGAACTAGAAAATGCTGAACTCCGGGAAAAGCTTCAGAATCTCACTATTGAGTCAGAGAAATCCGTAGCTGCTGTTCTAGAGTCAAGCAATCATGAGACCGTGAGGCTCGAGAAGCTAATAGCCCTTCGAGATAAACAACTAGATGATCTCAATAAGGACATCGATAGTCAGAAAGATCTGGCCTAGGCTGCAAAGAGTGAACTTAACAGTCTCCATGAGGATCATGCCTAATGGAATCTCTCTGTGCTAGGTAAGATTTCTGACTTTTACTTTTTGTTAATTTTTTGACTTTCTTTTGAGTCAATTTTTGAGTTTTTGGTTCTTTCCCAGCCCCCTGAATGTTTCTGACTCTCCTACCTCTGAACCTCGCCTCGAGCGCATCAAGCTCGTCGGAGATATCTTGTACGACTTCCGCCAGACTCTTGAAGAGGCTGGCGAGTCAGTCAAGCTTTCCGACTTACACACAATGTCAGTGCAAGAGGTGAGGGATAAGGCCAAGAAGATTCCCAAGATTATCGAGGATGGGAAGATCTCCTATGCTCGGAATGCTGCTCAGACTGCTCTTACCATGGTGATGAGCCACCACAGTGAGATGGAAATTTGGCATGTCACCAAAGGTATTGCCGAGGATGATGAGGGTAACCCACAGGACATCAAGGCAATCCAAGATTCCTATGAAGGTTATGCTTGTCCTGTGACGGAGATGACCAACTATATGACGCCATTCTTTGAATCCGTCGCCGTGCCTCCCTCGCCTCAAGAGCCGGAAAACAGCTTTGCAGCTTCTGAGTCTGAGATCCAGGGCGACAATGTTGTCGATTCCAGCGCTCCACCTTCTTCATCACCACCGTCTGACTCTGCAGCAAAAATAGTTTTATGCATTATTCTGAACTTTTGGCAATGTGGAAACAATGTTTTTATTTGTGCTGGTATTGTAAAACTAATTCTTTTACTATCGTAGCACTTATGCTTATATTTTTTATGCATGTGCTTGAATTTTTTTGTAGCACTTTGTGTTTTATGCCTATAATTGTCGTTTTATCTGGCTCTCTGCCTCGTCCCTTTCATGGACCGGCTAACCTTTAGCACGGAAACTTTGCCGAGCAACGGAGCGCAATTGCTAAACCATTTTAAACTCGAAAACAAAGCCAGCTTCCAGTACCAACAACTCATTACTCGGAAAATGCCCGCGTCTAAGCAATCAGATAAAAAACCAAAGTATAAACAATAAATTGAATTTTTTACCCTAAGTTAACATTTTAGATATTCAAAAATCATAACCAAAACGAACATGAGCATAAAGTACTTTCAAGCATTCTGAGATTTTTGAAAAAAATGACATGCTCTTTTTGGAAATAAGATGGCAAAAACTTCTCAAAGATAACATATGAGGAAACCAATACTTTATTTCACTTTGAAAATGTACATATATGATTACAAGGAATTATAACTAAGAATAGAAGGGACGTAACTATTCAATATTCCATGGACGGTCTATTTCATCCGGGTCTGTGCTGCCACAAGCTCTCTTTCTCTTCCGAATATCTAGTCTTTCGTTGACTCATGTCGGTTAAATAATATGACCCATTATGCAGAACTCTGCTAATCATAAAAGGTCCTTCCCAAATTGGGGAAAGTTTGTGCTTTCTCTTTTGCACAAGTCGGAGAACCAAATCGCTTTTTCTGATAGAACGGTTTTGCAATCTCTAACTATGATACTTGCGCAACTTCTGCTGATAGGCTGTAGATCTTTGCTCAGCAACGACACGTACTTATTCGATTATATCGAGATCATCTTGTCGAGAAACTTCTGCATCTTCTTCGATATACGCTTTAACTCATGGAGACTGATGAATTAGATAACTTGGAAGAAATACTTCTGCGCCATAGACCAAGAATAAATGAGTATAGCTGGTTGATCTGTTAGGAGTTGTACGTAAGCTCGATATCACAGACGGCAATTCTTCTGCCCAAGCCCCCGTGGCCCGACAAAGTGGTGCCTCGAGGCGAGGTCGGATTCCTTGTAAAATAAGGCCATTAGTTCTTTCGACTTGTCCATTAGCTTGTGGGTGTGCGACTGATGCAATATCGAGTCGGATCCCTTGTTCTTCGCCGAATTCGGCAAGTTCCCCCATGGAAAAATTGCTCCCATTGTAAGTAATTATACTGTGCGGATATCCGAATCAGATGATTACGTCCTCAGCGAACTTTCTAGCTGTGGCTCCATCGCAACTTGTTACGGGTTTAGCCTTAATCCACTTTGTAAATTTATCCACCATCACTAGTAGGTGAGTAAATCCACATTTTGCCGTGCGAAAAGGCCCTACCATATCAAGCCCCCAGACCGCAAACGACCATGTAATAGGGATTGTTCGCAGCCGTTTAGCCGGAACGTGTGCCTGATGGGCGTACTTTTGGCAGCCTCTGCATGTTTTGACCAGTTTGTCGGCATCCACCTTAGCTGTATGCCAAAATAATACGTGTCAAAAAGGTTTTGCCACTAAGGATCTGGCTGCAGCATGGTGACCACACTCGGCTTCGTGGATTTATCTTAAGATTTCCACTCCTTCTTCCGAAGAAATACATCACTAAAGCATGCCAGAAACACTCCGTTTATAGAGCTCACCATTTATTATAGTATAAGCTTTTGCTTGTCAGACAATCTGCCGCCTCAAGAATTCGTCTTCGGGTAATTTTTCGTCTATCGAGAAATCCAGATAGGGTTTTGTCTAGCTGGGAATTACATCCAAAACTGCTATTAGAGGTGAGTCGGATTTTGTAGGATAGTCCTCATCAACTCCAACTATGGAGGGGACCGTTAAATGCTCTAAGAAAGCACCATCCCGTACTTGTTTCCACGCAGAGCCTATCCTTGATAGAGCATATGCTTCCTCATTTTCTGCTCGAGGGATGTGTTGAACCTCAAAACCCTCGAACGATATAGATATTTCATCCATAATAGCTTTGTATGCTGCCATGTCCTTGTTTGCGTTGCAGATATCGGATACTTGCTGAGAAACTAAATTCAAGTCTCCGTAACACGTGAGTCTTGCGATGCCAATGTTTTTGGCCATGCATATTCCAACTAGAAATGCTTCATACTCAGCAATATTGTTGGTTGCCATGAAGTGTATTTGCAACACATAGAACAACTTATCACCTTGGGGTTATTTGAGCACCATGCCAGCCCCCTATCCTCCTCGTGCTTTTGATCCGTCAAAGTGAAGTGTCCAAAATTCTGAGTCTAGAGAACTTATGTTTTCTACCGTCTCTCTCGAATCAACAACAATGTCGGCAAGTATTTGGGACTTGATTGCTGTACGTGGTTTGTACTCAATGTCGAAAGCTGCAAGCTCTATTCTCCACTTTGCGACATGTCCTGTGGCGTCATGGTTATTGATTATATCTCTCAGGGGAGCGGTGCTCACCACTGTGATCTTGTGCTCTTGAAAATAGTGGCGTAGCTTTCTGGATGCAAAGAACACTCCATAGGCTAGCTTTTGATGATGTGGGTACCGTTGTTTTGATCCTGACAGGACCTCACTTAGGTAATAAGTTGGCTGTTGCACCTTATGCCTGTGGCCTTCTTCCTTGCACTCGACTACTGTTACTACACTTATGACCTTCTTGGTCGCTACAATGTAGAGTAACATAGGTTTATGAGGTTCTGGCGCTGCGAGAACTGGTGGGTTTGAAAGTAGGTCTGTCAAACTTTGCAGGGCAGTTTCAGCTTCCTGGGTCTAGACAATTTGTCGGTTTTCTTCAAGAGTTTGTAGAAAGGTGTGGCTCTTTCACCAAGCCGGCTGACGAAACCACTCACCGCTGCAATGCAACCAGTGAGACGCTACACGTCCTTCAGGCGATTCGGCCTGGTAATGTTTAGTATAGCCTTGATTTTTTCCCGGTTCACCTCTATGCCTCACTCAAAGACGATGAAACCTAACAATTTTCCGGCTGGAATTCCAAAGAAACACTTCTTCGGATTTAGCATCATATTGAATTTTCGTAGACTAGCAAATGTTTCATCCAAGTCGGAAATTAAAATTTCCTTAAACTGCTATGTTGTCTACGTATACGTGGACGTTGCGTCCGATTTGGTCATTGAGACAATGTTGCATAGTACATTGATATGTTGCTCCTCTGTTCTTTAAGCCAAAAGCCATAGTTTTATAGCAGAAGGTTCCAAAAGGAGTGACGAAAGACGTCTTGATTTGATCCGACTTTTTCATCCGTATTTGGTGATATCCAGAATATGCGTCGAGAAAATAGAGTAGTTCCGATCCTGCCGTTGAGTCGATAACTTGATCGATTCGTGGCAAAGGAAATAGATCTTTTAGGCATGCCTTGTTCAAAGCAGTATAATGAACACACATCCTTAAATCAATGGTGTCCTTTTTAGGGACGAGTACAAGATTTTCCATCCAATATGTATGGATGACCTCTGTTATAAAATCCGCTAATTCTAGTCAGGCTAAGTCCTTGGCTATTTCTTTGCGCTTTTCGTCACCAAACTTAGGACTGTTTAACGGGTTTAGTGTCAGGGTACACATTAAGAGAGTGCTCGGCAAGTTCCCTAGGTACTCCAGTCATGTCAGAAGGCTGCCATGAGAAGATATCACTATTAGCTTTGAGGAACTGGACGAGTGCACTTTCCTATGCACAGTCTAATCCTACCCCTATGTTCATCATCTTGGAGGGACTATCTTCCTTCAGCGACGTTTTCTTCGTCTCTTCCGATGCCTTGAACTGCAAACTTGGCTTCACCACCTCGTTCTTCATAGCAGGCATCTCAGACGGATTGATGGTCTTCTTGATCTCCTAGTACTCCTAGGCGTGTAGCACGGCTTCGACGAAGGAAGCAGATCCTTCGTCGCACTCTTGCACCTTCCTCGAAGTTCCCCGTACGGTGATTACGCCCTTTGGACCTGGA
Organism: Avena sativa; assembly: GCA_916181665.1. Classification (NCBI taxonomy): domain Eukaryota; kingdom Viridiplantae; phylum Streptophyta; class Magnoliopsida; order Poales; family Poaceae; genus Avena; species Avena sativa. Next base: position 351,889,842 of record OV702294.1, on the reverse strand, counting down.
AGTTTAATCATGTTGTAGATGTAACAGAGACGAGCCATGAACGCCCAGTAAGCCGGACATCCGAAGATGGCGTGGTAAGAACTTTTGAACGATACCACCTCAAAAAAGAGTGGTTCAGTCCGGTAATTGTATCGGGTTCCTAATGTCACGTCCAGAGCGATCTCACCCAGAGAATCCTCATGTCTCCCTGGTACAATGCCATGGAAAGTTACACTGTTGTAACTCAACTGGCTCTCCTGTAGCTTCATGCGATGGATCATCTCGATGTAGAGGATGTTAATGCTGCTTCCATCGTCCATGAGTGTTTTAGAGAAATCATATCCATCAATAAGAGGATTAACGAACAAAGGGTACTTTACCTGATGATGTGTTTACTTCGGGTGACCTGAGCGATCAAAGGTGATGGTTACATTCGACCAATCCAGAAAACTTTGGAATAGCCGGAACCGTAGCATTGAGCTCACAGAGAACCGCCTTCTTTTCTTTGGCAGGTTGGGATCCAAGGAAGCAGACGTATGCGTCTTTCTTGGTCGGAAAAGTCTTCTTTCCATCCGACTTGGGATCTACAGCGGTTTCCGCTTCTTCCATGTTGGAGTCTTCCTTGGGCTCCTTTCCTTTGTCGGAATTTTTCTTTCCTTTTTGTCGCTTTGCTCTGTAGCCAGCGGATTCGTCTTTCTCGATGTCGTTATTGAAACGACTATTGTGGACATACCAAATGGGTATACCTACGGCATAGTATCATACCGGCAATCCTGGGTGGCCCACAGTTGGTGGTTAGGCCTATGGCATAACCGGGCAGCCTAGTTGCTGATAGACAAGACGGAGGTCCAGTAGGAATGAAGGAAGGTGACGTTCCACCGCCATAAATGGAAGCCGGAGCGTTGGAGGACACGAAGACTAGTTAGTGTTAGTCTAGGACTCTGTAACCGTATCCGGCTGGGACTCTCCTTGTAACCCTAGATCCTGGCGTCCTTATAAGCCGGCCTACGGGAGCCTTTAGGGCAGAACACAATTAGGGCAACAAGTGCATAACACTACTCGCATACAGCGAACCCCCTAATCTTGTAACTCGGTGTATTGCCATTATAGTGATTATAGCAGGAGTAGGATCTTGCCACCGTCGTGAGATCTGAACCTAGATAAACTGTGTCAAGACGACCCGGACGCTCTCCGTCTTCCCCCCACGTCTCTAACTTGCCGTTGGGATACCCCTATGGCGTACGTGTCGACAATACCACGACACTTGGCGCCCAACGTGGGGCAAGAGGCGCTTACAGCACGGATCCGGGCGGGATCCCTCGCCGTCTTCGAAGACAGACAAATCGCATCTCCAGTGACGCACCGACATCTTCATCGCTCTAGCGTGTGGTCGAATCGGTGGTATCCTGGAGAGCTACATCTACATCATCTTTGGAGGTATCGAAATCTTCATCGGCAAAGACTGTGATGGCCCTGCTTGGTTTTTCCTTGCCGATAGGCCGATGGATCCAGCAACCGTCTACATCTACTTCAGCGCAAATTTCGTCTTGATTTCGATCAGCCGGATCTGTTTTTTTTGTTTCATGCACGGCCTCTGATGATTTGAATCAATCGTGAGTCGCCGGGACTTCCAACTAAACCAATCTTAACCTGGTGCAGCGATTGGATTTGGCAAACGTATCCACTACTCGGATATCAACCGACAACGATTGTGAAGCCGATCCGGCAATAGCGTGCACTAGGAAATTAAAAAGTCAAGGCTGTATCGCATATAGGAGAGGTGCCCAGCCAAGCAGAGGCAAGGCCGACGGGATTTGTCGGATCAAACTTGATGCATCAGTCAAACATGAAGCGTGTCTCTCAAGCCTTGTGGAGTGTACCTTATAAGTGCTACAACATGTGAGAGAAAGAGCAATTTTTGGTCTGGTCGTGTTGTTACATGCACGCAAGGAACAAAATCAGCTGATTCGTGATATACCTGCTAGACGGAGAAGCATACGTGTGAAGCTGCGGCTATGCGTCGGAATTTTCCCGCGGCCGCCTACACTTTTGTTTTTCCGCAACTGGTTTCCGTTCCGACTAGCTGAATTCACGACTCGCTACATCTTCACCTTTGCTGCATCCAGTTTCGTGATTGTTATGGACTACTTCACCGTCTTGGCTTCATAGAGAACAAATTCTTCTTCATACACCGACTCTGCTTAAATAGCTAAGTACTATTTATATTTATTATTCTAATTATTTATGATCATCTGATTAAGATTGGTTCACTCATATTCTGAGTCTTTTACCGCTTTCGTTTTTTGGTCATACTTTTTCCATGATTTGCCTTGCGCTCGTGAGTATAAACTTTTTACTGGCTTGTCGTTTAAGCCCCAGTACCATGCAAAAACCCGCCTTCCGGCGTTAGCTTAAGTTTTCTGGATACAAGTTTTCTGTTGTTTTTATGTGGATTCCGGAGTTGTGATTTCTCGGCACTCAAAGTCGGTGTTTTGGCATTGGGTTCTAGATGGTGCCATTAGGCATCATCATCCAAGGACATGGTTCTGTGCTCCGAGTCTTCCGTCTCAGAAAAGGTCAAGCATAAAAACCAGAATAATGGATAAGCCAGCACTTGCTTAAACAAAATTTTACATAAACTGTTTAAATTAGTTGAGTTTTTCCTCCTAAACAGTTTTATGTGTTCAATTGCTGCATTGTTTCAGCTTTAAAGCATTTGTCAAAGGCCATGTTTGTTCCGTCTTACATTTGTTCGTTGGACACTATCAAAGGAACAATTTAATTCAATTGTCTGTTTTATGTTTGTCTCAGGTACATGCCGCTTAGAAATTGCCGTCTTCCTCGGATTAAGGTGTTTTGAGTCGGATTTTTACTAGGCTTGACACCTCGGGGGCTGTAATTGCAATTGTTGACCAAGAATTGAGCCGCCTTCGAGGATGTCGGATCGACGCTCGGGGGCTTGATATCTCTAATTTAAGAGCTTTGTCCCACCTTGCGTCCAAGCCGGAACAACCTCGGGGGCTACAGTACGATGATCTCCATGACATGGTTTAGTTATCTTTGAGCATCAAGCTGGAAAATTCATGTAATTCCATCTTGATGCTCAGGGGCTACACCGATACTGAATGTTTTGTGAAGTTCTCTCTGGAGCACCAAGCCAAAATTATTTCCGACTTGGCACTCGGGGGCTACACTATTGACATTTTTACTAAGGCTACTCTAAGAGCACCAAGACGAATTTCTTTTGAAACTCCGACTTGGCGCTCGGGGGCTACAATCGTGTGATGTACAATTATGCAAGTTATTTTGAGCATCAAGCTTCCTTCGATGAAGCCGACTCAATGCTCGGGGGCTACATATGGTTATGTCAACAAAACTTTCAATATGGTGAAAAATCCGGCTAGCAAAACCCGGGGGCTCGACATCAACTTTGCCTTCACAGAAGTTTCACTGGGTTACATAGATCGATGTCCTAAACGTCCGTGTTATGAGAGGCTCTAAGACCTTAATTCGGCAAGCTCTTGTGCATGTGATTTTGTTGGCTCTAAGTCGGCAATTTGGCAACCATTAAGACCGTGGCCTAGTAGCCGTGATTTTTTTCGGCATACATATCGTCCTACATGGATGATGATATTAAAGATATTCCTAGAGCTTGGAAGAATCACTAACGATTCGTTAGAAAGTTCTCCGCCTTGTATTCGTTTGCAGAAGCTTACAAGCAACTCTCTGGCTAGGCTTAGTCGGATGAGAATATGATATGGGAGCTCTCCAAGATTCATCGCGAAGCACGCCTACATATTGAAGACGACGTGATACTTACGCTCAAAGCTAGATGGAGGAACGCAAGGATCTTGAAGAACTCCGGGGGCTACTGTTGTGGATATACCAAATGGGTATACCTATGGCATAGTATCATACCGGCAATCCCGGGTGGCCCAGAGTTGGTGGTTATGCCTTTGGCATAACCGGGCGGCACAGTTGTTGATAGACAAGACGGAGGTCCAGCAGGGATGAAGGAAGGCGACATGCCACCGCCATAAATGGAAGCCGGAGCCTTGGAGGACACGAAGACTAGTTAGTGTTAGTCTAGGACTCTGTAACCGTATTCGGCTGGGACTCTCCTTGTAACCCTAGGTCCTGGCGTCCTTATAAGCCGGCCTACGGGAGGCTTTAGGACAGAACACAATTAGAACAAAAAGTGCATAACACTACTCGCACACAACAAATCCCCCAATCCTGTAACTCGGCGTATTGCCATTATAGTGATTTATAGCAAGAGTAGGATCTTGCCACCGTCGTGAGATCTAAACCTGGGTAAACTGTGTCAAGCCGACCCGGTGGCTCTCCGTCTTCTCCCCACGTCTCTAAACTCGCCGTCGGATACCCCTATGGCATACGTGTCGACAATACTGCGACAACGACACTCGGCATTTGTGTGGGTAGATCCTTGGTTACTATCCAGGTGATGTACACAAGGATTATTGGCAATGTTGGCCCAGGTGTAGGTTCTTCCAGTTGTTGATCTCCTCTTCCCTGGATTTGGGAAGTTCCACGGCCTCTACCCCGGCCGCCTCCGCTCCCTCCTCGTCCTCCAGACCCGAACGTTGGGATGACAGCTGCGTTGTCTAGAGCCGTTTTTTCGTCCAAGGTTTTCTTGCGCTTCTAAGTTTGTTTTGGTTGTTTGTCCGCATTGCGTTGGCCTGAATATTTATCATCCCTTCTGAATCATCATCGACATCAGCATATTTCCTCGCCATCTCTATCATTTTGTAAAATCCCAGCATTAGAGCTTAGAAATAAGCTGAACACAGATGTGTGCATTGCATTCATGCATAGAAAATCCGAATAATTTTCGCGCTTTTGAACAAAACTTGTCAAAGTGATTGAAGCTTCTCTCAACTTGATGGAATTGAAGTAGATCATCAAGTTGACTGCGATAAGTTGCAATATGACCTTTGCTAAAAACATTATTTTGGGTAATGGTAATTTGATCTAAGGGTAGATCAAATATAATGAAACTAAACAAATAAACATTGATTAATGATTATAATTTGGTCCTTAAGTGATCATATGTAGTCTTCATTACAATAACTCATGAATATCAAGTTTGGAATAAAACTCAAGTAACAAGAATGTAATAACTAACTCTTGACCTATCTTAATCTCATCTACTTATACTATGGTATCATGGTAAATACCTAACTTTAACTCTTCAATGAGATTGAGTAGGAAAGAAACCAAGTCAGGATTATTCACCATATATCTTTCTTTCCATATCAATCCTTATCATCTCTATTGAACTTTATTCTAGTATCTGTTGTTCATCAATGTTGAGTAATCAACCATTGATTCACCAATTCTTAATCTATCAATTATTGATCTATAAACTCTTGACCATATCATAGCATTCACTTAAGGCCTTGATTAGCCATCTGGAAACCTAAACCATAAAAGATCAAAGGATTATAATGATCATGCCTTACTGACAAAGATTGAATGCTTATATCATGTATAAGTGGCATTGGTGGATAAAACATGATTGAACCCTAGTATAGATATGTTATTCTAGGTTAGCGATGCTAAGTCACCATTATATGATGTGAAGTTTGAGTATTAGATACTGGAGTCAAGTAGAGAGAAAATAGTATGATTAAGATGATGTTAGAGAAACATTGGATTAAAGAAGTAGTATTTTCCTCTTTGGAAATACTAAGCACTTGAGGTGAAGTAGGATTTGATGTATATATCTATTGAAGTGATATTAGTGAAGGATGATTTAGGAAGAGTATGAATGGAATTAAAAGTAACTACTTGTTAGATTGGAGGTTATCAGCAGTAGAGTAGTTGATATAACCAAGTATAGATATAAAAATATTATGAAAGCTTTAGTGTCAAAATCATTGCATTTACAAAAGGATTTAGGAGGAGAAATTGTTGATAAGAGTATTCTTGTGTAGTAAAGCTCATCATGTTAACACCTGGTGATGGATATGAAGGAGTAGTATATCTAGGAAAGGAATTCCTTAATTAGAAGTCCAGAGTTATGAATTATTGAGAATAGGAATTCTTGGTAAACACTAAACCTTATATCTAGAACCAAACATAATATCCACTTTCTATGATTAATCTATCATCTTATTTCTACAATGGCTTATAGGAATATTTTCCTATAGCAAATCAATTAAGCACATCTTTATCCTTTTGAATTATCATAACCATATGTGTTTAGGAGTATCTTTATCAATTCTTTTCCATAAGACCTTCCAGGAAATAACTGTCTTTTCTAATAGATAAAGTCATTCCTGAACACCAACATAAGGACAATCTGTCTTAATCAATAATACTTATTCATATAAATTAAAGGATGACCAAGAATATTAAAACTCCTAAAACCCATGGTAAACAATTACAATTTAAAACCCTAACTTTTTTTCAACCATATATGCCTAGAAACTATAGTTATCAATTCTCTCTCATAATTCATTTCAAATGATAACTTTCTATTTTAAAGGGTGATATTAATAAAGATCATAAAAATAAAGACAATATGTTTAGCCATTAACCTATATTCACATCAATAAAATAAATATGAGAATATTAAATCTTCTAAGAACTTATGGTAAGCATTTTCAATTCCATCCTTAACTCATATGTTAGTTGTAATAAAATATATATATATATTGCTATTTCCCAAAATTATGAGAATAATATTAACCATATTAATTACTCAAAACTTTATGTATTAAATAATAATGAAGGATCACTATATATAAAAGATTCTTTGATATTATAAATCAATAAGAATCAAAACTCATGGATTAATAATAATGCAATCTTTAATAAGTTTATGAATACTAGATAAATTAAATTCATATCAAAAGACCTTACAAATACTAAACACATTCCAATATTAATGCAATTATCCAGAAAATAAATTCTATAAATAAATTTCAATCAAATGTGTAATATTCAAACCTGAAAATAAAACAGAAAACAGAAAAGAATAAAAAAATGGACTCAGACCAGAAACTGGCCCGAGTCCCATCTTTCCTCTACCTTATCTTTCGCTCACGTGCGTTCCACCGAAGCCCAGTAGCAGCCCAACAACCGGCTCGATCTGTCTTTCTTTCTTTTGCTGATTAGTGGGGCTGTGGAAGGACTGCGGATGAATCAGAAGAACGACATGGGGTTTTCCGCGAAATGCCGTCGATGTCTTCCTCGTCGACTGGAAGCAGCTCGCTGGAGAGTGCTCCGCCGTATGCCACCGATGCGCTACGATTCATGCAACCACCCACGCCACCCTGGGGGATAAGAACGCCACCGCGATGCTCCTTCTCATCCTCACCCACTCGCCCATCTTCTTCCTCTCTGTCTCCTCTCAAGAGCCAAACCCTAGCTTCAACTGTCGATGCACGCCACCATCCAGAGACCACCCCGAAGCCTTCCGAGGATGCTAGGAGCTCCGCCTCATCTCCATCTCCCTCCTCACCAATTGAATTAAGGAGGGGAGCCCCCAATTGACGCCTGTGACTCCATCTTCCTAGAGCCCGACGACCACCACCATCACCATTACTGCTCCTACAGCCTTCCTCCGGCCTCGTTGAGCATCCTATCGCAAAGAGGGTAAGATCCTGGTTCAAAAGAACCCTCTCCCGTCCCTCCTCGTACTCTGTATTGTCCTGTCATCGAGCGCCGCCATGCCGGTTCCGCTGTAGTCGTCGCCGGTGAGGTTTTCGGCCTCCCAGGACGCCGCGCCGCCGTTTTTAGGTATCCTAGGACAAGGAGCTTCCGATTCATGCAGAAACTTATCGCCGCATGCACCGCAGCGCCGCCACCGCAGGGTCGCCGGCGTCAGTTGACTCCGCGGTGTGACCAAGTCCTGGTCAACACCGGGTGGGTCCATCCTTGCCTGCGTGGCAGCAGAGGTGGCCTTGGGACCTTCTGTCATTCACTGTGGGTAAGTTCTACCCCGGTGAAAAACAACCACAACTCTGTGCTGATGTCACAATGATGCAGTAATTCATTTTATTATTTTCAGAAATTGGTTAAACATTGTAAATTCAATAACTATTGTTCTATAATTTAGAAAAATATGTTTAATATATGAAAATTTGCAGAAAAATAAAATCTATAACATTAAACTATTATCAAACATTATTATGTTAATATTTAAATAATTATTATTTAATAAAGATTTTATAATTATTAATACTTTAATAATTCAAATTTTAATAATGGTAAATGTTAAAAATATAAATAAATACCCAAAAATCTTAGAAAAATAAGAACTATAATTCAAACCTACAATCATACATTATTATTTCACTTAATTGAATATTTGTTATTTATTAAATATTTATGAAGTAATAAATCTTATAAAAATCATATCTTATTATTTATAAATCACAACAATAAATGTAATATATCAAAATGATAACAAAAATATTATCTACATGTTAAAATATAATATTCCACTTTTGAGTTAAATAAAAATTAAACACTTTAATAACTTGAATTAAACCTATTTCTTTAGTTAATAATTCATATAAGGGTAAATAAAATTTGCAAATATTCTAAAATTAACTAATTAAAGTCTAATAAATAGTATTAGTCTTGAATATTGATAATATGAAGTCAAAATGGTTTAACACATTTTAAATGCAATTTTATTGAATTATCCTTCAACCATAAGTGTAGATTATTTTCTAAAAGGATCCTTATCAATTTATATAATCTTCAAGTATAATTTGTGACTAAATTAAATCTTTTCCATTACTTCAACTACAAGTACAAACATACCAAAACACTACATTGAATCCATACGTAGTTAAATAATATTACTTTCTTGTTTACAAACTATAACCACTCATCTATAAAAAGGAAAATGATTCTATTCCATTATAATATTAGGAAACCACTACTCAAATAGAAGTAATGCCATGCCTAAATAACTTTAAGGAAACATTTTGAAGTGAACAAAACACAAATATCATAAGCATTACACCCTAAGTTAATCTATTATTTTTAAAGTTAACTTTAGTCTGCAAAGCTTTAAGTATAATGCTAAGGACCTTATTATGTGTTTTATAGTTAACTTTGGTCCATTTTAATGAAGACCTAAAGCATATCAATACCAAACTAACCAAGTTAAAAACCAAGATAGATAAGTCTCAAATACTACTAATATCATTATTCAAATGGAGTAATTATTTCTTACTTAAAGACTATAACCAGAAAGAACACCTAAAAAGGTTAACTTAAAGTTTAAATACTTCTTCTTAGTTAAGTAAGATTTTCTTCAAGAGTTATTCGTTTTGCCACTTTAGTCAATAGATGACTATTAATAATAATGACATTACATTAAGCTTTACTTATATACTTAGGATTGTTAACACTTAAGTTCCTTATAAATTCCATTACTTGCAAAGTAAAACTTGAAGATAAGATAATTCTCATATAAGCAGTCCTTGAGTAGCACATCTCATTAGTATATCTTATTGTTGTATGCCATTATGTTTACATGTTGTTTAACACATACTCACAAGCCTTAATAAGAAGCACAAGTATAAAACTTATCTAAAAGGACAACACATTCTAAAGTAACCATTTCCAGTATCCAAACCCTAGATCAACGCTATCCCAGGGATTCGAGTTTACGAAATTGAATTACATTATTTATGCATAATAGCATCTTGCTTCTTTAAACATTAGTCCTTACCGGACCAATGATGCTGATTTCAGATATTGGATCTTATATTGTCTTGAAAACCGTGAGTGCATAATCTTGCTATCACAAAAGGCAAGTTCACACTTTCTCATGTCCTTTTGTTATTTTCTGTAAAGTATTTTGCAAATCTAGTGTTGTCATCACCTGCATTTGAAAAACGTTAGAAAACACTATTTTCATAATAATATGATTATAGGTTATTTACCATGAGGTAATAACCTAATATGAAAGTTCCGGTGGTAAAGGAACATATTATCTAGGACTTAACAACCAATGTCACGAGTGATTATAGCGCCGTATATTACGCGTGAACCATGAGATTTGGAATGGGACAGAGAAGTCAGTTGTATCCTTTTCCTCTCGTATGGAGGCAAGACGACTTTAACGTGACGTTGTGATTCCTTGTGCGGATCCAACATATGGGTGGGCACCCTTACGCCTCACACTTTTGGTGTCTAGATTATCAATGAATGGTGTTTAGGGATGTAGTCTAGTTAAATGGTACTCGTCCGGGCATCACTAGGTCATAGAGTCTTCAGGAACTCATCAGGGTTTTAGCCTGCCCGAAAGGGGGCTTAACGGTGGTGAGCCGGCCCCGAAGGATCATGCAGACATATGAGGTCGTGGAGAGGGCAGTGATTGTCTTGGATCTTAGACTGGGCCCCTTACCAAGGAAGTATGGACAAGGTCATGACTTGGTTGTGCAACAAGGCTAAGGTCTCTCATGGGTAAAGTAACACACCTCTGCAGAGTGTAAGAACTGTAACTTGTTACTCCCTGTTCCGGGAAGGAGCTGCGAATGCGGCGGGAAAGGAACTCCATGAAAGTTCTGGTAAACCCATGAAGGCTGACGGACATAGCTTTTCGGAATAAAAGCAACATTTGAAGAAATGTTTATGAAAACTTGCATTGCCTACGACCTACGGTCTGTGGCTATTGATATAGTGCATTGAACACTCATTTTCTAGTGAACTTGCTGAGTATGCTCGTACTCAACATATCTTATTAACCCTTGCTAGATTCTGATGCCATTAAGACGATGTCTACATCAAGTTATGCTCCAGGAATAATCAGCAAAAGCTAAAGCTCTTCAATGAAGTCAAGAAGGTTAACATATACACCAACTCAAGTGAAGACGAAGTTACTAATTAGATAGGAATATAATCTCTAGCCATAGAACCTATTTCTGTAGTGTATTGCAATAGCAGCAATGCCAGACCATTAGTTATAATACTAGTCTTATTAGTATGATAGTTTTTTTTGAGTTGTTTATCTTTGATTCTTCTTTGTAAGAAGTTTCTTTCTCTCTCTTTAACCTAGAGTATTCTCTAGATCTTGTGTAAAGAGTTGAGTTGTAACCTATAGTCATGTCTTGGACGTGCTGTGTTTCTATTGTACCACTCTGAGGGATGTAATACTAGTGAACGGTGTTTCATTGGTGTTATGTCAACGACTATAGTGTACTACATCATGCAGTGGTATGCTGGGTCACCGCAGTTGGTATCAGAGCATATGCTTTGACCTTAGGATTGAAACCCTTTTAGGAAGATCTGTAGGTTGGATAGTGACTATAGGAGCCATCTTATCTAAACCAAATATTCTATGATCTGTGATGAGTATCCACTTGAGGATAACCTTGTCACGAGGTGTATAATCATCTTTCTTAGAAATAGTTGTCCATCTTCTCTTAGTAAAGTGTTATTTAGTGTCTTCCGAAGGAGACATAACCCACCAAGATGTAACATCCCAAAAATATTAAACATGGATCATCAAATGCTAATCATCAAAATTAGGGTTAACAAAAATTTTCCTATCTAAAAATATGAGAGCATTCATATGTATGTGTATTTAAAATTAGGATTCTTTTGATTTCCATGGTTCTGTGTTTCTTTTCTTGTAAAATGATTCTTAGGTGAAATAAACATCATATATATCATTCCCAAACTTTTCCCAAAGACAAACAACTCAAAATGAACAAATGAACTGAATGGTCACTTTGGCCAAATTAACTCTCATGCCTACTTTGGCTATTCCAAGCACTCAAAACCTAATAGAAACATTTGTGGATCTTTGCACCCCTTGTTAGAACTCATAATGAGGTACCAAGGACCACTTTGTGATCTTCCAAAAACATTCAAATGCTAAGTTTAAATGATACTTTAAAATTGAATCTATCTCATATGGGAAGATCCCACTATTTCAAAAACCACTCAAACAAGCTCAATTTTAAAAACCCAAGCACCCACGGAGTCTCCAGCACATGCCTAGAATACACACCAAAAATCTTTTCAAAATTCAAAAGAAAGTTTCTTGCGGCCATTTCATCAAACACTTGGCAGGCAAATTTAAACCAAATCAAATTCACTATTTTTAATAGTGTTTTTGCCTAACTTGTTCCCTCTCTAGCTCACAGCAACCATTTAGTAGATCATCTAGCCTAATTGGAAACCCCTAGCCTGTAAGCTGGCCATTGTCATCAATGGTGAGCAAGCCGAGCACACCTTGCCGGCCAACTTGGTTGTCACCGCAGCAGACCACCTCCCCCTCTCTCGCCATGTCTGGGAGCTAGCCAGCACTTCACCGCCACCCACTGTGCCCTCCCCGAGCCAAGGAAATCCATGGACCACCGAGCACGCCCTGCGCCCAGTGCCACTGTGACATGCCGAGCACGCCCCAGCGCGCCGCACCCGGCACGCCCCTCGACCGAATCCCGTGCCCACCGCTTCGCCATGACCCAAGGAACACTCCAGACATACTCGTTCGCCGCCCCGTGCCTCAAAGCCACCGCTCGCCGTCGAAGACGCCGCCTCTGCCGCTTAGAGCGATATCCTCGCCCGACCGTTTACCACCGCCCCTAAGCCTGCATTTAAGTTCTAGAGCATCGGGAGGAGACCGCGCGTCGATCGCCACCCTCAGCCATGCCGCTAGCCATGTAGCCACCGTCCCCGCCCATCCCTCTTGGTCTCGCCGTCGAGCCTATAAAAGGAGGCCATCCCAGCCATTTGAAGCACACCATTCCACTCCCCTCACCTCACTGATCGTTCCACCCTCTAGCCAGAGCACGAGGAGCAGTAGCTCACCGGAATTGCACTGGAGCAGGCCGCCTCTGGAGGAGAAGGTGGCCGCTGATTGCGACCACCCCCGAAGCTGCCTCGACCGTCCCTGAGCTCGCCGTCGACCACTCATTCATTTTCTCGCCTCCCCATCGTCGCTGCAGCCCTGGTATGCCCCCTATGCACCCACACTGAGCCGTTAGAGTTCGACCTCGCCGGTGACAGGTTCGTCGTCGACGATGATCCCCAGCCGTCGATCTCCCTTTTAATCCAACGACCCACATAGCCCCGTACTGCTTCGCGCGTTATGAGCCGCTGACTGGTAGACCCCCCTGTCAGCTGACCCCGTGCTACCGAGTGACAGTGGGCCGGCCCATTAAACTCTCCCGCGCAACCCAACCGTTTGAATTTAGATTTTTCCATTTTTATTCAAACACAGTTGTGTACATAGATTCAAAATTCAACCCAGCTCGATTCAGTGAACCAAAAAGCATGAAAAATTTTTTTTTTAGAAAGGCACTGAAATGCTTAATCCAAGCCCGTTGGATTCAAATCATTTGGATCTGTAGATCAACCTTGGTAAAAATAACAAGTCAGAAGCTTTTTTGCATTCAAACATTTTTCAAAATTCAACCATAAGAGCTTTGGAGTTGATTCCAACTCTCAAAAATCACATTTGATCATACCTTTCAGAATATATAAAAACATTTGGGTTTACTTACAGAAAAAATGTTCAAGTAACAAAAGAATGCCACATAGGCATTTCTAGTCACTTTATTTATTTAAAATAAAAAGGTTAAACATTATTAAATTGTGACACCACTTTAAATCACATTCCCATGTACTGAAATATGTGGCGATGACATGTGTCAACATGATCCCATGTTTGAGTTGGAGAATATTAAATCTTAAGTAGTTTTTCAATGAGTAGAAATTACTTTTCTCAAATTAAAATCAATAAGACAAATTCTTTAATCTTGTAATGATAGGTGATGATGCTAGATCATCTATAGTACACCTTTGTGTGATGAGTGAAAATAGTTAAGTATTGTTTGGTGATTGTGTACCTCGTGTTTATTTATAGATGCTAGTACCGACCAAGGATACGAGGAGGAAGGAGGATACTACGAGGAAGAAGCCGAGGAGAACTTCAACCACTGCTCTACACAAGGCAAGACTAATACTACTAGTTGATTTAACAAGCTAACACGTGCAACCTAGAAAGTTTATACCACTATCTTAGCAAGCCAAACCATGCAAGTTTTACTTGCAAGCTAATACCACTTGATAAACCATCCTGGTTTTACTTATAAGCTTTCTACTTTATTTCTTTATCAAAGATTTTCTTAGAGTTTAATTAAGTGCCTTGTAGATTCTAGAAAGATACTTGAAGGTGGCATAAAGAGCATTAAATTTGGCCTAAGTAGATAATCTTGATGTCATCCTAAGTCATGAGATTGAACTTAATTAATCTCCACTTGTTTACCACCCATCATAATACTTACCCCCACTTGTAAATGCTAGTGCTAAGCATAAATTTGATCAACTTTAGATCGGAATACTTGGTGAAAATGGTTCTAAAAACCTTGGAATCATGAGTCATTCTACTGAAATGTTTTGACATGTGTTTCCGAACACCAGATGATTTTGATGATGAAAATGTTGAGGCATGAGCCTTAGCCCTTTATAAAACTGATGGTTGTCTGGATGCGATACCATTCCAAATTTACCGTACAACCACAATACACAAAAATTGGGTAGGGCTTGACTGGAAACTTATATACCTTAGTATGGGTTCCCTCACGGCCAAGGTCTGAGCTGAGGCTACCTTGTGAAGATTGTCCACCTGTGCAGTACCCAAGATGACAGTTGGTCATGGTTGGGAGGCCAAACTCACAGGAGAGGTGCCTATACTAGGGCGTGTAATTGAAAGGTTAGGATTGATTATCCACATACTGAGTATGGTGAATTCAGGATTTTTTCCTGACGGATGTATCGAATGTTGTGGTGAAAGTGTACAATCTGTGCAGAGTGTCAAACTATTCGAATAGCCGCGTCCGCGGTTATGGATAGTTGGAGTGGCCATACTGTTCCCCCGTCAGATGTTTTCAAAATGACTTGTGAAATGAATTGATACTTTGACTTGACCCCAACAGGGTTGTGATATTAAATTCAAGTTCCCACTTAGGTGTTTTAAATTTTCAACTAGCTTTCTTTGCTTCTGAACTTAGTAGAGGTAAATCTGGCTTTTTGCAAAACAACCCTAGAGCTTAGTGTCCTACTACAAAACTCCCTTCACTTGTCAGTATTAGTTTGCGGGTACTTAAAGAGTACTCATGGATTTGTCCCTGGCTATTCCCATGGCCAGACTATGAAGAGGAGTACCAGGATGATGGACCGTAGGAAGGTTACGCCAACTAGGATCATCTCCCATCGTCAGCATTGCTTGTGACCCCGAAGATGGAGCTTCGCCTATGCTATCTTTACTATTACGTTATTCTGCTTCTTGAGTTGTATTAAGAACTGGATCATGAGATCCTTATTTGTGTAAGACCTTATGTATGGTTTGTAATGGATGATGTACTGTGATATCCAAATCTGTTATGTCTTGCAAAGATGGTAATCCTGGGATTGCGATGTATGGCATAACAGCCATTTGGGATTAAAAATCCGGGTGTTGACAAGTTGGTCATAGAGCCATCCTAACCATAGGAGACCCTAGTTAGATTGGACATTTGAACCAAAAACTTAGTTTCAAAACCCAAGGAAGTGAGTATTTGCAAAAACTTATTCCCATTCTTATCACTTTGATTCTTTCATGAAAATTCTTGTTGCTCAAAAACTTTTGCAAAATACCTAAAATTTGACACACTTGGTCACTCTACTAACTTACTCATCCTATATTCTTATAGATGAACGTGAAGTACAGCAAGTTTTATCAGTTGGGGAATGGAGGAGACCTCATCTTTGAGTGTGACGTGGACCAGCTTTCAGAACTTCTGGAGCGTCCGCACCCCGAGTTCTTCGGAGCTCAGCTCAATGATCAGGAAGGAGAATATCGACAGTGGCTAGTTGTTGCAAGTCTCCGAGGAAAGATTGAACCTCCCACTACCGAGGGAATTCAGTTCACCTTAAGAGAGAACAACTCGCTCGATGGACTTGCCAGGGCCATGCAGGAAGCTCTTGCCCGTCTGTGTGGGCAGAGTATCAATCAGATCAAGGGTACCTATTTTGAGTTTTACCCAAGGAGTGATGATATGGGACAGCCACTAGAAGCCCCATATCACCACGAGCTGAAGACTCAGTTGGACCACCTTAGCTTCATGATGTATGATCATCAGAAGGAACTGGACAATGCCTGTGACTACTCCAACCACAAGTCCGCCATTATCAAGACGAAGGATCAGACCATCGCCATGCTAGTGAAGGATCGCAAGTCTTGTTGTCGTTAGCTTAACAAGAAGGAGTGCATCATTGCCCGTCTTCGCCACCGTATCACGGATTTGGAGGAGACCATCCACGAGAGAGACATGCAGTTGAAGGAAAGGGAGAATGCCGGAGAAGATCTTCATGGAGACCCCTACTCCTATCTCAGTGATGATGATGACTTTCTGGAGGATCAAGCCATGGACTTCTTCACAGATGAGGAGGATTTCGCCTTCATCGATGATGATTAGGATGATGATTACACTGACTCCGAGGAGTAGTAGGACTTGAGCATTAGCGTAGTGAATTGTATTCGGTCCCACTATATCGTAGTTTCTAGAATGGTTCTTAAAACCATCTGTTTTCCTTTGTTATGGTGTGTGTTGTATCGTGTGCTATGAATGAATGAATGAAAAGCAAGTTGCTAGAAAATGTGAGTCAAACTTTAATTTTTTTTCAAAGTCCCTGAACCTTAGAAATTTCCCTCTTTTCTCATGATCTATCTCAATCTTCAGATGCCTCGCAGAGGAAATGGTTCATCCCCGAACCCGATGTTGCAGATCCTGCAAATGTTGGTTTCTGACCGCGAAGCTGAAAGAGCCAAACGTCAAGCCAACCTAGCCACTCTTCAAGACATAGCTCAGATGGCCAACAACAATCAAGGCCAAGGAAATCAGGACAACCATGGATCTAATCTCAAGAATATCTAGAACACCAACCCACCTGTTTTCACTAAGTCAGAAGAGACCCTAGATGCAGATGATTGGCTGCAAACCATGGAAAACAACCTGGAAGTCGCCAGAGTGGAAGCTAACGAGAAAGTTCTATTCGCCACCCACTATCTAGCCGGAGATGCAAGAGCATGGTGGAAGAGCGTTCGTGCAATGACAGGAGGACAGATGATGACCTGGGAGGAATTCAAGGTCAAGTTTAGCAGAACCCATGTGCCACCGGGTTTGATCAGGAGGATGAGAGATGAATTCAGAGAACTGAAGCAAGGAAGGATGACCGTAGTGCAATACCGTGAAAAATTCTTGTCATTAGCTAGGTATGCCCCGGATGAGATCGACACTGAAGACAAGAAGAAAGAAAGATTCTTGAATGGTTTGCACGATGAGATGCAGACGGTGTTGGTTAATATCCCCTTTGTTGATATTGAAGACCTCGTCGACTCTGCCATTCAGATGGAAGGAAAACAACCAAGCCAATGAGAACCGCAAGTGCCGCAGGATGCATCAGCCAGGAACCCATCATACCCCAAAGTATCGCCCCAACCCATCTCGAGGATTTGCCCCGAGAACCAACAGACCCCCGATGAACCGTCTGACCTATCCCAACCGTGGAAACCCAAGGCCCGGAGGAAATCACAACAACCCTGGCAACTCTAGCAATTTCAACCATGCACCACCCAAGTTCAAAAACAACAATGCTACCGCCCACACCAACACTGCCCCGAGGACTGGAAGCAATGCTATGCATGTTGTAGCAAAGGACAAGTTGCAAGTGACTTGTTATGACTGTGGAAATAAGGGTCACTACTCCAATGAGTGCCCCAAGAAGAATGTCGCAGCCCCCAATGCAAATGCCCCAGCTCAGCAACAGCGTCGTGTTCAAACCGGAAGAAGGTTTGCCCCAGGGAACTCGCTCAACCTCTACGGTCGTCTCTTTCTCATGCATGTTGAAGAAGACCAGGAAGCGCCAGATGTCGTGATGGGTATGTTTTCTGTTAATTCAGGACTTGCAAGAGTGTTATTTGATTCTGGTGCATCACACTCATTTGTCACCGAAGAATTTGCATGCACTAGTAAGATTCAACCAACCAAACTGAAGCATGTTATGATTGTTCAAATCCCAGGTTCAACCAACAAAGCTAGGCAAATTTGCAAAGCCGTCCCTATCCGGATGCATGGCATAGACTTTTATGCTAATCTGATAGTACTCGGAACTAAAGGTTTGGAAGTAGTTCTAGGGATTGGATGTCCAAACATAAAGGATTAATTGACTATACCAAGAAAGCCATAACCATGACCAGTACCGCCGGAATATCAGTCGAGCATGTATCTAAAACCTTACCTCGTCAAGTCAAGTGCAACAAGAGTATAGCCCAACCTACCATTGACCAAGTCCGGATAGTCTGTGAATACCCCGATGTACTTCCAGATGTTTTGCCCGGTATGCCCCAGATCAGGATATCGAGTTTATCATTGAACTAATACCTGGAACAGGACCCATAGCCCAGAGACCATATAGTTTGAACCGGTCTGAACTAGCAGAACTGAAGAAGCAACTGGATGTCATGCTGGAAATTGGATTGATTCAACCAAGTGCGTCACCATGGAGATCACCTGTCTTGTATGTGTACAAGAAGGATGGAGGTAACCATTTGTGTACGGATTATTGGAAGTTGAATGATGTCACTATCAAGAAAAAATACCCGTTGCCCAAGATAGAAGATTTGTTTGATCAGTTGACCGGTGCCAAGGTGTTTTCTAAGCTTGATCTTACAACTGGCTATCATCAACTCAAGATTCACGCAGAGTATATTCCCAAGACTTCCTTTACCACCAGATATGGATTATACGAGTATACTGTCATGTCTTTTGGATTAACCAATGCCCCCGCTTATTTCATGAATCTCATGAATAAGATTTTTATGGACTTCCTGGATAAGTTTGTCGTTGTTTTCATCGATGACATTCTGATTTATTCCAAATCAGAAGAAGAACCTGAGATACACCTATGGACCATTCTTGGAACCCTTAGAGAGCATCAGTTGTATGCCAAGTTTAGCAAATGTGAATTCTGGTTACAGGAGGTAGGATTCCTCGGCCACATTGTATCAGCCGGAGGAATTACCGTTGATCCTGCAAAGGTGAAAGATGTCGAAGATTGGCAAGCCCCAACCACTCAAACCTAAGTTCGTGCATTTCTCGGATTGGCGGGATACTACCGCAAGTTCGTAGAACGATTCTCAAGTATCGCCAGACCCATGACCCAATTGCTGAAGAAGGACAAGAAGTTTGAATGGACGGACAAATGTGAAGCGAGTTTTCAAGAACTCGAGAGAAGATTGATTTCAGCCCCAATCTTAATCATGCCGGATATCACCAAGCCCTTTGACGTGTATTGTGACGCATCCAAGATTGGTCTCGGATGTGTGCTAATGCAGGAAGGAAAAGTTATATCCTATCTATCCCGACAACTGAAACAACATGAGCAAAACTACCCAACCCATGACCTCGAGCTCGCAGCCGTAGTTCTAGCCCTGAAGACATGGAGGCATTACCTGATGGGAAACCGTTGTGAGATTTATTCGGATCACAAGAGCCTGAAGTATATATTCACTCAGAAGGAGCTGAATATAAGACAGAGAACATGGATTGAGCTAATCAAGGATTACGATCTGGATATTCACTATCACCCCGGTAAAGCCAACGTGGTAGCAGATGCCCTTAGCGGATTGCCATGCCGCTTGAACTCCATGATTTTGAAGGAGCAACCAAGTTTGCACAAGGAGATGGAAGATTTCCGAATGGAATTACTGAGTGAAGGATTTTTGGATAGCATAGAACTTCAACCCACTTTGATCAGCCAGATCAAAGAGGCGCAGAAAGGAAATGCCAGCATCGATGGAATCAAGCATCATATCGGTACAGGGAAAGTACCCAGATTCACTGAAGACGAAGAAGGAGTTCTGTGGTACAAAGGACGCCTTTGTGTACCAGCAGATTTTGAGTTGAAAGAATTGATTTTGAAAGAGACTCATGATACTCTTTATTCTATCCAACCCGGAGGAACGAAGATGTATCAAGATTTATAAGAACAATTTTGGTGGCATAAGATGAAGAGAGAAATCGGAAGCTATATCGCCAAGTGTGATATATGTCAGAGAGTCAAGGCGGGACATCAAAGACCCGCTGGATTGTTGCAACCATTGCTGATTCCGGAATGGAAATGGGATTCCGTTGGAATGGACTTTATCACCGGATTGCCTACTTCTAGTAGGGGAAATGACTCTATATGGGTCATAGTGGATAGATTGTCCAAAGTTGCCCATTTCTTACCAGTCAAGACCACATATCAAAGTTTGAAGCTAGCGGAGTTATACATCGCTAGAATCGTTAGTTTGCACGGAGTCCCCAGGAACATCGTATCAGATCGAGGAACTCAGTTTACCACGAGATTCTGGAAGAAAGTCCAAGGTTTAGGAACCCTACTAGATTTCAGCACAACTTATCACCCTCAGACCGACGGACAAACGGAGCGAGTAAATCAAATACTCGAAGACATGTTGAGAGCATGTGTGTTAGAGTATGGATCTAAATGGGAAGACTGTCTGCCATTCGCAGAATCTTCATACAACAATAATTATCAAGCTAGTTTGCAAATGGCCCCATTTGAATTCATGTATGGAAGGAAGTGTCGCACCCCTTTGAACTAGTCGGAAGTAGGAGAGAGTCAGATTTTCGGACCCGACATCCTACGAGAAGCAGAAGATAAAGTTCACAAGATTGGTGAGCAACTCAAGACCGCCCAGTCAAGGCAGAAGAGTTACGCCGACAAGAGACGTCGAGACCTCTCCTTCAACATCGGAGATTTCGTGTATCTAAAGTGTCGCCATAAAAGGGAATGCAGTGTTTC
Organism: Avena sativa; assembly: GCA_916181665.1. Classification (NCBI taxonomy): domain Eukaryota; kingdom Viridiplantae; phylum Streptophyta; class Magnoliopsida; order Poales; family Poaceae; genus Avena; species Avena sativa. Next base: position 351,869,016 of record OV702294.1, on the reverse strand, counting down.
CAATTGAAAGGAAAGTTAGCCCCCAGATATATCGGACCCTTCAAGATTCTGAACCGTTGAGGAGAAGTGTCGTATCAATTGGAACTGCCAGAATAAATGTCAGCCATGCACAATGTGTTCCATATCTCATTACTTCGCAAGTGCCTCGAAGTTCCGGAGAAGACTAAAGTGTTCAAGAACATTGATCACCGGACCATAGAGATCATCGATGACCTGACCTAGCCTGAAGTACCCATCCATATTTTGGAAGAAGCTTTCAGAACTACCAGAACCTGAAGCATGAAGTTTCTCAAGATTCAATGGAGTAACCACATGGAAGAGGAAGCTACCTAGGAGCGCGAAGATCACATCAGGACGGAGTTCCCAGATCTCTTCAAATCCTAGGTAATCTTTTTCGTCCTTTTTCAAATTTCGGGACGAGATTTTGTTTAAGGGGGGAAGGTTTGTAACATCCCAAAAATATTAAACATGTATCATCAAAATTAGGGTTAACAAAAACTTTCCTATCTAAAAATATGAGAGCATTCATATGAATGTGTATTCAAAATTAGGATTATTTTGAATTGCCATGGTTCTATGTTTATTTTCTTGTAAAATGATTCTTAGGTGAAATAAACATCATCTAAATCATTCCCAAACTTTTCCCAAAGACAAACAACTCAAAATGAACAAATGAAGTGAATGGTCACTTTGGCCAAACTAACTCTCATGCCTATTTTGGCTATTCCAAGCACTCAAAACCTAACAGAAACATTTGTGGATCTTTGCACCCCTTGTTAGTACTCATAATTAGCTACCAAGGCCCACTTTGTGATCTTCCAAAAACATTCGAATGCTAAGTTTAAATGACAGTTTTAAATTGAATCTATCTCATATGGGAAGATCCCACTATTTCAAAAACCACTCAAACAAGCTCAATTTTCAAAACCCAAGCACCCACAGAGTCTCCAGCACATGCCTACCACACCCACCAAAAATATTTTCAAAATTCAAAAGAAAGTTTCTTGCGGCCATTTCATCAAACACTTGGCAGGCAAATTTAAACCAAATCAAATTCACTGTTTTTAATAGTGTTTTGGCCTAACTTGTTCCCTCTGTAGCTCACAGCAACCATTTAGTAGATCATCTAGCCTAATTGGAAACCCCTAGCCTCACTGTAAGCTGGCCATTGTCATCAATGGTGAGAAAGCCAAGCACACGTCGCTGGCCAACTTGGTCGCCACCGCAGCAGACCACCTCCCCCTCTCTCGCCATGTCTGGGAGCTAGCCATCACTTCACCGCCACCCACTGTCCCCTCCCCGAGCTAAGGAAAGCCGTGGACCACCGAGCACGCCCCGCGCCCAGTGCCACTACAACATGCCGAGCATACCCCAGCGCGCCGCACCCGGCACGCGTGCACACGCCGCCCCTCGACCACAGCCGGTGCCCACTGCTTCGCCATGACCCAAGGAACACGCTAGACATCCCCGTTTGCCGCCCCGTGCCTCACAACCACTACTCGTCGTCGAAGACGCCGCCTCTGCTGCTCAGAGCGCCAGCCTCGCCCGACCATTTACCACCGCCCCTAAGCCCGCATTTAAGTTCTAGAGCATCGCCAGGAAACCGCGCTTCCATCGCCACCCTCAGCCATGCCGCTAGCCGCCCGTAGCCATGTCGCCACCGTCGACTGCCCATCCCTCTCGGTCTTGCCGTCGAGCCTATAAAAGGAGGCCACCCCCAGCCGTTTGAAGCACACCATTCTACTCCCCTCACCTCACTGATCGTTCCACCCTCTAGCCGGAGCACGAGGAGGAGCAGCTCGCCGGAATTGCACTAGAGCAGGTCGCCTCTAGAGGAGAAGGAGGCCACTCATTGCGACCACCCCTGGAGCTGCCTCGACCATCCCTGAGCTTACCGTCGACCACCCGTTCATTTGCCCGCCTCGCCGTCGTCGCTGGAGCCCTGGTATGCCCCCTATGCACCCCCACTGAGCCGCTAGGGTTCGAGCTCGCCGGTGACAGGTTCGTCGTCGACGATGATCCCCAGCCGTCGATGTCCCTTCTAATCCAACGACCCACATAACCCCGTACCGCTTTGCGTGTTATGAGCCGCTGACTGGTAGACCACCCAGTCAGTTGAGCGCCGCGCTGTGGAGTGACACTGGGCCGGCCCATTAACCTCTCCCGCGCAACCCAACCGTTTAAATTTATATTTTTCCATTTTTATTCAAACACAGTTGTGTACATAGATTCAAAATTCAACCCAGCTCGATTCAGTGAACCAAAAAGCATGAAACTAATTTTTTTAGAAAGGTACTGAAATGCTTAATCCAATCCCGTTGGATTCAAATCATTTGGATCTGTAGATCAACCTTGGTAAAAATAACAAGTCAGACGCTTTTCTGCATTCAAAAAATTTTCAAAATTCAACCATAAGAGCTTTTGAGTTGATTCCAACTCTCAAAAATCACATTTGATCATACCTTTCAGAATATATAAAAACATTTGGGTTTACTTATAGAAATAATGTTCAAGTAACAAAAGAATGCCACATAGGTATTTCTAGTCACTTTATTTATTTAAAATAAAAAGGTTAAGCCTTATTAAATTGTGACACCACTTTAAATCACATTCCCATGTACTGAAATATGTGGTGATGACATGTGTAAACATGATCCCATGTTTGAGTTGGAGAATATTAAATCTTAAGTAGTTTTTCAATGAGTAGAAATTACTTTTCTCAAATTAAAATCAATAAGACAAATGCTTTAATCTTGTAATGATAGGTGATGATGCTATATCATCTATAGTACAACTTTGTGTGATGAGTGAAAATAGTTAAGTATTGTTTGGTGATTGTGTACCTCGTATTTATTTATAGACGCTAGTACCAACCAAGGATATGAGGAGGAAGGAGGATACTACGAGGAAGAAGCCGAGGAGAACTTCAACCACTGCTCTGCACAAGGCAAGACTAATACTAATAGTTGATTTAATAAGCTAACACTTGCAACCTAGCAAGTTTATACCACTATCTTAGCAAGCCAAACCATGCAAGTTTTACTTGCAAGCTTATAGCACTTGATAAACCATCCTGGTTTTACTTATAAGCTTTCTAATTTATTTCTTTATCATAGCTTTTCTTAGAGTTTAATTAAGTCCGAAACTTTCATGAAACATAAGTCCGAAACTTCACGGATGACTTGAGTAGATATGGGTATATCTATTTCATGAAACATAAGTCCGAAACTTTCGAGAAGTTTAAGGAATTTCAAAGTGAGGTAGAGAATCAATGTAACAAGAAGATTAAATTTCTACGTTCTAATCGTGGAGGTGAATATATAAGTTACGAGTTTGGTGAGCATTTGAAGAAATGCGGAATACTTTCACAATTGACACCGCCGGGAACACCACAACGTAATGGTGTGTCTGAACGTCGTAATCAAACTCTCTTAGATATGGTTCGTTCTATGATGTCACTTACAGATTTACCGCTATCGTTTTGGGGTTATGCATTAGAAACAGCCACATTCACTTTAAATAGGGAACCATATAAATCCGTTGAAATGACACCGTATGAATTATGGTTTGGGAAGAAACCTAGATTGTCGTTCCTTAAAGTTTGGGGTTGCAAAGCCTATGTAAAGAAGTTACAGCCGGACAAGCTTGAACCCAAAGCGGAAAAATGCGTCTTCATAGGATACCCAAAGGAAACTATTGGGTATACCTTCTATCATAGATCCGAGGGCAAAATCTTCATTGCTAAGAATGGATCCTTTCTAGAGAAAGAATTTCTCTCGAAAGAAGTGACTGGAAGGAAAGTAGAACTCGACGAGGTTATCGAACCTTCTCTCGAACTTGCAAGTAGCGCAACACTGGAATTAGTTCCAGTGGTGCCTACACCAATAAGAGAGGAAGCTAATGATGATGATCATGAAACTTCGATTGAAGTTGCTACAGAGCCTCGCAGGTCAACGAGAACTCGTACCACTCCTGGTTGGTATGATCCCGTTATGAGTGTCATGTTGGTGGACAACACCGATGACCCTGCGACATATGAGGAAGCGATGATGAGCCCAGATTCGAATAAATGGCAAGAAGCCATGAAATCCAAAATTGGATCCATGTACGAAAACCAAGTATGGACTTTGGTGGACTTACCGGATGGCCGGAAGGCTGTCGAGAACATATGGATTTTCAAGAAGAAAACAAATGCTGATGGTAATATTACTGTCTATAAAGCTCGACTTGTCGCAAAAGGGTTTCGACAAATTCAAGGAGTTGACTACGATGAGATTTTCTCACCAGTAGCGAAGCTAAAGTCTGTGAGGATTATGTTAGCAATCGCTGCATATTATGATTATGAGATATGGAAGATGGATGTCAAAACAGCATTCCTCAATGGAGACATTGATGAAGAGTTGTATATGATGCAACCCAAAGGTTTTGTCGATCCTAAAGATGCTCCAAGGTATGCAAACTTCAACGGTCCATATATGGATTGAAGCAAGCATCCCGAAGTTGGAATCAACGTTTTGATAAGGTAATCAAAAGCTTTGGTTTTATACAAACTTATGGAGAAGCTTGTATTTACAAGAAAGTGAGTGGGAGCTCTGTAGCATTCTTAATACTATATGTAGATGACATATTTTTTATTGGGAATGATGTAGACCTTCTTAATAGTGTTAAGAAATATTTGAATAATAGTTTTTCAATGAAAGATCTTGGCGAAGCAGCTTACATATTAGGCATAAAGATTTATAGAGATAGATTGAGACGCCTAATATCATTGTCACAAAGTACATATTTGGACAAATTTCTAAAGAGGTTTGGAATGGAAGATAGCAAGAAAGGGTTCTTGCCCATGTTGCCCAATACGACCTTGAGTAAAACTCAAAGTCCTGCAACGGAAGAAGATAGAGAAAGGATGAGTAAGACTCCCTATGCCTCAGCCATAGGATCTCTAATGTATGCCATGCTATGTACTAGACCCGACATTGCATATGCTGTTAGTTTGACTAGCAGATATCAAAGTGATCTAGGATGGATCATTGGACAGCGGTCAAAAACATCCTTAAGTACTTGAGAAGAACTAAGGATATGGTTCTTTCTTATGGAGGTGATGAACAAATCGTTGTTAATGGTTACACCGATGCTAGTTGGAACAGCGATCCGGATGATTCTAAATCTCAATCTGGATACGTATTTACTTTGAATGGTGCAGTAGTTAGCTGGAGGAGTGCAAAGCAAAGCGTTGTGGCGAGATATTCAACTGAATCAGAATACATAGCTGCTTCGGAGGCTTCACAAGAAGAGATATGGATGAAGGAGGTCATTAAAGAGCTCGGTGTGGTTCCAAGTGCGCTGGACCCAATGTCTATCTACTGTGATAACATGGGCGCCATAGCCAATGCGCAAGAACCAATGTCACACAAGAAGCTGAAGCACATCAAGCTACGATTTCACGCTATTCGAGAACATGTCCAAGATGGTGACATAAAGATTTGCAAAGTACACACAGATCTGAATGTGGCGGATCCATTGACTAAACCTCTCTCGAGGGCAAAACATGACCAACACCAAACTGCCATGGGTGTTCGCTATATTACCATGTAATCTAGATTAGTTGACTCTAGTGCAAGTGGGATACTGTTGGAGATATGCCCTAGAGGCAATAATAAATGTAGTTATTTTATATCTTTGTGTTTATGATAAATGTTTACATTCATGCTATAATAGTATTAACCAGAAATATTAATACTTGTGTGATTTGTAAACTAAATTAGAGTCCCTAGTAAAGCCTCTTTATAATACTAGCTTGTTGATTAATAGATGATCATGCTTTCTTGATCATGAACATTTGAGATGTTGTTAATAACAAGGTCATATCATTAGGAGAATGATATGATGGACATACTCCTATAGATAAGCGTAGCATAAAGATCAAGTCATTTTAATAGTTCAATTGCTATAAGCTTTCTGATACATAGTAACCTAATTCCTTAGACCATGAGATCATGCTTATCACCATCACCGGAAGGATGCTTTGATGACATCAAACACCACACCGTAACTTGGTGGCTATAAAGGTGGCATTGAGTGTTCGCAAAAAATGGGTTGAGACACTTGGATCAAGAGTGGGATTTGTCCATCCATATGACAGATAGATATACTCTAGGCCCTCTCGGTGGAATGTCATCCAATTAGCTTGCAAGCATGTGACTGGCTCACAAGGGATCACATACCACGGGAACGAGAAAAGAGTACTTATCAGTAACGAGGTTGAACTAGGTATGCAGAGATACCGACGATCAAAACCTCGGATAAGTAAACTATCATGTGACAAAGGGAAATTGGTATCGTATGTATGTGGTTCATTCGATCGCAAAGCAATCATAGAAATATGTGGGAGCCATATGAATTTCTAGATTCCTCTATTGGTTATTGATTGGAGAAGTGTCTCGATCATGTCCGCATAATTCACGAACCGTAGGGAGACACACTTAAGGATACGATGTTGTTGAGTAGTTTTGGAATGAGTAAGAGACTGAAAGTTTTTCGGAGTCTCGTATGGGATCCGAGATATCACGAGGAGATCCGGAATGGTCTGGATAATAAGAATCATATAAGGAAAGTCCTGTTTCGGAGTTGGGGAATGATTCCGATGTTTTCATCGGGAATGTTCTAGAAGGGTCTGGAAGGTCCGACACTCCAGAGGAAAAGGGTACATGAATGTGTCATGACGATGTGGAATGGTTGCATCATGTACTAGGTCACATGGCTGGGCAAAATAAAGGAAGAAATCAAATCCTAGTTTGAAAGTCAAACGCCAATTTGAAAAAGACAAACGACAAGTTTGCTTGGTGGAGGGAGAGTAGGAATCCTACTCGGGGAGGAGTTCCTCTCCCTCCACCCGCCGGCCAAGGAGGCCGAGTTGGGGGAGGACTCCCTCCTCCCAACCGGCGCCCTCCCACCTATATAAGTAGGGGCAGGTCTGCCCCTCTTCCCTACACCCAAGACCACCCAAAGCCCTAGCCCTAGCCGCCAGCCTCCTCCAAGTCACCGCCACCCGTAGGGTTTCTTCAAGTCGCAGACTTGGGGCTTCCCCAAGACGTAGCCGCCGGCCAAGCTCCCCCCTTGGTGCCTCTAAACCCTAGATCACCAAGGCCTCTCTCATAGTCCACCATACTCGCTCCAGCTTAAGGTGAAGCCCTGCGAGATCTCCCCTCTACTTCCGGTACCACGCCGTCGTGCTGCCGGAATCGCGAGGAGTGTGCTACAACCTCCGCTTCATGCTGGAACAAGGGAGAGGAAGGTCTTCATCGAGTACCGAACGTGTGACCGACTATAGAAGCGCTGCCAGAACGCAGCGCCGGAAGGATCGTCTACGCGATCTTGAGATCGGCAAGAGTACGACTACATCACCCACGAGAATCTGCTCTCGTTAACCGCTTTGGAATCTTTGAGGGTGAGTTTCTCTATCGACTCGTTTCTACAATCTAGTAGATAGATCTTAGCTTGTTTGTTTGCATGCGATAGAAAATTTTTGTTTTCCATGCTACGAACCCCTACACATATCTCTCTAAATCACGGAAGAAGTTAAATATCATCTACACCCAAGTTAAAAAAACAAAAAATATACTCCCTCCATTCAAAATAACTGACTTGCATTTGTCTAAATTCACATTTATCTAGACTTTTTTAGTGTATAGATACGTTCGGATTTAGACAAATGCAAGTCACTTATTTTTTGGACGAAAGGAATAGTAAATCTATCACCAATGTCGCATAGAAATGCATAAGTTTGGCTTGCAGGTCCTTTGAAGCATCATCATATCCTGATAAAATGGTAATCTGAATAGGTGACACTATGCAACAACATCCATATTGTCATCTCTCATGGTTACAACTTTAGAGAGGTGGCTTGAGCCTAGTTGCAGAAGTGAGAAGATTAGTCAATTTTGTTATTGCACTGTAGCCCACCAACAATGCCTGGAGTGTTGTTGGTTGTTCCTGCCTTCATCGTGGGTTTTGGAGCAGATCTGTAGGACATCCAAAAACCATCATTGGTGCCATTCAAGAGAAAGATTAGGAATAGAGTAATGTATATATAAAAGAAGTTGAAACAATGGGGGTGATGTTCCATACTCATGGCTCTCACCATTGGTGCCGTTGCTGATCCTTCTACTCGCTTGTACAAAGTGTGCCTCGAGCCTAGTTACAAGGTAAGTGAGAATATTATTTGATTTTGTGATTGCACTGCAGCCCGCGAGAGTGGCCGTTTGAGTCGGTTCTTGAATTCTCTTCTTCTCCACGGGGATGATAGCGTTGATTCATATCCCTGTGGAGCCTTACATCAGCTCTTTGGTCAACGCCAGTGTGGCAAAACTCGGATTTTAAGGACACCTTGCCACTGAATGACGCGGTCGTTTTCTGTTGTTTTAATCATTTGTCCAGCAACACGACGCACTGCTAGACTTGCTATGGAGACGGGTTGTTGGCGAGAATGGCTCGAGCTGCAGCAGCGTTTTCCAACGGCGTGCTGTAGACTCGGACCTTCTCTCCGTCCTTTCCGTCGAATAGATCTTTGTGGATATCCGGGTTCTTGTTAGCAAGAAACGGACCTCCTCTTGTCTTGTTTGGGTGTCTCTTGAAATCTGACTAATATTTGGCAAGATCACTGTCTAACTGCCGCGTCATCTCGACAATGCGCGCGGCCTCTTCGAGTAGAAACAGACAGTGCTTTTCGAGGTGCTTGGCCCTTTTCTCTAGCACCTCCGGTGTAAGGTCTGAAGACGTTAGGATTGGAATCGTGAGAGTATCTCCATAGATTTCGCGTGCACCCTTGGTGACGACAAGTCCATCCACAGGAGGGTCGATCGGGGTGGTATAAATCGGATCTCCGTCCTGATTCTCCATCTCGATCTCTTCATAAACTTTTTCTTCGTTGGTTTCCTCGATGTTCGGCTCTGCCGGTGTCGGATTTTTATTCTTCTTCTTCTTCTTTGACCGCCCAGTAGCTTTAATGTGCGTACCAGTGGCGAAGAAGGCTTTCGGTCAGGTACCGGGGGATAAACTTCCGCCGGTACTTTCCATCATGGTTGGCTTGTGGACCTCGGAGGAATCTCCGGTGTCCATATCATCCTGTGAGGTGTAGCTTTTATCCATGCTATCATATGGACTAGGAGAATTTTCTGGCTCACCTTGCGTTTGCTTGGAGATGTGTTCTTGTTCATACTCCTCCATCTCTTTGTCGAAGTCTCAAAGTTCTTGCGACGTTATTGACTCCTGAGGGGAGCCAGTTAAGTCGGCGTTTTCTTTGATTGCGTCTAGGACTGAATTGCTACCGGATCAAGCATCGACAGAGTCGGATCCAGAGCTTATGTGGTACACGAAACAGTGCTTCTTCTTGTTCATGTTCTTGAAGTAGTGGCACATCTCGGTTTCCGCCTCCTCCATCTCAAAGTTCTCCTTGATGTCGGCGATTGCTTCGTAATCGATGTAGGGGCGTTTCATCATCTCCTTTATCCTATGCTTCAAGGGTAGTTTTTCTGCTACGACATCCGGGAGGAAGGATCCGTAGCGGATATATTCCTTGTTCGTTTATCCGATCTCGGCAGGGAGATCAGATCCGGATTCTTCTTCCACCTCTTCTTCCACTATAGGAGTGGGCTGGGTGGGTTTGATTTTCTCCGATACCTTGAACTCTTCTGCCTCTACGGACATAGTAGATCCAGATTTTTCTTCTGCCATGGTCATTACCTCAAGGGTGGGTTGGGCAGGATCAGCGAAACCGAGATAAATATCGATCTCACCGATGGACATGATTGTGTAGGTCGCCACGGGTTTTGAAGCCGGAATCCAGGTCCCGTTGAGAAGGAAGCGAGGGACATCACTGGCATAGACCATGCAACCCATGGCGATAGTTTCACCGATTCCTGCACGTGCAGATTCTGCCTAGAACGAGCCTCCAAAGGTCACTTGCCCCATGGTGGGCGCCAACTATCGTTGGATTGTCGACAAGCACGCCATAGGGGGTCCTAGTGGCATTGGAAAGATGGGGTGTGAGACGTCGGATGTTCCAGGAGTAGTGAGCATAAGTTTACCCAGGTTCAGATCTGACTGTGGTGATCGGATCCTACTCCTGCTAGCAACCCAGTAATATATCGGCGTAAGCCGGATGTTACAATGGATTACAAGAGAGGTTTTCCTGTGCGAGTTGATTGTGGTGTTACGATTGATTGGTTGCAATATGTGTGTCCTAAAGGCTCGCATAGGGCCGGTTTATATAGTCACCGGGACCTAGGGTTATAGGAGAGACCTATCCGGCTATGTTACAGAGTCGGTAACTACATACAGCTTGGACTACAAGTAATACTACAGACCTAAGTCGGTAACTCTTTTGGGCCTTGTCGTAGCCGTAACTGGCTCCCCCCTCTCTCTGACTGGGCCACCCGTGAAGCAAAGCTCTAACCCGTTGGTGGGCCACCCTGGTCTGCGAGTCCTTTGGATATACCCAGAAAGTATATCCCCAACAATAATTATATTTCAGTTCGATTTAAATAATCTTTATTGGGTTTCTCTTCAACAATAGCATATAGAAATTCAGTGTTAGGCTTAGTAGTGTTACATGGATTTTTCTTCTTCAACAACATATGGATATTCAGTATAGTTATCAGTGCTAGATGCAAAGCAAAGTATACACTGAATCGACGTTAGGAATATCAGTATAGATGCAAAATGTAGGATCAACATCGAGCGACACGTTGAGATGCAAGTAATTTGATGAAATGATTGATATGTAGTGATATATGTGTATATTCATGTCTATTTATGCATATCTCATGTAATACACCGTTGTCAATTGTTGACTAAAATTTTAAACTATTACAATTTTAGTAAAGGTTGTGGCAAATTTTTTAATTACATCAAGCCTTCGAGCCGTCTTACGAGCTTCGCCGTGCAGGCTTATCGAGCCCGAGTCTGAGTTCCAAGGTTTATACTTGGCTTGTCCAACCTCCGAGACGAGTCAAGCCCGAGCCGAGCCTTGACGAGTCCGAGCCGAGTCTCGAGCTATATATCCACCCCTAATCAGGTGCACGCGTGCTAGGACAGCGACCCACGCCTCGCTTGTGCTTGCCTCTCTCTCACTCTCGCTGCATAAAGCGATCACCACCCAGATCCCTCCCTATCCTTCCCAACCATTCCCAGATCAAAATCTGGGAGGGCACCTACATTCTCCCCAAGAAAAGGCAGAGCCTTGCCCCTCCGGCCACCGTGAGCCCTGTTGATCTGCAGTCGGTCGAGGACGGACACAAGCAGTGAAGCTTTCTCATGTTGCTTGCATCTCATGGAATGAAGCCAACCCTAGAGCAACGCGGACGCCACCATGCCTATAAGCTCGCTTCCAGTATGTTGCTTGCCTCCTGCAGTCCATCATCACCGTCTGCTTCTCCATCGCCTCCTGTATTCTCTGGATTGGCCTGGGACGCATGCAAGGTGTGAACCACACCCCCTGGCATCTACCTTGACTTCCATATCCGCCGTATCCACCGCCACCCGCGCCACGCCAGACACGCACCGCGCGCCCAGCTCGCCGCACGCATGCGCACCCCGCGTCGAATGGGAAAGTTGAAAGATCCAATGGACCTGTATTGCCTGGGATAAAACCCCGGCTCATGGAGACGCTGCAAAGATCAGTTGGGTGTTGAATTGAGGAGCTCCCGGCCGTGTTATGGAGCCCGAGGACAACTCTGAATAGATCAACAGTCTATACGCCAGTTTTTCTGGTATATGGAGAAGAAGATGTATTACAAGACGACATAGTGCATGATTCGCCTAGATTCACCCAATACACAGACGCCGAAGTGAATGAGATATCCCGGCAAGATGATGTTGACTTATTAGAAGAGGAAAGATAATTGGCATTGTCCACATCTACCATATATCAACAAGATCTCAGACGCTATCATAGCAAGAAAGTAAATCCCCGAGTCTTTCGAGAGGGAGATCTAGTGCTTCGTCTTGTGCGGCGCACAACCGGCATGCATAAGTTATCACCTTCATTGGAGAGTCCATTTATTGTGAGAAAAGCACTTCACAATGATGCATACTATCTTATAGATGCTCAAGCACCAGAGAAGAAGAAGGTGGACAGGTCAGGAGACGAGTCGAAGAGGCCATAGAATGTACCTTTACTTCGTCCTTTTTACACTTAGCAGAAGTGTATGTATCTCGAACTCTCATATGTCGGATTATATGTCAACAATGAGCTAATAAATAAAATCTCGGCACCTCGAGATCTAACTTGGGGACTATCTTTATTTTATTGTTCTTTTCATATGCATTTTTTGTATGTTTGCTGGATTATATTTATTACCCTTAGGCCGAGTTAGTAACGTGTCGGCAACAAATGCCAACTCTTCGACTTATTGTTGACCAAGAAATAGGCGTCATGGTAAGCAAGAGAAAAAACGACAAATGTCGAATACATGCAAAACGACTAAGGGAAAAATAGTATGCGAGCCCACTTATGTTTTTTTTTCTTACTAACCCTCGTACTTTTTATACTTTATTATTCTATGAATTTATTTTGAGCTGTTGTTCATAGTTTCTAAGTAGTGCTAATTCGGTCTACTTATCTCGGACCTGTAACTCGAACGCGAAAAAAGACGCGGGCCGAATAATTGATTTGGAATAACAAGAGACATGAAATTAAGGATAATGCCCAAAAGGTTGCAAGTTATACAAACCACATAGTAGCAGAAGGACTGAATTGTCTCTTACACCATACACCCGGTATACCGAGGACTTAATAAATTTGAAGTTTTTTAAGTTCAGGCGACGGATGGTGCCGAGTCATCGGTGGGTGGAGGAGAAGCAACCTCGGGAGCAGGGGCCTCCGAGGTAGTCACCTCGGCCTCCGCTGAGGATACCTCGACCTCAACATGAGCAGGCTCGGCATCTTGAGCATCGGTTCCTTTGCAAGAGACCTCGACTTGAGCTTGAGAAGCCTCGGTCCCCTTGAAGGAAGACCGGACCTTGGCCTCTTGATTCGAATCATCTCCTTGCTCATCCGAGCTCCCGGTCTCTTTTTCTGTATCCTTTTCATCCTCGATGTCTTCCCCAGACTCATCGTAGTTTGCTGCCTCATCATCTTCGTCGGCATTAAGAAATCTCGGCCCTTCATTCCATTCATGCAAATCCGCATATTGGATGAGTTGGTAGGCTCGAGCTTGACGGCATGCAATATAATCCGGATCATTGATCCAAGGCGAGCCGGTGTGCAGGTGGTTCATAAATGTATCAAGGCAAATGTTCTCATACCATGACAGTACAATAGTAAGCGCCATATTAGCCCCGACTCGTGCTGTAGATTCCCTCCAAAGACTGAGTTGTGTGTCGTAGTGCATCAACTTATCGGCGAGTACCGACACCCGAGTTATCTTTGGTTCATTTGGCCAGAGCACATGGAGTACTCGGATGGCCGTGTCCATCAGATCCTTGCCAAAGTTCTTCATGGGCTTGGGGGCAGCTCCAATACTGATCAAATAATATTCTATGGATTAATCGCGCTCTGGATCATTGATTTCATCTTGGTGAACCTGAGCTTCCATCACCTTTGTAGCACATCGAGGCATACACTTTGGAAAGTTCTCTAAAGAAAGAACAAGGCGCGAATCAGCAAAATGTTAAAGGAAACAACTAGAGCAAGGTTCTGGGGTATGGAAAAGCTTATAGTGGATGAACTGCATGATCTTGGCAAGGTCAGATTTCCAGCTGACCTATTTCCATTCAAACCGTGCAACTTCATCCTTGAAAGATTGGGCGGATAACTCGACGACATAGATAATCTTGTTGTCTTTCTCGAGCCAAAGAGTTAACCAATTCTTTTCCTTGGAAAGTTCTTGGTCTATTTTCTCCAGCTCGGATTTTTGGGTGTGCTTTAGAGACTCAATCTCGACGCGAAGCCGAGCTATTTCGTCATCCTTCTCCTTCAGCTGTGCCGAGTGATCTCCTGCTCGTTCAAGAAAATGCAGCATCAGATCAGGCACAGAAACGCACTCTTGATGCGATTCTGCAAGACCTTTTAATTCGGCTAAGCCGAGGAAAAAGTCATGAGATACTTCATGAAAGCAAAGATATGATAAGAAAACATTGGGGTAAAAGCATCTGAGTTACCTTTAAGCTTAGTAACTTGCTCAGTAAGCTCCGTATTCCGTTTATCAAGGTTGGCTGAGCAAAAAGCAGGGAAAGAGTTAGTTCGGATGTTCAAGCCGGAAGAGAAGTCAAAAATGAGAAGTTAGCGAACTCACAAGTTTTCCGCAAAATGGGCAACATCTTCTCATACATCGTTTGCAGTCCTATGAGAGAAGAGCAGTTTCTAGAACTCGGCTCTGCGCCGATGATGATCAAACCTACGAATATAGAACATTATATGGGGAAGGATATTCGAAGTTACACTATAAAGATTCAAATCAAGTAAACTTGACACGGATCTGGGTGGCTAGATATTCGAAGCTAAACCTGAAGATACAAGGCAAAGTAGAACTTGACTCAGATCTAGGTGGCTAGATATTCAAAGCTAAACCTAAAGATCCAAGCCAAGTAGAATTTGACTCAGATCTAGGTGGCTAGATATTCAAAGTTAGACTGTAAAGATCCAAATCAAGTAAACTTGACTCAGATCTAGATGGCTGGATATTCAAAGCTAAACGTAAAGATCCAACCCAAGTAGAACTTGACTCAGATCTAGGTGGCTGGATAATCAAAGTTAAACTGTAAATATGAAAATCAAGTAAACTTGACTGAGATCTAGGTGGCTGGATATTCGAAGCTTAACCTAAAGATCCAAACCAAGTAGAACTTGACTCGGATCTAGGGGCTAGATATTCAAAGATAGATTGTAAAGTTCCAAGCCAAGTAGAACTTGACTCGGATATAGGTGGCTGGATATTCGAAGCTTAACCTAAAGATCCAAGCCAAGTAGAACTTGACTCGGATCTAGATGGCTAGATATTCGAAGTTAGACCGTAAAGATCCAACTCAAGTGAACTTTACTCAGATCTAGGTTGCTGGATATTCGAAGTTAAACTGTAAAGATCCGAGTCAAGTAAACTTGTTCTGGATCTAGGTGACCTTATATTGGAAGAAAAGGCAAATTTTGTCTAAATTACTATGATTCATTGTATGCACAACCACTACAATATATAAGAAAATCATCCGACAGAATGATAAATTATTCGGTCGGAAGCCTGGGGGCTAATGGGCATACACTACATTAGGCGGAAAGGTAAAAGTGTAGGACGAAGTGTTTACCTCATTCATATTATCACTTTCAAGAATAACCTTGGTGGCAAGATGAAAGCGACTGCTGATGTCAGAGAGATTAAAAGGCTTGCTCCCCGGATTGCCCTCCCGAGCTAGCTTCGATCTGATCGGCAACATTCCTATTGTTATCATACTCTACCAGCGAACCATGGCTTCCACCTCTCAGAGTGCGTGTCAGCACCTTGCCTTTAGCCTCTTGTGCTTGTTGAGCAGCTGCCTCAGCCGCTGGGCTCTTATGAAGCACCATTTGTGTGCCGACAGCATATGCAAACCCGGATCCAGAGGCATGCGCACTTTGATGAAGCATGTTGGTAATGCTGGGTTGAGAGGAATATGGCCCAGCTCTCATATGAACGGGCTTGGGCTTGGAAGCTCCATCTTTTTGGGCCTTGGCATAAGGCTCGGAAGTTGGCTGGGACTTAGTCGGCCGAGCAAAACTTGGAGCAGCAGTTGGAGATGCAGAAGGAGAGGCAGAGCATGATTTTTGCTGAGCTTGGCCTTCTTGTCGAGTATTGGAAGGCGGTGATACGCTGGAACTGAAGGAGGTGGATCTTGGACAGGAGCCAAGGTAGTTGGTGCCTCGGTCGGTGATGACTCGGCGGGCAAATCCTTAGCAGCTTCAGTAGAAACTACTGGATCAATTGGCTGATCTAGCCTAGCAGTATCGGCACCACCAGCCTCAACCTCAAATTCCTCATGGCGAGATGGACTATTAGTCGGCGCGGAGTGAGGATCATCATGAGTCGGACTAGGAACCCAGACATCATCCTGAGGTAGAGGTGAAGGTGGCAGAGTATCTTGTGAGGTCATACTCGGGACACTCGGGTTGGAAGAGAGAGGAGAACTGCCGAGATAAAGAAAAAAGGAAAACAAGATCAGAGAAAGAAAGAGAGAAACAAGAAATACAAATCTAGTTCCGGTAAGGAGACTTACACAGAAACTCTGGGCATAACCTTGCGCCTAGCATCTTTCTGGGCGGATCTCTTAACTCGCTTCTTGGGAACCTCGGCTAAGGGATCCTTCGAGGCGGTACAATTCTTCGCCGGGATTGGGCCTTTCTTGGCGAGGGGGTTCACCTCGTGCACCTGAACAGCTGGGTTAGCTGGGGGAAAATGAGTCAGATATGCATAAGAGACGGGCACCATGTCGACTACCTCAAGAACTTGGACTTCATCCGAGTCATCATCCTCAGTTTGTATGGGAGCCTTACCCCGAGTACGGACGTGAGCCAAGTCTGGTTTCGAAATGAATTCTTCTGAATCAGGATGACAATGTTTGGGATGTTGCGATCCTCGCTCCAAGGTAGAGCAAGGATATTGCCGTCCTCTACGACGTGTTCATCGAATTTCCGAGAAGGAAATTGCAAAGGAAAATTGAGTATTTAGTAAAGAAAAAATAGCGCATAATTCAGATGTAATGATTCGGAATTGAGTTACCTTGGGAGGGGGGTTGTTGCGAGTGAAGGGCTTCATGCCCCATGTCAAATCCTCGGCCATATTCATTGTAAATATAGCCCGGACACATTTCCGAATCTGCTCATCATTGAGTTCAATAGTTCTGACTCGGCTCGGGTCGAGAGGGTCGCTCATGTAGCAGAGCTTCCGAGATCACCGTTGGAAGGGGCAAATTCGGCTGCTAACAAAAGCAGCCATCAAATCTTCACCATTCAGCCCAGCCCGGGTCAGCTCCTTGAGTTGGATCTCAAATGCCTCGGCAAGGGCATCTTTCTTCCTTGTATTGTAATTCCAGTTCTTCATGGAAGGAGTGCAGATAGAAAAAGCTGGCAACCGAATCTTGTCTTCATCACCGCGATTCTTCACGTAGAAGAACGATCTATGCCATTTCTTGCATGATTCGAGGCCAACGACATGGGGAAACACAGATTTCTTCCTAGGTGTGATGGAAGAAGCACCACACCGGGTCAGAGACTTTTCGGAAGGGCGCATGCTCTTATCTGACACAACATTGGCTCAGATCTGGAAGAGCTTAGACCAAATAACTACGGAGGGCCAGAGGCCGAAGTATCCTTCGGTGGTTGTGATAAATGCGACAGAGAGGCAACGACATTAGCCGACAAGTGGTGGGGTTGGAGACCAAAGAACTTGAAAAACTTCTTAGCAAAATCTCTAAGGGGAAGACCAAACCCTCTAAAAAAATGAGACATGAAGACTACATATTCACCCGGCTCGGCAATAGGGCGAGTTCTGGGCCGAGTAATCGACAATTTAAATCGGTAGGGATGCGGCGAGTCTTGAGGAGCCATTTGATCTCCTGCCAAGTCACTGAGAATCCTTGCCAGGAACCGCGTTTCGGGGAAGAGGCGACATCTTCTTCTCCGGCGACGACGACACTATGGGATCTTGACATAAGTTCATCGGAGGGGGGGGGAAAAATATGAAGAAAGGCTAATGGCGGGGAGAGGTCTCGACTTCCATGGCCCCGTCACGGCATCAAAGAGCGCGGCGACAATAGAGGAAATTGATTAGAGCAGAATCTCGAGGCGAGCACACAGCATGACGGATCAAGACCAAAAAGAAGAGGCACGGTCGTGTGGAGTAGAGCTCTACGATGGCGGCACAAGGAGGAAGACGAGGGACTGGTGAACGGGGGAAAGTGACCAAGGTTTTTCCCCCGCTCCCCACATTTATAACCACAAACATCTAGCGGTAGTGGGATCGTGGGTGCGTGGCAGTTGCAACGTACACGCGTGTATCACACGCTGTCAACTACCGAGTGGAGCCACATCATAGCTTACGGTGCAGGAGATGATCCAGCCGCAGTAACCATTGTGGTAATCGAAGAGGCACTACGCGGACCTGACCATTTGCAGTGATCACTGTTCCCATGTTAGCAATCACTGTAGAGGCTCGAAAATTGAGGGAAAGAGCAATGATTATGACACGTAGGATGAAACTTACGCGAGAAGCTAAGGGCATGACCCTGATAAACAGAATTGAATCATAAAGACGAGACTCATCTTGGACAATATCAGGAATGGGTCGGAAGGATGATAATGTATAGATGGAAGTAAGGCTCAAAAGAGGGCCAACCGAAGGTTAAGTCGGCAAATTGAAACTTTCTATCCTAATATCTTGAACCTGTTGTAGCCTTGCCGACTAAAAGTTGCGAAAACCACACCAGCTTTAGGGACTAAATTTGGGGGGGGGGTGACCCCAGGTAGGGTCAAGCTAAGGAAAAAGGGCAAATCCCACGTAGGTGTTGACCGGGTCAAAGGATGACCCAAGCAAGTTATATCAATACCGGCCAAATATGGACCGGGTTATCCTGCGTCAGGTAACTAAGGACTGACTCGACCGACATACGGGGTAAGTCGGCATACCATCTACTATGTTTGTAACTGCAGGTCAGAGATTGGCCGAGTTATGCAAGGCGAGGCCGGGTCATGGGGAAGCTTTATCAACAAGGAGAGGACGAACCCCAAAGTCAACATTGGACGCAGTCTCTCCGTCAGGAATCTGTACAGTGCCAAGTGCTACGGACAATGGACAGAGCGACAGAAGAGCGTCAAGGAGGTGGCAGTCCTAAAGCCTAGTGCTCACATGTCGTGGAATCTAGGTTATTACCGTCGATAGAAGGGACACACGGAAAGGCGCCCACCGAAGGAATATTTTTGGACAAGCATATTCCACGAATATGATGTCCACATCAGCCCTAGTTGTAACCTGGCCACCCCTATATAAGGTGATCCAAGTCCTCCTAGGAGAGGGATCGATTCATTTTTACTTAGAACTAGTAGAGATATTCTTCTTACTCTCGCTTATACAGCTCGAGGAGCAAGTGTAGCTACTATGAAGTTGAATAAAGATCTTGTTCGAGTATTCTGTGTGTAGAACTACTACATCATCCCTCCCTAGATCCCACTAGTGCATATTGGCCCCAACTTAAGCCTACCCATTGCATCTCCCGTGCCACCACCACGACACTTCTCTTATGCAGTTGCTATACAAGAGGCGGTAGCATATGACCTCTAAGTCTCTGACCGATCTCTCTCCTTATATTTAAAAACTTGATGATCATACCTTCTATACTGTCCATCAACATATGAACATGCTAGACTTTTATGTCCTTCAACCAGTTATTCATGCATTCAGCTAAGTTGTTGTTTATGAAATCAACTTTGATGTCAGGGTTGAACTGACTCCTCTTCCATAACTACAAATGATGTGCAGCCAAGTACTATGGAAGATCAGGGGCTTCCGTAAAAATCTTGCTCATGAAATATTCGCAGCGCCCAGCTCTATAAGCTCTAGCAGCAAACATGTAACCAAGTTGAGCATCAGGTGGGCGTGACATTCTCTACTCTCATCTCACTGGAACGCCTCCTTTACTGCATTCGTCAACCCTTTGCATGCATCTGTGGTTATAGCCAATGGATCCATGTGTCATATTTATCCCCTAAGTTTTCCTCTGTCTCTATAGCGAACAGCCCGAGTGCCACTAGGAACATCCAGTTGTGACCATTGATGGCTATGAAAATAGCCATTTTTCTCTACGTTTAAACATTGTTTTTAGTTAATCAATTGACAAGAATATCTCTAGATATGACACTAATGACTAATTATTACAAAGATGTACAATCCATTGCTTTGAATTTTGTTGTGCAGGAAATCATGCTTTTAAGGAGAAATCAGGAGCCATAAATGAAGATTTTGAGGAAGTCTACATGGCCAAGCAATCCTAAAAGCAAGTAAAGGCGCCAGAGGCCATAACAACCACTGGTACAAAAATGTCCTGCCCATATGCTTTGCCCGTACCAGTTAGCAGTGGCTTTATATCGTCAAACCCTCCGACTTTCATGAAGGCGCCTATATATTTCAAGGTTCCAGCTGCCGCGCAGGGGGCCGCCATTCTCAGATTGTATCACACCACCACCAAAGGAGATCCACCACCATAGTTCATCCTCTCCATCGTCCATCCTCTCCATTTCCATATCCATTATCTTGTACTTGAGAACTCATTGTGATTAAGTGACTGTTGTAAGAATATTTGATTTTAATCTAAGTATTTTACATAATGTTTTCTATCCTTGATCTTATTGATATGAGTTAGTACTCCTCATGGGCTGCGGGTTGGGGTGAAATTTCGCACTGGTTATGTGCATCTAATCTTTGGGAGCATTGTGTATTGTATGAATAAAGGATTTGTATATTTTTTCTTTGTCTCTTGCCCCGATATTTGGACTTGTAGGTACCCAAGACCCCCAAGATTGATAAAGTCTTGTGGCGAGATACTTGGTTAGTGATGATATCATTTGAAACCTAGTGATAGAACGGGTGTACGGTCTTCTCTTAGTGATCCATTTGGGGACAACAACAACATTACTTCTTTAAATGTTTTAATCTATGTTTTCACTTAATATTTTTTTGTATCCCGATACTTCATGGTGCCAATGGTTGGATCAAAATACTATAGCTATGCCTATGACTCGCAGGGGCTCTAGTATATCGCGATGTGCTTCTGACAAAATTTTCTCTATTAAAACATTACACATGACCGTGCTTATTATTAGCTTTATCCGGTATGATGTGCAGCTGCAGGTGAATCTTCAACCCTGGCCTATATCTGTATCATACCAACCTTTTGTGTAATATAAATAAAGATATGTTTGAGCATTGCATGCATGCATAACACTTTCCCTTTGATTCAACCAAATAAGAACGAACAAAACCCTAAACCCTAATAGCTTCCCCTCTCTCTTTGAAGCAATTCAAATGGTTTCTATATTTTGAAAATTCTCAAAACAAATGGAGCTAAATCAGTACCAAGGGCCCCTTAGTGTTTTCAGTTATGTTACAAAAGTTTCTGTAATTTGAAATTATTCAAAAAAGAATTACAAATGGAATTTACAAAAGAAATTAGAAAACAGAAATAGAAAAAGAAATATGCAAATAAAAACTAGCCCTAACCCTCTCTGGGCCACCGCCCACCTCTTCCCTCTCTCTCTGCCGCCCACCGCAGCTAGCAGCCAGCAACCCGGGGCCCAAGCCGGCCCAGCCTGGCCCGATACCCCTTCGGCCTTCTTCCCCGTCTTCTTTCTCGTCGTCGGCAAGCAGCTGCCTGGCAGCGCGCCTGCCGTCGATCTCCTGCGCGTCACGATGCCTGCCGCCGCCCCTGGAGCCGCGGATAAGACCGGCCGTCTCCTCCTCTCCTCCCCCACACCGATTTTGCTTCCTCTCTCCCTCCCTCGCTGATTTCCCCTCTGGCCAAACCCTAGTCCGGCCAGAGCTTCATGCCGCCGCTGATTGAAGCCTCCCCGAGCCCCGACGAGACGTCCTGGAGAACCGATGTGCTCCCCTTGTCCTCCTCCTCGAAGCACGTGAGCCGGGACGACCTTCCCTGGCCGGAATCGAGCAAGAAGCGCCGCCAGTAGCCGTCGTTGTCACCATTGATTCATCACCGTCCGACCTCGCCTCGCCTTTCCGTCACCACCGACGCATTTGTGGTGAGCTTGCGGTCCCCCTAGACCTTCCCATCGTCTCCCTTCCTCTCTGGTTCGAGCTGCCGCCATGCATCTGCAGTTGCCGCCGTTGTTTGTCGTCGCCGGCCACGCTCTGGTGGTCAATCCGCAGTGGCGCCGCCACTTTCTGGTCGCCTGCGTCGCCCTCTCTCGAATGCGCCCGCTCTCGCTCGCCCTCTCGTCCCCAATCGCCAGCTCCATCGTTGATCTGCAAGCAAAGCCATTGATGATGTTAGCATGACATCATCATGATGTCATATTTTCTTTTTATTTCTTTTAATGTTTTCTGTAATTATTTTATTAAATGGAAAATGTATGACAGGTGAGCCCTGCCTATCAGAATTTTATTATTTTCTGTAATTATTTTCTGAAATGATTAAAAATCTAACATGTGGGCCCAAGTTTGGAAATTATATCAAATATTTCAAAAATGATTCAAAATGAATTAAAATTTGGGAAATTCATAACTAATTCATTTTAAATCAGAAAAATACAAATAATATACCAAAATGATCAGAAAAATGAAACCTATCTAACTAAGCTATAATCATACATTGTTAATCAACTTCGGTAGAAATTTTAATTAGAAGAACTAATTGAATCCCACAGGTGACTCTGAAGATCCCCCTGTTCTAGGGTTTGGACCTTTCGGACCCCGTTTTAAATGATCAAGCATGTTATAGGGTTTATTTCAACACTATTTAACTTGTCATATCATCCATATTGTATGAGCATTGCACATGCCATGTGTTGAGTGTTGCTTTCTCTTTTCCGGTGATTGGTTCTCGCGAATAGGAACCGAACCCGAAGCTGAAGTCAACGCCACCGAAGAGCAGTATCCATCCCACAATAGACAAGGCAAGCGAAGCCCCACTCATACAAATGAATCCTACGATTACAAAGTATTTCATTCTCGTCATATGCATTCGGTTCAACAGTCTTTTATCAGTAGACAGAGTAATCCTATGTGATGCATGTTTTGCTTTGTGAACTATATTACCTGATCCACCGCTCCTAGCATAACTAGGGTTTGGTTTATGAGCGTCGCTAGTGCCACAGTTCAGCCAAGCTTAGCCATGCTTAGTGGTCTGATGCTGATCATTCATGTGATGCACTGGAGATGCGTGTGAATCTAGTATGGTAGGATGTTGTGATGTGATTAGATATGAATGATAAACATGCTAAGGCTTGTATGGGAGGAAACATGGGTTGTGGTTTTTGTAGTCCCATACTTGCCACCCTTAGGACCTGATGTTCTCGCCTCTTGAACCAAGACGAGCGTATAACCACACGGGGGTCTGGAAACCCCCTCGACTAACTAACTTGCCTAGTAGATTCCATGAGTCACATAGTTTGGGCTTTCCATTCGACATACGCATCTTGGTCGTTCTTGAATGGAGGTGAAGGAGGTGCATTCATAAAAGGTAGGTAAGTGTGGCCGGGAACAAGAGATGCCCGGCATCCGTAATCTTGAACCATGCACACATCATTAGGGACCGGCTTCGGGACTTGACCCGTTATGGCGGCATCTCCCTAGTGCGTGACTCATGGTCTCGGCGAAAGCAAGGTAAAAGTCATGGTCAACCACTCTCTGCCTGCCTTCCAAGGAAGAGGGCTAATAATTTGGCATTAAGAATCAGTTGGTACGTGTGGGTAAAGTTATGCACCCCTGCAGGGTTAGTAATATTTTCGAAAATCCGTGTCCATGGTTATGGACGACATGGGAATGAATTCTGTGATCATAGAGAACTATAACCGAATGATAAAACTTGCCAACTAAAGTGAGATCTGGAATACTTCCTCGGAGTTGTTGAGGGGGTAGTCCGGGAAGGGAAGTTCTGTTGATGATGGTTTTTGGTGGATATGAAAGATGATTTTAAGAGCTAGAGTTGAAGTCTTCTTACCCCTTTTTGAAAATGATCTGACTAGACGAGTTTCTTCTCCCTCTTGTTTTGAAAATAAAAGATGGCTTTATGCAAAATAAATCCACTAGCCATAAGTCTTGCGGAGTACACCATGTACTCAGCCTTGCTTCGTTTATGTTTTTCGATAGATGATGCTACTCCAACTGAAGGTGGTTTCTACGTCGAAGTCGACGAGTAGTCGGGGTTCCCGGGCAGTAGCCTAGGATCTATGGAAGGGTCGCTACTTCTGTTATGGCCTCTTAGGCCTTTGCTAAGTTTGTTGTTTAGAACAACTTGTTTGGTTTTGTTGTTCGATGTAATGATGGGTCTGTGACCCCTGGCTTGTATGACTTGTTTGTAACTCTCTTAAGAGTTTACCTTATTAATGTATGGTTTGTATGTTCTGTAATCTTACCAATATTTCCCTCCGTGTTTCGGAATTTAGGTTAGGCTTATATCAGATGAGGATCTGGTATTTGTCTAGCCCTGATCCCTGGTCATGACAGATTTTGGTATCAGAGCAGGACTGCCTGTAGGAAACCCTTCTAGCTGGTCGATGTTGAGTCTAGAGTTTGAGAAAACTATTTGAAAGCTAAAAATTATTTGCAAAACTCTGAATAGGACTCTTTTCACTCCTTATCTAAGGTTGTTCTATTACTGAGTTGTCTTACCTTGTTTGCTTTGTAAAGTTTTCACTTCTCGTCTATCATTTCAAACTCTTAGGATATACGGGTTTGGGTTCTTTTTACCTAGTACTCCGTACTTGGTTGCAAGGCTCATAGTTTCCAAGATATATCTGTGCAACTGAAGCATTGTTTTTCAACTTTGCTAAGGATGCCTCTAATCCCGCTCTCAACTCTTTTGTGACTTGTTGGTACCATATCATGCTTGCATTCCATTATTATGGTTTGTATCTAAGTTGGTAGCGTATACGTTTTGTATGCTTGTTCTACTGCCGTACTTAATGCATTGATATAATTTTAGTCCACATGTTCACCTCTGCCATGATCTTTTGATATGGTTTTGCCATCCTTTGTTGTACCCTTTTTGGTGAATCCATTATCATGGTTTCCGTTTTCTCCTTAGGATGCCGTCTGATACTCGTGGTTCTGTTGGCCGTCGAGGAAACAACAATGTTGATCAGGAACTTCCGCCACCTCCCACAATGGCCTAGGTTCTTAACAACATTGAGACCAACTGTCTGAGGAATGAACGCCTTCCAGAGCGTGTGGCGCAGAACACTGAACGTCATCCTGACGACTGTGTCACACTTGGAGATTTCATCCGCTCTTTTCCTCCAATATTCACCCACTCCAAGGAGCCCCTTGAACTGATGATTGGCTCCGCACCATAGAGCGCAAGTTCAGTGCTCTCCGTGTCCGTCCCGTTGACCGTGTCAAATTCGCCACCTACCAACTGGAAGGTGAGGCTGGTGTTTGGTGGGAAGGTTTTCAGAATCTGCAAGCTCAGGGACATGTTACCTGGGAGGAGTTTGTTGCAGCATTTCGTGACTCATATATCCCTAAGCACGTCATGGATCTCAAAAGGAGGGAGTTTCTAGATCTGACTCAGGGGCGCAAGGATATTGAAACCTATGGGCGTGAGTTTACTCGCCTGGCTCGTTATGCAACCAGTGATGTGACCAATGATGAAGATAATCAAGAGTTGTTCTGTAAGGTACTTAACCCTGTACTTCGCTATGAGTTGATGCCTTTCAAGTTCCAGTCTTTCTAGGACTTGCACAGTCAGGCTCTTACTCTATAGCATGGAAGGAAGGACACGGAAGTCTCTCAGAAGCGTGAAGAAGGAAATTCTCGTGCTTCTTCCTCTGGTAACAAGAAGTGCCGTGTCTTTGTTCCATACAGTGTTGTGCCTCGTGCTCCTTATGCACCCAAGTCTTTTGGCAATAACTCTCGTCAGCCACATTCAAATACTGGTGGATCAAACTATCATCCACATGCTGGTTCTCACACTGGGGTTAGCTGTTACTCATGTGGTCAGCCTGGTCACTACTCAAGGGAGTGCTCCCAAAGGGCTGCCGGACGCAATGATCAGTAGGCAAAGAAGAATGATAAGGCTCAAGGTGCTGGACCTGGTCGTCTGACCCATGTCACTGTTGAGGAAGCTCAGGAAGATTCACACGTCATTCTGGGCATGCTTCGTGTCAATTTAATTCTCGCAACAGTCTTGTTTGACTCTGGAGCATCGCATACATTCATATCACAAGAGTTTGCACAGGAGCATGGTATAGCTTTTGAAGCAATGTCTTCCCCTATAGAGATTAGTACTCCTGGGTCTCGTTGGCAGACCATTGGGTTAATCATGGGGTTGATATAGATATAGCATATCAGAAGTTTCCCACTTCCCTCGTTGCACTCAAGTCAACTGACATTGACAACATTCCGGGCATGGACTGGTTAACCAAGTATCAAGCCGTCATTGACTGTGCACTTAGAACAGTTTCTGTGACCTCTCGTGCTTGCATAACTGTCAAGTATTGGACTGATGGTTCAAAGTCTCCGTCAGCAGTCCTTAAACCTTTCTCGGAGTTGTATGCCATGGATGTACTACCTGCTCTCGAGGTCCAAGATGTCCATGTAGTCTGTGATTTACCGGATGTGTTCCCCGAAGAGTTGCCTGGCATGCCACCTGATCGAAGTGTGGAGTTTGTCATAGAGCTAGTTCCTGGAACTACACCTATCTCCAAAAGACCTTACCACATGCCTCATCATGAGTTGGTTGAGTTGAAGAAGCAACTTGAAGAGTTAGAGGGTCTAGGATACATTCAACCTAGCACATCCTCTTGGGGTTGCCCTACCATCTTTGTCAAGAAGAGGGATACAAATATTCCAAGATTGGTGGTTGATTACCGTCCACTCAACGCGGTGACAATCAAGAATAAGTACCCACTTCCCCGGATAAATGACCTCTTTGATCAATTAAGTGGTGCCACTGTCTTCACCAAAATGGACTTAAGATCAGGGTATCATCAAATCAAGATCAGAAAGGAGGATATCCCAAAGACAGCATTCACAACTCGTTATGGTCTTTACGAGTATACAGTGATGTCCTTCGGGTTAACCAATGCCCCTGCCACATTTATGAGCCTCATGAACTTCGTCTTCATGGAATATCTAGACAAGTTCGTCGTGGTATACATTGATGACATTCTAATCTACTCCAATACCGAAGAAGAGCATGTCGAACATCTACGTTTGGTATTGACTAAACTTCGTGAGCATCGTATCTACGCCAAGTTTTCCAAATGTGAGTTCTGGTTACAAGAGCTCATCTTTCTTGGTCATGTTGTGTCTACAAGTGGTGTTGCTGTCATACCGGATAAGGTTCAGACCATTCTGGAATGGAAGTCACCTACTTCAGTCAAGGAAGTCCGAAGTTTTCTTGGAATGGCAAGATATTACCATTGATTCATCGAGAACTTCTCCAAGATAGCCAAGCCTATGACCGATCTTCTTAAGAAAGATAAGAAGTTTGAATGGTCAGAAAAGGCAGAAGAAAGCTTCCAAGCTTTGAAAACTAAGCTAACCACCGCCCCTGTGCTCGTCCTTCCGGGCACAAGCAAGGACTTCGTCATCTACTATGACGCTTCTCTCCAAGGGCTCGGTTGTGTATTGATGCAACATGGTCATGTAGTGGCCTATGCTTCTCGGCAGTTGAAGCCACATGAGAACAATTATCCAACCCATGATCTCGAGCTTGCTATTGTTGTTCATGCTCTCAAGTAATGGCGACATTACCTCATCGGTAACCGTTGCGAACTTTATACGGATCATCAAAGTCTTAAGTATCTCTTTACCCAGCCAGATCTGAATCTCAGGCAAAGACGATGGTTGGAACTCATCAAAGATTATGATTTGGCTCTCAACTATCAACCCGGCAAAGCCAAAGTCATAGCTGATGCGCTAAGTCGGAAGTCTTATTGCAACAATCTGATGATTTCACAAGCCCAACCTGCTCTCTACGAGGAAATCAAGCGTCTTAACCTTGAAGTAGTTCCTTGTGGATTCCTTGCTAACCTTGAAATAAAATCTTCTCTCGAGGACCAAATCAAGGAAGCTCAAAAGAAAGATGCTGAGGTTACCAAGATCAAAGAATGTGTTACAAGCGGTGAAGCTAAATGTTTCTCCGTTAATGAACAAGGTGTCCTATACTTCAGTAACCGGCTAGTGGTTCCAAACAGTCGGAAAATCAAAGATCTAATCCTACTAGAAGCTCATGAATCCCCTCTGTCTATCCATCCTGGTGGTACCAAGATGTACCGAGATCTCCGTCAAAGATTCTAGTGGAGTGGAATGAAACCAGAAATCGCTCGTTTTGTTGCAGAGTGCGACATTTGCTGTCGTGTAAAGGATGAACACCAAAGGCCTGTTGGACTTCTGCAACCATTGAAAATTCCTGAGTGGAAATGGTATGAAATTGGTATGGATTTTATCACTGGACTCCCAAGGACACAATCTAGACATGATGCCATATGGGTAGTTATTGATCGACTATCCAAAGTTGCCCACTTCCTTGCTGTTCGGGAAAGCATTACTGCAAGCCAGTTGGCAGAGCTATATGTATCCCGGATCGTCGTTCTTCATGGTTTTCCCAAGAAGATCATATCTGATCGTGGAAGCTTGTTCACTTCCAAATTATGGGTTAGTATCCAACAAGCAATGGGAACTCAAGTTTCCTTCAGTACAGCTTATCATCCTAAAACTGGTGGTCAAACTGAAAGAGTGAATCAAATTCTTGAAGACATGCTCAGAGCGTGTGTCATATCCTTTGGAAAGAACTAGGAGAAATGTCTTCCTTTTGCAGAGTTCTCCTATAACAACAGTTTTCAATCCAGTTTGGGCATGGCACCTTTCCAATTCCTGTATGGGAGAACATGTCGAACACCGCTGAACTAGACAGAAACCGGAGAAAGACAATTCTTTGGTTCGGACATGATCCAAGAAGCAGAAGATCAAGTTCGCATAATTCGAGAGAGTCTGAAGGCTGCTCAATCTCGTCGGAAGACTAGCTACGATCATCATCATCTTGATGTTCATTATGAAGTTTGTGATCAAGTTTACCTTCGGGTCACTCCTCTGAAGGGTGTCCATCGATTCTTTATCAAGGGCAAATTGGCTCCTCGCTATGTTGGTCCATTTCGCATTCTCTCCAAGCGGGGTGAGCTTTCGTATCAATTGGATATACCTTCAACTTTTCCAGAGGTACATGATGTTTTCCATGTGTCTCAACTCAAGCGTTGCTTCAAAGATCCCATTCGTGGTGTGGACCATGAAACTTTGGATCTCCAAGATGATCTAACCTACCGAGAATACCCTGTTTGTATTCTTGATGAAACCGAGCACAAGACTCATCGTCAAACCATCAAGTTCCTGAAAGTTCAATGGTCTCATCACTCCGAGTCAGAAGCAACCCGGGAACGCGAAGATCGTCTTTGATCTGAGTACCCTGCCTTCTTTTCTAAAACCTAGGAATCTCGGGTCGAGATTCTTATAAGTGGGGTAGAGCTGTAACATACCACCCTTTTGTGTAATATAAAAAAAGATATGTTTGAGCATTGCATGCATGCATAACACTTGCACTTTGATTCAACCAAAGAAAACAAACAAAACCCTAAACCCTAATATCTTCCCCTCTCTCTTTGAAGCAATTCAAATGGTTTCTATATTTTGAAAATTCTCAAAACAAATGGAGCCAAATCAGTACCAAGGGCCCCTTAGTGTTTTCAGTTATGTTACAAAAGTTTCTATAATTTGAAATTATTCAAAACAGAATTACAAATGGAATTTACAAAAGAAATTAGAAAACAGAAATAAAAAAAGGAATATGCAAATAAAAAACTAGCCCTAACCCTCTCTGGGCCGCAGCCCACCTCTTCCCTCTCTCTCTGCCGCCCACCGAAGCTATCAGCCAGCCACTCGGGGCCCAAGATGGCCCAGCCTGGCCCGATACCCCTTCGGCCTTCTTCCCCGTCTTCTTTCTCATCGCCGGCAAGCAGTTGCCTGGAAGCGCGCCCACCGTTGATCTCCTGCGCGTCATGATGCCCGCCGCCCCTGGAGCCGCGGATAAGACCGACCGTCTCCTCCTCTCCTCCCCCATACAGATTTCGCTTCCTCTCTCCGTCCCTCGCCGATTTCCCCTCTGGCTAAACCCTAGTCCAGCCAGAGCTTCGTGCCGCCACCGATTGAAGCCTCCCCGAGCCCCGACGAGACGTCCTAGAGAACCGCCGTGCTCCCCTTGTCCTCCTCCTCGAATCACGCGATCCAGGGCGACCTCCCCTGGCCGGAATCGAGCAAGAAGCGCCGCCAGTCACCGCTGTTGTCACCATCGATTCATCACCGTCCGACCTCGCCTCACCTTTCCGTCACCACTGACACGTTCGTGGTGAGCTTGTGGTCCCCCTAGACCTTCCCATCGTCTCCCTTCCTCTCTGGTTCGAGTTTCCGCCATGCGTCTGCAGTCATCGCCGTTGTTTGTCGTCGCCGGCCATGCTCTGGTGGTCAATGCACAGTGGCGCCGCCACTTTCTGGTCGGCTGCGTCGCCCTCTCTCGAACGCGCCCACTCTCGCTCGCCCGCGCGTCCCCAATCGCCAGCTCCATCGTCGATCTGCAAGCAAAGCCATTGATGATGTCAACATGACATCATCATGATGTCATATTTTCTTTTATTTCTTTTAATGTTTTTTGTAATTGTTTTATTAAATGAAAAATGTATGACAGGTGGGCCCTGCCTGTCAGGATTTTATTATATTCTGTACTTATTTTCTGAAATGATTAAAAATCTGACATGTGGGCCCAAGTTTGGAAATTATTTCAAAAATGATTTAAAATGAATTAAAATTTGGGAAATTCATAACCTATTCATTTTAAATCAGAAAAATACAAATAATATACTAAAATGATCAGAAAAATGAAACCTATCTAACGAAGCTATATTCATAAATTGTTAATCAACTTTGATAGCAAGTTTAATTAGAAAAACTAATTGAATCCCACAGGTGACTCCGAAGATCCCCCTGTTCTAGGGTTTGGACCTTTCGGACCCCGTTTTAAATGATCAAGCATGTTATAGGGTTTATTTCAACACTATTTAACTTGTCATATCATCCATATTGTATGAGCATTGCACATGCCATGTGTTGAGTGTTGCTTTCTCTTTTCCGGTGATTGGTTCTCGCGAATAGGAACCGAACCCGAAGCTGAAGTCAATGCCACCAAAGAGAAGTATCAGTCCAACAACGGACAAGGCAACCGAAGCCCCACTCATACATATGAATCCTACAATTACAAAGTATTTCATTCTCGTCATATGCATTCGGTTCAACAGTCTTTTATCAGTAGACAGAGTAATCCTATATGATGCATGTTTTCCTTTGTGAACTATATTACCTGATCCACCGCTCCTAGCATAACTAGGGTTTGGCTTACAAGCGTCGCTAGTGCCACAGTTTAGTCGAGCTTAGCCATGCTTACTGGTCTAATGCTGATCATTCATGTGATGCACCGGAGATGCGAGTGAATATAGTATGGTAGGATGTTGTGATGTGATCAGATATGAATGATAAACATGCTAAGGCTTGTATGGGAGGCCACATGGGTTGTGGTTTTTGTAGTCCCATACTTGCCACCCTTAGGACCTGATGTTCTCGCCTCTTGAACCAAGACGAGCGTACAACCACACGGGGGCCTGGAAACCCCCTCGACCAACTAACTTTCCTAGTAGATTCCATGAGTCACATAGTTTGGGCTTTCCATTCGACATACGCATCTTGGTTGTTCTTGAATGGAGGTGAAGGAGGTGCATTCATAACAGGTAGGTAACACTACTAGGAAAACGGCTATAGGTAATCAGCACATCCGTGGCTCACATGGTTGAAGTGCCCCACGGCTAAAACAGGCGTGGCTCACCTATGGGCAGTGCCCTACTAGTAACTAGAACAACCGTGGCGCACATGACTATAGTGCGCCACAGATATGTGTGGGCCAGGGCCCTGTTGGCCGCACGCCAAACATCTGTAGCGCACTATAGTCATGTGCGCCACGGTTGTTAGTGTCAACCGTGGCGCACATGGGGGGTGCGCTACGCCTAAGCGCATGCCCCCCTCTGCTGTCAAACGGCCACAAACATCTGTGGCGCACTCTGCCTAGTGCGCCACAGGGAGTAGGAACATCTGTGGTGCACATGGCATAGTGCGCCACGGATGTTTCTACTCCCTGTGGCGCACTAGGGCCGTGTGCGCCACGGATGTGTCGTTTTTTAGGATAGCACTTTATGTGCATGTGTGACCACATCCACCACCCCACACTTCACTTTCCCCTTCTTCTTCCTCCTTAGATCTAGTCGGGATCTTCTCCTTCCCACCTCAATTTCTCCACCCATTCACCATTTTTAGCATGTAAAACTTGCTTTGGATGTTACATAAGTAATAGAGGAAGGTCTCCGGTCTCTCATCTCCTTCTCCGGTCGATGCGCGCACCTCTCCTTTCCATCTTTCTCGTGATCGGTCTCTCATATCGGTAAGTTGTCCATGTAAGGATGTGTTCATGTGTATATGGATGATGTGCTCATATGTATGTAGATGATCGATGCTCATGATGTGTGTATGGAGAGGATCGATGGTCATATATGTGTGTGTATATGGAGAGTATCGATGATGCTCATGCATGTGTGTATGGAGAGGATAATGATATGTTCATGTGTGTATGGATCGGTCTCTCTCTCTTGTGTTTGTATGTGAACAAGTTGCCATTTGTTTTGCCAAAATGTTGATTCATTTCCATTTTGGCAAGACTTTGGCATTTCGCAAAGGTCCTAATTTTAGGATAGGTCATGCCGAAATTTTCTATCGACCATTGCATGCATGCATTCATTATGTGGTTCTAATAGACTTCAAAATTGTACCGTGTACACCATGCAGGCAAAAATGGTCCGCATAATGAGTGAAGGCATTGTGGCTAGATTTTTGAAATGTGCGACGGCCGACATGATACGAAATAACAAGACAGATATAAGATGTCCGTGCAAAAGATGCAAACTCAACTGGGTGATCGACCCAGATTCCGGGAATCTGCAGGCGCACCTGCTCCGCCATGATTTCATGGATGGATACACTCGCTGGATAAGCGATGACGTAGACGGTGAAGGTGGCCAACATGACGATGATCATCATCACGGCGAGAACGGGCGAGATGATGAAGAGTCTCCTAGAGATGGTGAAGGTGCGGAAGCAGACCGGGATGATGATGATCTAGATGCCGGAGGAGCAGACGATGATGGAACAACGTCAGGTTGGGTACGGGACCCTTATGTGCAAGAGCTGCTTCTCAAGCAGACGAGTAACGCCAGGGCTGCCGCTAGAGAGAAAGCCAAGCTTGCGCAACTTGAGAAAGACGCGGTTACTCCATTGTATGAAGGATGCAGGCCCGATGATACCCGGTTGAATGTAACGCTCAAGGCTATGGAGATGAAGGCAAAACACAAATTGAGCGACGCAAGCTTCGACGATATGATGGCATTCTGGAACGATCGTCTCCCGGAGGGGAACACATGTCCAACTAGTATCGAGGATGCCAAGAAAATCGTCTGTCCTCTCGATCTACCGCACGTTAGGTATCACGTATGCATCAACGATTGCATCATTTATCGGGGCGAGGACGCGGAGAAAACCACATGTCCGGTGTGCGGCGTGAGTCAATACAAGAAAGGGAAGAAAGCACCTCGAAAGGTGGTATGGTACTTTCCTATCACTCCTCGTCTTCAGCGCTATTTTGCGGACCCTAAGGAAGCGAAGCTCATGTGATGGCATGCGGAAAGGAAGAAGCCAGGAGATGATGATGATGATGACCCCGAAAAGGATGAGCTGCTGACGCACCCTTCAGATGCTAGCCCGTGGAAAGCATTGGACCTCGAATTCCCAGAATTCGATGGAGATTCGAGGAACATCAGGCTTGGTGCGAGCACCGATGGACTCAATCCGTTCGGTAGCCAGAGCAGCACGCACAGCCCTTGGCCCGTGTTTGTATGGATGTACAACCTCCCTCCATGGTTGTGCATGAAGAAGAAGTACATACAAATGAGTATGCTAATTCAAGGGCCGAAACAACCTGGTACCGACATCAATCTGTATCTCGGGCTGTTGAAAGAGGAGCTAGCCACGTTATGGGAATCTGGAGCCAATACTTACGACGCCGTCGCACAAGATTATTTCACTATGAGAGCCGCGTTGGTCACTACGGTGCAAGACTATCCAGGTTGCGGGTATATCTCGGGGCAGGTTATCCAAGGATTATGCGCATGCGTTAGGTGCATGGATAACACAAGCTATCTCCAACTAGAGAAAGATCCAGGGTCATCGAAAACCGTGTTCATGGCGCACCGGAGGTGGCTCGGCAAGAATGATCCATGGAGAAAACGTGGAGACCTGTTCGATGGCAAATCAGAGACCCGAGGAATCCCAGAGCGTAGGAGCGGCGAAGGAGTGGAAGAGTTGCTGAAAAACTGGAAAGATTGTCCTAAGCCTGGAAAGAAGCGAAAGAGGCAGCAACAAGACAAGCCGCTGATGAAGGTATGGAAAACAAGGTCTGTTTTCTGGGAGTTGCCATACTGGAAGTTTCTCCGCACGCCTCATAGCCTCGACATCATGCATATCACGAAAAACATGTGCGAGAGTCTGGTCGCCACCATAATCAACATGCCAGATAGGACGAAAGATGGTCCGAAAGCAAGGCACGACCTGATATGCTTGGGTATCCGGAAGGAGCTTCACGGAGGACGCACTACTCCTGATGATCAGGAAGATGACGATGATCATGAGTCGGAGACGACACAAGGTCGTCGGAAGGGTAAAAAGTTCAAGAAGAACGAATATTACTGCCCTCCTTCTTGCTTCACTCTAAGCCAGGATGAGATCAAACAGTTTTTCAAGTGCCTTCTGGGAGTCAAATTTCCTTACGGCTACGCGGGCAAGATAAGCAGATACCTAGACGAGGCGAAGCAGAGGTTCAGTGGCATGAAGTCTCCCGACTGTGCCGTGCTAATGACGCAGGTACTTCCGGTCGCACTAAGAGGGATAATGGACGAGCACGTCCGTGAAACGTTATTTGGCCTATGCAAGTTTTTCGACGTCATCTCTAGGAAGTCGATTGGCGTGAATCAGCTCGGGAGGCTACAGGAGGAGATCGTGGTGATACTATGTGAGCTTGAGGTCTACTTCCCACCCGCATTCTTCGACATTATGGTGCATCTGCTGGTCCATGTCGTGGAGGACATCGTACAACTCGGGCCGATGTTCCTCCGCAGCATGATGGCGTTCGAAAGGATGAACGGACACATCAAAGGATACGTTCGCAACAGGTCCCGTCCAGATGGAAGCATAGCCAAGGGCTTTCTGGCCGAAGAGTGCATCTCTTTCTGCATGAATTATCTAGACATTGAGAACCCTGTCGGTCTTCCCGTCAACAGGCACCTTGGCAAGCTCGACGAATCTGGTCACCGAGAGGGTCGTCGCATACTGCATGCAGACTTCGATTTTCGACGCACAGACTTTGATCGAGCAAACCTTGTCAGCTACAGCATTTAGAACTGGTTGATCCTTGGGTACAGAAGCACAAAAGGTTAATCGAGAAGAAGTACAGTGACCGGGGCATACAGAGGACGCAGGGAGAAATAATCAAAGAGCACAACTCAGATTTCGCGTGTTGGTTTAGGCAGACGCTCCTTAATAATCCCCTGCGATCGCATTCTTCTGACACGGAAAAGATCATATTCACCTTGTCGCAGGGACCGATGCAAAACCTGGTGACCTATCAGGCGTATGATATCAACGGCTACACATTCTACACGGAGGAAAAGGATAACAAGTGTGATTATCAGAACTCAGGCGTAACGTCGGAATTCTACACCGATGACAACATGAAGGAAAGATTCTACGGAAGAATCGAGGAGATCTGGGAGCTCGACTACTGTGGAGAAAAGGTGCCGATGTTCCGTGTCAGATGGGCAAAGAGCGTCGAAAGAGAAGACCGGTATTTCACAACCATGGTTATACTCGAAGCAGCCAAATCCAAGGCCGCCGGTGCAAACGTGGCCGCGAAAAATGAACCGTGGGCACTGGCTACCAAAGTGGACCAATGTTTTTTCATTACCGACCCGACAAAGCCTAGTCGTGTTGTCGTGAGGAGAGGAAAAAGAAACATCATCGGAATAGATGGAGTCGCCAACGAGGAAGACTTCGACCAGTACGGCGATCCAAATATTGAATATGACGACGACTACGATGCAGCAACATACATCACAAGAAGAAAAAGGACAACCCTACCCAAAAAAGGTAGCCCGTTCGAAAGAAGAAACATTAAAGTGCCGGGGCTAAATTATTCAACCGCGACAAAGAAGGGAAAAAAGATTGTAAAACTCTAGCTCAAAAAATATTGTAAAACGCGTGGTCGAAAAATATTGTAATATTCATGGACAAATTATTATGAAATTTAGTTATACTTTGAATCATATTTGTAACACTTTTATGACATATATCACCACTTTTGGGCATTTTTGGAATATTTAAAAGTATTTTAAAAACAAAACAAAACTTGTATGGCATATATCACCACTTTTGGGCATTTTTGGAACATTTAAAAGTATTTTTAAAATAAAAATGAAAAAAGTGGAGCACCAGGATTCGAACCTGGGTGCTCATAGTTTAGAATAGAGCTAAGGGGGAGAACCAGTGGGATAAGACAGTACTAGTGTTAACTAGTGTGGTGGCCGCCCTCTTATCTGATAGTCCAACCCACCTAGGCGTAGCGCACCCTGGCCAAGTGCGCTACGGTTATCCGTAGCGCACTTGGCCAGGGTGCGCTACGCCTATGTGTGTTGGACTAGTCAACCGCGCGTGCCACGTCCGCCTCTCTCATCCCCGCATATCACAGACACCACCACCGCCGCTGCTTTCTCTCGATCTGCCACCGCGTCGCTGCTTTCTCGATCCGCCACCGCCGCCCTGCGCTCTCGAGGAGGAGGAGGCCCGCGCCGCTGCCGATCCGTGGAGGAGGAGGAGGAGGCCCACGCCGCTTGTGGAGGAGGAGGTCCTCGCGCCGCTCGAGGAGGTGGAGGCCGCCGTCGTCCGCCCGTCGTCCGCCCGTCAGAGGTGAGCGTCGGGCCTCTCCTGTCTCTCCCTCTCTCCCTCTCTCTCCCTCTCTATCCCTCTGTCCCTCTCTCTCC
This sequence comes from Avena sativa, assembly GCA_916181665.1. NCBI lineage: Eukaryota > Viridiplantae > Streptophyta > Magnoliopsida > Poales > Poaceae > Avena > Avena sativa. The sequence continues at coordinate 351,832,091 of OV702294.1, read as the reverse complement.
CTATGTATGGTGTCCTCGGACACGCCGGAGTGGATGTCTGAGCTCGCGCAGTCTTTCCAGCATGCTTTGTAGATGGTGATGCGCGTGCCAGGGGCAATGCCGACGGCTCTGCCTTTAGCGTAGTCGACATGGATGCACACATGCCGAATCTATCCAACCCAAGTTGGGATTTGGTGGCCGCGTAGTGGACAGGGAAGGAAGGGAGTTTGTCAGATTTGTTAACATCTGATTTGTTGCCAAGAGAAATTGTCCTGAGAAATTGAGAGCATAAAAAGATAATAGACATGATGCTCTAGTCATTGCTCCTTACCATCCCAGTTTCTTTGCAAGAAGGCAGTACATGGTGCTCTAGTCATTGCTGAATTGTGTTGCTTTAGTTAGTCAGTCTGGTTCATTACGTCGAACATCAAAATTGGTGGGATGGCAAGAACCTACTCCACTTATCTCCTCGTCCGGAACCATTGCGATATGTAAGTTTGTGTTATATGAAGCGTAGTTTCAATGTTGCACGGAATTTGATTAAGACGACAAGTGCTAGTATAGTACATTGCCTGCAGTGCACGACCTATTTATTTTTCCAATATGTTCTTGAGCATTGTATAATTGGATGACCGAAAGCTAATCCTGAAGTCCTGAGCTCCTGTAGAACTAGAACTAGCAGGTTCCTAACTGTTTTAGAGGAGAGAGAATATAAAAATCTAATTTGTATAACTACAAGTGGTGAAAATTGTATCTTGCTATATTTATCCCGTCAGCATATATTTATTATACACAGTAAAGCCATCTCCAAATGAAACATTTGCTTGTTAGTATATTTTCTATTTTGATGCTTTAAGTGGTAAGAACGTGTCCTGGTCCTTCCTCTGCTTTCTTTGATAAAAGAAATTCCATGTGAAGAACATCTCCTTATCCTTCCTCTATTAAGCCCTAGAGCCCTTCAAACATCAGGGACAAATATGTACGTGATTAATTAGGATGCTATGTAGCCAGGGCATGTACTCCTATCATCCTATGTCACCGTAGTTTTCTTGCTTCTGACTGGTCTTATTTATTCATGAAGAAGACTCCTTGTACAACTTGCGCCGCAGTCTTGTGTGTCTACTGCTTGCCTGCTTGTAATGTATAGTGTACACAGAAGTGTCATCATGCGACACTTTAGAATCGTTCTTAGTTAGCGATCTGTAATCTCTAATGTAAGAGTAAGAATATGTTATCACACTTGAACAAGTGTGTTGTGTGTTGTAGCTAATTCAGTCTGAGGTGTAGCTCTTACACAGCAGTAAATAAAATGTCTATTTTACAGGCCACATTCTTCCTAGATACTCTGCATGGACCGCTATGAGTTTGGTTTGCCTATTTATTATAACTGCTGACTCTCACAGTAATGGCCCATGTGCTCTGGATTAGGTAGTAGTTTTAGTGCTGAACCATCTTTAGGCAGTAGGTGTTGCTTGCTTATTTGCTTTAGTGATGAAATGCTCCTGGTGATGAAATGCTAGCTGAAACTGAAACAAGATAGTAGCTAGCTGTGTAATGCTGTGAAATGCTTATTTGCTTATTTGCTTTAGTGATGAAATGCTAACAAAAACAAGACAGTAGCTAGCTGTGTATACTATTTGCATTTTTACACTCTTTATGTTTGCTGAAACCTGAAACTGCTAAGTCCAAACCTAAAACTTGAAACAGCTAAGTCCAAACCTGAAACCTGGCCATTTATGCTTGATGTACTGTTTGTGTGTTGGCCATTTATTCTAGTTGCTCCATTTTTGCCTGAAACAAATTTATTGTGTGCTGGTTGTGCAATTATGCTGGCTATACTGGGCCATTTATGCTGGTTGTGCTGGCTATGATGGCCATTTATTGTGTGCTAGCTATGCTGGCCATATATATGCAAGTTCTTGTATGAAATGAGTCCCGATTTTTGCCGGAATGTTGATTAACTTCCGTTTCGGCAGAAATCGGGCACTCCTAGTTTAAGAAAATTAGCAAAGGTCATGCCGGATTTTTCCGTGCATTTAACCAATTATTTGTTTTTTATTAGTGCGAAGATGTGTGACAACGATGAGGATGGATGTTCTAAGCGCATCAGCGTTGAAGGAGAACTCAGACCTCCGAATAAACAATTGACATTCTGGGAGCCGGCCCGGCGGCTAGAAGATGATGAAGAATACCATCCTTCGGAGAGCGAGGATGATGAGATGGAAGACACGGAGGAAGAAGCCGAAGGAACGGCGGACGATGAAACCATTGATGGCGGCGAGGGCACAAGGAGTGGTAGCAATCCTCCTAAGAAGAAGAAGAAGAAGAAGCCGAAGGACCGGCTCCCGAACACGGTCAGCACGGTCAGGGAGGAAATTACCGAAGTGAGCCCATCAGGGGTTCCTTTGGAGCCCGACCTTGTCGTCAAAGGGTACGGTGGGCATGTGGCGGCGATCACCCAGATAACCATCTGGATCAACACCGAGAATCTCTGGCATAAATATAATGGCCACATGCGCACACTCCTCTTCGAGAAGCTGCACGCAAGATACAAGTTCCCCGCTAAGTATCAGAACACAAATTATCATGGGAACGAAGTAAACAAATCCGCCCTCACAAAGATGAGCACCGCCCTGGCCAGCTGGAGAACCCGGATAAAGAAGAAGATCTATAAAGAAGGCAAAAGTCTCGAGGAGATCTAGAAGATTGACCCGCAGATCACCGAAGATCAGTTACGGGAGTTCAAGGAGAGGTGTGAATCCGAAAGAGCCCTGGCCAATAGTAATCGGGGAAAGGTGCTGCAGGCGATGAATATAGGTCATCACCATCTCGGATCTGGTGGATACAGAACAGCGGAGGCCAAATGGAATAAGGAGGACGAAGAGTATAGATCCAAGGGGATAGAAACCCCCTTTGCTAAATTCGAACCCGGGCAGGTTCGAAACTTCATCAGGGCCCGTTACCATGTGGACCCAAAAACCAAACAACTCACCGCGGATCCTGCGGTGAAGGAATTCGAGGAAATTGTGGTAAGTATAATCTAATTACCGCGGATCAACTCAATTGCAATCTAATCGATGATCTGAATGATTCACTGTTACTTCTTCTGCAGGAGGAGGAAATTGTTGCTAGTCATGGATCCCAGGGTTCCTCATCCCAGGGGTCGACGGCGGCCACCCGGTGGGATAACCCTTTTAACAGGGAGATGAACCGGGCCAAGAAAATATAGCTAGTTACGAAGAAGCCGTCGTCGGCTGGCCATCTGGCCGACCTCGAGGGTAAGAATTGGTTGGATCATTTTGGTCCACCGCCGAGGACGCATGTGGCGCCGTCGGGAAGGAGCGAGGAGGAAAACCGCGAGGTTCAAGAACTTAAGGCACAAGTGGCGCGGATCCCGCAGATCGTCCAAGACAACCTGGCAATCACCCTCACGTCCTTCCTGCCTACCTTGGTGGAGTCAATAGCGAACTGGAGTGCGGGTGGTCGAGTAGGGCCGTGCCCGATTCCAAGCATGGTCAGTAGCCACTTAAACAATGCGGCGCCGACGAATCAGGTGAACTACGTGTTCGTGACTCCGCCTGCTAGCACCGCGGCGCCGCAAGTGTTGGTGACTCCCCCTGCCATCACCGCGGCGCCGAAGTACATGTTGGTGCCCCCCTGCCATCGTCGCGGCGGCACCGGAGCTCCAAGCACCCGTCGGTAGGGAGAATACACCGGCGGCCAGCACCGCGCCATCAAGCAGCCCTTCCGTCTCTTGCATGCCCGTCGCCGTATGCTGTGCGTCGACATTAGCCGATCTCGACGCCATCACGGTAAACAAATTGCTTTAATTACCGCCTTTCATGCCATCTATTACTCTTATGGCATCTCTGACGACACCGTACATGTTTTCCGCAGACGGATGTTCCTTGCACTCACTTATGCTACGTGAACAACGAGATGAGGGATGTTTCCAAGGGTACCATCGTTCAACCCTTGAAGCGCACGTTCCACTCAAGGCCGATGTCAGATAGCGTGCACAGGGTTAAAATTAGTCGGGTGCTAAGGGGCTGCGACGACCTAGAACCTCCCATTCAACCCCTAGGAGCGGATGAAGAAGAGCCGTCTGTCCTCAGAACTTGCTTCGGCTTATTCTTGCTATGGCCAAAGAGCATGATCCATTTGGGGACGGCGGGGGCCATCACGCCACAGACAACATCACCGCCTGTCATGCCAGCGACAAGCGGTGGCAAGGCCCCCTTACCGCCCTCGCCGTCACCTCCACGCGGTGGGTCGGATGATCATGTTGATGATATGCACATGGCGCAGGATCCGGCCGAGGACGACGAAGACTGGAATGATCACTTCTTCAACACTTAGTTTGGCAACGAAGAAGACCTAGCTGGTGGCCCCACAGAGAAAGCCACTATCACCAAGCGTCTGTTTGGTTCTCAGGAGACGCCTCTAGCTTGCGCCTTTACAGAGCCAGCTGATACAACCAACCGGCCCTTTATTCTAAGCCCTGACACACTACATAGGGCGGCCGGTGCTCAGATTGCGGTGCCTGCCCGCTCTCCAAAAGTAAAAAAGGGCAGGAAAAGAAAATCTAGCAGCTCGAGCCAGCCGGTGGTGTCAACAACTGCAATCCGATCAGGTTTCGGGACGGGCCACCAAGACCCGAGGGTATTATGTGGAGGATTCATGTGGCGGGTGAGCCCATGCTACCTAAGAATTTGCAGAAGCTCGCCAGTTCGGAACTACAGAGTGTGCATGACGGCGTGCTGACGATAGAGAGACGCCTTCTAACGGAGAAAGATCCCTCGCACCCGGTATTCGTGGTTAAGGTGCCACCAGGCTTGGGCTTCGTCGACAATGCCCCTGCGGATCTGTTCTTCCTATTGTTCCACCTATACCCGCTGCACTATACCATGGTCCGTCTGTTTTCTCTCAGCCTGGCCATGCAGATCATTAGAGAGAACACACCGGGCATCGCTATAGTGGACGCCTACTACATGCGTGACGGCTGCTTGGGTTCCCCCGCTGAATGACGTATCGTGGCCTCGTACCTAAAAAGAATCCTCGTGGCGAACAAGACAAAGGAATACATTCTCGTGCCTTACTTTCCCGAGTAAGTCGTTATTCACTCGCCACCGTCGATTGGCTTTATTAGATCATCATCATTCTTTTTCCAACACATTCCATTTGAATTTTTTGCGCAAAGATGAACACTGCACGCTCATCTCCTTATCGCTGAAGCATTCCCACGCCACGTATTTCGACTCAGGGAGTCTAGAAAAGAAGAAAAACTACGACAAGATCAAGGAAGTTCTGGATGATGCTCTCACTGGCTTTGCCTCGACGGAAGGCACCACCTTCGTGCGTACGAAGGTCAAGTTCGGCAGGCACGTCTTCAACCACGTAACGGAGTTCCCCTGCGTGAAGCAGCCGGAAAACAGTAAGAAGGAAGCCTACTACGCACTCCATCACATGAGGGCGTTCCTACTTGACCAGCAGAATTCTACGCTGCCAGATCATCTCAAACAGTGGGCCGAAGCAAAGGCCAAGATCAATGATTCGGATATTAGACAAGAGATGTATCGCATCCAGCAGCAGTTTGGGGCAATCATCTTTCGTGATGTCATGACTTCGGGGGGGATCTTCTACGGAGGAAATATCCCGAATAACCGTGACATAGAAGATCGCCTAAAGATGCAGGGTGACTATAGGAAGTTCATGACGAGACAAGGTGTCCTCTTGTTCCCTAAGCCGAGCCAGAAGGCTTGATGTTGGCCTAGTTGTAGTTACAAACTATAGATGACCTTTGTGTGTGTGTGGACAAGTGTACTTATCTTATTAGGTTTATGAATCATCGCTTACTTATTTTGCGTATTATTATTATATATCAATCAATGCTTGGTTTTTTGCTTACTCTTTGGTCCTTTGCTCACTTTTGTCCTTTTTTTCCTTACTCTTTTTTCGAGAATAATGCCGATGATTGAAATGTCGTGGCACACTATATATGTGAATGTGCTACGATGGGATTGTGAGCCTTGTGATATGCATAAGTCCAGGTCTTGTGCATCCTACTTGGCTCACCGTTCCATCGTAGCATATTCCTGTGTCCAACAACCTATGTATATATATGAGGCATTCTTTTCGAGTTATTTTTGTCTTTTTCGAGAATAATGCCGATGATTGAAATGTCGTGGCACACTATATATGTGAATGTGCTATGATGGGATTGTGAGCCTTGTGATATGCACAAGTCCAGGTCTTATGCATCCTACTTGGTTCACAGTTCCATCATAGCATATTCTTGTGTCCAACAACCTATGTATATATATGATGCATTCTTTTCGAGTTATTTTTGTCTTTTTCGAGAATATGCCGATGATTGAAATGTCGTGGCACAATATATATGTGAATCTGCTATGACGGGATAGTTAGCCTTGTGATATGCACAAGTCCAGGAATTGTGCATCCTACTTGGCTAACTGTTCCGTCATAGCATATTCCTGTGTCCAACGACCTAGCTAGTTATATATGAGGCATTCTTTTCGAGCTACTTTGGTCTTTTTCAAGAATAATGCTGATGATTGAAATGTCGTGGCACACTATATATGTGAATGTGCTACGATGGGATTGTACGCCTTGTGCTATGCACAAGTCCAGGTGTTGTGCATCCTACTTGGCATACGGTTCCATCGTAGCATATTCCTGTGTCCAACAACCTATGTATATATATGAGGCATGCTTTTGAGTTACTTTGGTATTTTTAGAGAATAATGCCGATGATTGAAATGTCGTGGCACACTATATGTGAATGTGATGCGATGGGATTGTTCGCCTTGTGCTATGCACAGGTCCAGGTGTTGTGCATCCTACTTGGCGAACAGTTCCATCGTAGCATATTCCTGTGTCGAACAACCTAGTTATATATGAGGCATGCTTTTTGAGTTTGGTATTTTTAATTTAGGAGTACTTTCTATAAGTGTATATTCATATGCGACTTTAATTATATATGTTTTTTTCAATCACCGGTTAATTATTATTGTCATCTTATAGATGACGTGGTACGTCGTGTACAAGGGACGGGTTCCCGGAGTCTACAATGATTGGGAAGACTGCCGGAGACAAGTGCACTGTTTCAGCGGCAATAGCTACAAAGGGTACAACACTATGGCGGAGGCGGAAGCTAGATACACGCGCTATCTAGCGGGAGTTAGGACAAGGAACCGGATGAAGACCTACACCTTCGTCGCGGCGGTGATCATGCTTATTTTCTTTGGTTATTTATCCCGCGTTTGTGTCTAGCTAGTTTAGATGTCTAGGCGAGCTTCCGAGCTCTAACTTGTTCGATCGACACATGTATTCGCATGTCACCAACTACTACTTTGTAACTTGATCGAAACAATGTAACTTAGACTATGTATTCATGTATGAGACTTATCTATATGTATTTGTTTCAATCTTGTTTTTCATATTGTGTATCTATATATATAATTGTATATCTTGTATTTGTGTGTGTATATCTGCTGTAATATTGTATATAATCTGTATTGTATATAATCTGACTCGAAAATTAAAAAAAACAAAAAACACATCTCTGGCGCACATGATCTACCTTCTATGACGCACTACACCTAAAGCGCACTATGGAAGCTTAGTGGCGCACTAGGTAGTGCGCCACAGAAGATCCTAGGGGTAGCGCACCTGCCCAAACATCTGTGGAGCACTAGCAGGTGCGCTACGCCTGTCTCTACACAACCGTGGCGCACTAGGCAGTGCGCCACGGCTGAGAGATAGCCGTAGCGCAAGGCACGTGGCGCACTGCTAGTGTGCCACAGATGATGTTTTCAGGTGCGCCACTAAAGGCCGTTTTCCTAGTAGTGTAAGCGTGGCCGGGAACAAGAGATGCCCGGCATCCGTAATCTTGAACCCTGCGCACATCATTAGGGACCGGCTTCGGGACTTGACCCGTTATGGAGGCATCTCCCTAGTGCTGACTCATGGTCTCGGCGAAAGCAAGGTAAAGGTAGTGGTCAACCACTCTCTATCGGCCTTCCAAGGAAGAGGGCTAATAATTTGTCATTAAGAATCAGTTGGAACGTGTGGGCAAAGTTGTGCACCACTACAGGGTTATTAATCTTTTTGAAAAGCTGTGTCCACGGTTATGGACGACTTGGGAACGGATTCTATGATCATAGAGAACTATAACCGAATGATAGAACTTGTCAACTAAAGTGAGATCCGAAATACTTCCTCGGGGTTGTTGAGGGGGTAGTCTAGGAAGGGAGGTTCTGTTGATGATGGTTTTTGGTGGATATCAAAGATGATTTTAAGAGCTAGAGTTGAAGTCTTCTTACCCCTTTTTGAAAATGATCTTACTAGACGAGTTTCTTCTCCCTCTTGTTTTGAAAACAAAAGATGCCTTTATGCAAAATAACTCCACTAGCCATAAGTCTTGCGGAGTAAACCCTGTACTCAGCCTTGCTTCGTTGATGTTTTTCTACAGATAATGCTACTCCAACTAAATGTGGTTTCTACGTCGAAGTCGACGAGTAGTCGGGGTTCCCGGGCAGCAGACGAGTAGTCGAGTTTGTTGTTTAGAACAACTTGTTTGCTTCCGTTGTTCGATGTAATGATGGGTCTGTGACCCCTGGCTTGAATGACTGTTTTGTAACTCTTTTAAGAGTTTACCTTATTAATGTATGGTTTGGATGTTCTGTAATGTTATCAATCTTTCCCTACGTGTTTTAGAATTTAGGTTAGGTTTATATCAAATGAGGATCTGATATTTTTCTAGCCCTGATCCCGGGTCGTGACAATCTCCATCCATTTAAACAACCCAAGATATAAAGTAAACTAGAAAGGTCCGGTAAATGAAGGTAAAACGAACAAACAAAGTCTTGTAGATGTGTCCTTATTTAATTCTTTTTAGCATTGTTTCACAAGGTTTGATTAAACCTAGGTCTATTATGGAAAAAGCTACTATACTACATCCGTGAATTTGGATCGAAGGTATCAAACTATTTTTCTAGCGCTGTTGCTGGTCAAGCAATTCTCTATCCCGGTGAGGTCACTAGAGACCTTGTTTTTAGTTTTTTTTGTTTGTAGTTTATTTCTTGTTATTAGTTTACTTTCTTTTTATCTATTTGAAAACCCAAAAAAAATAGTTACTTATTTATTTGTTTCTCTTATCTCAAAAACACCAAAAAGAAAAGAGCCATGGCTCAAAATAAACTTGGGGAGTATACTACCCCTATTGATCATTTTATTCGTGCACCTATTACTCAGCCCCTTGTCGATGCGGAAGCATATGAAATTAAGCCTAACCTTTTGAGTTTGGTTTAGCAGAACCAATTTGGAGGATCATCTTCTGAGGACTCAAGTTTGCACCTTAATACTTTTACTGAAATTTGCGTCATGATGCGCATTAAAGATGTTGAACCAAATGCTATTGAATTATGTTTATTCCCTTTATCTCTAAGAGGAAAGTCTAAGGACAGGTTACTAGCTTTGTGTAAAGGCACTATTACATCTTGAGAGGAATGCACTAATATCTTTATGACTAAAATTTCCCCCTAGCTAACACTATGCAGCTAAGATCCAACATCACTTGATTTATACAAGAAGACCGTGAGACACTAGCGCTTGCTTGGGAAAGGATGAAAGAAGCCGTAATGAACTGTCCTAGTCATGGGATGGAAGAATGACTTATATTACATTTATTTTATAATTCCCTTAACCCAATGTATAAGTCTATTTTAGATACCGTGGTAGGAGGAACTATCATGGGAAAGCAAGTGAGTGTTGCAAAGAAATTACTTGATGGTAAGAAAAACAACCATGCCCAATGGCATGTGGAAAGAACCTTAAAAAGGGTGAATTAAATTACCAAGGCAAACAATGAAGATATTACTGCAAAGGTAGATGAGTTGCTCAACATAGTAAAGGGTATGGAATATACCAAAAAATGCTATCACTACCGATGTTAATGATGTTAATTTTATAGCTTGCAATACTAATAATCCTGCTTGGAAAAGTTAAAACTTTGGCTCTAATTTTGAAAAGCAGTATTCTAACCCCGCAGGTGCTCCGCATAATAACTATGATAACCATAATGGAGCAAATCATGACAATCTCTCTTTTGAACATATTGTTAGAAATTTCATGCAAGCTCAAACTGAGGAAAATAATATGCTTATTAAAATCACGGAGGACCATGAGGTTAGGATTGGTAAATTACCTAACCATGCCTTTGCAATTATAAATGATGTGCAGGCTCTTCAGGAAAGAACCATGACAATGGAGGCATAATTGGGCAAAGTAGTTGAGAGCCAAGCTCTCATACTTGCAAAATTTGCTGGAAATCCTGAGTTGAACCCGGTGGAAGACCTCAAAATGATGAGGGCGTAAATAAAAGAAGAAAAGTTTGAAGAGCTAGACTATAGAAATGCTCCATCACTGGAATACACACTGGAAGAATTATTGAAGATGATCACCATAAGTAATCCTGGTATATAACAATGTAATGATGCTACATACCAGACATTTATAGAACAAGTAGAATCTAATGTTCGTGAACTAGAAATGGAGTATAAGAAACTAGCTGATAAGCTTCCTGCTAAGCTAGATGATATCTTTGAGCCCACTATTAAAGTTAAAATTGGTATCAATGCGATATCTGCACTTTGTGATCTTGGTGCAAGCATCTCAACAATTTCCAAGAGTCTATTTGACAAGTTAAACTTGGGGCCTTTTACAAATACTGAAATGAGACTCCATCTTGCTAATTCAACCTATAAACAAGACAAGACATTGGGGTAAAGAAAAACATAGTTATTAAAATTTAAGGATTTCCTGCTCTTATTGATCTTGTTATAGTGGACATGCCTGAAGATCCCCATAGGACCTATAATTCTAGGTAGGCCATTCGTAAGAACTATTAAAGATTTAATTAATCTACATGAAGGGAATGTGAGAATATTATTACCATCTATAGATCCTTTTATAGTCCACTTCCCTAGGAAGAGAAGGCCAAGCCTAATAATGACGACGATGGTATAATCACACTGAAAGCTAATTACTTTGGAGTGGGTGTTGTGGGACCCCGGATTTATAGTCCGAGAATCCCCGTTATGCATGCAATTCACGTTCCCATGATCAGTGAGCCGTGAGCATAACCGACGAGTATCATTACAACATCCAGAAAGTAACACGTACAAAACTTACATTGTTGCCATTATGGCGATTACAGTTATCAATAGCGGAAGTCTTCCTTCATAGATCCCATGTCAGCCTTAACCTACAGGCGACTGACTGGGAAGACGGCCTAGCTCTCATAGACGTCAGTATCTTCATCTTTCTTGAACCTCTAAAAATATGGCCAGGTAAATAGCTAGGGACAATGCCGATGAGTACTTTGAATGTACTCGCAAACCACTTTAAAAGATCAACAATAAAGGATATGCATTATGGTTGTGGTAGTAGGAGGGCTCCAATAGAGGTTCTTTTATAAACTAGTTTATCTTGTAGATATAGCATGTAAATGTCTTTGTTGAAAAATGTTTGAAAATATTTCAAAAATACTAGGATTGGGTCACCCATTTGTTTGTTTCTCCTGATCATCCCATGACCAAACTCCTTCCTCCTTTTCCGACCATCCCATGGTCAAAACATTTCCAAAGCCTTTGTTTTTCCAAAGTCCTTTTTGAAATAAAAACCAGCACCGCTCTACAACAACCTTCCCAAACGTCCATGACCATGAACACAGGGATTAGAATAGATTTACACTCTGTAGAGATTGTACACTTTACCGACATCATTCGACTACCCTGCCCTGATCTACACTGATTGTGGGTCGAGTAACCGGTCAAAAGACTCTTTGGATGGCACTCTAGTATAAGCCCTACCCTATGAGTTGTTCCCCTCAACATTGGGACGTCTGGATCCATGGACCAACCGGAGTGCCTACCGACTCCTCGAGAAGGGACACTTTCATTGATGGGCTCATAGAATCGCCTAGCTACTCCCGAGGGCAGTTCGCAATTCCTCTAGGTGACCACCTCGCAGTTGACCCTTTATGTAAAGGAACCCCGGAATTCGAGGGATATGATACCTTATAAGTAGTCGTGAGAACTCCCATACCAGAGGAGGAAACTTCAAATCCAGACATGTCCCATTCTAGAGTAATGTGGTTGCACGGGTTAATTGTTCAAGTAAAACTACAAAGAACCGGGTGCATTTTTGTAAACCTTTTTCCTCCATATTTTGTACAACCTTTTTGTAAAACAAAACCTTTTTCATTTCTCGGACTTCTCTCGGTAGGTCAAACCTTACCAAGGTTTTCTCATAAATCATTTTATAAACAATTTCCCGGGGTCTTCCCATCCTAAACAATTTCCAGGGGTCTCAAAGGGGTTGTGGTGTTAAACACCATCTACTATACTAGGGACAAATAGGTATCATCAAGGGTGGTGTACTTAGTAGTACAAATGTGTAATGGTTTGGAGGAGCCAAACCAATACCAGATATAAAACATAAAAGTAAAACCATGCAGTTTTATATAATCAAGTACATAAACCATTCATAAGGAAAAAAACAGGAACAAGGCGTATGAGCAAGAAGGTGGCTTGCCTGTGACTAGAGATATGTCCCCTGACTTCCTTAGAAAACCATAATACTAATAAAAGTAATAAAATAATAATCTGATGCTTCCTTCTTCTTGACGTCACACAATAACAACTATCGCTGTTATCGAGAAAACATGCAAACAAGCAATGCACCAAACAGGACAAGGCATACAAGCATCAATACATACAACAAGAAATGGACGAAACAAGTTTCTAAATCAGTAAGGGTTGAGGATTTTGTTTTGGATACAAAGGAAATTCTTTGATTGCATTTGTGAATTTTCTATTAGGGTTTATAGTTCAAAACTACCGAGATAAGGGGCTTTGGAGAAAGGCCAAGTTTTTTATGATAACATTGTATAAAAATGATTCCATCAGATGGATATTGAGAAAATGAAACCAACAAAAGTGGTTTCACTATTTTATCAATTGCCATTGATTTATAATGCCTTTTTAGTGAATAAAACTCTAGTTTTAGGAAATAATTCAGCATAATAGTTCTAGAGCTCCAAATATTATTTCCATGGATTGTTAAGTAGTGTTTGATGGACTGATTCACTGCGAGTTGGAATCACTATATTTAGCAAAATGCCCTTAGGAAAATCCCAAATTAGTTATGGATGATATTTGTCTTTTTTACCAGATGAAATCTACAGGAGATTTTGATGTGAATGTCTGCAGGGAGTTGGAATTAGGTGAATACCTAATTTGTTTTGAGCTAGAGAAATTCCTAAAGTTGGAATATGACTGTTTTAGTTATTTTTAATATGGGGTAGGAAGCTATTTAGGATAGGGTCAAGGTGACATGCAAGGTATCACAGATACCTTGCATTACCACATGGGTTCAAATCATTTGGGTGTATGAAACCTCAGATAAAATTATTAAGTGTTCAACACATATTGTAGTAGATTAATGTCTAGAAATAATCTATACCACATATAGAAGTGGGGCCAGTGGAATATGGTGGGGTTTTTAACAAGGTTTTTAGGGAATATTAAGCCAATCCATTTGGATCAGTAGATATTTTTAAAATGATTTAATACTAAAAGTCAGATCTATAAGGAAAATAAATTCCTAAAAGCTACTATTATCAATGGGCTAGATCTGGGACTAGGTGGGCTAGAGGAGGGATTCGGCCCAGATGGGCGCAGCCGCGCGTGGGCGCTACCACTTTGAAATAGCAAGGCAGGGCCCACCAGTCAATGGCAGAGAAGGGAGAAGGGGTATGGAGGCTCCTAGGCCATCCTATTAGAATAGATCTGACGGCTTAGGGCCGTCTTCTTCCTTGAGCGAGCGGCCGCCGGTGAAAAACCCTAGGGGGATTCAGGGCATTGCAGGGAGGCTTACTAGTGGGCGGGGGGGCGCTGTGGAGGGGGCAGGGCAATGCGGCGGTCGCCATCGGTCCCGGTGATGGTCGGGAGAGGTTGGTTCCATGCCGAGAGGTACCTCGCATGCAGCGCCATGCGTCGGCCACTGTGGGTAGTCGTCGGTGCACCTCCGGTGATGGGTGCATGTCGTAACGGAGGGGCTCTTCCGGATGCGGCGGTCCTTGGGATTCCCTGAGCGATGGATGCAGAGGAAGAGGGGGATTGGATGCGTCTCCTGGCAGGAGGAGCCCGAGTCGGTCTTTAGATCGAGCAGCGGCCTCCGATGCTCCTACGTGCAATAAGGAAAAAGTGGAGGTGGGTCAGATCCAGGGGTTCAAGCTAGGGTGGTTGGGTATGGGTGTATGTATGCAAGCAAGGTGGAGCCCGAGAAGGGCTTTGTCTTCTTCTCCATGGCGAGGGGAGCTGGTGAATAGGTCTTGGAGCTCACGGAGAGGTAGGTGGGGGATGAGGGAGTAAAATGGAGGCGTCGGAGGCACTGGGGTGGCCTCATGCCTATTTACTTAGAGAAGGGGGGTGGTCTAACATGGACTATGTCCATGGGATAGCATGGAGGTGGTGCTGCTCGATGGTTAGCTGAGGGAGGCAATGGGGAGGTCATGTGGGGGACCTGGTGTCGTGCAAGGGCAGAGAGGGACATGGAGGTAGCTGCAAGTTAAAGTAATGGCAATGTTGTGGTTTTTTTCTTTATCTCCTTCATGTGCAAGCACAAAGGACAAGGGGTGGAGGAGGTGTACTATTGAGCTAAAGTATTTTTGACGAGAGGGGATTAATGGGTGATGGAGAGATGTATTGGGCAAGCTTGGATATGGGTTTGAGTTTGTGTTAACCCAGGATGTGCTTAGTTTGCAAGTTTTGTTTATGATTGCATTTGTGAATAAAGTTTGATAAATTTCATTGGGCAAAGTGGGGAGATGGTACTGGTAGATAGAGGAGGTCAAGAGACTATAGACTATAAGTTCATTGATGATCATTTATTCAAAAAGAAAAAGTAGTTTCTAGAAGCTCATTAGGTATTTTTACATTGTACAAGATGGGTTTTTGTTGTGATATGGTCTTAAATACCATATCACACATTGGAGAATTTTCTTGGAATTTATTTTGCTAGAAAATTAGTTTTAGGCAATTATTTCTTGTTTTTGCCTTTTAAGAAACAGGGCAAAAATAAATATTAAAGAATCTCAAAAATATTTATTTTGAGATGGGAAGGTAATGTATGATGTATAGACTCAAATGTGCATTTAGTTGGCAAGGTGATTTGGAGAAAAACAAATTTTCCTTGATAGACAAAGATTTTGGGTTTTGCCACAAGTGGAATTTAAATATTTTTAGGATCCAAATAATTATGGGAATTATTTGGGGAATTATCGGATCCAAGGTATATGATGTCAACATATTGTATCCATCATTTTCAACCTTGCGTTTTCAAGAATTATGGTGAAAATGGATGGAAACTAGATTTGGAGGATCTAGGGTTGTGATATTTTTATACCACCAAGACATGGTTGGATTAGGGAGCTCAGAGCTCACCTTAGTGCAACGGATAGATGGATATCTAGACCAAGTTATATATAAGATCATGGAAGAAAGAGTTGGGCTTGGTTGCAATTGAGGTGATCTGGGAGTGATGGTAAACTTTGTTGAAATTAAGGCTGCCATAGCAGATGAGTCATGATGCATCAGAAACCATGGGGGTTTAAAAAGCACAAAGCTCCAATGGAAACAAGTGAAGGGTGGATTGATAGACCATTATTAGTGGATCATAAGAATTCAAGCATTTGGTCAAGGGGTGATATCAAATGGATGTGAGCTTCGTCCAAAGTAGACAAGATGATAAAATTTGTAGAAAAGATTATTATCTTGACTACAAAACCGTCATGGATGAGTGGAAACCAGAATGGTTTATCCAAAGGAAAATGTGAGCTTTGGTATTACTAATGATGTACTACAAGATGTTTCAAGTACCTTCTCAAGAATGCACATAGATTAGAGTAGGTGAAGTTCCAAAGATTGAATCTAGTTAGAGATTCCAGGCTTAGCCAAATTTGGACTAGTATGAGAGAGGGAGACATTTGGAGAGGATTGAAAGGTTTATACTTATCATCAAGTGGATGATTTTCAAGTATATATTAAGTAGAAGGGATTTAGGCTTGTATTTGGTCTTTGATAAAGTGGATGCTAATACAAAGGATTAGCTCAGGTTTGATCTGGTTAAGTAGATTAGAGATTCACTTGACTATCTCAAGATAGATTTAATTTGGGATGCTTACCCTGAGATTGTTGAACTCCACCATTGGTTTAATCCCTAAGTATGAGCTCCTAGATTGGCTCATGCTACGTCTTAAGCAAACAACGCCATCAGTAGATCAAGGCAATTCATTTTATCAACTTATCCAACTAGTCCTGAGGTTACCATCAATCCTAGCTTGAGGTAAGGATGGGTATTTTGAAATGGTTTGTGCTTTGAAGTAAGATAAGGACCTCTTGGTATTTCTATCATGGTTGGGATGAGAGGGTTTTGGGAAGGTTTTTGGAAAACCTAGAGATAAGAGAACTTGGAAGTTCGGTCTAGAAAACATAAGGAGATTATATATATGGCTCAATAGTTTTGTTAATAGAACTAGTAAAATATTTTGTTGTATCAAAATCATCTTGGCTCAAGTTTGAAATGCCAGAACATTTGAGGATATGAAAGATGAGCCAATACATCTCTTTGGTAAAATAGCTTTTGTCAAGTAGTATTGAGATAAGAAGTATATCACCTAATTCATAATCCGATGTATGGACATAAGTAGACAAGTAAGCAAGCATTGCAACACTTAACAATAAATCGTTTTTGTTCCCCCTGATTTTTGCCTTTTGTCAATAAATCTGAGTTGTTGAAATTGGGATGTTACAAGGGTTCTACTCACAAAGTTAAATTATCATCATCTGGGTCAAGCTAATTACCTTAACTAGAAGAGCTTCATGGAAGGCAACCCATGTGAAATGAAGTTTTATTCTTGTGTTAGTTTTTTTTTTGTTTTGTTTTTTAATAAAGAGTGTTCTGTAAGTCCTTTGGAGTGGGTGTTCTACACATGGCTTTAATGTATTGATGTTTTTTATGAAGTCTATTTTATGTTATTTTGTTGTTTCTAAGGTGTGAAAAGACGTGTGATACATCTCAAATGTATCTACCTTTCCAAGTACTTTGCGAGATGATTTAATCTGGAATATTCCCATACTTGGATCAACTGCTGAATTTAACGATGTTGTTAGCAGAAGTCGTTTTTCTGTCAGTTTTCATAGGAAATAAAATCGAGGAAAAATACCACATCAGTTTTCACCAAATAATAAAGTCTGGGACTTTGGAATCAAGCGAGCGGAGCCACGAGAGGCCCAATAGAGACCAGGTGGTGCGCCCAGTAAGGGTGCGCGTGCCACCCAGGCTGTTTTGGTCATCGAGCATCATCACGGCCTCTCCTTTGGCATACCCTAGCTATATTCTAAGCTTTGATATTACAATAAGGATTAGATAAGCCACTTTGATGAGCAAGAAATACTTTTCTGCTTTTTCTTCTTGGAAGAGAGAAAATGCACGGGTAGGTAGGTCTTCAGTTCAAATACGTAGGTAGGTTGTTCACGATGACGCATTAAATACTGTTTTTTCATCTATCTCTTAGGGGTCACTAATTACTAACTGCAGGGCCCTGACACTCAATGTTTTGCACACCTTGAAAACATCACTTTGCTTGTTGGAAGGCAGGGTGCACCCATTAGAAACTGCATTTGTTAACGCGATTCAGAAGAGATACCCCCAAAACCTAGTTTCCCAGGAGCATGGAATTTTTGGCAAAATAGAGCTCCGCCAGAGCCACGATCTTTGTTTTTGGGGTCAGATTGGTCCTGATCTTAACCCCGAAGAGTGGGATTTTGAGGTATTCTCCACCACCATCGTCATCAACATCATCACCAATGACCATGAGTTCATCTCCCATAATCATGTGTGAATAATTCCCTATGGGCACGTGAGGTGGATGGGGATTGGATGAGATTCATCATGTAATCATCCATATGTATCGAGATTTGAGGTGTTTATCTTATAGACATTCTTGTATGAGTGTTGGTACACTTTTGTTATGTTTAATGCTTGTTGCTAGGGCCCGAGTGACATGATTTCAGTACTGAAATTTTATTGGCCTATCATATATTTGAGTTTGGTACGTATCAAAGTGTATTACCTATTATTATATTGAACCTGCAAACCCTAATGTGAAAAATTACACTGCATTTGGATGTCTCAATTGGGGCTCAGAATTGGCTTTTTGGAAATAGCCCAGCCCAATTCAGCTGTTTGGGTGGCTTATGAATTGCATCATGGAAACATGGAGGCAATTCCGCACCAGCCCGCAACCCGTGTAATTTTCGCTCGCTCGTTTCCGACCGTGGGGGCTTGGAAAGGACTAGGAAACCTTCTCGCTCCTCCTCGACTCACAACAGACAGCTCGCGCATGCAGGCGCATGCCATACGATAGCAAGAAAGCAGGGCAGCGGCTCCGGTGAGTAACCCCTCCCTCCTCCTCTCTCCATAGCCTCGTCCTATAGGTTCTCCCCTTCCCCTCCCCCCCCCCCCCCGCCATCAGAGTCGGTCAGCGGTGCCCCCTCCACTCCCCTGCCCCTAACCCTAGATCAACCGGAGGCCCCCGTCGATGGTAGGAGAAGCGACAAGAGGGAAAAGGTGGCGGTGGTTTACTGGCGGTCAGAGGAAGTGGTGGCCACGCCCTTGGCATGCCTCGAACTGCCTCTCCCTGACCTCTTCTTCCTGTAAGTCTGTTACTTGCTAATTTTGATTTTTTTTCTAAAATTGTAGAACCGTTTGGAGAATCAGTAGGTGGTGAGGCTAGCACTGAAGGTTTGAAATTCATTTTGTGCTATATGTAAGACATAAACTATCCACTTTGTGCTATTTGTGAGATGCATGTTGTGATGTTTTAATATTATTATGTATGGAAAATTATAAGATAAACATCAAATATACACAACTATTTGTATACATGTAGACAAGTTCATATTTCCAAAAATGAATAAAATTTTCAATTCCATGGCTTGCACATCCAAACAGGATTTTGAATTGTGTGCTAGCCTATGATTCCTAGCGAAAATTCCATATGCACCCAAACAAAAGAAATGGAATTGTAGTCCATTTCCTTTCCAACTTGGATTTAGAATTTTTAGACCAATTCAATTCTGATCTAAAACTCATACATCCAAATACAGTGTTAGGGAAAACATTGGGAATATATGATAGTTTGAGGAGTTGTGTGCTCATGAAGTGTTAATGCTTTGTTCTGGTATATTTGAAAAGGTAGATCTTAATTGCCTATAGTACCAAGTTAGCCTGGTGAAATGGGCATGCAGGAAAAAAGATATTATGCAAATTGTAGGCGTAATGGGATAGGGGTCCCTCACATTGCGCATTAGTGCATAGTCCAGGACCCACCGGTCGGCGGATCAGCACTCACAAGGCTAAATCGGTGGGAACGTCGCAAGGATGCGAGCACCATGTGCTCCAAGAAGGTATGGGTTTAGCATGATGAGCCTATGGATACTAATGGTCGGCTATGGTGTAGGTGCCTAATGAATGAGACAAGTACTGCGAGGCGAGCCACAACCCGTCTACCAGGCTTGGACAAGGAGAAAACAAGAAGGAAGCGCGCCAGGAAGCCTGAGCCCTCCTTTGAGGGCTGCCCCGGAAGGAAGATAAGGGCGCGATGGGGGATAATGGAGCCAAGGAGCAGCCTCAACTGTACCCCGAAAGGACCAGAAGATCACCCCACTTGAGACAGGCGCGGCCCGGGAGCAGAAGTCAACCGAGCCTGACAAGGCGTGTCGGGCACATATTTGGGAACATGCGAAGCGCCTATGCTATTGGGCAACATCATGGCGCTGCCGTGCCGCAGACGGGCGTGACAGGTCAGGACTTGAGCTGTCACGCGGCCATCAAGTGCGCATGCGCATAGCCCGTGGACATCCATTGGCCACAGGCACCGCCCATCTTCCTGAAGACCACGTGCCGCACCAAGATTGAGCCCGAGAACGCCCTAGAGCGATGCTCCACGCCGGCTCTTATGGTGACCCCTTGAAGTATAAAACGAGGCACTTAGACTGTGGTGAGGGAAGAAGGGTTTTTGGAGAGATGCCTCTTGGGTTAGCTAGGTAGAGAAGAAGAAGGCTTTTGGAGATCTAGATAGGCAGAGAGAATGATTCACACCAAGAATAGTAGTAAGGGAAAGAGCTGAGATCCTCTTCCATGCCGGAGAGGGTGGAGAATAGAAGTGAGAGAGAGGAAGCCCGGTAACTGTAGAAGCTAGAGAGAAAGAGGCTCATCGGCACCACTAAGATCATCATGTTTAGCATCTATCCATCCCAGATAATCCACCAAAGCAGGACGTAGGGTTGTTAGCCAAAGGGCGACCTGAACCTAGGTAAAACATGACTGTGTGTTCTATGTGTCTACTTTGTGCCCATATAAACAGGTTTCTATGATGACGCTAAGGCCAGAACGCCTTTGTGCCCACTACCAAAAAATAGGGGGTGCCCAGCATCCCCGGTGTCCGCATTGGCGAGACGCCGCACCAAGTAGGTGGGGATTTGAACTCGCGGGGTATGACTTCCGGCGCGAGTGCAACACGGGGTCGAAGTTTCGTGTAATCGCTGGGTTTCGCAAACTTGGGCTGCCAATCACTCAGAAAGCCCATTTCGAGTAGAATTCGTCCCACCCCTACTAAATACAAACTTTCCGTCAACTGCCCCGTGAAAGAGACGTTCGGGACCTCCATGTCACTACTCTGTCCGTGACGCGAGGGCCAAGTTGGCAACCACGTAGGAAAAATGAGGAACTATACCCCACGCAACATTGACAAAATTCACAAATTCACTCACTCCTTCGCATGAACCCTAGTGCCGGAGGCGGCGAAATCAACCCTCCACCCAGAACGATCCGTTTGGACATTTTCCTTCCGACGCAAAGTTGATGATCCCTCTCGCTAATCCCAAGCTCTAATGCCACATGATGTGCCCATCGTTCCGAGGATTTAGCCCGCCTCCAGCACCGGACGAGCTGAGCAGCACGGAGGATGGCGAATCATCGTACCCTAAAAGAAGTGTTGGATACCTGCGGGTGAGCTACTCTTCTCTTTGCTTTTCGCACTAACAATAACTGCAATCTGTCTATTGACCTGAAAGAGATAGATAGAACCTAGATTTGTTTGCCGGCCAAACGCTGACAAACAAGTTCTTATTTTTTTCACAAATTTCTGTCAACTAGGGCCCCCCGGAGGCCCCTTACATGGTTTTAGTGCACGTCAATGGATACCAACCACAAATACCAAATGTGAAGGCCAAGTAGAATGATGGTACTTAGGGCGCGATTAAAGAAGCACCAACACATATTTGGACCATCCCTGTAATGGTTGCTGCTCTGCGTAAATATATTGAGATGGGGCCGACGCAGACTACATGGTTTAGCTTCATGATTGAACAACGCAGAAAGGTTACTATAAAGTGTGACAGTCAGATGTCCGGATTGATGAAACGGTTTCCGCACATTCGAATGTTTCTCCTAGAATGTAGAATAGTGGTTGTGGAAGCTGCTTCCACTACTAGTGGCCCTGCTATTCACGCTCAGGGTGGTCTGACTCAAAGCCCTGGTGATTTTAAGAAAAATGTAGTTCGTTGTCTGCGCCATGCTTCTGTAGTGCAATCTCCTCGAAGGAGTGCCCGTTTTGCCGTGGTGCAAGACGTTGTTGTGGATGCAGGTCGTGCTTCCGTTGCCAGAACTGCCGTTGTTGTGCAAACTAAGGCTTCGGGAGGCCGCCCCGCTGTTGTGGAATCTACTGATGTTGTTGCTCAGCCTACTACTGAACCAATCCCTGCTTTTGTTGTGCAAACTAAGGCTTCGGGAGCCCGCCCCGCTGTTGCCAGAACTGTTGGTGTTGTTGCTCATCCTGCTACTGACCCAATCCTTACTGTTGTTGTGCAACTAAGGCTTTGAGAGGCCTCTCCGCTGTTGTGGAGTCTGCTGGTGTTGTTGCTCAGCCTGGTACTGAACCAATCCATGCTTCTGTTATGCAAACTAAGGCTTCGAAAGGCTGCCCCGCTGTTGTGGAATCTGCTGGTGTTTTTGCTCAACCTGCTACTGAACCAATCCCTGCTACTGTTGTGCAAACTAAGGCTTCGGGAGGATGCCCCGCTGTTGCCAGAAATGCTGGTGTTGTTGCTCATCCTGATACTGACACAATCCTTGTTGCTGTTGTGCAAACTAAGGCTTCAGGAGGCCACCCCGCTGTTATGGAATCTACTGGTGTTGTTGCTCAGCCTACTACTGAACCAATCCCTACTTCTGTTGTGCAAACTAAGGCTTCGGGAGGCCGCCCTGCTGTTGCCAGAACTGCTAGTGTTGTTGCTTAGCCTGCTACTGATCCAATCCCTGCTGCTGTTTCTAGAACTGTTGTCTTGGGCGCTGGTCCTCCTTGAACCCATGATGAAGTTCAGCGTGCTGCTGCTGCCGCCATCGAGGCTAATCGAATACCAGTTGTTGAGGAACAAGCCCATGGTCTAGAGTCTGATACTTTTATCAAACCTCTCGGTGGTCTTGGTCCTGAGGAAACTGGTGATGGCAATGTACACTTTCGTATCGGTGTCGAGAAGTTCACTGCAAAAATTAGATGGTGGAACAGAAAAAATCGTCGACAACATTGATGTATCCGTTGGCACATACGATCCTGAAGTGGTACAGATATCTGAACTGATAGCAGTGTTACATGAGAAGGTGGAGTGGGGTCCTTCCAGGAAGCACATTTGGCATTTTTTTCTTAAAATAGCAAAAAGGCTATAAAATTATAAGTTGACAGTGATTTAGCCGTACCGATAAGTAGGATGAGTCGAACTAGACGAGAAGTGTACCTGTCCGCATGCCTGCTAACAGTTGGACAGGAATTTGAGGTCGGCAATGATAAAGACGAACTTTTAGAAAACATGATTGACCTGATGGAGGACCTCGCTCGACATGGTTCGAGTGACAATAGCTTCAAACAGAGGAGAGACTTAAAGGGGATCAACATAAAGAGGGAAAGGAAGACCATCCCTAGAAAGAGCACCCCGAATAAGGGCATCATGAAGAAGACCATGCCAGAGAAGAGGACACCCAAGAGTTGCATAAAAAAGGAACCACACCATAGAGTACACCCCTGAGATCCGGTCATAATGCAACACCGAACAGTAGAAGCAAAAAAGATAAGAGGGCTAGACCGGTGGTGAAAGAGGTGGTGAAAACATCCAAAAGCAGCAGCAAAAAGGCTAAGGTGGCTCGCACGGAGGATACCACACCCAATAGTTGCAGGAAAAATGCTAGCGCGAAGAGGAACATGCCGCAGAGGGCCGACAATAATGCTAGCGCAAAGCTGAACACACCCAATAGTGGCGGCAAAAATGCTAGCTTGATGGGGAAAACGCTGCAGAGGTCCGATGATAATGCTGGCGGGAAGGATAAAACACCCAATAGTGGCAGCAAAAGGGCTAATTCGAAGGGTAACACGCTGCAGAGGTCAGGCAATGATGCCGGCACGCAGGAGCCAACACCCGTGAGGGGAAACAAGAAGGAGATCACACCGACAAGTAGCAGCAAAAAGGTTAGTTTGGTGAGGAACGCAACATAGAGGTTAAGCCCTAATGGGGCTACCATCACGAATGATACCATCAGGAAGGATTCCATCAAGAAGGATTCCATCAGGAAGGAGGATGTACACAAGAAGAGCAAGAGGGTTCTGTACAGTCAAGATGAAATAGAATCTGATTACTGTTTGTCTGTCGATGAACATGTGATGCATGACAGTGTAAGACCACCCCCTGTGGTTGCAGCAGCACATAAAGAGCGTCTGGGAGAAAACAGAGTTAATGGGGAGGTACATTGGGCTAATGTTCCGGTCCATGTAGGTGCAAATGATGGTGCAGCCCCACCCCTGGGAGTCAATACGATGTGTGCGGTGCTAGGCATTGGTAAGGATGGTGAAGATTCTGAATCAGATATAGAAGATGGCACCGTGGAGCATCAAGAATCCGGTGATGATGAGATGGACGAGACACTTATTGATGGGGCTAGCATTATCGTTGATGACTTGGGTCCTGACGTATACGAGGTGATACATGACCACGAGGAACCTATAATTTCGGTTGGCACCGAGTTCAGCAGCATGCATGAGTTCAGGATGTCGTTCCAGCATTTTTGTATCAAGGGGGAGTTCGATGTTCATAGACTAAATAACACTGGCTAGAGGTATGAGGCGGTTTGCAGGTTAAAGTGGAAGAATGGACAAGTGGTGATACCTTGTCCTTGGAGGATCACAGCCAGATCCCTACCCGCGTCAAAGGCAATTAGGGTATCATGGCAATGAATGGAGCAAACCATTTCAACATTATCATTTTTCACTCTATAATATAAGTAAAGTTGGTGCAAGATCTATCTAGCAAATCCGCTTATGCTATAAATTAATCTGTCTTGCAAGCGAACAAATTGGACCCTCCCCACATGTGTGCGACAGGGAGCATGCTGAAATCCTCGATGGCTGATATGGAGTGTGTGGATTTACAAGCTATGTCCATACTACAGCATAACCCTAGGGAGACCGCGAAGAATATTCAGAATAAACTCGTTGCTCATGACAACATTGTCCTATCATATTACACGGTTTGGAAAGGTAAAGAGAAAGCTTTGAAAATCTTGCATGGGGATTGGACTAATAGCTTCAGGATGTTGTACAACTTCAAGGCTAAGGTACGGGCTAGGTGTCCAGGGAGTGTTGTGGAGATAAACACTAAATCAGAAGGTGGTAAAATTTATTTCAATAGATTTTTCATGGCGCTTGAACCTTGCATCCAGGGATTCAAGGATGGATGTAGGCCATATCTGAGCGTAGATAGTACTTTCTTAACTGGCAAATGGAAAGGCTGCCTGGCATCTTCTACAACATTGTATGGTCACAACTCGAAGTTCCCAGTGGCATTCAGGCTGTTCGATACAGATATAGAGGAAAACTGGGTCTGGTTTATGAGGTAGCTCAGGAGATCTATAGGACAAATGGATCCATTAGCTATATCCACAAATCCATGCAAAGAGCTAACGAATGCAGTGAAGGAGGTGTTCCTGAGAGCTGAGGGTATAGAATGCCATGCCCACCTGATGCTCAACCTGTACAGACACTACGCATGCAGCGTATTTGGTTACATGTTTGCTTCTGCTAGATCTTACAGAGTTGGGCGCTATGAATATTTCATGAGCAAGATTTTTGCGGAAGCCCCAGATCTTCACCGATACTTGGCCGCACATCATTCGCAGCTATGTAAGAGGAGTTAGTTCAAACCCGACATCAAATTTGATTACATAAAAACCAATTTAGCTGAATGCCTGAATAACTGGTGAAGGACATAAAAGTCTGTCTTGTTCATATGTTGATGGATGGCATACGGGGTATGATCATGAAGCTATTAAATATAAGGAGAGAGATTGGTCAGAGACTTACAGGCCATATGCTACCGCCTGCTGTACAGCAACTGCATAACATAAGCCGAGGGCTTGGTCATCTTAGGGTTCTCCCGTCAAACAGCAACAGCTGTGAGGTGGTTGGAATGTCCAAAAACGACCACAGGGATGTTGTGAACATCGAGAAGCAGGAATGCACCTGCTTAGAGTGGCAGCATACCGGGAAATCATGCGACCATGCATTGGTCTTCTTGGTGAAGAAAAGAACTCTACCACATTTGGATCAATATTTGTCTGACTACTTCTCTCTGGAAAAGTTCAGAGTTGTGTACATTGGTTCTGTCGAGCCCTATACTAACCCATCTTAGTGGCCTCAAGTCCAACTTAGTTTTGAGCTGTGCCAGCCAGTAACAAAAAGGGGCAGAGGTAGACCACAATTGAAGAGGTTTAAGAATTTTCTAGAGAGGGATGGTTCAGCTTTTAGTGGTAGCAAGAAGGGCAAAAACCGATGCAAAACCTGCGTCTTATAGGCCATAGAGAAGCGGCGTGTCCTCTTAATGCACCCAAACCTATGTATGATATGGTACATATATAAAAAATTCGGTCGTACTCTATAGATATTAGGTGCTTAACCGTGTCCTGTTTTTTGACAGGAAGCGCAAGGTAAGAAACATGACTGCAGACTCTGTGATTTTGCTGCAGGAAGAAAATCAAAACGAGTGGAGTGATGAGGCTGAACATGATTCTGATGCTGATTGGCCTGACTTCCCTCGACCCGGAGATGCAGAGTATGTGAAGGTAAGAAAGTTGGCACCCAGGAAGAGGAGGAAGGCGGGCAATGAAGAAGAAAAAGGACACCGAGGCAAAGAAGTGGCACCCAGGAAGGGTAAGAATGCTAGAACCAAAGAAGCACAATAATGTGTTGATGTCGAACCTGTCTATATATTCTGTAAACTTCTAGAGCTGTGTTTGTGGGAATTGTCAGGCGAAACAATCGTGTAGCAGTGTCTTAAGACAATATGAGTTATTTCACGTTCTCGTACTTATCCGTTCATTGACTATGTAATCCTGCTCTCGTAGCGACTTGAGATTTGGTAATGCGTGAAGACACTTGTTGAAGCATAAATTGTGAATGTGCCACTACTATCTATACAGTCGCAGCACCGGAGACGATGGGGATTGCTTCTCCAGTTTGATGGATGGTAGTGGCATAAACATAATTTACATAAGCGCTTTCTGGTTGCGCCAGTTGGATTAAATCCCCGTTTTTAGCATTACACTTATTAAAAGGTTCTAAGATGAAAAACAAGTTCTAAGATGCTACAATCCCATGAAGCGGAAATTTATTTCAGCTGCTGGAAAACACCATGGCAACATAAACAGCAAAGGAAACAGATAATGCCTAGATATTGACGAAATTGTTTCCACTTTTCGGCCCAATCTTTAGCTTGTCTATCTCACCAGCTTGCTTCCGCAACTTAGCTTGCACGCCACCTCCCTGCTCCCGCCTCCCCTCCATCTGGCGAATCTCCTGGATCTCTCGCTCTAGAGCATGAATCTCCCCCTTCTTGTCCCACACAACATCACGAATATCCTGAACAATCTCCTTGTGAAAACCTGTAAGGGGATTTTTGATCCACATAAACTTGTCACATCCCGGTCCCCTTCCTTCCTGCGAACAATCGAAGCAAACAAACACAAAATTACATAACGGTTCCCGGATCAGGGTTGCCAACTGTGCATAGCATACGAGGTTACCGCTCTGATGCCGCAGTTGCTGAATTTCCTATAGTATTTTCGTCAGTCCAAGAAATCTATCTCGGCATATTCTCACCGCACAAACACAACATCTCGGGGTAGTAATTGTAGGGCGTGTTCCAGTACCTGATGGGGGCACCCGCCTGGCGGCATTGAGCTAACCATGATTCCGCCCGAGATGAACTGCATGAGCTGTGAGCCATGGGCTAGGGGAGCGAGGGCAGAGGAAAGGGGGGACGATGGAGGAGCCTTGGATGTCAGAGCAGGGGAATAGTGCAGCGTAATTTATGCCACCCAGTAACTCAAGGAGAATCCTACCGTCCACTTTGGGCTGACAGGTGGGCCTCCTCTAAATCTCGCACCTTCGTTGTTCAAAGGCCCTTTCACGCTCATTGACCGAAATTTTTTGTCCTCATGCCGGCCTACATATCACACGCCTGGTCCCACCGTTTTCCACCCTCCCCGTACACCCTGTATTAGGAAAAATCTGCCTTCACGGCTCGCGGTGGCAGATCCATCCATGGTGCGCCATGTGCCAAAAGTCCCGGTTTATCTTGCTTATGATTTTATGTTGGTAGTGGGTGACACACAGGGGCAACTCAAGCTTTTTTCGTATTTTTCTTGATTTTTGATGAATTTCCCATTGCCGGGGTTTAGGGGGTGGGCAAAATTGGCAAACCCGCCGGCGCGGGCAGGCACGCGAGGTCCATTGCAACCTTGAACCTAGGCAGTTGCCTAGCCTAGGTACCCCACGGGGCACCCCAAATCATTTTTTCCAGAAAATACTAGGCAATTTCTAGGGTACCTACAGTTAGAAACCGCAATTGCCGGGGCGTGACTAAGGGAAAATACAGTATATGATTGCACCATGAGAAGAGAACCAACCTCCCGGGGATGACGGTCCGCCATGACGTAGCATGCGTGTAAATTGCCTCGGGCCCTATGGCAAGCTCAATTCATGCACCTCATTTGAAGAATCGCTTGTTTTCTGGAGTCGGTCAAAGGAAACTCGGATTTCTCCATGGAACCCTGGAATCTCTAGTCGGAGAAGTTGCTTAGGATGCCGAGAGGGAGCTAGGTGCCGGGTTTGGTCTCAATCCTCGTAGTGGATCCATGTTATGGGCAGTGAGGGGGAGGTCTATGGTTGAAAGCCATGTTAACTCCTACTCGTAGCCATCCGGGGGTGCGCCGTGTGCCAAAATTCCCGGTTTGTCTTGCTTCTGATTTTATGTTGGTAGTGGGTGACATGTAGGAGCTACCCGAGCTAGTTTCGTATTTTTCTTGATTTCTGATGAATTTCCCATTGCCGGGGTTTGGGGGATGGGCAAAATCGACAAACCCGTCGGCGCGCGCAGGCACGCAAAGTCCATAGCAACCTTGAACCTAGGCACTTGCCCACCTTAGGTATGTTATGGGGCACCCCAAAACATTTTTCCAGAAAATACATGGCAATTTCTAGGGTACCTACAGCTAGAAACCACAATTTTCGTGGCATGACTCGGGAAAATATAGTATATGCTTGCACCAGGAGATGAGCACCAACCACCCGGGGATGGTGGTCCGCCACGACATAGCATGCATGTAAATTGCCTCGGGCCCTAGGGCGCGCTCAATTCTCGCACCTCCTTTGCATAATCGTCGGTTTTCCGGAGTCGGTAAAAGGAAACTCTAGATTTCTCCATGGAACCCTGGAATCTCTAGTTGTAGAAGTTGCTTAGAATACCGAGAGGGAGCTAGGTGCCGGGTTTGGGCTCGATCCGCGCAGTTAATCCATGTTATGGGCAGTGAGGGGGAGGTCTAGGGTTGAAAGCCATGTTAACTCTTACTAGATAGTCATCCGGGGGGTGTGTCGTGTGCCAAAAGTCCCAGTTTTTCTTGCTTATGATCTTATGTTGGTAGTGGGTGACAGGCAGGGGCTACTCAAGCTGGTTTTGTATTTTTCCTGATTTTTGATGAATTTCCAATTGCCGGGGTTCAGGGGGTGGGAAAAATCGTCAAAGGGCCGGCGCGCACAGGCACGCAAGGTCCATTGCAACCTTGAACCTAGGCACTTTCCCAACCTAGCTACTTGATACTTCGGAAATGTATCTATAATTTTTGATGGTCCATGCTTGTTTAGTATCTACTTTTCTTTACTTGTCTACACTTTGAGGTGCTTTTTACATTTTTTCTGGTACTAACCTATTAACAAGTTGCCACAGTGCTAGTTGCCTGTTTTCTGCCGTTTTTGGTTTCAGAAAAGTTAGTAAAGTAATATTCTCGGAATTGGAAGGGACAAACATCAAAGTCAATTACTTTTCGTGGGGAACAAGAAGTCTATAGGGGAGCCGGAGAGGCAAGCCAGGGCGGCCAGACCCACCCTAGGCGTGGGTGGGCCCTTCCCCGCCCCTGGGAGGGGTGTGGGGCCCCTAGACACCACCTCGGCCTCCCCCTTCGCCTATAAGAAGCCCGCGATGCAGAGACCCTAATGACCCGATCAAATCTCCACGAAACCGTCGGTAGCCGCCGCCACCATTGTCCCTAGATCGGGGGGATCTGAAGTTCTTCCTGGCACCCATGATGCGTGAGTAGTTCCACCTTGGACTATGGGACCATGTAGTAGCTAGATGGTTGCATCTCCTCCTTTGTGCTTTCATGTATAGATCTTGTGATCTCCGTTCATGATCAAGATATAATCTATTTGTAATCATGCATGTTGTGTTTGCGGTGATCCGATGGATATTGGGATTATTATGTTGGTTTGATTAATGGTTTTGTCTTTATGATTCTATCATGTTTGTGTTGTTTGTGATCTTGCATGCTCTCCGTTGTTAGTAGATATCTTGGCCAAGTAGTTGCTAGTGACTCCAAGAGGGGGTATTTATGCTCGATAGTGGGTTCATGCCTCTAGTTTCCAATGGAAGTGACAATAATCACTTCAGTTGTAGATGTGTTGTTGCTACTAGGGAGAAAACAACGGTCTCTTGTTCATGGAACATGCGGACTGTTTACCTTACACGCTTTGCTTAAAGCACTTGTCTGTTGCTTGCAACTTAATACTGGAGGGGGTTCGGATGATAACTTGAAGGTGGACTTCTAGTCATAGATGCAGTTGGATGGTGGTCTATGTATCTTGTTGTATTGCCCAATCGAATCTCATAGGATCTTTCTGACTAGTAATTGCATTGTTATGCCTTGCTCAGTTCCTGTCAATTGCCCCGCTGTAATTTGTTTACCCTTCATGCCATGTTGTTTATCTAATGAGAGCACCTCTAGTGAACTATGGACTGCGGTCCAATCTTTACCATTGATATATCTTCCAATGTTACTTGTTTACTTGCTGCAAACCATTGCCATCCACACCATATGTTTAACCCTTTGTTACAGCAAACCGGTGAGCTTGACAACCTCACTGATTCGTTGGGGCAAAGTCTTGAGTTTGTGTTGTGCAGGTCTCCATGTTGCTTGCAACATCTGTGTGACGTTTCCTTCCTCCTTCTATTTTGATAACCTCGGTCTCAACTAAGGGAAAACTTGATGCTTTCTCTTCACACCCTAAGCTTGGGGTTACCAATGAAGTGCCACGTCGAGCATCATCAAGGCTTTTCTGGCGCCATTGCTGGGGAGGCTAAGGACGTCTTCACAAGGGGAGTTCTTCACTTCCTTTCTCGTTACTTTGTTTTTAGTTTGCTTTGTTTATTTTGCTTGGTTTTGTTTGCCTCTTTTCAAAAAACCCAAAAAATTAGTCTAGATTGGTTTGCTTTCTTTATTCAAAAATACAAAAATATTAGTTCCTGCTCTAGCTGCTGCTACTATTTTTAGCTTGTCCACCTTTGCGAAAATGAACTCTGCTGAGAACACCAAGTTGTGTGACTTCACTAGCACCAACAACAATGATTTCCTAAGCACTCCTATTGCTCCACCTGCTCCTGATACTACCTTTTATGAAATTAAGCCTACTTTGTTGAATCTTGTGATGAGAGAGCAATTTTATGGTGCTGGTTCTGATGATCCTGCTACCCATCTCAATAGCTTTGTTGAACTTTGTGAGATGCAAAAGTATAAGGATGTAGATGGAGATATTATTAAGCTCAAGCTTTTTCCTTTCTCCTTGAGAGGAAAAGCTAAAGAATGGTTGCTTTCTTTGCCTAAAAATAGTATTGATTCTTGGACTAAGTGCAAAGATGCTTTTATTGGAAAATACTATCCTCCTGCTAAGATTATATCTATGAGAAGTGACATTATGAAAATTAAACAACTTGATAGTGAACATGTTGCTCCATCTTGGGAAAGAATGAAGTCTTTGGTGAAGAATTGTCCCACTCATGGACTCACTACTTGGATGATTATTTAGACTTTTTATGCAGGTTTGAACTTCTCCTCAAGAAATCTATTGGATTCAGCTGCTGGAGGTACTTTTATGGGCCTCAGCTTGGGTGCTGCAACAAGGCTCCTTGAT
Organism: Avena sativa; assembly: GCA_916181665.1. Taxonomy (NCBI): domain Eukaryota; kingdom Viridiplantae; phylum Streptophyta; class Magnoliopsida; order Poales; family Poaceae; genus Avena; species Avena sativa. The sequence goes on along the minus strand of OV702294.1, from coordinate 351,800,401 downwards.
AATATGATGGTTAACTACTCTGAATGGCATGTTGAAAGAGCTCCACATGGTAATAAGGTAAATTCTGTTGAGGAAACTTCCTCTTTGAGTGAAAAGATTGAAGTTATTATGGCTATGCTTGTTAATGGGAAAGCTCCTCTAGATCCTAATAGTGTTCCCTTAGCCTCTTTGGTTGCTCAAGAAGAGCAAGTTGATGTGAACTTCATTAGAAACAACAACTTCAACAACAATGCATATAGGAATAATTTTGGTAGCAACAACAATTATAGGCCTTATCCTCTTAGTGGAAATGTTTATCATGGTAGATCTGGAATGCCTAGTGAAGAAAGGATTCTAGAAGTAGAGAGATCCACTAAGAATTTTATGCAAATGCAATATCAGCAAAAATAAGATTTTCACGAAAACTATGGAGGAGCAATCTATTATCTTGAAAAACATTAGTCATCAACTTGAGAATTTGAATAGAGAAATTCCTAGTTTACAGTCAAAAATTTTGAGTGCTGAGAAAGATATATCCTCTTTGTCTGAAGCTCAGTCCTCCTTGATTAATAAAATGGCTGCTAAACCTGAAACTATGGAAAACACCTTTGCTACTGCTCATGCCATACAAGTTACTATTGATGAAAATGTTAGGCTCTTAGCTCAACTTCATGTTAGGTGGAAAAGGGAAGAAATTGATAGGAACAATAGTGTGTGCACCATCACCACTAAACCACAAGTAGTCCCTATTCCTCCTCCTACTATGCCTAAGCCTATTGAGCCTACTACTAGTGATGCTAAGTTTGACTTTGATATCGATGGTTGCAATATTTCTGAAGTGATTATGTTTCTACAAAAGCTTGCTAGAAGTCCTAATGCTAGTGATATGCATGTTGCTTTCACTAAACACATTACAGATGCTCTTGTTAAGATTAAGGAAGAGAAGATAAAACACAAAGCTTCTGTTCCTAGGAAAGTAGAAGATAGTTGGGAACCCATTATTAATATGCAAGTGAATGACCTTGATCTCAAAGCTTCATGTGATATTGGTTCTAGTGTTTCTATGCCTAGGAAGATTTATTAAATTTTTGATTTTCCACCATTGGAAGATTGTTATTTGGATGTCCTACTCAATGATAATGTTAAGAAGAAAATCATGGGGAGTATTAATGATGTTCTCATTATGTTTTACAATGCTTATGTCCCTGTTGATTTCTATGTTTTGGATGTTGAATACAATGCTTCTCGTCCTATTACTTTGGGAAGACCTTTTTTAGAACAGTTGGTGCCATCATTGATATGAAAGAAGGCACCATTAAATATCATTTTCCATTCAAGAAAGGTATTGAACACTTCCCTATGCGGAGAGAGAGGTTGATTTTTGCTCCTCCTGTTGGGGATATGCTATATGGGTATCCTCATAGCATGTCTCCTATCCGGATAACCTGGGTGGCCCACATTCGGTAGCATGGCCCATGTCCTGCTGGGCGGCCCAGTTAGATGGATCTAGAAGGGAGGCCCATGTCGGATAAAGGAAGGCTACAGAGGAGTCACCGACGTACCCGGAGCCTTGGAGTGCAAGACACGCTAGACTAGTTGTAAGCAGTGTAGGACTCTGTAACCTGTCCAACTATGAACTTTCCCTGTAACCCGAGGACCTGGTGACTATATAAGTCGAGCCTATGGGAGCCTTTAGGGCACGATAAATTATACTTTCTAGTCACCTCGCCCAGCGAACCAATCCCTGTAACTCGGCGTATTTCCATTATAGTGATTTATAGCAGGAGTAGGATTCCGCCATCATTGTGGGATCTGAACCTGGGTAAGCTGTGTAACCTCGTACCCTTCAACCGTCCACCTTCCCCCACGTCACTAAACACGCACTTTGAGGACCCCTCCATGGTGTATTCTTCGGCAATACCACGACAGCTGGCGCCCACCATGGGGCAAGAGGCGCTTGAGGCTCTCCAGCAGGCGAGGACCGAGATCTTTGCAGGAATCAGCAAAACTATAGCCATCGGTCGCGATCTCTTCTCCGGCAATGTTCCGATCATCCCCCCCAACGAGTTCTGGATCCCGGCAAAGACGATCCCTACGCGGTGCTCCATGGTCCCCATCGGAGACATCCACCTCTTCGTCGGCGAAACTGACTCGGGCACTAGTTCCCTAGGAGTCAGAGGAGCATCAAGACCCGCACGGACCGCCTATGGGCAGGATAAGTTCGCAGAAGGATCGATTTTGGACCTCTCCTCGGAGTTTGCTGGCAAAGATCAGAAAAATTTAAGGCCCACCCAAACCGCCCCTGTGCTGGATATAACGGTGGAAGATCGCTGCAAATCCGTCGGCTTCGCCCGTGCGTCTGGACAACAGAGATCCAAGTTCGTCGGCGTGGTTACCATCTTCGATCTGGCGCGCTGCGTTGAGAGAGAGGGCGAAAACCCCCGCGATTACCTCGCTAGGTGTCTCCACATACGGGTTGACCTGGCTCACTACCCCAATGATGATGTTATGTATCACTTTGTGGAGGACTGTACCAGGGTACGCTTCTCCCGCATACGCTATGGCGGCAGCAGGCTTCAGGACGCCTCACTTTCGAAAACATGGTGAAAACTCTCAACAGGTATGCGGAGGCTGAGGAGGAAGCTCACATGGAAATCGCGCTCGTTGGCGGAGCCCCTCCGCCTCAGCCACCACCGCCGCCTCCGGTGGTCGTCGCCGTAGTTGCACCACCACCTCCAGTTATCGTCACTGCTGTTGCACCTCCACCTCTCATCATCGAGGAAGCCCCGGCACCCTCTGACTCCGTGCTTGACGCCCTCTATGCCGACTTTAGCGCAGATTCAGAGGAGATAGACTTCAGCCCGGAAGAGTTAGACTCCGCCATGAAGGAGATGGAGGAAGATTACAAGCGCGACGAACAGGCCAACAACGCCATCACGTCCCAAGAGGTGTTCGTCACCATTGGGATGGCGATGGATGAAGATTAGCCTGGACGAGCTCCGCCTACAGTGCTGGACAAAGGGAAGGGACCACCTGTTGCTGCCGACAATGATCACGCAAAGGTCATGCCCCCTCCGCCTAACCCAGTGTAGCAGCCGTAGGAACACGGCACCGGTCCCAGCAACAACAACACCGCAAACCCGTCGCCCTGGCGTTTATGTCTGTTGCAGCCCAAGTCACTCCAGCTGATAGAGTGATGTACGGCAATCTCCTCGTTGAGCCTATGATCGTGGCTCATATTCACAATGTCGTCCAACTCGACGAGAAGTGCCAGCAGGTGCTGGAGGAAGCGCAGGACATCGCGGAGCAAGGCGCAAAGCTAGATCGAGATCTGGCCAACTCACAGAAGTCAATAGAGAAAGCTAGAGCAATGGAGGCCAAGTACAAGACTCTGCTGCAGCAGCAGAAGGCTAAGAAAGCTCCGGCTCGCTTCATCAACGATCCTGGTGTACGGCGAAACCTAGGATGGGCTCCCTCGAAACCGGCACAGTCCAAGCCATACATTGACAGTGAAGGCAGGAGGGTGATGCCCACCCCTCTTCTTCACCTCGCCGTCGCCAAGACCCTTCTGGAGTAGGGTAGATCACCCGAAGTGGTGAACCTGGTCTATGACCTAGTGGCCAAGGCGGTGAAACAATAGGAAAAGGCCACCTCTCAGAGGCTCGAGTCTGACCCAGCATTTTGCGAGTCTAGCCAGCATAAGCCGCCAAGGGACAGATCTCCTCTTGATGTCGGCAACAGGAAAGATGCTATCCCCATATCCTCCGACCATGAAGGCAAAGCTCAACCTCGTCGCCAATCTCCACCGCCCCGCTTTCCCCGACATCACGAAGACCCCAAGGCTCACCATCATACGGACATGCCTCCACCTAAGTAACACGGCATTGTCATTCGTGACAACACGGAGCAGGCCCGTCATGATGGGGAGCGCAGCCAAGGATACAAGAGCAGGTCACGCCATGACCCTCTGCGTCCGACAAGAAATCGCGACAAGCGTGAGGCATCGCAGGAGGGTAACAACAAGAAGGATAACCCACTGCCACCTCTGCCTCCGTCGCCACCCAGCAGCCACCATGGCGGAGGAGGCCCGCGTTGTTCACGCAACCCATCCCCGGAAGCCCGGAACCATATGACGCACGATGACGTCTGGAAAAGATCCACGAGGCCCGAGACGAAGCATACCTGGGACCACGCTGCTTTGGACCTGTAATACGGACCGCAGCTTACCCCAAGGGTTTCCGGATTGACAAGACCATCAAGCCTTATGACGACACCACCAATCCAGCTACATGGTTGTAGGATTACGGCAACGCGGTGTAGATCGCAGGGGGAAACCGCAACGTCACTGTCAAGTACATCCCATTGATGCTGGCGGGCACGACCCGACAATGGATCGATGACTTGCTAGAGAAATCTATCTGCAACTAGCTGGACATGCAAGAAGCGTTCACCAAAAACTTTGAGGGTACGTACAACCGTCCATGTACTGTTGGCGACCTACAGCGATGCGTGCAGGAGAAAGACGAGTCATCTCGCGCCTACCTCTCCCGCTGGCTGGATATGAAGAATTCATGCGCATGAGTGCACTCACAGACCGCCATGTCTGCCTTCATCGATGGGTTTGAAAGGGGTATGTTGCTCCGACATACGTTGAAGTGCTTGTAGGATAACCACCAGCTGGATATCAACCAGATGATCCAGCTGGCTAGTGAGTTCACGGCTGTCGACAATGATGCTCACGGCTCCCTGCCGGCAATGGCCGTTCCAACTCAAGCTTGGAGGAACAACAACACCAAGCGGAAGATCCCACTAGAAGAAAAGCAAACCTCCGACATGGTCGCCATGACTTTTGCAGGACGAGGTGACAGTGGACAACATGGCCGAGGATGGGGGGCTGGTCGTGGGCAGCAGCGAGGTAGTAAAAAAACCTCGGCAGCGCTCTGTGTTCCCCAAACCTATGAGGAGTACCGCGATATGCCGTGTTTCGTACACCTCGACGCCAACAGCAAGGCCACACACACCAATCGACATTGCAAGTTCGTCAATGACCTCAAGAAGGACCCGGAATCCGTCTACATGATAAGTCGGAAGAACAGACCGCGAGGCAAGGGCTAGGGGAAGAAGAAGGAGGAGGATTCCAAGGATTCAAGTGACATGGACAAGGACGTTGACCCCAAGAACGCCGCCAAGAGCGATGGCAATGGTAAGAACCCCTTCGAGAAGAAGGCGACAGTTTTCCACACTTTCCTTGGCACCTCCACCGTCCGACAACAGAAAACCTCCATGAGGATACTAATGGCCACTCTACCCCCTGTTCCCCAGTACCTGCGCTGGTCGGAACTTCCAATTACTTGGGACATGAATGATCACCTAAACCTCATCCCTACGGAGAACCAATACGCCATGATCATCAACACCCTGATTGACGGCAATAAGTTCACCAAATGTATGGTGGATAGTGGAAGCAACATCAACATCATGTACCTAGATACACCGCACAAGATAAACTTGACGGAGGCAAACCTAAGGCGGACTAGCACCATCTTCCACGGCGTAGTTCCTGGTCGGGAGGCTCGGTCCCTTGGGTGCATCACACTCCAGGTCGCTTTTGGCGATGTCAATAATTACCGCCAAGAACGCATGACGTTTGAGGTGGTCCCTGTCAAGAGCGTGTACCACGTCATATTCGGCCGCGACATACTCCACACCTTCATGGCCAAGCCATGCTTAGTCTACAACAAGCTCAAGATACCCGAACCAAACAGTGTCATCACCGTATCCGGAAGCTTTACCAAGGCAAGGGACTACGAGATTGGAGAAGCAGCCTTTGCAGAAGTTGTCCTCTATAGCGAAGAATTCAAGGAGATCCAGCGAAAGGTCGATGCCTCGGAGATGCCCGCGTCGAAGAAACAGATTTCTGACTCTGCCCCAGCATTTAAGGCCGCCATCGAGACCAAGCCGGTGGAACTTGTGGTAGGCAATGCCTCCAAGACCACCGCCATTCGGACGAACCTGGACCCTAAATAGGAAAGGACACTCGTTGAGTTCCTCCGTGACATCTTTTCCTGGCAACCTGCCAACATGAAAGGTGTACCTAGGGAACTTGCCGAGCATAGCTTGAATATTAATCCAAAATGTAAACCAGTGAAACAACCTCTACGACGCTTTGGAGACGAGAAGAGACGCGACATAGGCAAAGAGATAGCTAGGTTACTTATGGCTAGTTTCATCCGAGAAGTCCTTCACACCCGATGGGTGGCCAATCCTGTACTTGTCCCAAAAAAGGGAACCAAATAATTAAGAATGTGCGTTGATTACACAGGCTTCAAGAAAGCATGTCCCAAAGATCCGTTTGCTTTGCCTCGCATTGACCAAGTCATTGACTCGACGGCTGGCTCAGAGCTTTTGTGTTTTCTCGATGCATACTCAGGATACCACCAGATCAAGATGAGGAAGTCAGACCAATTGGCCACTTCATTCACTACACCCTACGGCATGTTGTGCTATGTCACGATGCCCTTTGGGCTAAAAAACACAGGTGCTACGTACCAGCGGACAATGCAGCGTTGCCTACATGATTAAATTGGTCAGAACATTCACGCCTATGTGGACGATGTAGCGGTGATTTCCAAAAAGTCAAATGACTTAATCTCCGACTTAAAAGAAACCTTTGATAATCTCCGGAAATACAACATGACGCTTAACCCTAAGAAGTGCGTCTTCGGGGTCCCAGACGGCAAATTGTTGGGCTTTATCCTTTCCCAACGTGGAATCGAGGTCAACCCGGAGAAAATCAAGGGCATCTTAATCATAAACCGTCCGACATGCCTAAAGGACATACAACGACTAACAGGTTGCATTGCGGTGGTTAGCCGGTTCGTCAGACGACTTGGAGAGAAGGCTCTGCTGCTGTACAAGTTGCTGAAGAAGGCAGACAAAATTCACGTGGATGGACGAGGCAGATGCAACATCGAAGCAGCTCAAGGAGATACTTTCCTCAGTGCCTATCCTTGCCGCACCCGAGCCTGGAGAGCCCATGTTAATCTACATGATGGCCACCAACCGGGTAATCAGCATCGTCGTCGTGGTAGAGCGGAAAGAACCAGGCTATGAGTATGGAGTTCAACGTCCAGTTTACTATGTAAGCGAGGTATTGACGGAGTCCAAGCAGTGTTACCCGCACTACCAAAAGATAGCTTATGGAGTGTTATTTGCTTCTCGGAAGCTGCGACACTACTTCTAGGAGCACCCCATCACAGTGGTGAGCAATGCTCCACTGTCCGACATTATCAACAACAGCGGCGCTACAGGAAGGGTCACGAAGTGGGGCATTGAACTTGCCTCCTTCGAGATCACCTACAAGAGACACGACACTATCAAGTCACAAGCCTTGGCGGATTTTATCGCAGATTGGACGGAGATGCCAGATGCTACCCCAATGCTGGAGCCAGAATACTGGGTGATACACTTTGACGGATCAAAGCTACTCAATGGCTCAGGGGCTGGTGTACTGCTACAGTCACCAACCGGGGAAAAGCTACACTACGTTCTACAGATCCACTTCGAGGCTACGAACAACATGGCGGAATATGAATCACTCATTCATGCACATCAAGCGCATAGTTTTTTGTGGAGATTCCAACTTGGTTGCCTAGCAGGTGGATGGCACATGGAACGCGCGGAACCCTATGATGGCGGAATATAGAGACGAAGTGGACGAGATAGCCAAGAGCTTCTTAGGCTACGAGGTCAAGTATGTACCTAGGGAGCAAAACGAGGCGGCTGATCTACAGTCTAAGCTTGGATCAGGGCGCAAACGAATTCTGCCTGGCATTTTCCTGGAACATCTACGAACACCATCCATGAAGGGAGCAGACATCGACAACCCGGATTGAGTTGACTCTTTCGTTCACATGGTGACAAAAGTCCCTCCGGCTTGGAAAAAACCGTTCATGGAATATCTTGTACACGGAACTTTTCCCAATGACGAAGTTGAAAGACGGCAAATAGTACATCGAGCAAAGGGCTATACCATAATCAATGTACAGCTCTACAAAATAATCACCACTGGTGTATAACTTAAGTGTGTTTCCCAGCAAGAAGGTATTGAATTCCTTAGTGAAATCCATCTTGGAGATTGTGGTCATCATGCCGCTCCTCGATCGTTGGTTGCTAAAGCCTTCCGAGAAGGATTCTACTGGCTGACCGTGAAGGCCGACACCGACAAGCTGGTTGAGACATGCATGGGATGCCAGTATTATGCCCGACAACCACACGTTCCAGCTGAAGAATTGCAAACAATTCCAATAACATGGCCGTTTGCAGTCTGGGGGCTGGACATGGTTGGTCCATTGCAGACGGCACCATGTGGGTTTACACATCTGCTAGTACCAGTTGATAAATTCACCAAATGGATAGAAGCTAAACCCATTAGAAAGCTCGATGGGGCAACTGCCCTTAGGTTTGTCCGGGATCTAGTGTAGAGATTTGGTCTCCCACATAGCATTATCACCAACAACGACAACAACTTGTCATTTGGAGAAGTGGAAGCTTATTGTTGGGACAAGGGCATCCGACTTGACCTTGCATCTGTGGCACATCCACAGTCCAATGATCAGGTTGAGCGAGCCAATGGATTAATTCTGCAGGGAATCAAGACACGTCTGGAATCACTGTTTCATAGAGCAGCTGGAGCCTGGGCGGAGGAATTACCATCTGTGTTGTGGAGTTTACGAACTACACCCAATAGATCTACCGGATACACCCCGTATTTCATGGTATATGGAGCAGAAGCCATCCTGCTTTATGACATCCTTCACGATTCACCAAGAGTTGCCGCCTATGACGAAGATGATGCTGAAGAATCTAGACGCCTAGATGTGGACCTTCTCGAGGAAGAGTGCGTATTGGCATGCCAAAGATCTGCCTTCTACCAGCAGAAGCTATGCAACTACCATAGTCGCCGCGTTCGGAATCGCTCGTTTAAAGAGGGGGACCTGGTGCTCCGACTTAAGTAGAAGAAGTCACACAAATTAGCCCCTCCATGGGAAGGACCGTTCATCATAAGCAAGGCGCTAATCAATGGGTCTTACTACCTTGTTGACAATCGCGAGCTGAAGGATAGACCCAACAAGGATCATAAGCGTAAGCGACGTGACCCGGATGATGACTACCCGGAGCTTGATCATCCATGGAACATAGCACAGCTACGTCCTTTCTACACTTAGCATTTTTTATCTATTGTGTACCTCTTATATGATCAATGAAATAAAGCTCTCTAGCTCACTCATATTTCTTAGTCTTTTACCTCCTTTAGTGTTCATTTTTGGATCATATAAAAATTTTATCCACAAGTTTTGCATTTTCACTTGTGAAAATTCTGCCTACGGGCGTTAGCTTAAGTTTTCTGGTCTACACGTTCTTTGTCATTTTTATGTGGATTCTGGAGTAGTGACGTTCAGCACTTATTGTCGGTGATTTTGTGTTAGGTTATTGACGGCATTGGGCATCATCACCTGAGCGCATAGTTCCGACGAGTCTTTCGACTCATGAAAGGTCAAGCATAAAAACCAAAGTAATGGATAAGCCAGCACTTGCTTAATAAATATATACATGCTGGAACCAGTGCTTAAGTAGCAGGGAAATACAACCATTGTTTTTTCCGCCTTAAGGTAACAAGTAGTTTTTTCCGCATACAAATTCCAGAGGAAACAAATATTACATATTGTTTTTTCATTCCTTTGCACGCAGGTGACTTTGACGCAGCATCATCAGCAGCAGGAGAGCCATCCTCCTCGAAGTCGGCGGTGTTGAGGGACTCAGAGGAGCTTTGATTGTCACTGTCAATAGTCTCCATGGGCACGAAGACATTAGGGTCGACTAACTCGGAGACTCTGGTATCAAAACCCGCGAGCGACAACAATATAGCTTTGCGATCTATTTTTTGTCCATCGTTATCCACGTCGGGGATACAGGAGGTCACCGTGTCGATTTCGGTGTTTTCATAGTGCGCCTTGACCATTGACAGCGCCATCCTCGCGCTAGCCCGGGTACATGAAGCTTTCTAGCTTACAATACGCTCAGGGGCTTGGCGCAAGATCTCTGAGAACTTCATCACATAATCCACCGCTTTGATGTTGATCTGGAGGGGCTTGGCTATCTCCTTGGCCTGCTTGATGGCGGTGTTGATAAAGTTGCCGGCAAGGACCATGAATTCTTTTGGTGGAGGAGGCGACTAGGTCAAACCAATAAGAGGTACAAAATTCTGACAAGGGAATGCATGATTTCAATAACACAAAAAGTTCAGAGTATCTAAGCATACAGAAGTACAAGGCGGAGAATCGCATACTGAAGATGCTAATATCAACCTGCTGGAGGGTATCCGCCATGGAGTCCCGTTCTTGTCGGAGGATCTTGTATGCTTCAAGATTGCGCTGATTTTGCTCATCGGCAACTCTCTTCATCTCTTTCAGCATCGCGATCTCCTCCTTTAAGCAGTTCATCTCCGTGTTAGCAGATTCCCGCATGACCTTCATGGAGTCCTCGTGCATCTTCAGCATATCCTTCCTCTCCTGCTTAAGGATCTTGTTTTCGCTATCCAGCAACTAAATATGCTTGGATTGATCCACAATGTCCTTGGCCTTGTCAATGCCTTCTGCAAGTCGGAGAAATAACAGTACATGTTGAGTACTCGGAGAATGTTGGCACAAGACCAAGTCAGAGTACGAAAACGAAAGGAAAAACAGACTCTTGCTCTTAGTGATTTGATCCTTCAAGAAGGCAGTTTTACCATTTTTGGCTTCCAAATCCGCACGCATATTCTGGAACTTCTCATTGGCCATGCCTCTCCGAGCATTCTCATTCTATGGAAATAAAATTTAAAATTGTTTAGTCTACTTGGAGCATGTAGCTGGATAACTATCCTCCTAGAGGCTTGGGGGCTACAGTATAAAGTTTTTTTAACTCAGTCATATGCTTAATCTTTCTTTAAGTATCTATTTGGAATTAATTCAGTTACAACTAGAGACTTGGGGGATATAGTATTGAAATTCATAAACACTATGTATGCTACTCTGAAAGTATCTAGTCGGAATAACTCACTCAAACTAAATACTTGGGGGCTACAGTGAGAAGTTTTCTAGCTTAGTCACTCTTAGAGCATTTAGACGCCAAGGACTCTGGTTTTCCATCTAAATCCTTGGGGGCTACAGTGGGATACTTATATGAAATGCAAAAGTCAAATAAAACTTACAAGTGCGATGATCTTGAGGTTGGTAGCGCTATCAGCAAGCAACTTGCCGAAGGAAAGGCTGTTTCCTCGCAAGATATCTTCTTGTCGGAGAAGATCCTCAAGACCGCAGGTTGGAGATGTCGGCACTGCACTAGGAACCAAAGAGGAGCTTCTCGGCGTGAGCGCCGGGAGGACTATCTTCGGGAATTCTGTGGTTGTCCTGGGTGCGGAGGCGCCGCCTTCAGCAAACGTTCCACCCACCACCACCACTTTACCGCTACGGATGGCATCCTTAGCCGGAGCTTCAGCCATTTGAGTTGCGGTACTTTCTTGCGTCGCCTGTTCGCTGACAACGGCAGCTCCATGGAGGCACCTGAGTGCACTTCCATGGCGGAAGGGCCAGATGCATCTTTGTCCTATGAGCTTGTCGGGGCTGGACGGTAGGAGTGGCGGAAGGCTGGATGCTGGGAGTGGCAAGGGCGATGGCGGGAGATGCATGGTGAGGCACGTCACAGTGCAACATATCTTTAATATTTCTAGAAGCCCCCAAAGTTTTGGAGGTCTTCTTCAAACTAGTAGTGGCCTTTTCCTAAAACGTGCAAAAAGTATAAGTATAGGAAGAAGACGAGCAATGGAGAAATGTCGGAGAAGAGGCTTACACAACAGGGGGTGCTTTGGCAAAAGGAATCACGGTAACCTTTCTTTTCTCTGCCTCCAAGGCGGCAGTGGACTTCTTGGTGGCTCCACCCTCCGTCTTCTTCTTTCCTCCGTCAGCAACGTTAGAGGTGGAGCTCTTCCACTTTCGCGCCTGCGGGACATCATCGTCGGACACGACGGTGACTTCCTTCATCTTCGGGTCATAGATTTGGACAACCATACTATCCTCGTCTAGACTACTAAGATGTTAAGTGAAATCCCAAAAGTGTTAGATGAGATGGTAATGGTTAGACGGAAGAATTGGAGTATATGTCCTACACGGAAAATAAACAGGTACCTCTGGGCACTGGCCCTCCACGAGCATGTCATAGGTGATGGTGAATCCAAGCTTCCTGTCCTTCACCTTGACGATGTCTTTGAGGCGGAGCTTGACAGAGTCACTCGAGAACTTGTTCTCTGAGATGCGAAGGCTATCCTTCCTCTCCTTAGAGTACTCGTGCATCAGCTTGGAGCGGTGCTGCAGAGGCTGGATCCGCCTGACGAACCAGCACATGGTTAGGTCCAACCCGGTCAGACCACTCTATCCTCCTAATGACGTGGGAGGCTTCGTTGTCGGAGGAAAGAGTGGCTTGGGATCTCCATGTTGGGGCTTCGGCAGTGGCTCCATTGACAAAGTCCAGATACGTTTCTTCTCGGCCGGCCGGAGGGATATCTGGGCCATAGAAGTACGTCTGTTGCCAGTTCTTGCAGGACTCATGGCCGACTATGTTGGGGAACCGCCGGCCAGGACGGATCTTAAAACTAATCGTCCCACAGTTCCTGAGCTCGTCCTTGCCGGCTCCGGCTTCCCTCTTAGCGGTGAAGAAATAAATAAAGAGATCTAGCCTAGGCCTAATCCCTAAGTAACCCTCACAGAGCGCCGCGTAATTCCTAAGAATGAGGATGCTATTAGGGGAGAGGTTCTGAGGCTGTAATTCGAGATGGGCAAGGAAACGTCGCGTACCAATTGGGCCTTGAGGTACACCTTCTCTTCGGCTTGGGGAGAAGGGTGACCTCTCTGGCCGGCGCCGCCCGCCAGACGAGCCCCTCCGTCGCAGGGAGGTAGCCCTCAACGAGAAGTTCTTTGGTATTGCAGTCCGTGATGTCTGAGCCACGCCAATCCCCTTTGTGGGAATCGCTCTCCTCTTCCAGCAACTCCAGCGCCGCTGTATTGTGGTCACCGCCGGTGGATTAGACCACCGCAGACTTGAGGATCACCAGGCCCTCTGAGGGCACATGAATGGTGCTCGCCGGCTTTGCTGCAGCATCGCTTGGCGCCGCCATGGAGGGAGCAGAGCTGCTGCTTGCCATTGGAAAGGTTGGGGTGGTGGCTGGAAGGATTGATGGTCTAGGGTTTTTTGCAAACTCTCAGAGAGCTCGAGGAGGTGCTCGTTGGAGGAAGAAGACGACGCAGGAGGACAATGAGGTGAAAATTAAAAATCATCCGCGGTTACAATTTATAATCCCTGGCGTCAAGATTCATGCAAGACGATCGAATGGTTGGCACGTGGATGACGTGTGCGGGCGCGTGCGTGGAAATTTCGCCACGTTCCCAACCATCGCCGCCAATGGTTCATATCGCTCGCACGGGAAAAACGAACATGATTGTGTCCTTTGCATGTGTGAGTTACGAGGCATCGCTGACCTATGTCTACATCGTCCTAGCTATCACTAGAAGGTGAACCATCACATAGGAATATTCCGGCATGGACGGATCCAATCCGGCTATGGAAGAGTACGATAGAAGATTCAACAATTCTCCGACATACATGTTGAATAAGGAGAAAACCTTGCAGGGTTCTTGGCAGGACTACAAGATATTGCTTGACAATTTGCCGACATCCATCTAGACAGAGCATTCAACCTGAAGAGGCAAGATGGTGCAAGATCTCGGAGTTCTCCGAGGGCTACTATTGGGGATATGCTATATGGGTATCCTCGTAGCATGTCTCCTATCCGGATAACCCGGGTGGCCCACAGTTGGTAGCATGGCCCATGGCCTGCTAGGCGGCCTAGTTAGATGGATCCACAAAGGAGGCCCATGCCGGATAATGTAAGGCTATGGAGGAGTCACCGATGTACCCGGAGCCTTGGAGTGCAAGACACGCTAGACTAGATGTAAGCAGTGTAGGACTCTGTAACCTATCCGGCTAGGACTTTTCCCTATAACCGTAGGACCTGGCGACTATATATGTCGGGCCTATGGGAGCCTTTAGGGCACGATAACTTAGACTCTCTAGTCACCTCGCACAGCGAACCAATCCCTGTAACTCAGCGTATTGCCATTATAGTGATTTATAGCAGAAGTAGGATTCCTCCATCGTTGTGGGATCTGAACCAGGGTAAGCTGTGTAACCTCGTACCCGTCAACCGTCCGACTTCCCCCATGTCTCTAAACACGCACTGTGAGGACCCCTCCATGGCGTACTCGTTGGTAATACCACGACACCTCCTTTCAAAGCAAGGTTTGATGTTTATGCTTCTTGATTTGAAAATACTTGATGCTTCTTGCTTCTTGTGCCTAACTTAAAGGCATTAAAGAAAAGTACTTGTTGGGAGATAACCCAAGAGTTTCCTTGAGTCTTGGAAGTTATTACTTCAGTAATGACCTCTCTTATCCTTTTTGTTTGCTTTTTGTGCCAAGAATGACCTCCAATGAGAGGGAAGTAAGATTTGGGGAGTTGTTGTCCCGAAACATATTTCTGTCCTCCACCAAAAAGATTTGTGAGGAGTCTATTTAATTCGGATTGAGCTAAAAATTTACGAATAAGTCCCCCAGTATGTTAACTAACTTTTGTTAGTTCAACACTTTTTGATTTGAGAAACAGAAGATGTTTGAAAAAATAGGTTTCTACCTACTGGTCTGTTTTGACAGATTTCTACCATTATTTGCATTTGCTTCTTATTGATTCCTTTTTGAGTTCTCTTTAGGTGAATTAAGGTTTTTGAAGGAGTTACTACAATAGCTTGTGTTTTTAGTGAAAATACTTTCTGTTGCAAAGCTTTGCCAGGGGTCTAATATCTTTTGAATACACTAATGTTGCTAATGAAGATTGTGTGAAGTTTTGTATGAAGGAAAAATTTTAGGTGTAAAGAGAGAATGATGCAATGAGATGAAGAATGGACAAAAGCTCAAGATTGGGGATGCCACCATGGTTTCACCCAAATAAATATCCAAGAGGTACAAGCGTCAAAGCATGGAGATGCCCAAGGAATCCCCTTCTTCATCAATAAAAAGCTCAGGTCTGTCTAGACACTTCGTTTTTAATGTTTCATGCACAGTTGTGTTGTTCTTGGAGTGTCTTAGTTTTCATTTTATTTGCTTAGTTTGTTTAGTTTGCTTGAATAAAGTAGTTTGGACCTCCGTTCTCGCTGTTTTGTTTTGCAAATAAGTTTCTTGGTGTTGGAAAGGAGTACTAAGTTCTTGCTTGAAGTGCAAGAGGAGCTTGCATTGACTATGACTTAGATTATAGCATGACATGCTAGGTGTTGTTTTGGCATTATGCTTAGTGATTATTGTTGTAGCATGTATTTTTCCAAACAATTGGGATTGCTTAGTGTGCCTTGAAGAAATTATGCGTTGTTTTAGCATGCAAAAGCATAGTATTGTGGTATTCTCCTTTGATGCTTTGATTGGGTTGACTTGGCACATGCTCACACCATGTTATGACTATGAACAAGTCACCATTAGCCTCTATGATCATTTAGTCCTTGACTTGTAGTACCACACTTTGCTTTCATTAGTATGCTTTGTTGCTCTGCATGATTATGGCCATTATGCTCTCTTAGTTGGTTGCTCCTAGTCTTTTGCTAGCCTCCACTTGTATGAGTAAGTTCTACTCATTATTCCAACTCCCAAGAAACCAAGTTATTCCAAAGTGTCCACTATAAAATCCTATGCATGGTGTGTTACACCATTCCAATTATATTCTTGTTTTCAACCATCTTCCAATTAAAAACTATTTTGTTATGTGAAAACTTAGTGATTAAAGCCCTCACGAACTTTATGGCACACTTTATATTCTTTGCCCCTAATAAACTTGAACCATTGTGACAACTTTGTTGTATATGCTTGCACTTATACGTTGGAATTAGCAAAACCATGCTGCCATGGGGAACGCTTTCAACATTGCACTTGTACTTTATACTCAGTTGATATCATGCTCTTTTATCTATGGATGTCATCGGTGTGAAATAAAGAGGGAACTTGTAAGTCCATGGAGTTTGTATTCTGTTTAGAGAAACGCCTGGGCCGCTAGCCTAAGCCATGCCTAATCATGGTGGAAACTTGCAGCATCACCATAGTGATCTATCAATGAAGCATCCTCAATAAAAAGCTATGCATATGGTAAAAAAAAATATTGCTGAGATGCCCATTGTCTGCTTACCTTGTCATTTTGGTTATCGGAAATTTCCTGTACCATGTGCAAGGGGTACCCCGTTGGCGGTTCTCAATGATATGCAAATACTTACAATGACAAGAACTTACATGGGCCCAAAGTTGAGTATGCATGAGGTTTGGCCCTCGTATTCAAGGGACTTGAGATTGCCAACTTATACTTCGTCAAGCATATACTACATCTTTGTCACTTTAACCTTAATCACTTCAAGATGCTTATGATAGGGGCAATGAGGGCTGAAAGCTAACAAGTACCATAATTTTTGTAAGCTCTTTCGGAAACTTGTAATCCCTGCTTCCTTTACAAAAAGGCCTTTCTTCCACCATTATTGAGTCTCCACCTTCTACCTTTAGGCACCATTAAGAGAGCATAGTTGTCATTCTGTGTGAAGTGTTCCAAAGCTTATTGATTGATGCATATTGTGATATTACTTGTTCTTGTGCTATTTGTTTCTAGTCACCCTTGTGAACTTTGAAGGTGTCCTATGCATCTATATTGCTTCTCTATGAGGGAAAAGCTTATTGCCACTATGCTATGTTTTCTGTATGTGAAACAAACAAAGGTTTTTCAATGCATGTTATCCATGATCTTTGTTTGTAGCTTGCCATGTTGCATGCATAGTTACTATGTCCTATTGTTAGAACTTCATCTTTCATGCACATGTTTAGAGTTCTTTGATCCCAAATTTCAATGCTTGCAAATAGTTGGCTCTTTATTGTGAGGGTGCATGTCACCTAAAAAATTATTCTTTTATCACTTACCTACTCAAGGATGAGTAGGAGTTTAGCTTGGGGATGTTGATATGTCGGAAACGTATCTATAATTTTTGATGCTCCATGCTTGATCAGTATCTACTTTGCTTTACTTGTCTACACTTTGAGGTGCTTTTTACATGTTTTATGGTACTAACCTATTAACAAGTTTCCACACTGCCAGTTGCCTATTTTCTGCTATTTTTGGTTTCAGAAAAGTTAGTAAATAAATATTATCGGAATTGGACGGGACAAATGTCAAAGTCAATTACTTTCCGTGGCGAACAAGAAGTCCAGAGGGGAGCCGAAGAGGTAAGCCAGGGCGGCCAGACCCACCCTAGGCACGGGTGGGCCCTGCCCCGCGCCTAGGAGGGGTGTGGGGCCCCTGGCCGCTGCCTCGGCCTCCCCCTTTGCCTATAAGAAGCCCCCGATGCAGAAACCCTAAGGACCCAATCAAATCACCACGAAACCGTCTGTAGTCGCCGCCACCATGAGGCACCCTGCCGGAGGGGAGATCGTCCCGGAGGCCTTCTCTCCGGTATGATGCATGAGTAGTTCCACCTTGGACTATGGGTCCAAGTAGTAGCTAAATGGTTGTATCTCCTCCTTTGTGCTTTCATGTATATATCTTGTGAGCTCCGTTCATGATCAAGATCTAATCTATTTGTAATCATGCATGTTGTGTTTGCGGGGATCCGATGGATATTGAGATTATTATGTTGGTTTGATTAATGGTTTTGTCTTTATGATTCTATCATGTCTGTGTTGTTTGTGATCTTGCATGCTCTTCGTTGTTAGTAGCTATCTTGGGCAAGTAGTTGCTAGTGACTCCAAGAGGGGGTATTTATGCTCCATAGTGGGTTCATGCCTCTAGTTTCCAAGGGAAGTGACAATAATCTCTTCGGTTGTAGATGTGATGTTGCTACTAGGGAGAAAACAACGGTCTCTTGTTCATGGAACATGTGGACTGTTTACCTTACACACTTTGCTTAAAGCAGTTGTCTGTTGCTTGCAACTTAATACTGGAGGGGGTTCGGATGATAACCTGCAGGTGGACTTCTAGTCATAGATGCTGTTGGATGGCGGTTTATGTATCTTGTTGTATTGCCCAATCGAATCTCATAGGATCTTTCTGACTAGTAATTGCATTGTTATGCCTTGATCAGTTCCTGTCGATTGCCCTGCTGTAATTTGTTTACCCTTCATGCCATGTTGTTTATCTAAGGAGAGCACCTCTAGTGATCTATGAACCCCGGTCCAATATTTACCATTGATACATCTTACATTGTTACTTGTTTACTTGCTGCAAACCATTACCTTCCACGCCATACGTTTAATCCTTTGTTACAGCAAACCAGTGAACTTGACAACCTCACTGATTCGTTGGGGAAAAGTCTTGAGTTTGTGTTGTGTAGGTCATCGCGTTGCTTGCAACACCTCTGTGACATTTCCTTCCTCCTTCTGGTTCGATAACCTCGGTCTCAATTGAGGGAAAACTTGTTGCTTGCTCCTCACACCCTACTCTTGGGGTTACCAACGAAGTGCCATGTCGAGCATCATCAGTACCCCATGGGGCACCCCAAAACATTTTTTGCAGAAAATACAAGGCAAATTCTAGGGTACCTACAGTTAGAAACCGCAATTTCCGGGGTGTAACTCAGGGAAAATACAGTATATCTTTGCACCACGAGATGAGAACCAACCTCCCGGGGATAGCAGTCCGCCATGACGTAGAATGCGTGTTAATTTCCTCGGGCCCTACGCACGCTCAATTCTCGCACCTCCTTTGCAGAATCGCCGGTTTTCTGGAATCGGCAAATGGAAACTCTGGATTTCTCCACGGAACCCTGGAATCTCTAGTTGGAGAAGTTGCTTAGAATGCCGAGAGGGAGCTAGGTGCCAGGTTTGGGATCAATCCGCGTAGTGGATCCACGTTCTGGGCAGTGAGGGGGAGTTCTAGGGTTGAAAGCCATGTTAACTCCTACTCGATAGCCATCCGGGGGGTACGCCGTGTGCCAAAAGTCTCGGTTTGTATTTCTTCTAATTTTATGTTGGTACTAGGTGACACGGAGGATTTTTGATGAATTTCCCGTTGCCGGGGTTTGAGGGGTGGGAAAAATCTGCAAACCCGCAGGCGCGCCCAGGCACGCGATGTCCATTGCAACCTTGAACCTAGGAACTTGCCCAGCCTAGGTACCCCATGGGGAAACCCAAAACATTTTTTCCAGAAAATACAGGGAATTTCTAGGGTACCTACAATTAGAAACCGCAATTGTCGGGGCGTGACTCCGGGAAAATACAATATATGTTTGCACGACGAGATGAGCACCAACCTCCCGGGGATGGCGGTCCGCCATGACATAGAATGCGTGTATATTGCCTCGGGCCCTAGGGCGCGCTCAATTGTCACACCTCCTTTGCAATCACCAGTTTTCCTGAGTCGGCAAATGGAAAATCTGGATTTCTCCATGGAATCCTAGAATATCTAGTTGGAGAAGTTGCTTAGAATGCCGAGAGGGAGCTAGGTGTCGAGTTTGGTCTCAATCCATGCAGTGGATCCATGTTCTGGGCAATGAGGGGGAGGTCTAGGGTTGAAAGCCATGTTAACTCCTACTCGATAGCCATCCGGGGGGTGCGTCGTGTGCCAAAAGTCCCGGTTTGTCTTTATTCTGATTTTATGTTGGTACTGGGTGACACGCAGGGTTACTCGATCTGGTTTTGTATTTTTTTTTTGATATTTGATGAATTTCCCATTGCCGGGGTTTGGGGGTGGGCAAAACCGTGCAAACCCGTCGGCGCGCGCAGGCACACGATGTCCATTGGAACCTTGAACCATGGCACATGCCCATCCTAGGTACCCCATGGGGCACCACCAAAAATTTTATTCCAGAGAATACAGGGCAATTTCTAGGGTACCTATAGTTAGAAACCGCAATTGTCGGGGCGTGACTCAGGGAAAATACAGTATATGCTTGCACCACGAGATGAGGACCAACCTCCCAGGGACGGCGGTCTGCCACGACATAGCATGCGTGTATATTACCTCGGGCACTAGTGTGCGCTCAATTCTCGCACCTCCTTTACAGAATCACCGGTTTTTCGGAGTCGGCAAATGGGAACTCTGGATTTCTCCATGGAACCCTAGAATCTCTAGTTGGAGAAGTTGCTTAGAATGCCACGAGGGAGCTAGGTGTCAGCTTTGGTATCAATCCACGCAGTGGATCCACGATCTAGGCAATGAGTGGGAGGTCTAGGTTTGAAAGCCATGTTAACTCCTACTCGATAGCCATCCGGGGGGGTGCACCGTGTGCCAAAAGTCTTCGTTTGTCTTTCTTCTGATTTTATGTTGGTACTGGTTGACATGCAGGGTTACTCGAGCTAGTTTTGTATTTTTTTATTTTTGATGAATTTCCCATTGCCGGGGTTCGGGGGGTGGGGAAAATCGGCAAACCCGCCGGCGTGCGCAGGCACGCGATGTCCATTGCAACCTTGAACCTAGGCACTTTCCCAGCCTAGGTACCCCATGGGGCACCCCAAAACTTTTTTTTCCATTAAATACAGGGCAATTTCTAGGGTACCTACAGTTAGAAACAACAATTGTCGGGGCGTGACTCAGGGAAAATATAGTACATGATTGCACCACGAGATGAGGACCAACCTCCCGGGGATGGCGGTCTGCCACAAAATAGCATTCATTATCATGGGAATGGCCACGATAGATGCTACAATCGGCAGCGAGTAGTAGAACATGGGGAAAGGGCGGCCAGCCATCTACGGTGCGAGATGAGGGCGAAGACACCAGGGTTTACTCAGGTTCGGCCCCAGGGAGGGTAAAGACCTACTCCTGCTAGATTATATTATGGTGAGAGTACAAGGTCGAGCTCGATGACTAGGCGGCGAGTCGCTTGGGTGTATGATGCAACGTGTCCTCTATGTGTACCCTAGGGAGGTTTATATAGGCTCACCTCGCTAGGGTTTACAGATCTACAACCGAATTAGTTAAGGATTCGGAGGGTCTTTGACCTAGTCCGACTGGGCCTAGCTACGCTTCCGGGCCTCCAGCTTCTAGTCGCCTGAGTCCTCACCAAGTCTCGATCGAGTCGCCGTCCTGCAGGCCCACTCGCTGGCAGCTTGGGCCAATAGGAAACGTCCTGCTGGGGATACCCCGGTAGGCATATCCCCATCAGTAGTCCTCGAGGCCGCCGTTGATTCATCGCAGGTGTTCGTTGGAAGTCAGAGTATGCGGGTCCAATGCGGACGCCCAGTCGAATCGGCAGTGGACTCCTGAACAAAGGAAAGAACTAGTCATTTTATTCGCAATAACGGCGACCAATCAGATCGCAGTTGGGCGAACGGGTCGGCGAATAATCAAGTCATTGTTATAGTGATCGGGTCGGTGAATCGTCGAGTCGCTGAAGACAGCGAGTCGAGTAGACGAAGTTGGACCGTCAGCTTGGTCAAACTAGCCGTTGGGTAATCCAACAGTAATATCGGCGTAATTACCGCGTGGTAACGGCTCACCGAAAATGGCGGGTAACAACGACTATATAAGGAGAGTGATGGGTGAGGCGAAAATTCTTCCCTCACATCCTCCGAACTTGCGCATCCTCGTTCCTCCATTCCGCACAGCAACCAGAGCGACCCAGAGCGATTTGCATCCCTCGATCCCCCAGCCGATGGCCCCTCCTGTGGAACCATGGGGAAGATCCAAGTGCACGAAGGCGTTGCTGAGATCGTTCGAGGAGGCAGGGATCCTCCGCGCCCGGAGATGGCGCATCCTGTGGCCGGAGAAGTGATTCTAGATCCGCGCGAAGGGGAATTCGTTTGCTTAACCAGTCATCTAGAGGGGGGGCTCGGATTCCCCACTTCCCTCTTCTACCGGCGCTTCTGCGCCTACTACGACATCCAGCCGTCAGACCTAGGACCGCACAGCATCGAGCAGCTCGCCATTTTCGTGGCGTTCTACGAGTGCTACCTGGGTTGCAGGCCCTACTTTCCCCTATGGCAAGATCTATTCCATGGGAGGATCAGCCGCAAAGAGGCAGGCGGCCCAATGCTAGCCGCGGACGGCTTGACTTTCCAGCTGAAGTCGAAGGAGCATTCTTCGATCTGATGCTGCTCGCCAAAGCGACGAACGAGTGGAAGAAGATCTGGTTCTACGTGACCGAGTAGACGCCAGGCGACGAGGTGGCGCTTCCAAGGTACTCCGCCGACCGTCCCGAGCCGCGTCGTCTCCAAGTCAGCAAACTTCCGCTGGAACAGTAGACAGTCGTCGACGAGATGCTGCAGACCATCCGCAACTTGAAGAAGAAAGGCCTCCAAACCATCAACCTCTACAATTGATGGCTCGGGCAACGACTCATGCCCCTTGCCAGCCGTGCCCACTATATGTACGAGTACACGGGCAAGGATGACCCGACGAAGTCCTGTCACGACGTGTGGAGACTCAATGACTACACCCTGGCCCTAAAAAAGATCACCCAGGCGGTGTATCTTGATGCAAAGGCCGGGGTCGCACCTTACACTGCAAGGCGGCCAGCTCCAACGATGAGTTTTTATTTCCCTTGCACTCATAGTCGCAGTTTGTGCATTCGCGGTTGTGCTAATGTTGTTTGATTGTTGCAGTTATTTCAAGTGGTGGAAGGTTGGCTTCCACCCGCAGATGACGAGAACTCGAACTTGTCCGCCGAGGACGAGAGCGAGTCACTGCCTGACAAGGGCGATGTCAGGAGTGACGGGGGTGGCGACGGTGATGACAACAACGACGAAGACGAAGCCGTGTAGGTTGCTGCCCCCACGGTCCGCAAGACTCGCAGGCATCACCACCGCGAGCTCGAGGCCAGCAAAAGCCTCGAGGCGCACTACGACGACGAGCTCCCTGGGCATACCTCACAGCGTGAGGCTACACCGTCGAAGAACAAGAAGCAGCCGCCACCCAAGAAGAAGACGAAGCCAGCCAAGCCGGCGTATCCGCCTCGGTCCGCAAGTAGCTCCGACGCTGCCAGCGCGGCCGAAGAAACAGCAGCGCACGCGGCTGCAGCGACTGGTGCGACCGTCGTGGAGGACGAGGTGCCGCTGGCATCATTGCCCCCGCCGTTCGCCCTAGTCACCGGGTTGGTGGCCGCTCCATCCGCACGGGCCTCACCGCCGAGAGGAGCTCCCGCAGCAATTGCCACTGAGCCCCCTGTCGCGGCCTTGTCCTCGAAGAAGCCGTCTGTGTCTTGGGCACATAGCGTGTTCGAGATAGGCCTTAGTCAGAAACTGGGGCCAGAACTAGAAAAGCCGACCCGCATTCGCACTGGCCTGCGATTTATTCCGGTCACCAAGTGAGTATTCCTCAGCCTTTCATCTGTCTATTTGATTTGTGTGCCAATTGGCGAGTGTTATTAACGAAGTCGTCTTCGCAGGACTGGAGTAAAGAAGATAGGTCACCCTTCGGTGGCCAAGGTTCCATCGGTCGCCGCGGAGGGGCCGGCTGACCCCTTGAAGAAGAGGAAGGGAGATGAGACTAAGGCTCCCGCCGACGGCGCCAAGAGAACCAAAGGCGATGAAGTCATCACGATCTCAGACGAGCCAGCGGCTTCCCCGAGCGAAGAGCCGATTGCGGTGGACGTAGTTCTGAAGGCGTCGGAAGACGCGGGGTCGCAGTGGGAAGGTCCCACGGTTTCGATTGAGGCGGCCGGGCCGCCTTCGGGTGGCGCAGGTGCTGCGGTGGCGACGTTCCCTCGCTTTGTAGCGAGGGCTGCCATGGCGAGTGCCTCAGTGCCATCAAGCCAATTCCCTGGGGCCGCAGGTATGGAGGTCGAGCAGCATCGCGGGCACACTCCGCTCGTGCTTTCGTCGGTGGATGCGTTGGAGCTTCACGGCATGCTAGGTTCCGCCATCCAGGTATGTCCAGTCCCCGAGGATCTGGCCACTGAATTTCAGCGGTCGGATTTTTACTGTTTTTGCCATCCAGTCCCCGAGTGCCTAGTCGCTGAATTTCAGCGGCTGGGCACTTACGAATTTTGTCATCCAGTCCCCAAGTGCCTAGTCGCTGAATTTCAGCGGCTGGGCACTTAGGAATTTTGTCATCCAGTCCCCGAGTGCCTAGTCGCTGAATTTTAGCGACTAGGCACTTAGGAATTTTGTCATCCAGGCCCCGAGTGCCTAGTCGCTGAATTTCAGCGGTTGGGCACTTAGGAATTTTTGGTTGTTGACACTGTGATTGTTGCACAGGGCTTGCAGCGCGAGTCGGCCGAGCGGCTGGCTGCCAAGTGTCACGTGGAGAAGGAGCTTATCACTGTCCAGGAGATAAACGAGGAGCTTCGAGCGACTGCTGGTGAGTGTTTGTCTTGTTTGGCGCTTGTCGCGAACTTGTTGTGGTGTTGACCGTTTTGTTTTGGAAACAGAGAGTAGTGCAGCTGCAGTGAAGGAGGCTCGGCAGGGCCTTGTCCCGGCGGGTGAGTTGATGGTGGCTTAGTCTGCCTTGAGCGTAGCGGAGAAGCGAATCGCCGAACTGGAGCATGAGCTCAAGGAGGCGAAGGAGGAAGCGAGCTCGGCGGAAGGACGAGCCAAGGAGGCCATCACTTCTGCTGCTGAGGAGCGGAAGGTGTCGGACGCACTCGTCGCCAGGTTGCAGAATGACCTCTCGGCTCTTCAGAATTTCATCACGGACCTCTGTCGCCCGCTGATTGGTGAGTTTTCCTTCAGCCACTTTCCGAGCGCGCGTGCCATATTGTGGTTTTGGTGCTTTGATCACCGTTTGCTTGGCTGTTGCAGGCTGGATCACAGATAACGCCGAAGAGGCGCAGTCGTACGACGTGCGGCAATGCGTGACCACCCTGGTCGATTCAGCCGCGCTATCAGCGACATGTCTCCGGGCATATCTTCAGGAGATCTCGCCCACGGAGGTGATCCCCAGCAACCTCGTCGAGGTATGGCGCTATCTGGAGAAGGCCCCGACGGTTGTGGAGTTCATGACGCGGTCGACCTTCCGTCGTGGAGCAGCGACTGCGCTAAGCCTTGGGCTCGCACACTTTCCCGACGATTTCAACCTTGACGACGTCACGAGCGGGTACCCCTCGTCAACGGGCTCGGTCGAGAATACCAAGGTGTTGAAGCTGAAGGACCTAGCCGCGGTGTACTCCGACCGTGTTTGGGCGATGGGCGACCTTATTCCCTATCAGGAAACGGTCGTCGCCCCCAATGACCCCGAGCCGAAGCACCGTGACTTCAAGGTGGAGCAACCATTTCGTGCGGAGATGGCGGGTGAGCTCATGACGTACCCATCGAATCCCTGGGTGCCCTTTATCCGCAGCCGCAAGGGTGGTGGATCCTCCTCCTCGAAGCCTGCGAAATAGAGTGTTTTGCCATTCGGCGTTAGCGTAAGATAAACATGTAATTGTCATTGTATGCGAACAAATTTTGCTGCTATGAAGGAAAGCGCGAGTTATGTTTGTCATTGCTTTTTGTGGTTTGAGTGTTAGTTGTACGAGTCCCCGAGCGCGTCCGCCCTTTTTATGGGGTTAACCTCGTTTTTATATGTTGTGTGAACTGTTAGTGAGTTAGGGTCGACTCGCCATCGCTCGGGAAGCCAGTCGCATGGCGACTCCCAGGGGTGCTCTTTACTTGGCCATTTTCCCGAGCGCGAACGGGGTCGGGTCACCGAGTCCCCGAGCGTGGTACTTGGCCGTTCTAGTCGCATGCCCAAGGTAGGTGAGGACTAAGCGCGTTGTATTAGGCGCGTCGCTCCGCCTGATCCATAAGATAAGTCGCATGGCGAGTCCTGGGCGTGCTGTCTTACTTGGCGTTTTTCCCTAGCCGCTCTTCTTTGGGATGGTGTCAGTCCCCGAGCGTGGTACTTTGCCGTTCGAGTCACTGCGCCGAGGATGTGGAGGACTGGGTCGCTGTGGGAAGCGAGTGCAGTCATCTTGGCTCGGGGAGCCAGTCGAGCTAGGCGACTCCAATGGGGCTCCGGTTAGCTTTTTTCGTGGACGGACGAGGCCTGAATTTTTCCATTGCCCTCGTACCGCACTACTTGGCCGTACCGGTCGCGTTACCAAAGGTTGACTTCTGCGAATAGCGTAACGCTGTTATTACGAGTGGGAATGGCACAAGGCATGGAGAGTAGACGCAATTTGCGGGAATCAATGTACTTTATTTCATAGATGGTAGGGGGTACATGTCTGGAGTTCTACTAGTAGAACTTCCGTCGCCTTCCTGGAAAGTGGAGGGTTGGGGGTACATTCCATGGCCGCTTGACGTCGAGTTTTTGGTCGCCTGGACGTTAGTGAGGTAGTAGGCGTCGTTGCCCAGGACTCGCCCGATGGCGAATGGTCCCTCCCAAGGGGGGAGAGCTTGTGCATGCCTTTCTTGTCCTGGATTAGACGCAGTACCAAGTCGCCTTCCTGGAAAGTGCGATTTCTTACTCGTCGGTTGTGGTAGCGGCGAAGCCCTTGCTGGTAAATGGAGGTGCGGGAGCAAGCTAAGTCGTGTGCTTCGTCGAGCTAGTCGACTCTGTCTTGGCGTGCGAGCTCTTTGTTAGCCTCTGTGTAGTTGACCACCCTAGGTGAGTCATGCTCAAGGTCGGTTGACATGACTGCCTCGGCACCGTACACCATGAAGAAGGGGGTGAACCCCGTCGACCTGTTGACAGAAGTGTGAATGCCCCAGATGATAGAGGGGAGTTCTTCGACCCAGCACCCGGCGGTGCGCTCGAGTGGGACTTGTAGCCGTGGTTGCAGGCCATGGAGGATGCTCTGGTTGGCGCGTTCCGCCTGGCCATTGGTCTTTGGGTGGGCGACTGAGGCGAGGTCGAGTCGGATGTTGTGCTCCTCGCAGAACTCGGCCATGGCTCCCTTGGCGAAGTTGGTGCCGTTGTCTGAGATGATGTTGTTTGGGAAGCCATAGCGATAGATGAGCTCGCGTAGGAATTTTGTAGCGGTCTTCCCGTCGCACTTGCGGACTGGCTTGGCCTCCACCCATTTTGTGCATTTGTCGACTGCGACGAGGAGGTGGGTGAAGCCGAAGGGGGCCTTCTTGAAGGGGCCTACCATATCCATGCCCCATATGACGAACGTCTAGGTGATGGGGATTGTCTTGAGCGCCGAGCTCGGTACGTGAGTCTGGTTGGCGTACTTCTGGCACCCGATGCATCGCTGGACGGTGTCGACCGCGTCGGCGTGTGTGTTGAGACAGTAGAAACCGTGTCACATGGCCTTGGTGACCAGGGAGCGGGCACCGGCGTGGTGGCCGCAGTCGCTAGAGTCGATGTCCTGGAGGATCTTGCGTCCTTCGGCGGGTTGGACGCAGCGTTGGAACACGCCGATGACGCTGCGCTTGTGGAGCTCACCGTTGATGATGACGAAGGATTTGCAGCGGCGTACTATCATTCGGGCCTCCGTTTCATATGCGGGTAGGGTGCCTCCCTCCAGGTAAGCGACGTATGGCGCAGTCCAGTCGCTTGGCTCGGCGATTAGTGCTACCAGGGCTGCGTCTGGTTGCAACGGAATTCCGATGTCGATCTCCCTTGGGGGAGAGACGGAGGGCTTGGTGATGGTGTCGAGGAAGACGCCGGTGGGTGGTGCAAGTCGAGCCGAGCCGATGCGAGAGAGTGCGTCGGCCTCCTCGTTCTTCCGCCTGTCGATCCACTCGACGGAGTAGCCTGCAAAGTGGCCTCCCAGCTAGTCCACTGCTTGACGGTATGCCTCCATGGTGGGGGAGACTACGTCGCAGGTGCCGGTGACTTGTAAGGCGACGAGGTCGGAGTCTCCGTAGCAGCACAGGCGATTTATGTTCATCTCCTTGGCTGCCTGCATGCCGTGGAGTAGCGCCTCGTACTCAGCCATGTTGTTGGTGCAGGGGTGAAGTCGAGGTAGAGGACATAGCGTAGCTTGTCGCCCTTCGGATATGTTAGCACGATCACCGCTCCTGCGCCATCTGCGTTCTTGGAGCCGTCGAAGTGTAGGCTCTAGTAATGGAGGTATGGCAGCTTCTCTGGCTGCTGGGCATCTTCACAGTCGCAGAGGAAGTCTGCAAGAGCCTGCGATTTGATCGCTTTGCGCGGCTCGTACCTGATATTGTGGACGCCGATCTCGACGGCCCATTTGGCGACTCGCCATGTCGCCTCACGGTTGCGGATGATGTCCTGCAACGGTGCTGAGGAGACGACCGTTATTGGGTGCTCCTGGAAGTAGTGCGGCAGTCGCCGCTGTGCTTTGAAGACCACATATACCAATTTTTGGTACTACGGGTAGCGTTGGCATGACTCGGCGAGGACTTTGCTGATGTAGTATACGGGTCGTTGCACCGGGCGCTCCTTGCCTTCCTCTGGTCGTTCAACGACCATGACGGAGCTGACGACGCGCTCGGAAGCCGCGACGTAGACGAGCATGGGTTCCTTGTCGACGGGGGCGGCGAGTAGCGGTTCCACGAGTAGCACCTCCTTGATAGCGTGGAGCGCGTCCTCGGCCTCCTTTTCCCATTGGAAGGTGGGGTTCTTGCACATTAGGCGGTAGAGGGGCATCACCTTCTCGCCTAGCCGGGGGATGAAGCAACTAAGAGCCGCGACTCGCCGGCCAACTTCTGGACGTCGCGTAGGCACTCGGGTCTGTCGAGCCGGGCGATCATGTTGATCTTGGCGGGGTTCGCCTCGATCCCGCTCTTGGAGACGACGTATCCTAGCAGCTGTCCAGTGGGTACACCGAAGGTGCACTTTCGTGGGTTTAACTTTATCTTGTACCTCCGCAGGTTGGCAAAGGTTTCCACCAGGTCGGCGAGTAGATCGCCCTGGCGAGTGGATTTTACCACCACGTCATCGATGTAGACGTGGATGTTGCGGCCAATTTGGCTCGCAAAGGCACTCCTGCATGCACCTCTGGTAGGTCGCCCCGGCATTCTTGAGGCCGAAGGTCATGGTGGTGTAGTAGAAGGCTCTGAATGGCGTGATGAACGTCGTCTTCTCTTCGTCCTTGACTGCCATTTTGATCTGGTTGTACCTAGAGTAGGCATCGAGGAAGCATAGCGAATCCGAACCCGCGGTTGAGTCAATGATTTGGTCGATCCGCGGGAGGACGAACTGCTCCTTCGGGCAGGCGCTGTTGAGGTTTGTGTAGTCAATACACATTCTCTAGGTCCCGTTTTTTTCTTGACCAGGACTGGGTTTGACAGTCATTTGGAGTATTTCATTGGCCGGATGAAGCCTACAGCGAGTAGACGCTGTACCTCCTCGGCGATTGCTCGACGGCCCTCTTCATTGAAGGGCCGCAGCGACTGCTTGACAGGTCGCACTTTGGTGTCGGCGTTGAGTTTGTGCTCAGCGAGTTCCCTGCGAAGATGTCACGATTCTCACGTAGGAACTCGATGAGAGCGCCTTCCTATGCTGGGCTCATGCCCGTCCCGATCGTCACCGTCTTGCTGGAGTCGCCTGGGACCAGCTCGACGGTGCCTGTTGATGCATGCAATATGATTAATTTAATATGAAATAAGGTATATATATCATTTAATAAAAGTAAGGCTCGGATATGGGTCACACATGGGGGGCTCGGCGATCTTGGGGGTTCAAAGAGGGATCGGTCTTCGGGCTTCGGACGCCGGGATTGGGCTTCGGACGCCGGGATCGGTCTTCGGTCTTCCATGTTGGCGCACCCGAGGTTCTCGGCAATCTTTGTCTCCAAAGATTCGGGTTTAGGTCTTGGCGTCTAGGAAGAGGGTCTCCGGATTGGAGCACTTGGCGTCTGAGAAGGGGTCTTGAGTGGCACTATGGCATCCCTTGGAGTCATCGGCATCGAGCCGGTCTTGTCGGCAAAGAAGATCTGGATGCTCGGAAGGGTCTCGATCATCAACGTCATCATGGATTCATCACAAACAGCAACAACACCATCTTATCAAACGGAACCACCGGGCTGGCACATCTCCACATCATCTAGCATCACCACACTGCGTCCATCGTCAAATCACCACTCAAAAACAGAGTGAGCAACGGAGCCGCTGTAGAAACAGGGACAACAGGCACCACGTTAGAGAGGATTAACCAGAGTAACCAAGGCCCAGAGGCTTGTTGACTGGAAGGAGCAAAACGCCGAACATGCTTAGGGCGGGATGCAGGAACACACGATGGTCGACCTGCCAAAAAAATGAGGTGCAGGCACGGCGGGATTGCAGAGAAAGGAGACGACAGCAGCGCACACACGCGAGTGGGAGGCAGGGACGAGGTCCACACCGGGATTGAGCATGGCCACGGCGTGGGGCTTGCTGCAAGCGGACCATGGAGCAGAGATCGTCCAACAGGAAGCTCCAGGAGGATGTCGGGCGGCGCTGTGACGACTGCTGGTGGCAGAGACCGACGACATGGAAGGCAACGTGCGGTCGGAAGGTGCTTGATGGCGGCGAAGGAAGGGCCGTGCGTGGGGAGGCGACTTGCACGGGGAAGAGGCGCCGGAGGCTGCTCTGCTGGCGGGGGGTAGAGCAGAGGGAAGAGGGCGGTGGTTGCATGAGGGAATGCAGAGGAGGCGGCGCTAGGGTCGTCGATGAGCCGGGAGGAGGAAGGGCCATGGTGGCAGGGCTCCTGGCGGCGGGAGCAGCCAGAGAAGGAAGGTGTTACGGGTATCGCGGGAAGAGAGGGAGGGTGCATCGGGGATGCGGGTGGTTCACGATCGAGCGAGGACAGGAGCGTCTCGTGGGTGGGGCCGAGAACGCGGCAAGGGCTGGCTTGCGTGGGATCGATGCAGATGTGCGATGGGAGTGGGCCAAGGGAGCGAACGGTCGTGGCTGGGATCGCGCGTGGGGTGGGCGTGTACCCCTTGTGCCACGCGGCGTGTTGGGTCAGGCTCGCGGGGGAGTGGCCAGCGAGTGCGTGCATTGACCAAGCATGCGAAGTGGCGGCGGTAGGGATGGAATGTGGGGGAAGGTAGGTGGATTAGGGTTTGGTGAAACTAGGGTTTGGTCAAAACGGGCTAGGCCAGCCGGGGTAGTAGGTGGCCTGGCCTACGGGCCGGGCTGCCTCCCACACTAAAAACATTTTTATTTTGTTTTTATTTTAAAACACTAGTAAATAGTTTTTAGGTAAGCAAAATATCAACATACGACTGGAGCTTTAATTTGAATAGATTGAGGAATATTGTAGGAAACAAAATAGGGTTTAGTAAAATATTTTAAGATGCAAATATGCATGATGTCATGATGATGCATAAATAAAATAAAATGCGATTTTCTAGTAGTGGATTTACCCGGGGTGCTACATAGGGGCTGTTGAACGACACCAGCTCGAAGACGATCCGCTCGGTGCGGAAGTTTGCTGGTGTGCCGAAGGTGACTGGCAGTGTCACCTTGCCGATTGGGTACGCCTTCCGACCGGGGACGATGCCGTGGAAGGTGGTGTAGGTTGTCTCGATCATCAACTGCGGGAGCCATAGTCGCCTAAATGTGTCCAGGTATAGGATGTTGATGGAGCTTCCGCCGTCCATCAGCATCTTGGGGAGCCAATAGGCCCCCACCTTGGGCTTAACCACCAAGGCGACTTGGCCCAGATATTCGATCCGTGGCGAGTGGTCCTCGTGGCTCCAGGTGATTGGTTGCTCGGACTAGTTGAGGAACTAGGGGATGTCTATCTGGGACACCGCGTTGACGGAGACGACGCGGGCGATGACTTTCTTCTCGCGCTTCGTGTTGAAGACTGTGAAGGTGTGGAGCGAGCCGGCGATGCTGCCGAATTTTTCGCCGTTTGGAGGGTTGTTGTCGAGGTATTCCCGTGCGCATCGTTCCTTCTCAATCTCCTTGAGGGAGTGGCAGTCGGCGGTCATGTGCGTGGCAAGCTTCCCTTCCCTGATGTGAAAAACACATGGTTGATTGAGGAGATCCGTGGGGTCGAACCTCGGCTTCGCCTTGTAGTTGCCGCCATCGCGGCGCTGGCCTCCGTCACGACACAAGATCTTGGGTTCGCGCGGCGCGTATCCGACGTTGGCCACGAAGTCGACTCGCCCATCACCAAGGCGCTTGCCGGTGAGGCGAGTGTTGTTGTAGCGTAGCTCGGGTCGGCTCCCGTTGTCGTGGCCGCTCGTGCGGCGATTCCCTCCCGACTCGTCTTCGGTTTCTTGGTTTGGGTCCTCTTCCGCGTACCGCTTGGCGATCTCCAGGAGGTCCGGTGTGTTGTCGAGTATTTTGTGCACTCGCTTGAGCTTGGCAACCAGGGGCTCGTAGCGGCACGAGGTCTTGAAGAAGTGGATTGCGGTGTCCTCGTGGATTCTGGCCGCGTTATACCACAGGTCTTGCCACCGTTGGACCCAACTGCGGGTGACTCGCGGGGTCCATGGACGCATCTCTCTAGGTCCTCGATGCTGGTTGCGTGGGTGTAGGAACCCTCTAAGTGCCTGACGAAGGCGTCGCGCATTTTCTCCCAGGAGTCGATGCTGTCCGCAGGGAGGGTGTTGATCCATTGCCTACACACTCCCTCCATCATCAAGGGCAGGTAGCGTGCGGCAAGCAGGTCGATGTGGCCAGCGATCCCCATTGCCATGAGGTAGGTATCCAGCCACACGGATGGGTCGTACGAGGGATCATACTTCTCGATCTCCTTCGGCGCCTTGAAGTTCGCCAGGTATTTTTCGCCTCGGATCATTGGTCCGAAGCACTGGGGTCCGACTCGACTTAGCGATCCCTTGGTTCGCCGTCGCGGCGGTTGGTGAGGGTATGCCGCAGGTCATCGGGCTGGCGTGCGCGCCAGCTCTGGTTGTTGATGATGTGGGTGCGCGCGTCGACTGGCTGCCCGTTGGCGGCGACGAAGTTGTTCGCCCGCCGTGGGTCGTTGGTGGAGAGTGCTGCGTGCGTGGGTCGATCTTGGAGCTGCAGGGGCTCGGGTGGTGGGAAGTTGAGGGTGTTCGCCACCATTGGGCGGCCGCTCGAGGCCACCCTGCTGCCTAACGAACACGAGTACATCCGACCATGTGAGTCGGCACCCGCGTTTTGTTGTTCGATTGCCTTGGCGAGCAGAGGCTTGGCGTACTAGATTTGCAGGGCGCCTTCCCTGGTTATGTTTATGTTGTCGACCAATTCTAGGCTCGCGACGACATTGTCCATCGGAGTGGGGAACAGCGGGAGGCCGTTTGCATCTCGCTCCCGCGAGGAGACCATGATTCTTGGTTGGTCCCTAGGGGGCACGCGGTTGGGTGGTGGTGGGGCGCCGTTGGCCGTCGCGCCTAGTGGGGGCCAGGAGCTCCCTCCTGGCGGCGCGTTCTCGTAGATCGCGTGCTTGACTGCACGAGCCGGATCATTCTCGTCGTCGAAGTTCAGGGGCGCCCCTGAATGGTGGGGCTCAGGCGCGACCTGATTCGGAGTTGGTGGTAACGCGAGAGCTCCTGCGCTGTCACCTGCTCGAGGCGAAATTTTCCGCACTCGGTTTGTTCTTTGCGGACCGCCTCCTCCAGCCGCAGGCGGAGTTCCTCGACCTTCGTTGTCGTTGCGTTCAGTGGGATCGGCGTGGAGAAGGGGTCTTGCGAGGGGTCGGCGCCAGTCGCCATGTAGGCCGCGACGTGGCGACCGGACCCGTCGTGGAGGTCGGCGGAGTTCTCCGAACTGGAGTCAAAGTCGAAGATCCCAAGGATGGAGGAGTCCTCGAAGTCCCCCACGTTGGACACCTGGTTGATGGAGCCCGCGGGCGATGCAGCGATGATGGATCCGGTAGCCGACGCTGGGGTCATCGAGTCGGCGTCGTTGTTGAGGGCCGCGTCGTCCACGGCTATGGCGGTTTCGGCCACGTTGTTGTGGGCCGAGTCATACTCGGAAGCGAGGCAGTGGATCATGCAGACCTGGCTCTCATAGAGCTGGTCGCGTGGTGGTGACTCGTGGATGCGAGTCAAGTCCTCCGAGACGATGACGTCGATGAGGCCGACGAAGAGGCTGATTGTTCTGACTGGCATGATCACGCTGTGCGTGATGGAGCGTGCCGCTGGGATGTAGCTGCTCGGCAAGATCTGAAGGATCTCGCCGATCACGATCATGCAGCCGGTGGCGATCGTCACGTTGATGGGTAGATTGGATCTCGCCGCACAACACTGGCCTGACCGGCCAGGCCCCATGGTGGGCGCCACTATCGTGGGAATGGCCACGGCAAATGCTGCAATCGACAGCGAGTAGTAGAACATGGGGCAAGGGCGGCCAGCCATATGGGGTGCGAGATGAGGTAGGAGACACAAGGGTTTACCCAGGTTCGGCCCCCGGAGTGTAAAGACCTACTCCTGCTAGATTGTATTATTGTGAGAGTACAAGGGCGAGCTCGACGACTAGGCGGCGAGTCGCTTAGGTGTATGATGGAACGTGTCCTCTATGTGTACCCTAGGGAGATTTATATAGGCTCACCTCGCTAGGGTTTAAAGATCCACAACCTAATTAGTTAAGGATTCAAAGGGTCTTTGACCTAGTCCGACTGGGCCTAGCTACGCTTCTAGGCCTCCAGCTTCCAGTCGCGTGAGTCCTCGCCAAGTCTCGATCCAGTCGTCGTCCTGCAGGCCCACTCGCTGGCAGCTTGGGCCAATTGGAAACGTCCTACTAGGCATACCCTGGTATGCATACCCCCATCATTCGTGTATATTGTCTCGAGCCCTAGAGCGCGCTCAATTCTCGCACCTCCTTTGCAGAATCACCGGTTTTTCGGAGTCGGCAAATGGAAACTCTGGATTTCTCTATGGAAACCTAGAATCTCTAGTTGGAGAAGTTTCTTAGAATGCCGAGAGGGAGCTAGGTGTCAAGTTTGGTCTCAATCCGCGAAGTGGATCCACGTTCTGGGCAGTGAGGGGGAGGTCTAGGGTTGAAAACCATGTTAACTCCAACTCGATAGCCATCCGGGGGGTGCGCTGTATGCCAAAAGTACCGGTTTGTCTTGCTTATGATTTTATGTTTGTGGTGGGAGACACGCAGGGGCTACTCGAGATGATTTTTAATTTTTCTTGATTTTTGATGAATTTCCCATTGCCGAGGTTTGGGGGGTTGGCAAAATCGGCAAACCCGCCGACACGCGCAGGCACGCGATGTCCATTTCAACCTTGAACCTAGGCACTTTCCCATCCTAGGTACCCCATGGCGCACCCCAAAACATTTTTTGCAGAAAATACAGGGCAATTTCTAGGGTACCTACAGTTAGAAACCGCAATTGTCGGGGCGTGACTCGGGGAAAATATAGTATATGCTTGCACCACAAGATGAGCACCAACCTCCCGGGGATGGCGGTCTGCCATGACATAGCATGCGTTTAAATTTCCTAGGGCCCTATGGCACGCTCCATTCTCGCACCCCCTTTGCAGAATAGTCGGTTTCCAGAGTCGGCAAATGGAAACTCTGGATTTCTCCATGAAACCCTAGAATCTCTAGTTGGATAAGTTACTTAGAATGCCAAGAGCGAGCTAGGGGTCGTGTTTTGTCTCAATCCGCGTAGTGGATCCACGTTCTAGGCAGTGAGGGGGAGGTCTAGGGTTGAAACCCGTGTTAACTCCTACTGGATAACCATATGGGGGGTGCACCGTGTGCCAAAAGTCCCGGTTTGTCTTGCTTATGATTTTATGTTGGTAGTGGGTGACACGAAGGGGCTACTCGAGGTGGTTTCGTATTTTTCTTGATTTTTGATGAATTTCCCATTATCGGGGTTCGGGGGTGGGAAATATCGGCAAACCCGCCAGTGCGCGCAGGCACGCGAGGTCCATTGCAACCTTGAACCTAGGCACTTGCCCAGACTATGTATGTTATGGGGCACCCCAAACCATTTTTTCCAGAAAATACAGGGCAATTTCTAGGGTACCTACAGTTAGAAACCGCAATTGCCTGGGCGTGACTCGGGGAAAATATAGTATATGCTTGCACCACAATATGAGCACCAACCTCCCGGGGATAGCGGTCCGCCACGACGTAGCATGCATGTATATTGCCTCGGGCCCTAGGGCGCGCTCAATTCTCGCACCTCCTTTGCAGAATCGCTGGTTTTCTGGAGTCGGCAAAAGGAAACTCTAGATTTCTCCATGGAACCCTAGAATCTCTAGTTGGATAAGTTGCTTAGAATGCCAAGAGGGAGCTAGGTGTCGGGTTTGGTCTCAATCCGTCCAGTGGGTCCACGTTCTGGGCAGTAAGGGTGAGGTCTAGGGTTGAAAGCCATGTTAACTCTTATTCGATAGCCATCTGGGGGGTGCGCATTGTGCCAAAAGTCCCGATTTTTATTTCTTATGATTTTATGTTGGTAGTGGGTGACACGAAGGGGCTACTCGAGCTGGTTTCATATTTTTCTTGATTTTTGATGAATTTCCCATTGCCGGGGTTCAGGGGTAGGGCAAAATCGGTACACCCGCCGGCACGCGAGGTCCATAGCAACCTTGAACCTAGGAACTTGCCCAGCCTAGGTACGTTATGGGGCACCCCAAACCATTTTTTCCAGAAATACAGGGCAATTTCTAGGGTACCTACAGTTAGAAACCGCAATTGCCGGGGCGTGACTCGGGGAAAATACAGTATATGATTGCACCACTAGATGAGCACCAACGTCCTGGGGATATCGGTCGACCAGAACGTAGCATGTGTGTTAATTTCCTCGTGCCCTAGGGCGAGCTCAATTCTCGCACCTTCTTTGCAGAATCACCGGTTTTCCGGAGTTGGCAAAAGGAAACTCTTGATTTCTCCATGGAACCATGGAATCTCTAGTTGGAGAAGTTGCTTATAATGCCGAGATGGAGCTAGGTGACAGGTTCGGGATCAATCCGCACAGTGGATCCATGTTCTGGACAGTGAGGGGGAGCTCTAGGGTTGAAAGCCATGTTAACTCCTACTCGATAGCCATCCGGGGGGTGTGCCGTGTGCCAAAAGTCCCGGTTTGTCTTTCTTTTGATTTTATATTGGTGTTGGGTGACACGTATGGTTACTCGAGCTGGTTTCGTATTTTTTTCATTTTTGATGAATTTCCCATTGCTGGGGTTCGTGCGGTTCATAAAATCGGCAAACCCGCCGGCGCATGCAGGCACGCGACGTCCATTGCAACCTTGAACCTAGGCACTTGCCCAGCCTAGGTACCCCATGGGGCACCACCAAATATTTATTTCCAGAAAATGCAGGGCAATTTCTAGGGTACCTATAGTTAGAAAGCGCAATTGCCGGGGTGTGACTCAGGGAAAATACAGTATATGCTTGCACCACGAGATGATGACCAACCTCCCGGGGACGACGGTCCGCCATGACATAGCATGCGTGTATATTACCTACGGCCCTAGGGCACGCTCAATTCTCGCACCTCCTTTGTAGAATCACCGGTTTTCCGGAGTAGACAAGTGGAAACTCTGGATTTCTCCATGGAACCCTAGAATCTCTAGTTGGAGAAGTTGCTTAGAATGCCGAGAGGGAGCTAGATATCAGGTTTGGGATCAATCCGCGTAGTGGATCCATGTTCTGGGTAGTGAGGGGGAGGTCTAGGGTTGAAAGCCATGTTAACTCCTACTCGATAGCCATCCGGGGGGTGCGCCGTGTGCCAAAAGTCTCGGTTGGTAGTGGGTGACATGTAGGGGCTACCCGAGTTGGTTTCGTATTTTATTTGATTTTTGATGAATTTTCCATTGTGTGTTTGTGTGTATGTTATGTCTAGGGTTGATATGAAAATGGTTGTACTCAGTTTTCCCCCTCTCATGATAACTAGTCCTTACTTTGATTGGTACGCCCTCATTGGTCGAGACGGTTGTCACGCGGATCGTGCCCACCCAACGTTGATTCTCTGTGATCTAACGAGCAAGATAGCCCCCTCCCCCCTCCCGCTCTCTCTTTCTCTCTCTCTCTCCCTCTCTCTCTCTCTCTCTAGATACGGACCTCTCTATCCACGCGAAATAACGAGTTTGGCATCGATACGTTACTTCCATAATCTAGAAGGAAAGTGTACAAAGGCGTATAATTTTCGTTTATGCGTGTCTATGAATTTCCTTTTATTCTTTGAAATTATAAAATATTTGGATTTATATACACGAGGGTATATAAAAATATAAAAAATGTGTGTATTTCTAGTACAGCGAGGGGGAAATGCGGCGGCACGCTCATCTAACCGGTTGCAACGCGTCCACCATGGCACAAGTATGGTGCATTATAATGTCGTGTCAGCGGGGGTCGAACGATGCATCCTCTTCATGTGTTGTACCCTTCAAATTAGAGCGTGATAACCCACAGGGTCTGGCTAGCCATGCTTTAACCAAGCGCGATGACCAATTGTGTGAATCAATGGTTCCTCTCGTAGTATGTTTTCCGGAGTCGATAAATGGAAACTTTGGATTTCTGCATGGAACCCTCGAATCTCTAGTTGGATAATTGCTTAGAATGTCGAGAGGGAGTAAGGTGCAGGGTTTGGCTTCAATCCGCGCAGTGGATCCACATTCTGGGAAGTGAGGGAGAGGTCTAGGGTTGAAAGCCATGTTAACTCCTACTCGATAGCCATCCGGGGGGTGCGCCGTGTGCCAAAAGTACCGGTTTATCTTGCTTATGATATTATGTTGGTAGTGGGTGACACGTAGGGGCTTCTCGAGCTGGTTTCATATTTTTCTTGATTTTTGATGAATTTCCCATTGCCGGTGTTCGCGGGGGCGGCCAAAATTAGCAAACCCGCCAGCGCGCGCAGGCACACGAGATCCATTGCAACCTTGAACCTAGGAACTTCCACAGCCTAGGTAACCCATGGGGCATCGCAAATCATTTTTCCCATAAAATACAGAGCAATTTCTAGGGTACCTACCGTTAGTAACCGTAATTGTCGGGGCGTGACTCGGGGAAAATACAATATATGCTTGCACCACGATATGAGTACCAACCTCCTGGGAATGGCGGTCCCGCACGACATAGAATGCGTATAAATGTTTTTTACACGCAAGGGCTACGCAAGGACATGCAAGGGCTACTCGAGCCGGGGTTCGGAGGGTGGGCAAAATCAGGAAGCCCGCCGAGGCATGCAGGCACGCGAGGTCCATTGTAACCTTGAACCTAGGCACTTGCCCAGCCTAGGTACCCCATGGGGCACCCCAAAACATTTTTTCCAGAAAATGTAGGGTAATTTCTAGGGAACCTACAGTTAGAAACCGCAATTGCCGGGGCGTGACTCGGGGAAAATACAGTATATGCTTGCACCACGAGATGATCACCAACCTCCCGGGGATGGCATTCTGCCACAACGTAGCATGCGTGTAAATTTCCTCGGGCCCTAGGACGTGCTCAATTATCGCACCTCCTGATGGGGATATGCCAAGTGGGGTATACCCAATAGGACATTCCTATTGGATCATACTCCCAGCGAGTGGACGGAGACTAGACCACGACCCAAGAGGAAGCCTGGCAACTAGAAGCTGAAGGCCCAGAAGCATAGCTCGGCCCAGTCGGATTAGGTCAAAACCCTCTGAGTCCTTATCTAACTCTGTTGTAGATCTGTAAACCCTAGCGAGGAAACTCTATATAAACCTCCCTAGGGCACGCATAGCACTTACATTCCAGGATACACCCCCTCGAATCACCGTCTAGATCTCCCTTTGTACTCTCTCATCAATACAATCTAGTAGGAGTAGGTCTTTACCCTCTAGGGGGCGAACCTGGGTAAATCCATGTGTCTTTGCCATGATCCTCCAAGACATCCACGCCAGCGACTGCGGCCACCACGCCGGTGCCCGGTCCCTGGTCGCCAAAGCCATGCGACATGGCTTCTACTGGCTCACCGCGCATGCCGACACGGACGACATCGTCCAACACTGCGTCAGGTGCCAAAAGTACGCCAAAAAACGCACGTACCTAGCTCGGCGCTCAATACCATCCCCATCACTTGGCCATTCGCCATATGGGGCATGGACATGGTGGTACCCTTCATGAAGGCCCCCTCTGGCTACACCCAACTCCTGGTTGCTGTCGACAAATTCACCAAGTGGGTGGAGGCCAAGCCAGTCTGCAAGTGCGACGGGAAGACCGCTGCAAATTCCTACGCGAGCTCATCTACCGCTACGGATTCCCCCACAACATCATCACGGAGAACGGCACCAACTTCGCCAAGGGCGCCATGGCCGAGTACTGCGAGGAGCATGCCATACGGCTCGAACTCGCCTCAGTCGTCCACCCGGACTCCAACGGTTAGGAGGAATGCACCAACCAGAGCATCCTCCACGGCCTCAAACCGCGACTACAAGTTCCCCTCGAGCAAACTCCGGGGTGCTGGGTCGAGGAGCTCCCCTCCCCCATCTGGGACATCTGCACCTCCATCAACCGATCGACTGGGTTCACGCCCTTCTTCATGGTGTACGACGCCAAAGCCGTCATGCTGACTAACCTCGAGCACGACTCGCCTCGTGTCGTCAACTACGCGTAGGTCGACAACAAGCTCGCACGCCAAGACGGGGTCGACCAACTCGACGAAGCACGTGACCTAGCTCGCTCCCGCATCGCCATCTAGCAGTAGGGAATCTGTCGCTACCACAGCCGACGAGTCCGGACTAGCACCTTCCAGGAAGGAGACCTGGTCCTGCAACTGATCCAGGACAAGAAGGGCATGGACCAGCTCTCTCCCCCATGGTAGGGACCATTCGCCATAGGGAGAGTCTTGGGCAATGATTCCTACTACCTCATTGACGTCCGAGGCGACGGACAACTCGACGTCAAGCGGTCGTGCTATGTAAACCTCCTACGGAATTTCTACACCTAGAACCCCAATCTGTACTCCACCCTCCATGCAATAAAGATGTTCGATTCACACAAATTGTGCCTACTCTCCAACCCTTGTGCCATTCGCACTCGTAAAAACAACATTTCGCTAATCACGGAAGTCAAACCTTGGTTGCGCGACCAACACGGCTAAATAGTGCGACGCAAGGGCATAGACAAAGTTCGGGACTTGTGTCGACCACGAAAATGCCAACCCGGAGACCCCATCGGAGTCGCCTCGGTCTACTGGTCTGTCGGGCGAAGACAACTGCATTCGCTTCTCACAGCGACCTACTCCTCCGCATCCTCGGCGCAGCGACTCAAACGGTCAAGTATCACGCTCGGCGACTGACGCCAGTCCAAACCTACACGGCTAGGGAAAACACCAAGTATGAGAGCGTGCCTTGGACTCGCCATGCGACTGGCTCCTCGAGTCAGGCGGAGTGACGCGCCAAGCACAACGCGCTCTGTCCTCACCTACCTTGGGCATGCGACTAGAATAGCTAAGTACCACGCTCGGGGACTTGTCTAGCCCACCCCGTTTGCGTCCATGAAAACAGCTAAGTATATAGTACCCCTCGGGGTCACCAAGCGACTGGCTCCCCGAGCCACGGCTAGTCGACCTCAATTAACTAACAGTATACAAACAAACGTACATAGAGAAACACGAGGTAAACCCCATTAAAGAGTGGACGCGCTCGGGGACTCGCACAACAAAACAACCGAAACTCAAATAAAAAATTCCTTATGGCAACAAAAAAAATCGCTTACAAGGGCAGACATATACTTATTTAAATTAACGCCAGTTGGCAAAGGTATCTACTCTACAGGCTTCGAAGACAACGCGCCACCGCTACCATGAACACGGATGAAGGGGACCCACGGGTTCGAAGGGTGCGTGGTCAAGGTGCCCGCCACCACTGATCGGAACGGCTGCTTCGTCTTGAAGTCGCGATGCACCGGCTCGGGGTCGTTCGGAGCGACGATCGTCTCCTAGTACGGAAGAAGGTCGCCCATCGCCAGCACCCGCTTGGAGTACACAGCGGCCCGATCGATCAACTTCAACACATCGGCAATTTCAACCGAGCCAGTCGCCGAGCGGTACCCACTGGTGACATTGTCGAGGTCGAAGTCATCGGGGAAGTGAGCGAGCCCAAGGGTTTAGTGCAGTCACGGCCCCACAGCGGAAGGCCGACCGCGACATGTACTCCACCACCATTGGAGCCCTCTCCAGGTAGTGCCACACCTCCGTGAGATTGCCGGGAATCACTTCCGTTGGCAAGATCTCCTGGAGGTACGCGCGAATGCAGGTCGCCGAAAAGGTGGCAGAATCCACCAGCATGGTGACGCACTACCTTGCGTCATACAACCGCTCCTCGGGCTCGTCATCAAGAATTTTCCCTGTAGAGGAACAAACAATTTAGCATTAGAAGAACGCACCATTCGAGTTCACCCCCTTAGGGACTCAATGCCTAAGGTGACCCGCATGCTCGGGGACTCGCTGGTACAAAAACGACAAGCCCAAAAAACTCGCCAATAAGAGGACGACAGCGCCCCATGATGAAATCTTGAAGACCCGACAAGTTGTTCTGCAGCCCTGCGACAAGAGCATCAGAAACCTTCTGCTCTTCAGCTGTGGCAGTGACAGCCGCCTAGGCCCTCTCCTCCACCGAGCTCACTTCCGCCTTAGCGTCATTAAGCTCCTTCTCCAGGTCGGCAACCCTCTTCACTATGGTGGTCAACGGCGATTGGCAGCCGTCAACTCGACCACCGGGACAAAGCCTTTGTGGGCCTTGGCAACCGCGGCCGAATGTCCCTCTCCACAAAACGGGGTGAGATCACAATCAAGCACAAAGGAAGTAACAAAGCCCACAATTCAAAACACCTACCCGCAGTCGCCTGCAGCTGCTGGTTCAGCTCTCGCACTGATCGGATGTCGCGTTCCAGATGCTCTTTGGCAAACACTCACTCCGCCGACTCACGCTAGAGGCCCTGCAAAGACGAAGGTAACGTAAGCAAACATTAAAGAAATTCCTAAGTGCCCAGTCGCTGAAATTCAGCGACTAGCCACTCGTTGACTGGACATAGGAGAAACTCCTAAGCGCCTAGCCACTGATATTCAGCGACTAGCCACTCGGGGACTGGTTAGCAAGAAGCAATAAGAATTTGCCCGCTGAAATTCAGCGACCAGATCCTCAGGGACTGGACATACCTGAATAGCCATGCCCAGCATGCTATGCAACTCGACCACGTCCACCGAGGGAAGCACAAGAGGCGTGCCCCCGTGACACTGCTCGATCTCCAAGCCCAAAATTTTGGGCACCTGGGTCGATTGTGCTGAGACACTCGCAGCAGAGGCCCTAGCCATGAACCGAGGGAAGGTCGCCACCGCCGCTCCCGAAGCACTTTTTGTGGGGCCCAACGCCCCGACTGGCGCTGCAGATTCCACCTGCTGCGACCCCGCATCCAGGACGGCCTTCACAGCCGCATCCACTCCAGTCGGAGCTTCACTTGGTGCGTCGATCGGCTCGTCCAAGACAACGACTACATCGTCGCAAGTCATCTTCTTCGTGCCCTCAATAGGCGCCTCGGCGTTGTTGCCCTTCCTCTTCTTCGAGGAGTCGGCCTCCTCCCCTGAGGCGTCTACTGGGACCTTGGCCATCGAAGGGTGCCCAATCTTATTTGCGCCAGTCCGGCAAAGGAAATGATCAACAATTCAAACAACATCTACAAACTAGTAATCCAAGTCGACATGGCAAAACACTGACTTGGTGACTGAGATGTAGCGTAGACCGGTGCGGATGTGCGCCGGATTCTCCAGTTCTGGGCCCAGCTTGTGGCTGATGCCCGTCTCAAATAGGGACGGATC
Organism: Avena sativa; assembly: GCA_916181665.1. Taxonomy (NCBI): domain Eukaryota; kingdom Viridiplantae; phylum Streptophyta; class Magnoliopsida; order Poales; family Poaceae; genus Avena; species Avena sativa. The sequence continues at coordinate 351,756,823 of OV702294.1, read as the reverse complement.
CCACGTCACGGAGTCCATCTTCGTCGACGAGGCCACGGCAGCAGGAAGTTGCACCCCGGTCGACGCGGGTGCCTCCCTTGATAGCGATGCCTTTGCAGCTGAAGCAGCCCCGAGGCCCATCACTATTGAGAATGGGGGTGGAAGGAACGCCAGCGGCACCTCGTCCTCCACCACAGTCGTATTGGCCGCCTCTGGAGCTTTCATCGATGCTTTGGGCCTAGCATCAGCGGCCATGCTAGTCGCCTCGGAGCTAGTCGCCGACCGAGGCGGTTACACCGCCCTAGGCGCCTCCTTCTTCTTCTTCAGTGACTTCTTCTTTGACGACGTGGCCATGCACCACGAACTATGTTCGTGGGCCTCGCCCTCACCCCCATAGTGACCCTCGAGGCTCTTGCTGGCCTCGAGCTGGCATTGTTGCTGCCCACGAGTTTTCCGAACCGCGGGTGCGGTGACCGCCATAGCCTCATCATTGTCATTGTATCCATCATTGTCCTCGCCGGAGGAGGACTCGCTATCGTCCCCCTCGGCCTTGTCCGAGCTTTCATCGTCGGCGGAAGGAGCCAACCCTCCAAAAGTTGGAATAGCTGAACCAACAATACATGGTTAGTAAACCGCGACAGCATTTTTGTGAATGCGAAATAGACAAGGAGAAATAGAATTACCGATGGCGCCTTGCGCTTCGTGGTGTATGGGGCGATCCTGGCCTTCGAATTGCGGTATTCCGTGTCAGTGATCTTCCTCAATGCGAAGGCATAATCATCCGCCTTCCACTCGGCGGTGCAGGCCTTGGTCCCGTCCTCCTTACCAGTGTACTTGTACATCCAGTGGGCACGGCTAGCAAGGGGCACTAATCATCGCCTGAGCCAGCAATTATATAAATTGATGGTCTTGAGACCATCCTTCTTCAGCTGGCGAATCGTCGTCAACATCTCATCTACAATCATCCACTAGCCATGCGGGAGCTTGGCAACTTGGAGCCGACGCGGCTTGGTCCACTCGGCGGAGTACGCCGGCAGTGGTACCTCGTCGTACGGCGTCTACTCGCTGACATAGAACCAGTTTTTATTCCACTCGCTTGCCGCCTTCGTCGGCAGCATGAGGTCAAGGAAGGAGGCCTTCGACTTCAGTTGGAAAGTGAGGCCACCTGCTGCCAGCATCGGGACGCCTACCCTGTCGCGACTAATCCTCCCGTTGAACAGCTCCTGCCACATGGGAAAGTACGGGCGGCATCCCAAATAACACTCGCAGAACGCCACGAAGATGGTGAATTGTTCGATGCTATGCGGCCCCAGATCTGATGGCTGGATGCCATAGTACGCGCAGAATCGATGGAAGAAGAACGAGGCGTGAAGGAAATGAATTCGCCGGTGCGTGGATCTGGATCCACCTCCCCGGCTACGGTAACTCGCCATCTCCCAGCGCAGAGAATACCCGCGTCCTCGAAGGACTTCAGTGTTGCCCTGGAACACTTGGACTTCCCCTACAATTCCTTCGTAGGCGCCACCAATTCGAGGGTCTGAGCTCGCTGGATCGCTCTGGAGGCTCTGGAGGGAATGGAAGATTGAAGGGCGCGCGGGGTCGGAGGAAATGTGAGGAATGCTCGCAATTCACCCATAACTCTCCTTATATAGTGGTTTGTTCCTGCCAATTTTGGGGAGCCATTACCGTGCGGTGATTACGCCGATATTACCTTTGGATTACCCAACAGCTAGTTTGACCAGGCTGATGGTCCAACTTCGTCTAATCGACTCGCCGACCCATTCGCCAAAGCTGGGACTCGACCACTCGCCAAATTGGCGATTTGATTGGTCGCTGTTACCACGACTGAAGATGCATGATAATGATTCTTTCTCTCATTGAAGGAGTCCATCGCCGATTCGACTAGGCGTCCAAATTGGACCTGAATACTCCGACTGCCAAAGAACACCTGCGACGAATCAACGACGGCCTCGGGGAGTACTGATGGGGATATGCCGAGTGGGGTATACCCAGCAGGATGTTCCCTACTGGATCGTACTCCCAACGAGTGCGCCTGCAGGACGGCGACTGCACCGCGACCAAAGAGGAAGCCCAGCCACTGGAAGCTGAAGGCCCAAAAGCATAGCTAGGCCCAGTCGGATTAGGTCAAAACCCTCTGAGTCCTTATCTAACTCGGTTGTAGATCTCTAAACCCTAGCGAGGTGACTCTATATAAACCTCCCTAGGGCATGCATAGCACTTACGTTCTAGCATACACCCCCTCGACTCACCACCTAGCAGCAAAGCTCGCCATTTGTACTCTGTCATCAATACAATCTAGAAGGAGTAGGTATTTACCCTCCGGGGGACAAACCTAGGTAAACCCTATGTGTTTGCCCTCATATCGCACCGCAGATGGCTGGCCGCCCTTGCCCCTCGTTCTAATACTCACTGTCAATCACAGCATCTGTCGTGGCCATTCCCATGACGCCTCCTTTGTAAAATCACCGGTTTTCTAGAGTCGGTAAATGGAAACTCTGGATCTCTCCATGGAACCCTAGAATCTCTAGTTGCAGAAGTTGCTTAGAATTCTGAGAGGGAGCTAGGTGCCCGGTTTGGGCTCAATCCACGTAGCGGATCCATGTTCTGGGCAGTGAGGGGGAGGTCTAGGGTTGAAAGCCATGTTAACTCTTACTTGAGAGCCATCTGGGGGTGCGCCGTGTGCCAAAAGTCCCGATTTGTCTTTCTTATGATTTTATGTTTGAAGTAGGTGACATGCAGGGACTACTCGAGCTGCTTTCGTATTTTTTGTAATTTTTGATGAATTTCCCATTGTGTGTTTGTGTGTGTGGTATGTCTAGGGTTGATATGAAAATGGTTGTACTCAGTTTTCCCCCCTCATGATAACTCGTCCTCACTTTGGTTGGTTCGCCCGGATTGGTCGAGACGGTTGTCACGCGGATCGTGCCAACCCAACATTGATCCTCTATGATATAACGGGCAAGAAGTCCCCCTCCCCTTCCCACTCCCTCTCTCTCTCTCTTCGGAGATGGAACTCTCTATCCACGCGAAATAACGAGTTTGCCACCGATACTTCTTCCATAATCTAGAACAAAAGTGTACAAAGGCATATAATTTTCGTAGATGCGTGTCTATACATTTATTTTTATTCTCTAAAAATTATACACTAGTTGGATTTATATACACGAGGGTATATAAGAAAATGTGTGTATTTTCTAGTGCAGCGAGGGAGAAACGCGCAGGCACGCTCGTCAAAACGGTTGCAATGCGTCCACCATGGCACAAGTACGGTGCACTGTAACGTCGTGTTAGCGGGGGTCAAACGATGCATCCTCTACACGCGTTGTACCCCTCACATTAGAGGGTGAGAACGCACGGGGTCTGGCTAGCCATACTTTAACCAAGCGCGATTACCAATTGTGTGAATCAATGGTTCCTCTTGTACTATGTTTTCCAGAGTTGGTAAATGGAAAATCTAGATTTCCCCATGAAACCCTCGAATCTCTAGTTGGAGAAGTTGCTTAGAATGTCGAGAGGGAGCAAGGTGCCGGTTTTGGCTTCAATCCGCGTAGTGGATCTATGCTCTGGGCAGTGAGGGAGAGGTCTAGGGTTGAAAGCCATGTTAACTCCTACTCGATAGCGATCCGGGGGGTGCGCTGTGTGCCAAATGTCCCGGTTTGTCTTGCTTATGATTTTATGTAGGTAGTGGGTGACAAACAGGGGCTACTCGAGCTGGTTTCGTATTTTTCTTGATTTTTGATGAATTTCCCATTGCCGGGGATCGGGGGGTGGGCAAAATCGGCAAACCCGCCGGCGCGCGCAGGCAAGCGAGGTCCATTGCAACCTTGAACCTAGGCACTTCCCTAGCCTAGGTACCCCATGGGGCACCCTAAAACATTTTTCCAGAACATACAGGGCAATTTCTAGGGTACCTACAGTTATAAACCGCAATTGCCGGGGCGTGACTCGGTGAAAATACAGTATATGCTTGCACCACATGATGAGCACCAACCTCCCGGGGATGGCGGTCCGCCACTATGTAGCATGCGTGTAAATTTCCTCGGGGCCTAGGGCATGCTCAATTCTAGCACCTTCTTTGCATAATCGTTGGTTTTCCGTAGTCGGTTAAAGGAAACTCTAGATTTCTCCATGGAACCCTAGAATCTCTAGTTGGAGAAGTTGTTTAGAATGCCGTGAGAGAGCTAGGTGCCTGGTTTGGGCTCAATCCGCATAGTGCATCCATGTTCTGGGCAGTGAGGGGGAGGTCTAGGGTTGAAAGCCATGTTAACTCCTACTCGATAGCCATACGGGGATGCGCCGTGTGCCAAAAGTCCCGGTTTGTCATGCTTATGATTTTATGTTGGTAGTGGGTGACATACGGGGGATACTCGAGTTGGTTTCGTATTTTTCTTGATTTTTGATGAATTTCCCATTGTCGGGCATCGGGGGTTGGGCAAAATCGGCAAACCCGCCGCCGCTCAGGCACGCGAGGTCCATTGCAACCTTGAACCTAGATACTTGCCTAGCCTAGGTACCCCATGGGGCACCCCAAAACATTTTTTCCAGAAAATACTGGGCATTTTCTAGGGTACCTAACGTTAGAAACCGCAATTGCCGGGGCGTGACTCGGGGAAAATACAGTATATGATTGCACCACGAGATGAGCACCAACCTCCCGGGGATGGCGGTCCGCCACGACGAAGCATGCATGTAAATTGCCTCGAGCCCTAGGGCACGCTCAATTCTCTCACCTTCTTTGCAGAATCGTCGATTTTCCATAGTCGGCAAAAGGAAACTCTGGATTTCTCCATGGAACCCTGGAATCTCTAGTTGGAGAAGTTGCTCAGAATGCCGAGAGAGAGCTAGGTTTCTAGTTTGGGCTCAATCTGCACAGTGAATCCATGTTCTGGGTAGTGAGGGGGAGGTCTAGGGTTGAAAGCCATGTTAACTCCTACTCAATAGCCATCCGGGGGGTGCGCCCTGTGCCAAAAGTCCCGATTTGTCTTGCTTATGATTTTCTATTGGTAGTGGGTGACAGGTGGGGGCTACTCAAGATGGTTTCGTTTTTTTTGAGTTTTGATGAATTTCCCATTGCCGGGGTTCGGGGGTGGGCATAATTGGCAAACCCGCCGGCGCGCGCAGGCACGCGAGGTACATTGCAACATTGAACCTAGGCACTTGACCAGCCTAGGTACCACATGGGGCACCCCAAAACATTTTTCGAGAAAATACAGGGCAATTTCTAGGGTACCTACAGTTAGAAACCGCAATTATTGGGGTGTGACTCGGGGAAAATACAGTATATGCTTGCACCACGATATGAGCACCAACCTCTCGGGGATGGCGGTCCGCCATGACGTAGCATGCGTGTAAATTTCCTCGGGCCCTAGGGCGCGCCCAATTCTCGCACCTCCTTTGCAGAATCGCGGGTTTACCGGAGTCGGCAAAAGGAAACTCTGGATTTCTCCATGGAACCCTGGAATCTCTAGTTGGAGAAGTTGCTTAGAATGCCAAGAGATAGCTAGGTGCCAGGTTTGGGCTCAATCCAAGCAGTGGATCCATGTTCTGGGCAGTGAGGGGAAGGTCTAGGGTTGAAAGCCATGTTAACTCCTACTCGATAGCCATCCGGGGGGTGCACCGTGTGTCGAAAGTACTGGTTTGTCTTGCTTATGATTTTATGTTGGTAGTGGGTGACACGCAGGGGCTACTCGAGCTGGTTTCGTATTCTTCTTGATTTTTGATGAATTTCCCATTGCCGGGGTTCAGGGGGTGGGCAAAATTGGCAAACTTGCTGGCGCACGTAGGAACGCGAGGTCCATTGCAGTGTTGAAACTAGGCACTTGACCAGCCTAGGTACCCCATGGGGCACCCCAAAATATTTTTTTCCAGAAAATACTAGGCAATTTCTAGGGAACCTACAGCTAGAAACCGCAATTATCGGGGCGTTACTCACGGAAAATACAGTATATGCTCACTCCACGATATGAGCACCAACCTCTCGGGGATGGTGGTCCGCCATGACGTAGCATGCGTGTAAATTTCCTTGGGCCCTAGAGCGCACTCAATTCCCGCACCTCCTTTGCAGAATCGCCGGTGTTCCGGATTCGGCAAAAGGAAACTCTTGATTTCTCCATGGAACCCTGGAATCTCTAGTTGGAGAAGTTGCTTAGAATGCCAAGAGAGAGCTAGGTGCCAGGTTTGGGCTCAATACGCGCAGTGGATCCATGTTCTGGGAAGTGAGGGGGAGATCTAGGGTTGAAAGCCATGTTCTGGGGATCCATGTTCTGGGAAGCCATGATCCGGGGGGTGCGCTGTGTGCCAAAAGTCGCGGTTTGTCTTGCTTCTAATTTTATGTTGATAGTGGGTGACACGTAAGGGCTACTCGAGATGGTTTCGTATTTTTTTATTTTTTATGAATTTCCCATTGCTGGGGTTCAGGGGGTGGGCAAAATCTGCAAACCCGCCGGTGCGCGCAGGCATGTGAGGTCTATTGCAACCTTGAACCTAGGCACTTGCCCAGCCTAGGAACCCAATGGGGAACCCCAAAACATTTTTTATAAAAAATACAGGGCAATTTCTAGGGTACCTACAATTATAAACCGCAATTGCCAGGGCGTGACTCGGGGAAAATACAGTATATGCTTGCACCCCGAGATGAGCACCAACTTCCCAGGGATGGCGGTCTGCCACGACGTAGAATCCATGTAAATTTCCTCAGGCCCGAGGGCGTGCTCAATTATCGCACCTCCTTTTTACACTCGCCGGTTTTCCGGAGTCGGTAAACGCGAACTCTGGATTTCTCCATGGAACCCTGGAATCTCTAGTTGGGGAGGTTGCTTAGAATGCCGAGAGGGAGCTAGGTGCCGGGTTTGGGCTCAATCCGCGCAGTGGATCCATGTTCTGGGTACTGAGAAGGAGGTCTTGGGTTGAAAGCCATGTGAACTCCTACTCGATAGCCATCCGGGGGAGTGCGCCTTGTGCCAAAAGTCCTGATTTGTCTTTCTTATGATGTTATGTTGGTAGTAGGTGACATGCAGGTGTTACTCGAGTTTGTTTCATATTTTTTTATTTTTGATGAATTTCCCATTGTGTGTTTATGTGTGTGGTATGTCTAGGGTTGATATGAAAATTGTTGTACTCAGTTTTCCCTCTCTCATGATAACTCGTCCTCACTTTGGTTGGTACGCGCTGATTGGTCGAGATGGTTGTCATGCAGATCGTGCCCACCCAATATTGATCCTCTATGATTTAACGGGCAAGATAGCCCCCTCCCCCTACCGCTCTCTCTCTCTGGAGACGGACCTCTCTATCCACGCGAAATAACGAGTTTTCCATCGATACTTTACTTCCATAATCTAGAAGGAAAGTGTACAAAGGCGTATAATTTTCGTATATGCGTGTCTATGCATTTCCTTTTATTCTCTGAAAATTATAAACTATTTGGATTTATATACACGAGGGTATATAAAAATATAAAAATGTGTGTATTTTCTAGTGCAGCGAGGGGGAAACGCGGCGGCACCCTCATCAAACCGGTTGCAACGCGTCCACCATGGCACAAGTATAGTGCACTGTAATGTCATGTCAGCGGGGGTCGAAAAATGCATCCTCTCCACGCGTTGTACCCTTCACATTAGAGAGTGACAACGCACGGGGTTTGGCTAGCCATGCTTTAACCAAGCGCGATGACCAATTGTGTGAATCAACGGTTCCGCTCGTACTAGGTATTCCGGAGTCAGTAAATGGAAACTATGGATTTCTCCATGGAACCCTCGAATCTCTAGTTGGATAAGTTGCTTAGAATGCCTAGAGAGAGCTAGGCGCCTGGTTTGGGCTCAATCCACGTAGTGGATCCACGTTCTGGGCAGTGAGGGGGGTCTAGGGTTGAAAGACATGAAAACTCCTACTCGATAGCCATCTGGGGGGGTGCGCCGTGTGCCAAAAGTCCCGGTTTATCTTGCTTATTATTTTATGTTGGTAGTGGGTGACATGTAGGGGATACTCAAGCTGATTTTGTATATTTGTTGATTTTTGATGAATTTCCCATTGCCGGGGTTCGGGAGGTGGGCAAAATTGGCAAACCCGCCGGCGCGCGCAGGCACACTAGGTCCATTGCAACATTGAACCTAGGCACTTGACCAGCCTAGGTACCCCATGGGGCACCCCAAAATATTTTTTCCGGAAATACAGGGCAATTTTTAGGGTACCTACAGTTAGAAACCGCAATTATCGGGGCATGACTCGGGGAAAATAGAGTATATGCTTGCACCACTATATAAGCACCAACCTCTCGGAGATGGCAGTCTGTCATGACGTAGTATGCGTGTAAATTTCCTCGGGCCCTAGGGCGCGCTCAATTCTCGCACCTCCTTTGTAGAATCACCGTTTTTCCTGAGTCGGCAAAAGGAAACTCTGGATTTCTCCAAGGAACCGTGGAATCTCTAGTTGGAGAAGTTTCTTAGAAGGCCGAGAGAGATCTAGGTACTAGGTTTGGGCTCAATCCGCGCAGTGGATCCACGTTCTAGGCAGTGAGGGGGAGATCTAGGGTTGAAAGCCATGTTAACTCGTACTCGATAGCCATACGGGGTGTGCGCCGTGTGCCAAAAGTCCCGAATTGTCTTGATTATGATTTTGTGTTGGTAGTGGATGACACGCAAGGGCTACTCGAGATGGTTTCGTATTTTTTTATTTTTGATGAATTTCCCATTGCAGTGGTTCGGGGGGTGGGCAAAATCTGCAAACCCGCCGGCGCGCGCAGGCACGCGAGGTCTATTGAAACCTTGAACCTAGGCACTTTCCTAGCCTAGGTACCCTATGGGGCACCCCAAAACATTTTTTCTAGAAAATACAGGACAATTTCTAGGGTACCTACAGTTAGAAACCGCAATTGTTGGGGCGTGACTCGGGGAAAATATAGTATATGCTTGCACAACGAGATGAGCACCAACCTCCCGGGGATGGCGGTCCTCCACGATGTAGAATGCATGTAAATTGCCTCGGGCCCTAGGTCTCGCTCAATTCTCGCACCTCCTTTTTAGAATCGCCGATTTTCCCGAGTCGATAAATGGAAACTCTAGATTTCTCCATGGAACCCTGGAATCTCTAGTTAGAGAAGTTGCTTAGAATGCCGAGAGGTAGCTAGGTGCCAGGTTTGGTATCAATCCGTGCAGTGGATCCATGTTCTGGGTAGTCAGGAGGAAGTCTTGGGTTGAAATCCATGTGAACTCCTACTCGATAGCCATCCGGGGGAGTGCGCCGTGTACCAAAAGTCTTGATTTGTCTTTCTTCTGATGTTATGTTGGTAGTAGGTGACACGCAGGTGTTACTCATGTTTGTTTCGTATTTTTTTATTTTTGATGAATTTCCCAGTGAGTGTGTGTGTGGTATGTCTAGGGATGATATGAAAATGGTTGTACTCATTTTTCCCCCTATCATGATAACTCGTCCTCACTTTGATTGGTACGCCCTGATTGGTCGAGATGGTTGTCACGCGGATCGTGCCCACCCAACATTGATCCTCAATGATTTGACGGGCAAGATATCCCCCTCCCCCTACCGTTCTCTCTCTCTCTCTTTGGAGATGGACCTCTCTATCCACGCGAAATAACGAGTTTTCCATCGATACTTTACTTCCATAATCTACAAGGAAAGTTTACAAAGGCGTATAATTTTCGTATATGCATGTCTATGAATTTCCTTTTATTCTCTGAAAATTATAAACTATTTGGATTTATATACACGAGGGTATATAAAAATATAAAAAATGTGTGTATTTTCTAGTGCAGCAAGGGGGAAACACGGCGGCACGCTCATGAAACTGGTTGCAACGCATCCACCATGGCACAAGTATGGTGCACTGTAATGTCGTGTCAGCGGGGGTCGAATGATGCATCCTCTCCACGCATCGTAACCTTCACATTAGAGCGTGACAACACATGGGGTTTGGCTAGCCATGCTTTAACCAAGCGCGATAACCAATTGTGTGAATCAACGGTTCCTCTCGTACTAGGTTTTCCGGAGTCGGTAAATGGAAACTCTGTATTTCTCCATGGAACCCTCGAATATCTAGTTGGAGAAGTTTCTTAAAATTCCGAGAGGGAGCTAGGTGCTGGGTTTGGGCTCAATCCGCACAGTGGATCCACGTTCTGAGCAGTGAGGGGGAGGTCTAGGGTTGAAAGCCATGTTAACTCCTACTCGATAGCCATCCAGGGGGTGCGCCGTATCCCAAAAGTTCCGCTTTTCTTTCTTCTGATTTTATGTTGGTAGTGGGTGACACGCAGGGGTTACACGAGCTGGTTTCTTATTTTATCTGATTTTTGATGAATTTCCCATTGTGTGTTTGTGTGTGTGGTACATCATCCATTACAAACCATACATTAGGTCTTACAACAAATAAAGAATCACATGATCCAGTCTTAATACAATCATAGCAGCGGAATAACGTAATAATAACGGTAGCGTGGGCGAGACTCCATCTTCATGGTCACAGGAAATGCTGAAGATGGGAGATGATCCTAGTTGTTGTAACCTTCCTGCGGTCCATCCTCCTGATAGTCCTCTTCATAGTCTGGCCGCGGGAATAGCCAGGGACAAAGCCATGAGTACTCTTTAAGTAATCAGAAACTAATACTAAAAAGTGAAGTGGTTTTGAGTATGAAATAATAGGCTCTAGGTTGTTTTGCAAAAAGCCAGATTTACCTTAACTCAGTTCATAAGCAAAGAAAGATAGTTGAAACTTTTATAACACCTAAGAAGGAACTTGAGTTTTCATATCACAACCATGTTGTGGTCAAGTCGAAGTCATGATTCATTTCATAAGTCGTTTTGAAAACATCTGACGACGGAACAGTATGGCCACTCCAACTGTCCATAACTACGGAAGCGGCTATTCGAATAGTTTGACACTCTACAGAGGTGGTACACTTTCACCACAATATTCGATACATTCGTCAGGAACAATCCGGAATTCACCATACTCAGTATGTGGATAATCAATCCTAACCTTTCAATTACACTCCCTAGTATAGGCACCTCTCATATGAGTTTGGCCTCCCAACCATGACCATCTATCATCTTGGGAACTGCATAGGTGGACAATCTTCACAAGGTAGCCTCAGCTCAAACCTTGCCCGCAAGGGAACCCATACTATGGTATATAAATTTCCAGTCAATCCCTACCCAAATTTCAGGTATTGTGGTTGTACGGTAAAATTGGAATGGTATCGCATCCACACAACCATCAGTTTTATAAAGGGCTAAGGCTAATGCCTCAACATTTTCATCATCAAAAATCATCTGGTGTTCAAGAACATATGTCAAACCATTTTAGTAGAATGACTCATCATTCTAAGGTTTTCATAACCATTTTCACCAAGTAATCCCATCTAAAGTGATCAATCTTTATGCTTAGCACTAGCAACTACAAGCGGGGGATAAACACTAATGAGGGGTGGTAATCTAGTGTGACTATCTAAGTTCAATCTCATGCCTCAGGATGACATCAAGAGTTATCTATGTTAGGCCAAGTTTTATGCTCTTTATGCTACCTTTAAATATCTTTCTAGAATCTACCATTCACTAAATAGACAAGCTAAGGATCTTTGATAAAAAATAAAATATCTAAGCTTGCAAATAAAATCGGGATTATGTGTCATCAAGGGGTATAACCAAGGCATGCCTAATGCATTGCATAGATCATATAGTTTTCACAGTTGCAAGTGTTAGCTTGCATAGGTAACATGCAAGTGGTAGCTTGCTTAGATAGCTTGCCTTGTGCAGTGTAGTGGTTGATGTTCTCCTCTTCTTTGTAACACCCTCAGAATCGTCCCTATGCGAGTTTCAGCGATTCCCGCCAAACCCGCATAGAAACGATTCAAAGGTGCCCACCAGGCACTTTCGTGCGGGTGGAAAACGAAGTAATACCATTACACAATAGTCCACGATGGAACCCACAGAACAGATATATACAACAACGACTCAAAGAGTCAAGAATACAGATATACAATACAAAGATCCAAATCACCTGGAAATCGATATAGCATCCTAGTACGGACAAGATGCAAATTGAGCTAAGAGCCCTGAAGAATAACCAATGGCGTCCATAACCCTGCCCAGGCCAAGCCAGAAGGGTAACCCTGCTAACGACGTCGATCTCAAACCTACTTAAACAAAGGGGTGCCGACAAAGGGCAAAGGAAAAAGAGAGAGCGGTCAGTACTGAGGCCAGTACACGGCGAGACTAGAATTCGGCGGTCCTCGCCTACATAGGTATGGTGGACTGAGCGGCAGCGCAGCATGCACTGAACAACCTATAGAGACTCTATACAACTATCGGCTATCAGAGAGAGAGATAAGAAAGACCTATTCGAAACCATCCTGATTCTACCACCAAACATACCCATCCTGGTATTTCCCCCTCGAGACCAAACGAGGAAGTCAACCGAGGAACTCACACAGTGGCAGTTTTATTCATTCCGTTATAGTTGCGGCAATTACTAGTCAAATATAAATAGTCATCCTGATATAATAAGCAGTGGTCAGTATTAGTTAACCATTCCGTTGTAGTTGCAACACTTACTAGTCAGATACAATAAGCATGATAGATCCCCAACCCAGCACTTGTTGGTACTTTTATTTAGCCATTCCGCTGTAGTGGAGCTGATTACTAGTCATAACGGATACAAGTCAAATTATAACAGTAAACTTTAGTTATAGTTGTCTATGATCGAGAACTGTGCTCCAAGTCGTCCATAACCGCGGGCACGGCTTTTCGAAAAGATTTAACCCTGCAGGGGTGCACCAAAGTATCCACACGCACTTCGACCCTTTTTGCCAGATCAGTTAACATACACCCATCGGTATGTCGGCGGGGCCTAAGTCATGACGTTTCCCAGACCCAAAGCAAGTACATGGGGGCCACCCCACTAAGCTACCCGCAACGAAGTCGGTCGGTCTCCGAGACGGACTCAGGGTTTGCGTCAATGGCTGTAAACGACTGGGAACCCGAAAGTATAACTGGGCTTGTCGATACCGCGAAAACACTCCGCAATCCTAAACAGTACAGGTGCAGTACCTCGCACAATTTTAAATAAAGCAGTAAAGCATGGCATAAGTACAGGATAGTAAATAAAACCTCAAACTAGTTTGTGGCCCCCGGTACAGTACTTTGAAATCAGGTACTAATCGATGGGGGTGCCCACACACCCCACCTGTGGTTAGCGCGCTCGATCTCGGAACAGGTGTCAAGAACTCGGGGTCCTACGGGACACCGGTGAGCGGTTAAAATCCAAATATTGTCTATTACCCACCGGTGCCTCTGCTTTTACCTACTTTCAATTTTAGTTATTAAACAGTAATTAAAGCCACGATCAACTCCAACATTAAACATGCGGCAATACTCCAACAACTGTGGTACTTGACGACACGCAACAACACTTGAGCAAGCAACTACGACACGCAAGTCCAACTATCTACCAAACAACAGGTAATAGGATGTGTCCAAGGCAATATAAGGCTGCAAGGGATATCACGGGTACGAAAACTAGAGCATCGCAACACAGATAGCAATAGATCAACAGGGGGAATAAAGACTATAAAAGTAAGATAGGTAGAAAGGGGGAGAATGCTCGCCGGGAAAACATTGCCGAAGGTTCATCCGAAGATCGGGTGGACACTCGCATCAACTCATCGGCCTAGTCCGTGAAGAAGCAAAGCACTAGAGAAAGCACCGGATGCACTATTTAATACTACGGCCGAAGATCGGGCATGATGCATGTATGATGTATGACATGGCAAGATGCGATGCAATTAGGCAATATTAAGCGGAACTGGGGTCCCGACAATTAGGTATATGGTTATAGTTGTTCTAGATACCCCGCAATTTAAATGTTGTATTAACAGGGTAAGATAAGTTACCGGTTCGCTACACAAATTTAAATGGAGTCCGGAATAAGAAAAAGGTACTCCGCATATCGACTCCATATTTAATTATGAGATGAATTGGCATAATGCCACCAAACCACAGACAAGTATGCATGCATGAACAATTTAATATGCAACAAGTATATCATATATTATAAAAATATGAGGGGTCTCGGATAGGGGTCACACATCTAGGTTCGCGAGATCTTGGGGGTTCCGGGGTTCGGGGTTCGGTCTCAGGGTTCAGGGTTCGACGGGATCGGTCTTCGAAGGTCGGTTGCAGGATGAAGAGCTTGGCGTTCGGGGAAGAAGGACTTGGTGTGGCGTCGGGGGCGCATCGGACTCGCCCTGGTCGATGTCGTTTTTGTCGTCGTGAAGACCTTGTCGGGTCCGCGGGTCGGATCGGACTTGGCGTCCGGGGTGAAGTGCTTGTCGTTCCATGGCGATCTTGGCGGCTTCGGAGGGTTTGAAGATCGGTCTTCGGATCCATGAGGTAGACCTTGGTGTTCCATGTCGGAGTACTTGAAATCCATGAAGAAAGTCTTGTCGCCCTTGGGTGGAGAACTTGTCATCCCGAGGGTCCGTGGCTTCGGTGGTCGATGACGAACTTGGAATTAGGACCGGATGTTCGGGCGGCTTCTCGGGTACTTATCCAACTTGGATCTATTGTTCGCCGAGAGGGTTCTAGTCAGCAATACCAACACTGCTAACCTAAAACAAACGCCACCCAAAACATCCCTCTTGACTGAAAATTGGAAGTTCCAGGCCTTCAACACACTGACGACGGAGCACATACAGGAGACAGACCAAGCACACATCGCTAACAACAGTGGGCACGCGCGCAGCAGGCTCGGGTGGCCTCTGACCTTGATGAGCTAGCAAGGCCGGGACAGAGGCGGCGGTGTCGACGAGGCAGAGCAGAGGGCGGCAGGAGGCGGGCTCGCTGGTGGCGGCAGGTGTGGCGGATGAGAAGACAGAGCCCCTAGTGGAGGGGACGGCGAGGCCGATGCGGGTCCTGCGAGGTGGGGCGCAGGGGGCCTTGCAGGGCGGTGCCGGCGAGGAGGCCGATGGCGGCGAGGCACTGCGGCGGGGAACAGCAAGGAGGGCGCGGGGTCGCAAGGATGCGCAGAGAGGGCGAGGGGGCCACCGGCGCTGGGCAAGGCGAGGCGAGGACCGCGGAGGCCGAGGGAGGCGGCGTCCGAACGGGAGGAGGGCCAGGGAGAAGGCAGCGCATCTGGGGTCAAGGGGTTGGCCGCTGGTGATGGCGGCGCTGCCGGAGGCGGCGGTCGGGGGACTCGCGCGCAGCGGGAAGCCGACGGGGAACTTAGCGGCGATGCACTCGACGGGAAGGTGATGGAGCTCGCACGCGAGGAGGAGATGGACGCCGGTGGCGACGACCCGGCCGAGGTGTGGTGGCGACTGGAGGCGGAAGGGACGGCCAGAGGCGGGGGCTCCTGGAGGAAGAGGCGGGGCGTCGCTCACTGCCGAGGTGGGCCAGCGCCAGGCAGAGGCGAGAAAGACCGGAGGCGGTGGAGGCCGGCTCTGGAGGCTGAAGGGGATGAGGAGGCTAGGCGACGAGGCGGGAGGGAGGTGGAGGCGGCCGGGATGTGCAGGTGGCGGCGCTGCGCGCGGGAATGGAGGCGAGCGGGGAAGAGAGAGAGGTTAGGTGGGGATGCGGGGTTGGGGAGCGGTTCGTTTGGGGTGGGGCCAGGAGCGCGCGGTGGGGCCAGGGTGGTCGGTGGCGCGGGGTAGGTGGGGCTCTGTCGGTGTGGAGTGCACGTGGTGGGGCCGGGCTGGCAGTTGTCCGAGGGGGAGGGAAGTGGGTTGGGTGCGTGCGTGTGGGATGGAGGGTGGCGGCTGGGGGCAGTGGGGTGGGGCGAGGTGGCAGATGGTGGTTGGTGGATGGAGGGAGGATAGCTGAGGTGGCGAGCACCGATTGGGTGGGATGAGGTGGAGGAAGGGTGGGTAGATTAGGTTGGGGTAGGAAAAGGGTTTAGGTAGACCGGTTTTGTACTGGGGGTGGCCGACTGGGTCGGATCGGCCCGGTACGGCTGCCCCTAAAAATAAAATAAATATTTTAATATTTAAAATGGGGCTTTTGAAAACCGTTGGTAGACAAAGCAAAATATTCCGGAGACCCGGGTTTTGTGTTTGAATAAAGACGGGGCGTTCAGAAGACAAAAATAGATTTTTCGAAGATAGTTTTATGCAAACAAATGCAAGATGACATGACGATGCTCAAATGAAATGTGGCATAATGACACGAGCATGTGGTCCTGATGATGCAATGCACAAAACACCGCGATTTTCTAGTAGTGGTTTTAGCGGGATGCCACAATTCGACACCACTAACAATGGATCTCGCCCTCAAGATCCGCCTCATGGTACCAGAAGGAAGGTCGGCGATCTGCGTCTTCTCGCTTCGTGTAGATCCTCGCGACACCACTAACAAGAGGTCGTTGTCCGAGATCATCGAGAGAACACTCCGGGAACAAAAGGTCGAAGGTAGAGGTATCAACAAATTAAGCCACCTCTAGCTTCGATAGAAAGAGGGAACCGATGCATTCTCATCCACTTCAATGTACAAAAGCGAATAGAAGGGGTAGTCGGCATGGGGGCCAATCCATCACGCACCCAAACTATTACTCTGCACAATCAGTAGAAAAGCGTGCAACCATTCTCAGAATCAGACTGAAGATCTCGACAACCGAGGTTCAGAACAAAGGAGTGATGCAGGCTCTGCATCGGACCTGGCGTAGAGGATGTCGTCGCGTCGTAGAAACACCGGAAGGCACGAGAAGGAACAAAGAGAAGACCAGCAGACGAAGGATTCCTCGGATTGCACGAAGACCGGATGTAGAAGCATCGTTACCAAAAGAGGAAGTGAAACCATGAAGGTACGACGGAAACCCAACCACGAGAATTCCTGGACTCGAAGAAAAAGAAGAGAGCGGATTCAAAACACGTAGAGGTAAGAGGAGAATAGCAGAGGGTAAGGAGTAAAAGCAGACCTAATCAGATCTATCCAACCGATTTTTGCAAAATAGTTTTGACACTCTACTGCGGCCGTTAGCTAGGTTATCCTACAGGCTGGACTTGTGGGGTATCGCAACTGCTGAGCTCTGATACCACTCTGTAACACCCTAAGAATCGGCCCTATGCGAGTTTCAGCGATTCCCGCCAAACCCGCATAGAAACGATTCAAAGGTGCCCACCAGGCACTTTCATGCGGGTGGAAAACGAAGTAATACCATTACACAATAGTCCACGATGGAACCCACAGAACAGATATATACAACAATGACTCAAAGAGTCAAGGATACAGATATACAATACAAAGATCCAAATCACCTAGAAATCGATATAGCGTCCGAGTACGGACAAGATGCAAATTGAGCTAAGAGCCCTGAAGAATAACCAATGGCGTCCATAACCCTGCCCAGGCCAAGCCGGAAGGGTAACCCTGCTAACGACGTCGATCTCAAACCTGCTTAAACAAAGGGGTGCCGACAAAGGGCAAAGGAAAAAGAGAGAGCGGTCAGTACTGAGGCCAGTACACGGCGAGACTAGAATTCAGCGGTCCTCGCCTACATAGGTATGGTGGACTGAGCGACAGCGCAGCATGCACTGAACAACCTATAGAGACTCGATACAACTGTTGGCTATCAGAGAGAGAGATAAGAAAGACCTATTCGAAACCATCATGATTCTACCACCAAACATACCCAGCCTGGTATTTCCCCCTCGAGACCAAACGAGGAAGTCAACCGAGGAACTCACACAGTGGCAGTTTTATTCATTCCGTTATAGTTGCGGCAATTACTAGTCAAATATAGATAGTCATCCTGATATAATAAGCAGTGGTCAGTATTAGTTAACCATTCCGTTGTAGTTGCAACACTTACTAGTCAGATACAATAAGCATGAGAGATCCCCAACCCAGCAGTTGTTGGTACTTTTATTTAGCCATTCCACTGTAGTGGAGCTGATTACTAGTCATAACGGATACAAGTCAAATTATAACAGTAAACTTTAGTTATAGTTGTCTATGATCGAGAACTGTGCTCCAAGTCGTCCATAACCGCGGACACGGCTTTTCGAAAAGATTTAACCCTGCAGGGGTGCACCAAAGTATCCACACGCACTTCGACCCTTTTTGCCAGATCAGTTAACATACACCCATCGGTATGTCGGCGGGGCCTAAGTCATGACGTTTCCCAGACCCAAAGCAAGTACATGGGGGCCACCCCACTAAGCTACCCGCAACAAAGTCGCCCGGTCTCCGAGACGGACTCAGGGTTTGCGTCAATGGCTGTAAACGACTGGGAACCCAAAAGTGTGACTAGGCTTGTCGATACCGCGAAAACACTCCGCAATCCTAAACAGTACAGGTGCAGTACCTCGCACAATTTTAAATAAAGCAGTAAAGCATGGCATAAGAACAGGATAGTAAATAAAACCTCAAACTAGTTTGTGGCCCCTGGTACAGTACTTTGAAATCAGGTACTAATCGATGGGGGTGCCCACACGCCCCACCTGTGGTTAGCGCGCTCGATCTCGGAACAGGTGTCAAGAACTCGGGGTCCTACGGGACACCAGTGAGCGGTTAAAATCCAAATATTGTCTATTACCCACCGGTGCCTCTGCTTTTACCTACTTTCAATTTTAGTTATTAAACAGTAATTAAAGCCACGATCAACTCCAACATTAAACATGCGGCAATACTCCAACAACTGTGGTACTTGACGACATGCAACAGCACTTGAGCAAGCAACTACGACACGCAAGTCCAACTATCTACCAAACAACAGGTAATAGGATGTGTCCAAGGCAATATAAGGCTGCAAGGGATATCACGGGTACGAAAACTAGAGCATCGCAACACAGATAGCAATAGATCAACAGGGGGGAATAAAGACTATAAAAGTAAGATAGGTAGAAAGGGGGAGAATGCTCGCTTGGAAAACATTGCCGAAGGTTCATCCGAAGATCGGGTCGACACTCGCATCAACTCATCGGCCTAGTCCGTGAAGAAGCAAAGCACTAGAGAAAACACCGGATGCACTATTTAATACTACGGCCGAAGATCGGGCATGATGCATGTATGATGTATGACATGGCAAGATGCGATGCAATTAGGCAATATTAAGCGGAACCGGGGTCCCGACAATTAGGTATATGGTTATAGTTGTTCTAGATACCCCGCAATTTAAATGTTGTATTAGCAGGGTAAGATAAGTTACCGGTTCGCTACACAAATTTAAATGGAGTCCGGAATAAGACAAAGGTACTCCGCACATTGACTCCATATTTAATTATGAGATGAATTGGCATAATGCCCCCAAACCACAGACAATTATGCATGCATGAACAATTTAATATGCAACAAGTATATCATATATTATAAAATATGAGGGGTCTCGGATAGGGGTCACACATCTGGGTTCGGGAGATCTTGGGGGTTCCGGGGTTCGGGGTTCGGTCTCAGGGTTCAGGGTTCGACGGGATCGGTCTTCGAAGGTCGGTTGCAGGACGAAGAGCTTGGCGTTCCGGGAAGAAGGACTTGGTGTGGCGTCGGGGGCGCATCGGAATCGCCCTAGTCGATGTCGTTCTTGTCGTCGTGAAGACCTTGTCGGGTCCGCGGGTCGGGTCGGACTTGGCGTCCGGGGTGAAGTGCTTGTCGTTCCATGGCGATCTTGGCGGCTTCAGAGGGTTTGAAGATCGATCTTCGGATCCATGAGGTAGACCTTGGTGTTCCATGTCGGAATACTTGAAATCCGTGAAGAAAGTCTTGTCGCCCTTGGGTGGAGAATTGTCATCCCGAGGGTCCGTGGCTTCGGTGGTCGATGACGAACTTGGAATTAGGACCGGATGTTCGGGCGGCTTCTCGGGTACTTATCCGACTTGGATCTCTTGTTCGCCAAGAGGGTTCTAGTCAGCAATACCAACACTGCTAACCTAAAACAAACGCCACCCAAAACAGCCCTCTTGACTGAAAATTGGAAGTTCCAGGCCTTCAACACACTGACGACGGAGCACATACAGGAGACAGACCAAGCACACATCGCTAACAACAGTGGGCACGCGCGTAGCAGGCTCGGGTGGCCTCTAACCTTGACGAGCTAGGAAGGCCGGGACAGAGGCGGCGGTGTCGACGAGGCAGAGCAGAGGGCGACAGGAGGCGGGCTCGCTGGTGGCGGCAGGTGTGGCGGATGAGGAGACAGAGCCCCTGGTGGAGGGGACAGCGAGGCCGACGCGGGTCCTACGAGGTGGGGCGCAGGGGGGCTTGCAGGGCGGTGCCGGCGAGGAGGCCGATGGCGGCGAGGCACTGCGGCGGGGAACAGCAAGGAGGGCGCGGGGTCGCGAGGATGCGCAGAGAGGGCGAGGGGGCCACCGGCGCTGGGCAAGGCGAGGCGAGGACCGCGGAGGCCGAGGGAGGCGGCGTCCGAACGGGAGGAGGGCCGGGGAGAAGGCAGCGCATCTAGGGTCAAGGGGTTGGCCGCTGGTGACGGCGGCGCCACCGGAGGCGGCGGTCGGGGGACTCGCGCGCAGGGGGAAGCCGACGGGGAACTTGGCGGCGATGCACTCAAAGGGAAGGTGACGGAGCTCGCACGCGAGGAGGAGATGGACGCCGGTGGCGACGACCCGGCCGAGGTGTGGTGGCGACTAGAGGCGGAAGGGACGACCAGAGGCGGGGGCTCCCGGAGGAAGAGGCGGGGCGTCGCTCGCTGCCGAGGTGGGTCGGCGCCAGGCAGAGGCGAGAAAGACCGGAGGCGGTGGAGGCCGGCTCTGGAGGGGGAAGGGGATGAGGAGGCCAGGCGACGAGGCGGGAGGGAGGTGGAGGCGGCCGGGATGTGCAGGTGGCGGCGCTGCGCGCGGGAATGGAGGCGAGCGGGGGAGAGAGAGAGGTTAGGTGGGGATGCGGGGTTGGGGAGCGGTTCGTTTGGGGTGGGTCCAGGAGCGCGCGGTGGGGCCAGGGTGGTCGGTGGCGCGGGGTAGGTGGGGCTCTGTCGGTGTGGAGTGCACGTGGTGGGGCCGGGTTGGCAGTTGTCCGAGGGGGAGGGAAGTGGGTTGGGTGCGTGCGTGTGGGATGGAGGGTGGCGGCTGGGGGCAGTGGGGTGGGGCGAGGTGGCAGATGGTGGTTGGTGGATGGAGGGAGGATAGCTGAGGTGGCGAGCACCGATTGGGTGGGATGAGGTGGAGGAAGGGTGGGTAGATTAGGTTGGGGTAGGAAAAGGGTTTAGGTAGACCGGTTTTGTACTGGGGGTGGCCGACTGGGTCGGATCGGCCCGGTACGGCTGCCCCTAAAAATAAAATAAATATTTTAATATTTAAAATGGGGCTTTTGAAAACCGTTGGTAGACAAAGCAAAATATTCCGAAGACCCGGGTTTTGTGTTTGAATAAAGACAGGGCTTTCAGAAGACAAAAATAGATTTTTCGAAGATAGTTTTATGCAAACAAATGCAAGATGACATGACGATGCTCAAATGCAATGTGTCATAATGACACGAGCATGCGGTCCTGATGATGCAATGCACAAAACACCGCGATTTTCTAGTAGTGGTTTTAGCGGGATGCCACATTCTTCTTCCTCGTAGTATCCTCCTTCCTCCTCGTATCCTTGGTCGGTACTAGCGTCTATATGATCACAAAGATGATCTAGTATCATCACAAAGATCACAAAGATTAAGGCAATAGTTTTATTTATTTTATTGTAGAAAAGTAATTTCTACTCATTGAAAAACTACTTAAGATTTAATATTCTCCAACTAAAACATGGGATTATGTTGACACATGCCATCACCACATATTTCAGTACTTGGGAATGTGTTTTAAAGTGGTGTCATAATTTAACAAGGTTTATCATTTTTATTTTAATTAAATAAAGTGACTATAAATGCCTATGGGGCATTCTTTTATTACTTGTCCATTATTTCTGCAAGTAAACCTAGATATTTTTATATATTCAGAAAGGTCTGGTTAAATGTGTTTTTGGAGAGTTGGAATCAACTCAAAAGCTTTTGTGGTTGAATTTTGAAAAATGTTTGAATGCAGAAAAGCTTTTGCGTTGTTATTTTTTTCTATAGGTGACCTACAACTCCAAATGATTTGAATCCAACGGGCTTGGATTAAGAATTTCAATACCTTTCCAGCAAAATTAGTTTCATGCAATTTGGTTCAGTGAATCGATCTGGGTTGTTTTTTGAATCTAGAGACAGAACTAAGTTTGAAACTAAATTAATAAACCTAAATTTGAATTATTGGGTCGCGCGGGAGTGTAACTGGGACGGCCCACTACGCACAGCACGCGCGGGGGTGGTTTTAAGTGAACGTCCCCACCATTCAGTGAGACAGGGGGTGCGAAGGGGTACAGGGCAATCTAGACCATACGATCAACATCTAATCCAACGGCTAGGGCTTGTCATCTCCGTCGGGCAACGCCGGCGAGACTGAACCCTAGCGTGGTTAGTGGGGGTCTGCGGGGGCTCACCGGGGGTCAGGCGAGGGTCGGCGATGGGGGCGAACGACGAAGTCGATGACGGCGAACCTCCTGGTACCGGTGGCTTCTCCTGGGGCGGCTCCAATCGCTTGCTCCTCTTCTCTTCCTCCGCGAAATTCCGGCGACCTGCTGCTCGCCTTGCTCTGGGTATGAGGTGGGGTGGTTCTGAGAGAGAGGGGAGTGTGTTGGTGTGCTGAAATCGAACGGGGGTGGCCTCTATTTTGAGAATTGGTGATCTTCACATATGATATAGATTCAATTTTGAATTGCCATTTGAATCAAGTTGCCAAATGTTTCTGTGAGTTTGAAAGGTGGGATTAGGTTCACTTTTACTTGGTCTAGCAAGGGGTGAAAATAAATAGAATTGTTTCAGTTTGAAATCTTGGACTAGAAACACTCAAAGTGGCCTAGTGAGCAAGATTGGCAAAAATGACCATTTGCTTATTTTGTTTGTTTTTGCATTTCTCTTGATTTGTTTCTGCTTGAATTTGATTTAGATGATGTTGTTTTCATCCTTAAACCATTCCTTTCTATTCACAACAATCACACAAGTCCATTCATGCACTCATACAATCATCACATACACACATGCATTATTATGATTTTAATTAACAAAAGTTTTTGTTAACCCTAATTTTGATGATTGGAAATTGATAACCTTGATTAATATTTTTGGGATGTTACAAACCTTCCCTCCTTAAACAAATTCTCGTCCCGGAATTTGAGAAAGAAGAAAAAGAAAACTAGGATTTAAAGAGATTGGTAAACTCTGTCTTGATGTAATCTTCTTGCTCCCAGGTAGCTTCTTCTTCAGTGTGGTTGCTCCAACGGATCTTGAGAAACTTGATGCTTCGCGTCCTGGTGGTTCTGAAAGCTTCCTCCAAAATACGTATGGGTAGTTTGGGATACATTAGGTCATCGTTGATCTCTATGGTGCGGTGATCAATGTTCTTGAAAACTTCGGTCTTCTCCGGGACTTCTAGGCATTTGGGAAGTAACAATATATGGAACACATTATGCACGGCTGACATCTCTTCTAGCAGTTCAAATTGATATGATACTTCTCCTCGACGATTCAGAATCTTGAAGGGTCCGATATATTTGGGGGATAACTTTCCTTTGAGCTGGAAACATTGCATTCCCTTCAAATGCGACACTTTGAAATACAGAAAATCTCCGATATTGAAAGAAAGGTCTCGACGTCTCTTGTCGGCATAACTGTTCTGTCTAGATTGGGCGGTCTTCATGACGAGGTTTGGATCGCTACTGCCGCAACTTTTGGATCCGGAACCATAAGTCACTTCATCCAACGGGGGATCTCACAGATCTAAGTTGCAGCTGCTGCTGTCGTATGACTCGTCTATCAACGGTAATGTGTGTACCCGCTCTAGGAGGCAGAGAGTGCCGGTCTGTCCCACCTAGAAGCAGATGCTCCCGAACAGAATCTCGAGCCCGTCGCCTACGAGCTAGAAGTCCTTCATGGTGGCTGGTGAGTGGGCAGTGAAGTCGAACGCGCCAAAGAGGAGATTTCTCTCCGTCACCGAGGAGTTGTAGATCGCTTTGGTCGGGACCGTCATGATCGCACAATCAGCGCCCCCGTTTCCCACAGACGGTGCCAATTGACGAGGTTTCGACTCATCAATGCCCATTGTTATCAGCTTGGGTTTTGGAGAAGATGGGGGTGCTGGAGATGGCGGAACGGTTAACAGACAAGCAACCAGGGGACACGGGATTTATCCAGATTCAGGACCTTGGAGGGAAAACCCTACTCCTGCTTGTCTACTCTTGATTACGACGGAACCGAATGTTACAGGGGTGCGCAGATGCAATCTAGCATGGAGGTGTGTATGTTGTGGAAAAATATTTGCCCTCCTCGCCGTGCCCTCTTGGCCTTTATATAGAGTTAGGCAGGTCTCGGGCACAGATCGAGTCGGTTACAAGTTTAGGGTTTACCCCTTTGAATATTCCATCCGTTCTAGTCTTGCTCTCCAAGGATCCGAAGATGTCATGGGCTTGGGCCACCCGAAAATCTCCACGGGCCACGTATATTCTTGTGGGCTTTCCTTGGGATGGACGAGGTATGCTAATTTCTTGTACCCGCGGGGTATAACCATGTCACTTGAGGTGCTCACGGATCTTGTGAACTTTCTCTTCTGCTTCTCGTCGGATGTCGGGTCCAAAAATCCGACTCTCTCCTACTTCCGGCCAATTCAAAGGGGTATGACACTTCCTTCCATACATGAATACAAATGGGGCCATTTGCAAACTGGCTTGATAACTATTGTTGTACGAAAATTCTGCAAACGGCAGACAATCTTCCCATTTTAATCCATACTCTAACACACAGGCTCTCAACATATCTTCGAGTATTTGATTTACTCGCTCCATTTGTCCATCAGTCTAAGGGTGATACGCTGTGCTAAAATCTAGTCGGTTTCCTAATCCTTCTTGGACTTTCTTCCAAAATCTCGAGGTAAACTGAGTTCCTCGATCTGACACAATGTTCTTGGGGACTCCGTGCAAACTGACGATTCTAGCAAGGTACAACTCTGCTAGCTTCGAACTCTGATAGGTGGTCTTGACTGGTAAGAAATGGGCGACTTTGGACAATCTATCAACTATGACCCAAATAGAGTCATTTCCCCTACTAGATGTAGGCAATCCGGTGATAAAGTCCATTCCAACTGAATACCATTTCCATTCTGGAATCTATAATGGTTGCAACAGTCCTGTGGGTATCTGATGTCCTGCCTTGACTCTCTGAAAAATATCACACTTGGCTATGTAGCTTCCGATTTCTCTCTTCATCTTATGCCACAAAAAGTGCTCCTTCAAGTCCTGATACATCTTCGTTCCTCCGGGGTGGATAGAATAAAGGGTATCATGGGCCTCTATCAAAATATCTTGCTTCAACTCAGAATCTGCTGGCACACAGATACGTCCTTTGTACCATAAAACTCCTTCATCTTCGGTGAATTCGGGTACTTTGCCTGTACCGATGCGATGTTTGATTCCGTCGATACTTGCATTTTCTTTTTGCGCCTCCTTGATCTGACTGATCAAAGTGGGTTGAAGTTCTATGCTAGCCAAAAATCCTTCAGTTACTAATTCCATTATAAAATTATCCATCTCTTTGTGCAAACTTGGTTGCTCCTTCAGAATCATGGAGTTCAAGCGACACGGCAATCTAGTAAGGGCATCTGCTACAACATTGGCTTTACCGGAGTGATAGTGAATGTCCAGATCATAGTCCTTGATTATCTTGATCCATCTTCTCTGCCTCATATTCAGCTCCTTCTGAGTTAAAATATATTTCAGGCTCTTGTAATCCGAATAAATCTCACAACAGTTTCCCATAAGGTAATGCCTCCATGTCTTCAGGGCTAGAACTATGGATTCTAGTTCAAGGTCATGGGTAGGATAATTCTGCTCTTGCTGCTTCAGTTGTCGGTATAGATAAGATATTACTTTGCCTTCTTGCATCAATACACATCCGAGACCGATCTTGGATGTGTTACAATATAAATCAAAAGGCCTCGTGATATCCAGCATGATCAAGATTGGGGCTCAAATCAATCTCCTCTTGAGTTCTTGAAAAATCGCTTCACATTTGTCCGTCCATTCGAACTTCTTATCCTTCTTCAACAATTGGGTCATGGGTCTTGCGATACTCGAGAATCCTTCTACGAACTTGCGGTAATATCCCGTTAATCCGAGAAATGCACGAACTTGGGTTTGAGTGGTTGGGGCTTGCCAATCTTCAACATCCTTCACCTTTGCAGGGTCATAATTCCTCTGGCTGATACAGTATGTCTGAGGAATCCTATCTCCTGTAACCAGAATTCACATTTGCTAAACTTGGCATACAACTGATACCCCCTAAGGGTTCCAAGGATTGTCCTCAGGTGTAGATCATGTTCTTCTTCTGATTTGGAATAGATCAGAATGTCATTGATGAAAACAACGACAAACTTATCTATGAAGTCCATAAAAACCTTATTCATGGGATTCATGAAATAAGAGGAGGCATTGGTTAATCCAAAAGACATGACTACGAGAAGAACCATCCTATACCAACACATACTCTGCAATGATATTCATATACGTTGTAAAAATTTATTGTAGATACGGATATACATGTTGTAGACTGCATTCGTTTTTTTTTGACAGAAACAGCACTTTATTGATCAAATAACATCAATACAAATTGTCCCCCGGATACAATCCAGAATAGAATAAAAAATCTCACTAAGGTTTAGAGAAGAACAAGATTTAGCTAACAGATGTGCTGCTTCATTCAACTCCCGCCTCACATGAATGAAAGAGGCGGACAAAAAATCTTTGGCCAAGAACTTGATATCATCAACCAGAATTCCCACAGACGACCGGTCCCTGGTTATGGAGTCGAGGCGTTGGATCAGCGAGAGGCAGTCCATCGCGAAAATAGCTTTGGATACCCCTTCATCACGAGCAAGCATGACAGCTTGACGAAGTCCCATAGCTTCTGCATACTCAGGTTCAGGTGTCCTTGCAAAAAACTGACGGCAAGCAACAGTGCAAGCCCCCAAATGATTACGAATGACAACACCAACACCCATACCTTTGGAGTCCTTGAAAATCACCGCATCAGAATTAACAAGGACAGAATCCGGAGGCGGTGGCGTCCACTTTAGAGGTGAAGCTTTAGATATACGCCTTTGGTCTGATATATAGATAGCATACTTTTGGTTAACTGCGCGTGTAAAGAATTTTTGATCGCTCTAAGTCATGGAGACGCGCGGGCGGTTTATTTTTGGTAGTTAGCGTGTTTAGTGGTCCTTTATTCCGGGCCAGATTTTCTCTTTCCATCTCATCCTTCACCTTAACCTATTCATGTCTTATCCTACCGTCTACTCGTCTCTTTCTCCCTTCGCCAATCCAATCTCCTTCTGCTGCCGAGCCTATAACTATAAGGGCTGCCTCGAATTTGGCTTCATTCGCCCTTGGAGTACCAGGACATCATCGATCTCATGTTTCCCGTGTTGGATTTGTGCGAATGTATCTCGATGAGTTGCGGCCATGGGCTTGAGCACTGATGGAACGACCATGCGTTGGATAACTGAGGGCACGATAGAGGCCAGGCAATCCAGGGTGTGATTTCTCTTTTCCCCCTTTCAGTTTTCTCTATACTTTTCCCTTGGCTTGATCCGCTTATCATTTTTTCCAAGATTTGGTGTGACATGGCCACAAATCAACTGCGGTACCCACATGATTCTCTGATGTGCAGACTTATTTCTTGTTCCAGGTTCTGTTTGATTTAAAACGACGGATCAGTTTTAGGTTATGTTTTGTGTTGATAGAATGATCTGGTAGAATTTTTTTTTGTTAATACTAAATACGAAATTACTGCAAAATAGGTACTCCATCAGACCATACTAGTTGACTTGGATTTTGCTAGATTCAGATGTATCTAGCACTAAAACATATCTAAATATATTCAAATCTAGACAAATCAAGTCAACTAATATGGGTCGGAGGGAGTAGTTATGTTTTTAGATTTTGTATGATTCCAGTTCAGTAGTTGGTTGGTTGCTCGTCTAATTTCTGTCGAATTGCAACCTTTTTGCGTTTTGTATTACTATATATAGGTAAGCAAAGGTGTTGCATTTGTTGCAGAATCATTATTATAGCATAGATTCAGAGTTGTGACAAGCCCATCAGATTATCAATAGAGCTTTATAATGAATACTCCCTGACCGCTAGACCATTGATTATCTAGCTGCGCAGACCATAACATATCTAGCTAGCTAATGAATACTCTCTTACAACGACGTCATCCTTTTCTACAGTATGTAAGGGAAGTAGCGAGGTAAAGACGTGTTATTCTTTTCATGTCGGGGTGGATGTCAATCAATATTGCTTATATCTCAGTATTAATTTATCTCGTGCTTGTTATGTTTTTTATATAGAGGATATTATTATAAGATGTTAAAAAAAAGTTCAAGGCATCCTAATTTATTGAGGTGCCACCTATCCTTTCATGGGTTAACGCACTTACAATTTTGATAATTACCTTATACTTCTACAATCACAAATAAAAAGCATCCTTTCCTGAATGATAAGTGTAATCAAGGTAACGCCAAGATTCAGTGGTTTATTGAGTCTATATCATCTATCAGACAAGTGTTGTGCCACTCTGAATCACTTGTTTCATAGATTACCTTATATTTTGTTTTGTAATGTTGCTTTTGTTTCTTAGGGTGTTCTTGCACAAATAAGGTGAATTCTGGACGAAAATCAGATCAAAATCACAAAGAATGGAGCAAGAAGGCTATTACAGTGCCAGTGCATTGTGGGGGCTGAAACAAACAAGCCAAGCTAGCAGCCAATTACTAGAGTGTTATCTTTGTGTTTGCATAGTCGGTCTAATCATTTATGAACAAAAAAATCTGTCTATGAACAGGTAAGGATGATTCTTTCATGGAAATATGTAAAATAGAAAAGGAAAAAAATGGTGTACCTGTTATGGTCCTCACCTACTTCCCTTGCATACCGTACAAAATACAAGTATGTTTCTCTTGACTTGGAACTGTCAATTTTTTTCTTCAAGCACTACAACTGAAATATTAGTCATGATAATTTTTCATAACAAATATCATGTGACAGGTTACTGCATTGTATTGATAATTTTTCATAACAAAAACGTTGACTCAAGCGTCTTTGTATTGATTGGGCGACTACTCTATTTCCCGAAATCTTACTATATGCCTCTGTTTCTTTTGATGCAAATTGTGGTCAAAAGTTAACTGTTATTTTCATAATGTTCTTCATATAGGGCCTTCCTATTATGTCGCGCCAGCCATGTATGAATTTATATTCTGCCTGCCATAGTAAGTTCTTAGCTATTGTTGTATATGTATTTTCCATTCTGATACTAAAATTGAATATTTTTTTGCAGGCCAAGTAAATGAATACTCCAAAAGATCAACGATTTCCTATATTTGGATATCACGTTTGAGAGATTATAGAGGCAGAAGAATTTTAGGAGTATATATAGGGTTAGCTAGATGTTCTGAAGCAAGATTATATTGTATGTCGTGTACTCTTAGATAGTATTCATGTACCAAATGATGATTCCATTAATAAATATTCAATTATATATTCTCAGTGCATTTTTACTCTGATATTTGTGTTGCGTATGTCTTTTCTATAGTATAGTTTGTTGTTTAGAGGAATTACAAACAGGTATATAGCCGCTCAAGCCATTGGGTGTGTAAAAAATATTTATTTTGATTTTCAGTTCATCTATGATGTATCAACGCATACAAATGTTGCGTTAACTCTGTTGTTACTTTGCAACGCTTTGTTGCTAGGTTACCAACGCACGAATATGTGTTGCATTATATCCTTGCAACGCCCAAAAACGCAACGGATATATATTCGTTGGTAAAGGCACTTGCAACGCCTATATCATCACTTTGATACAGATGAATGTGTTGCTGTAGGGGGGGTCATGTTGTAGTATAAAGGCAGTCTTTGGAATATCCTCTGGTGGTAAAGACAGTCCTTGGAATGTCTTCTGCACGAATCTTGAGTTGATGATAACCAGTTCTAAGATCAATCTTAGAAAACACTTTGGCACTAGTCAACTGGTCAAACAAGTCTTCTATCTTCGGTAGTGGGTACTTGTTATTGATGGTGACATCATTCAACTTTCCGTACACAAACGATTACCTCCATCTTTCTTGTCCACAAACAAGACAGGTGATCTCCATGGAGAAACACTTGGTTGAAATTATTGGAGTTGCCGGGGTTGTTGTTGTGGTTTCCTCCGGGCCTTGGGTTTCCACCTCCACGGTTCAGATAGGTCGGACGGTCCATCGGGGGTCTATTGGTTCTTGGGGAAAATCCTGGAGATGGGTTGGGGCGATACTTTGGGGTATGATGGGTTCCTGGTTGGTGCATCATTCTATGCTTGCGATTCTCATTGGCTTGGTTGATCATACCTTCCATCTGAATGGCAGAATCCACTAAGACTTCAATATCAGCAAACGGGATGTTGACTAAGACCGTTTGCATCTCATCATGCAGACCATTCAAGAATCTCTCCTTCTTGGCTTCAGTATCAACCTCATCCGGTGCATACCTAGCCAATGACAAAAGTTTGTCACGGTACTCAACTACGGTCATTCTCCCTTGCTTCAGTTCCCTGAATTCGTCTCTCATCCTTTTGATCAAACCCGGTGGCACATGGTTCTGCTAAACTTGACTTTGAATTCATCCCAAGTCATCATCTGTCCTCCATTCATGGCGTGAACGCTGTTCCACCATGCTCTTGCATCGCCGGCCAGATAGTGTGTGGCAAACAGTAGTTTCTCGTTGGCTTCCACTCCCGCAACTTCTAAGTTGTTCTCCATGGTTTGCAGCCAATCATCGGCATCTAGGGGCTCTTCAGGCTTAGTGAAGATAGGTGGATTGGTGTTCTAGAAGTTCTTGAGCTTGGATCCATGGTTGTCCTGGTTTCCACGGCCTTGACTGTTGTTAGCCATCTGAGCTATGTGCTGAAGGGTGGCTAAGTTGGCTTGACGTTCGGCTCTTTCAGTTTCAAGGTCAGAAACCAACATTTGCAAGATTTGCAACATTGGGTCCGGGGATGAAGTGCTTCCTCCGCGAGGCATCTGAAGATTGAGATAGATCATGAGAAAATAGGGAAATTTCTAAGGTTCAGTTTTTTTTGAAAAGTTTTTGAAGTTTGACTCGGGTTTTTCTAGCAACTAGCTTTTCATTCATTCATAACACACCATACAAACACACACCACAAGAAAGCAAACAGATGGTTTTAAGAACCATTCCAGGAAACTACGATACAATGGGTCCGGATAAACCTCACTAATGCTAGTTCTCAAATGCTACTACTCCTTGGAATCAGTGTCTTCATCATCCTCATCATCATCAATGAAGGCAAAGTCATCCTCATCGGTGAAGAAGTCCATGGCCTGATCCTCCAGAAAATCATCATCATCACTGAGATAGGAGTAGGGGTCTCCACGGATATCCTCCCCTGCATTCTCCCTCTCCTCAAGCTGAGAATCCCTCTCGTGGATGGTCTCCTCCAAGTCTGTGATCCTATAGCGAAGGCGGTCAATGATGCGCTCCTTCTTGTCCAACTGACGGCGATGAGACTGGCAATCCTTTACCAGCATGGCGATGGTCTGATCCTTCTTGACGGTGATGGCAGAGTTATGGTTAGCGTAGGAACGGGCGTTGTCCAACTCCTTCTGCCGGTCGTACATCATGAAGCTGAGGTGGTCCACTTGATTTTTCATCTCAGGGTGATATGGTGCCTGCAGTGGCTGTCCCATAACATCACGCCTCGGGCAGAACTCAAAGCGGGTACCCTTGATCTGATTGATACTCTGCCCACACAGACGGCCAAGAGCTTCCTGCATGGCCCTGACAAGTCCATCGAGCCAGCTGTTCTATCTGATGGTTAACTGAATTCCCTATGAAGTGGGTGCTTCAATCTTTCCTTGGAGACTTGCAACAATCAGCCATTGCAATTCCTCTGCTTCCTGATCGTTGAGATGAGCTCCGAAGAACTTGGGGTGCGGGCGCTCCAGAAGTTCCGAAAGCTGGTCCAAGCCACGCTCAAAGATGAGGTCTCCTCCATTCCCCAACTGATAGAACTTTCTATACTTCACGTCCATCTATAAGAATGTAGGATGAGTAAGTTAGTAGAGTGATCAAGTGTGTCAAATTTTATATAAGTTTGCAAGAATTTTTGAGTAACATGAACTTTCCTGAAAGAATCTAGATGATAAGAATGGGATAAGTATTCATAAATACTCACTTCCTTGGTTTTAAAACTAAGTTTTTGATTCAAACGTCCATTCTAAACTAGGGTCTTCTATGGTCATGATGGCTCTCATACCAACTTGTCAACACCCGGATTTTTAATCTCAGATGCCTGTTATGCCATACATCGCAATCCCAGGATTACCATTTTTGCGAGACATAACAGATTGGATATCACAGTACATCATCCATTACAAACCATACATAAGGTAATACAACAAATAAAGGATCACATGATCCAGTCTTAATACAATCATAGCAGCGGAATAACGTAATAATAACGGTAGCGTGGGCGAGACTCCATGTTCATGGTCAATGCTGACTATGGGAAATGATATTAGTTGTCATAACCTTCCTGTGGTCCATCTACCAGATAGTCCTCTTCATAGTCTGGCCACGGGAATAGCCAGGGACAAAGCCATGAGTACTCTTTAAGTACTCGCAAACTAATACTATCAAGTGAAGTGGTTTTGAGTAGGAAATACTAGGCTCTAGGTTGTTTTGCAAAAAGCCAGATTTACCTTAACTGAGTTCAGAAACAAAGAAAGATAGTTGAAAGTTTTATAACACCTAAGAAGGAACTTGAGTTTTCATATCACAGCCCTGTTGTGGTCAAGTCAAAGTAATGGTTAATTTCATAAGCCATTTTTAAAACATCTGATGACGGAACAGTATGGCCACTCCAACTGTCTATAACCGCAGACACGGCTCTTCGAATAGTTTGACACTCTGCAGAGGTGGTACACTTTCACCACAATATTTTGATACATATGTTAGGAACAATCCTGAATTCACCATACTCAGTATGCGGATAATCAATCCTAACCTTTCAATTACACGCCCTACTATAGGCACCTCTCCTATGAGTTTGGCCTCCCACCCATGACCATCTATCATCTTAGGAACTACATAGGTGTACAATCTTCACAAGCTAGCCTTATCTCAAACCTTGGCCGCAAGGCAACCCATACTAAGGTATATAAATTTACAGTCAATCCCTACCCAAATTTCGGGTATTGTGGTTGTACAGTAAAATTGGAATGGTATCGCATCTAGACAACCATCAGTTTTATAAAGGGCTAAGGCTCATGCCTCAACATTTTCATCATAAAAAATCATCTGGTGTTCAAGAACACATGTCAAAACATTTTAGTAGAATGACTCATCATTCTATGGTTTTCATAACCATTTTTACCAAGTAATCACATCTAAAGTGATCAAGTTTTATGCTCTTTATGCTACCTTTAAATAGTTTTCTAGAATCTACCATTCACTAAATAGACAAGCTAAGGAGCTTTGATAAAGAAATAAAATATCTAAGCTTGCAAGTAAAACTGGGATTATGTGTCATCAAGGGGCTGTGTGGGTCATTTCAGTACTAGTTCGTGGCTCATAACGTGCGAAGCGGTACGAGGCTGTGTGGGTCGTTGGATTAGAAGGGAGATCGACGGCTGGGGATCGTCATCGACGATGAACATGTCACCGGCGAGCTCGAACCCTAGCGGATCAGTGGGGGTGCATAGGGGCATACCAGGGCACCAGCGACGACGGCGAGGCGAGCAAACGGACGAGGGGTCGACGGCGATCTCAGGGATGGTCGAGGGAGCTCCGGGGGTGGTCAAAATCAACGGCTCCCTTCTCCTCCAGATGCGGCCTGCTCCAGCGCAATTCCAGCGAGCTGCTGCTCCTCGTGCTTTGGCTAGAATGTGGAACAATCAGTGGGGTGAGGGGAGTGGAATGGTGTGCTTCTAACAGCTGCGGGTGGCCTCCTTTTATAGGCTCGACGGCGAGACCGAGAGGGATGGGCAGGCGACGGTGGCGACATGGCTACGGGCTGCTAGCGGCAAGGCTGAGGGTGGCGATCAACACGCGGTCTTCTGGCGATGCTCTAGAGCTTAAATGCGTGCTTAGGGGCGGTGGAAATCGGTCGGGAACGTGCGGTGCTCTGCGCGGTAGAGGCGGCGTCTTCAATAGCGAGCGGTGGCTGTGAGGCGTTGGACGGCGAACGGTGGTGTTTGGCGTGTTCCTGGGATCATGGCGAAGCGGTGGGCATGGGCCGCGGTCGAGGGGCGGCGTGTGCACGCGTGCCGGGTGCGGCGCTCTGGCGCGGGCTCAGCATGTCGCAGTGGCACTGGGTGCGCGGCGTGCTCGGTGGTCCACGGCTTTCCTTGGCTCGGGGAGGTGATAGTGGGTGGCGGTGGAGTGCTGACTACCACCCAAACAAGGTGGGCGCAGCTAGTTCTTCCTCTAGATTGCTGTCCAACTTGGGGTGGCATGGTGAGGCTCGGCCTGCACACCATTGATGGCAAGGCAAGCTCACAGTGGTGCTAGAGTTTTCCAATTAGGCTAGATGATCTACTAAATGGTTGTGGTGAGCTAGAGAGGGAACAAGTTAGGCCAAAACACTATTAAAAACAGTGAATTTGATTTGGTTTAAATTTCCAGTTAGGCATGTGCTGGTGACTCTGTGGTTGCTTGGGTTTTGAAAATTGAGCTTGTTTGAGTGGTTTTTGAAATAGTGGGATCTTTCCTTATAAGATAGATTCAATTTTAAACTGTCATTTAAACTTATCATTTGAATGTTTTTGGAAGATCACAAAGTGGGCCTTGGTACCTTATTATGAGTACTAACAAGGGGTGCAAAGATCCACAAATGTTTCTGTTAAGTTTTGAATGCTAGGGATAGACAAAGTAGGCATGAGAGTTAATTTGGCAAAAATGACCATTCACTTCATTTGTTCATTTTGAGTTGTTTGTCTTTGGAAAAGTTTGGGGATTGTTTAGATGATGTTTATTTCACCTAAGAATCATTTTAGAAGCAAAGAAACACAGAACCATGGCAATTCAAAAGAATCCAATTTTTGAATACACACACATATGAATGGTTTCTTATTTTTAGTTGGGAAAGTTTTTGTTAACCCTAATTTTGATGCTTAGAGTTTGATGATCCATGCTTAATATTTTTGGGATGTTACAACCGGGGTCCATAATTCACTAGAGGTGTTCTCCTTACGATAAACAACATGGCATGCTGGGTAAACAAAATATAGCGGGGCAATTGACAGGATAGAGCAAGGCCTAACAATGCAATACTAGACATTCATGATCCTATGTGATTTGATTGGACAATACAACAAGATACATAGACCGCCATCCAACTGCATCTATCACTAGTAATCCACCGTCAGGTTATCATCCGAACCCCCTCCAGTATTAAGTTATGAGCAAAAGATTACTGCTTTAAGCAAAGTGTGTAAGGTAAACAATCCACTTGTTCCATGAACAAGAGATCGTTGTTTTATCCCTAGTAGAAATAGCACATCTACAACCTAAGATATTTCTATCACTTCCCTAGATATGGAACTTCGATCGTTGTTCTTGAACACTTTAGTCTTCTCCGGAACTTCGAGGCTCTTGCGAAGTAACGAGTTATGGAACACATTGTGCACGGCTGACATCTCTTCAGGCAGTTCCAATTGATACGACACTTCTCCTCGATGGTTCAGAATCTTGAAGGGTCCGATATATCTGGGGGATAACTTTCCCTTCAGTTGAAAACATTGCATTCCTTTCAATGGCGACACTTTCAGATACACGAACTCTCCGATGTTGAAGGCGAGGTCTCGACGTCTCTTGTCGGCATAACTCTTCTGCCTTGACTAGGCGATCTTGAGGTGCTCACGAATCTTGTGGACTTTCTCTTCTGCTTCTCGTAGGATGTCGGGTCCGAAAATCTGACTCTCTCCTACTTCCGACAAGTTAAAAGGGGTGCGACACTTCCTTCCATACATGAATTCAAATGGGGCCATTTGCAAACTAGCTTGATAACTGTTGTTTTATGAAAATTCTTCAAACGATAGACAGTCTTCCCATTTTGATCGATACTCTAACACACATGCTCTCAACATGTCTTCGAGTATTTGATTTACTCGCTCCGTTTGTCCATCGGTCTGAGGGTGATAAGGTGTGCTGAAATCTAGTCGGGTTCCTAAACCTTCTTGGACCTTCTTCCAGAATCTCGAGGTAAATTGAGTTCCTCGATCCGATACGATATTCTTGGGGACTCCATGCAAACTGACGATCCTAGCGATGTATAACTCCGCTAGTTTTGAACTCTGATATGTGGTCTTGACTGGTAAGAAATGGGCGACTTTGGACAGTCTGTCCACTATGACCCAGATAGAGTCATTTCCCCTACTAGAGGTAGGAAATCCGGTGATAAAGTCCATTCCAACGGAATCCAATTTCCATTCCGGAATCTGCAATGGTTGCAACAATCCAGCGGGTCTTTGATGTCCCACCTTGACTCTCTGATATATATCACACTTGGCGATATAGATTCCGATTTCTCTCTTCTTCTTATGCCACCAAAATTGTTCCTTCAAATCCTGATACATCTTTGTTCCTCCAGGATGGATAGAATAAAGGGTATCATGATCTTCCTTCAGAATAACTTCTTTCAACTCTAAATCTGCTGGTACACAAAGGCGTCCTCTGTACCACAGAACTCCTTCATCTTCGGTGAATCCGGTTACTTTGCATGTATCGATACGACGCTTGATTCCGTCGATGCTAGCATTCCCTTTCTGCGCCTCTTTGATTTGACTAATCAAAGTGGGTTGAAGTTCTATGCTAGCCAAAAATCCTTGACTCACTAATTCCATTCGGAAATCTTCCATCTCTTTGTTCAGGCTGGGTTGCTCCTTCAAAATCATGGAGTTCAAGCGGCACGGCAATCTGCTAAGGGTTTCTCCTACCATGTTGGATTTACCGGGGTGATAGTGAATGTCCAGGTCGTAATCCTTTATTAGATCAATCCATCTTCTATGTCTCATATTCATCTCCTTCTGAGTGAATATATATTTCAGGCTCTTCTGATCCGAATAAATCTCACAATGGTTTCCCATCAGGTAATGCCTCCATGTCTTCAGGGCTAGAACTACGGCTGCGAGCTCGAGGTCATGGGTTGGATAGTTTTGCTCATGCTGTTTCAGTTGTCGGGATAGATAGGATATAACTTTGCCCTATTGCATTAGCACACATCGTGACCGATCTTGGATGCGTCACAATACACGTCAAAGGGCTTGGTGATATCTGACATGATTAAGATTGGGGCTGAAATCAATCTTCTCTTGAGTTCTTGAAAACTCGCTTCACATTTGTCCGTCCATTCAAACTTCTTGTCCTTCTTCAGCAATTGGGTCATGGGTCTGGTGATACTTGAGAATCCTTCTACGAACTTGCGGTAGTATCCCGCCAATCCGAGAAATGCACGAACTTGGCTTTGAGTGGTTGGGGCTTGCCAATCTTCGACATCTTTCACCTTTGTAGGGTCAACGGCAATTCCTCCGTCTGATACAATGTGGCCGAGGAATCCTACCTCCTGTAACTAGAATTCACATTTTCTAAACTTGGTATACAACTGATGCTCTCTAAGGGTTCCAAGAATGGTCCTTAGGTGTATCTCATGTTCTTCTTCTGATTTGGAATAAATCAGAATGTCGTCGATGAAAACAACGACAAAATTATCCAGGAAGTCCATAAAAATCTTATTCATGAGATTCATGAAATAAGCGGGGGCATTGGTTAATCCAAAAGACATGACGGTATATTCGTATAATCCATATCTGGTGGTAAAGGCAGTCTTGGGAATATCCTCTATGCGAATCTTGAGTTGATGATAGCCAGTTCTAAGATCAATCTTAGAAAACACCTTGGCACCTGTCAACTGATCAAACAAATCTTCTATCTTGGGCAACATGTATTTGTTCTTGATAGTGACATCATTCAACTTCCGATAATCCGTACACAAACGGTTACCTCCATCCTTCTTGTCCACAAACAAGACATGTGATCTCCATGGTGACGCACTTGGTTGAATCAATCCAATTTCCAGCATGGCATCCAGTTGCTTCTTCGGTTCTGCTAGTTCAGACGGGTTCATACTGTATGGTATCTGGGCTATGGGTCCGGTTCCAGGGATTAGTTCAATGATAAACTCGATATCCCGATCTGGGGGCATACCGGGCAAAACATCTGGAAATACATCGGAGTATTCACAGACTATCCGGACTTGGTCAATGGTAGGTTGGGCTATACTCTTGTTGCACTTGAATTGGCGAGGTAAGGTTTCAGATACATGCTCGACTGATATTCCGGCTGTACTGGTCATGGTTATGGCTTTCTTGGCACAGCCAATTAATCCTTTATGTCTGGACATCCAATCCATTCCTAGTACTACTTCCAAACCTTTAGTTCTGAGTACTATCAGATTAGCATAAAAATCTATGCCATGGATTCGGATAGGGACGGCTTTGCAAATTTGCCTAGCTTTGGTGGTTAAACCGGGATTTGAACAATCATAACATGCTTCAGTTTGGTTGGTTGAATCTTACTAGTGCATGCAAATTCTTCGGTGACAAAGTGCGATGCACCATAATCAAACAACACTCTAGCAAGCACTGAATTAACAGAAAACATACCCAGCACGACATATGGCGCTTCCTGGGCTTCTTCAGCATGCATGAGGAAAAGACGGCTGTTGCGGTTGAGCGAGTTACCTGGGGCAAACCTTCTTCCGGGCTGAACACGACGCTGCTGCTGAGCTGGGGCATTTGCATTGGGGTCTGCTGCATTCTTCTTGGGGCACTCCTTGGAGTAGTGACCGTTATTTCCACAGTCATAACAAGTGACTTGCGACTTGTCCTTTGCTGCAACAGGCACATCATTGTTCCAGTCCTCGGGGCAGTGTTGGTGTTGGCGGTAGCATTGTTGTTGTTAAACTTGGGTGGTGCATGGTTGAAATTGCCAGAGTTGTCGGGGTTGTTGTGATTTCCTTCGGGCCTTGGGTTTCCACGGTTGGGATAGGTCGGACGGTTCATCGGGGGTCTGTTGGTTCTTGGGGCAAATCCTAGAGATGGGTTGGAGCGATACTTTGGGGTATGATGGGTTCCTGGCTGATGCATCATGCGGCGCTTGATGTTCCCATTTGCTTGGTTGATCTCTCCTTCCATCTGAATGGCAGAGTCGACGAGGGCTTCAATATTAGCAAAGGGGAAATTGACCAATACCATTTGCATCTCATCGTGTAGACCATTTAGGAATCTTTCTTACTTCTTAGCTTCAGTGTCGATCTCATCCGGGGCATACCTAGCTAATGACAAGAATTTGTCACGGTATTCCACTACGGTCATCCTTCCTTGCTTCAGTTCTCTGAATTCATCTCTCATTCTCTTGATCAAACCTGGTGGCACATGGGTTCTGCTGAACTTGACCTTGAATTCCTCGTAGGTCATCATCTGTCCTTCGGTCATTGCACGAACGCTGTTCCACCATGCTCTTGCATCTCCGGCTAGATAGTGGGTGGCGAACAGAACTTTCTCGTTAGCTTCCACTCCGGCGACTTCCAGGTTGTTTTCCATGGTTTGCAGCCAATCATCTGCATCTAGGGGTTCTTCCGATTTAGTGAAAACAGGTGGGTTCGTGTTCTGGAAATTCTTGAGCTTAGAGCCATGGTTGTCCTGATTTCTTTGACCTTGATTGTTGTGGGCCAGCTGAGCTATCTGCTGAAGGGTGGCTAAGTTGGCTTGATGTTCTGCTCTTTTAGCTTCGCGGTCAGAAACCAACATTTGCAGGATTTGCAACATCGGGTCTGGGGATGAACCACTTCCTCTGCGAGGCATCTGAAGATTCAGATAGATCATGAGAAAAGAGGGGAATTTCTAAGGTTCAGGGACTTTGAAAAGTTTTTAAAGTTTGACTCAGATTTTTTTTGCAACTTGCTTTTCATTCATTCATTCATAGCACATGATACAACACAGACCACAACAAAGGAAAAACAGATGATTTTAAGAACCATTCTGGAAACTACGATACAGTGGGACCGAATACAACTCACTATGCTAGTGCTCAAGTGCTACTACTCCTTGGAGTCGGTGTAATCATCATCCTCGTCATCATCATCGTCATCGATGAAGGCAAAATCCTCCTCATCAGTGAAGAAGTCCATGGCCTGATCCTCCAGAAAGTCATCATCATCGCTGAGATAAGAGTAGGGATCTCCACAAAGATATTCTCCGGCATTCTCCCTTTCCTCCAACTGCATGTCTCTCTCGTGGATGGTCTCCTCCAAATCCGAGATACGGTGACGAAGACGGGCAATGATGCGCTCCTTCTTGTCAAGCTGACGGCAACGAGACTTGCGGTCCTTTGCTAGCATGGCGATGGTCTGATCCTTCGTCTTGATGATGGCGGACTTGTGGTTGGAGTTGTCACGAGCATTGTCCAGTTCGTGCTGACGATCATACATCATGAAGCTAAGGTGGTACAACTGAGTCTTCAGCTCGTGGTGGTATGGGGATTCCAGTGGCTGTCCCATGGCATCACGCCTTGGAAAGAACTCAAAGCGGGTACCCTTGATCTGATTGATACTCTGCCCACACAGACGGGCAAGACCTTCCTGCATGGCCCTGGCAAGTCCATCGAGCCAGTTGTTCTCTCTTAAGGTGAACTGAATTCCCTCGGCAGTGGGAGGTTCAATCTTTCCTCTGAGACTTGCAACAACTAGACACTGCCGATCTTCTCCTTCATTGAGCTGAGCTCCGAAGAACTCGTGGTGCGGACGCTCCAGAAGTTCCGCAAGCTGGTCCAAGTCACGCTCAAAGATGAGGTCTCCTCCATTCCCCAACTGATAAAACTTGATGTACTTCACGTCCATCTATAAGAATATAGGATGAGTAAGTTAGTAGAGTGATCAAGTGTGTCAAATTTTATGTATTTTGCAAGAGTTTTTGAGGAACATGAATTTTTATGAAAGAATCAAAGTGATAAGAATGGGAATAAGTTTTTGTAAATACTCACTTCCTTTGGTTTTGAAACTAAGTTTTTGATTTAAGCGCAGTCTAACTAGGGTCTCCTATGGTCAGGATGGCTATGATACCAACTTGTCACCACCCGGGTTTTTAATCCCAGATTCCTGTTATGCCATACATCGCAATCCCAGGGTTACCATTTTTGCGAGACATAACAGATTTGGATACACAATGCATCATCCATTACAAACCATACATAAGGTATTACACAAATAAGGATCTCATGATCCAGTTCTTAATACAACTCCAGCAGCGGAATAACATAATAATAAAGACAGCATGTGCGAAGCTCCATCTTCGGGGTCACATGCAATGCTGATGATGGGAGATGATCCTAGTTGTCGTAACCTTCCTTCGGTCCATCATCCTGGTACTCCTCTTCATAGTCTGGCCACGGTAATAGCCAGGGATAAAGCCATGAGTACTCTTTAAGTACACTCAAACTAATACTAACAAGTGAAGGGGGTTTTGTAGTAGGGCACTAAGCTCTAGGGTTGTTTTGCAAAAAGACAGATTTTACCTCTACTAAGTTCAGAAGCAAAGAAAGCTAGTTGAAAATTATATAGCACCTAAGTGGGAACTTGAATTTCATATCACAACCTTGTTGTGGTCAAGTCAAAGTCATAATTCATTTTGCAAGTCATTTTGAAAACATCTGATGGGGGGAACAGTATGGCCACTCCAACTATCCATAACCGCGGACGCGGCTATTCGAATAGTTTGACACTCTGCAGAGATTGTACACTTTCACCACAACATTCGATACATCCGTCAGGAAGAAATCCAGAATTCACCATACTCAGTATGCGGATAATCAATCCTAACCTTTCAATTACACGCCCTAGTATAGGCACCTCTCCTGTGAGTTTGGCCTCCCAACCATGACCATCTGTCATCTTGGGTACTGCACAGGTGGACAATCTTCACAAGGTAGCCTCAGCTTAGACCTTGGCCGTGAGGGAACCCATACTAAGGTATATAAGTTTCCAGTCAAGCCCTACCCAATTTTCGGGTATTGTGGTTGTACAGTAAAATTGGAATGACATCGCATCCAGACAACCATCAGTTTTATAAAGGGCTAATGCTCATGCCTCAACATTTTCATCATCAAAATCATCTGGTGTTCGAAAACACATGTCAAAACAATTCAGTAGAATGACTCATCATTCCAAGGTTTTCATTACCATTTTGACCAAGTATTCCCATCTAAAGTTGATCAAGTTTTATGCTTAGCACTAGCATCTACAAGTGGTGGCAAGTACTAATGAGGTATAATAAACAAGTGGGGATTAAATAAGTTTGATCTCATGCCTTAGGATGACATCAAGATTATCTAACTTAGGCCAAATTTAATGCTCTTTATGCAACCTTCCATTATCTTTCTAATATCTACAATTCACTATGTAAACTCTAAGAGAAAGCTTTGATAAAGAAATAAAGTAAAAAGCTTGCAAGTAAAACTAGGATTGGGTTATCAAGTGGGTATGATCACATATGCTTAGGGCATATAGTTGGCATGGTAACAAGCAAGTATTTTCTTGCATAGGTATCCGTATAAGCTTGCATAAGTAGGGTATCTTGCAAGGGTTATCTTGCCTTGAGCAGAGCAGTGGTTGAAGTTCTCCTCGGCTTCTTCCTCGTAGTATCCACCTTCCTCCTCGTATCTGTGGTCGGTACTAGCGTCTATAAATAAATACGAGGTACACAATCACCAAACAATACTTAACTATTTTCAATCATCACACAAAGGTGCACTATAGATGATCTAGCATCATCACCTACATTACAAGATTAAAGTATTTGTCTTAGTTATTTTAATTTGAGAAAAGTAATTTCTACTCATTCAAAAACTACTTAAGATTTAATATTCTCCAACTCAAACATGGGATCACGTTGACACATGTCATCACCACATATTTCAGTACATGGGAATGTGATTTAAAGTGGTGTCACAATTTAATAATGTTTAACCATTTTATTTTAAATAACTAAACTGACTAGAAATACCTATGTGTCCTTCTTTTATTACATGAACATTATTTCTGTAAGTAAACCCAATTTTTTTATTATATTCTGAAAGGTATGATCAAATGTGATTTTTGAGAGTTCGAATCAACTCAAAATCTCTTATGGTTAAATTTTGAAAACAAATTGAATGCAGAAAAGCTTCTGCCTTGTTATTTTTACCAAGGTTGATCTACAGATGCAAATGATTTGAATCCAACTAGCTTAGATTAATCATTTCAGTACCTTTCTAACAAAATTAGTTTCATGCATTTTGGTTCAATGAATCGAGATGGGTTGAATTTTGAATCTAGGAACAGAACCGTGTTTGAATTAAAATAGAAAAACCTAAATACAAACGGTTGGGTTGCGCGGGGGAGGTTAATGGGCCTGCCCAGTATCACTGCGCAGCGCGAGGCTCAGCTGACAGGGGGGATCCACCAGAAAGTGGCTCATAACCCGCAAAGCGGTACGGGGATATGTGGGTCATTGGATTAGAAGGGAGATCGACGGCTGGGATCGTCGTCGATGATGAACATGTCACCGGTGAGCTCGAACCCTAGCGGCTCAGTGGGGGTGCATAGGGGGAATACCAGGGCTCCAGCGACGATGGCGAGGCGGGAAAACGAATGAGGGCTCGACGGCGAGCTCAGGGATGGTCGAGGCAGCTTTGGGGTGGTCGAAATCAACGGCCCCCTTCTCCACCAGAGGCGGCCTACTCCGGCGCAATTCCGGCGAGCTACTGCTCCTCGTGCTCCGGCTAGAGGGTGGAATGATCAGTGGGGTGAGGGGAGTGGAATTGTGTCCTTCTAACGGCTGGGGGTGTCCTCCTTTTATAGGCTCGACGGCGAGACCGAGAGGATGGGCAGGTGACGATGGCGACATGGCTACGGGCTGCTAGTGGCATGGCTGAGGGTGGCGATCCACGCGGGTCTCCTGGCGATGCTCCAGAGCTTAAATGCGTTCTTAGGGAACATGTGGTGCTATACGCGGCAGAGGCGGTGTCTTCGACGGCGAGCGGTGGCTATGAGGCGTTGGATGGCGAACGGGGGTGTCTGGCGTGTTCCTGGGATCATGGCGAAGCGGTGGGCACGGGCTGCGGTCGAGGGCCGGCGTGTGCACGCGTGCCGGGTACGACGCTCTGGCGCGGGCTAGGCATGTCGAAGTGGCACTGGGCGCGCGGCATGCTCGGTGGTCCACGGCTTCCCTTGGCTCGGGGAGGGGATAGTGGGTGGCGGTGGAGTGCTGGCTACCTCCCAGACAAGGTGGGCGCAGCTAGTTCTTCCTCTAGCTTGCTGTCCACCTTGGGGTGGCATGGTGAGGCTCGGCCTGCTCACCACTGATGGCAAGGCAAGCTCACAGTGGTGCTAGAGGTTTCCAATTAGGCTAGATGATCTACTAAGTTGTTGCTATG
The DNA here is from genome assembly GCA_916181665.1 of Avena sativa. Lineage (NCBI taxonomy): Eukaryota > Viridiplantae > Streptophyta > Magnoliopsida > Poales > Poaceae > Avena > Avena sativa. The sequence goes on along the minus strand of OV702294.1, from coordinate 351,712,301 downwards.
AGCTAGAGAGGGAACATGTTAGGCCAAAACACTATTAAAACAGTGAATTTGATTTGGTTTAAATTTGCCTGCCAAGTGTTTGATGAAATGGCCGCAAGAAACTTTCCTTTGAATTTTGAAAAGATTCTTGGTGGGTGTGCTAGGCATGTGTTGGTGACTCTGTGGTTGCTTGGTTTTGAAAATTGAGCTTGTTTGAGTGGTTTTTGAAATAGTGGGATCTTCCCATATGAGATAGATTCAATTTTAAACTGTCATTTAAACTTAACATTTGAATGTTTTTGGTAGATCAAAAAGTGGGACTTGGTATCTTATTATGAGTACAAACAAGGGGTGCAAAGATACACAAATGTTTCTGTTAAGTTTTGAATGCTAGGGATAGACAAAGTAGGCATGAGAGTTAATTTGGCATAAATGACCATTCACTTCATTTGTTCATTTTGAGTTGTTTGTCTTTGGGAAAAGTTTGGGGATTTTTTAGATGATGTTTATTTCACCTAAGAATAATTTTACAAGCAAAGAAACATAGAACCATGGCAATTCAAAAGAATCCAATTTTTGAATACACACATATGAATGCTTTCTTATTTTTAGTTGGGAAAATTTTGTTAACCCTAATTTTGATGCTTAGAGTTTGATGATCCATGCTTAATATTTTTGGGATGTTACAAATATAGCCCCCTACCTATCTCTCCCTCTCTCTCTCTCTCTAGAGACGGACCTCTCTATCCACGCGAAATAATGAGTTTGCCACTGATACTTTACTTTCATAATCTAGAAGGAATGTGTACAAAGGCGTATAAATTTCGTATATGCGTGTCTATGCATTTCCTTTTATTCTTTGAAAATTTTAAACTATTTGGATTTATATACACGAGGGTATATAAATATATATAAAATGTGTGTATTTTCTAGTGCAGCGAGGGGGAAATGCGACGGCACGCTCGTCTAACCGGTTGCAACGCGTCCACCATGGCACAAGTACGGTGCACTGTAATGTCGTGTCAGCGAGGGTTGAATGATGCATCCTATGCACGCATTGTACCCTTCACATTAGAGCGTGACAACGCACGGGGTCTGGCTAGCCATGCTTTAACCAAGCGCGATGACCAATTGTGTGAATCAACGGTTCCTCTCGTACTAGGTTTTCCAGAGTCGGTAAACAGAAACTCTGAATTTCTCCATGGAATGCTGGAATCTTTAGTTGAAGAAGTTGCTTAGAATGCCAAGAGGGAGCTAGGTGCCGGGTTTGGGCTCATTACGCGCAGTGGATCCATGTTCTGGGCAGTGAGGGGGAGTTCTAGGGTTGAAAGCCATGTTAATTCCTACTCGATAGCCATTTGGGGGGTGCGTTGAGTGCCAAAAGTCCCGGTTTGTCTTGCTTATGATTTTATGTTGGTAGTGGGTGACACGCAAGGGCTACTCGAGGTGGTTTCGTATTTTTCTTGATTTTTTTTGAATTTCCCATTGTTGGGGTTCGGGGGATGGGCAAAATTGGCAAATCCACGGGCGTGCGCAAGCACGCGAGGTCCATTGCAACCTTGAACCTAGGCACTTGCCCATCCTAGGTACCCCATGGGTACTCCAAAACATTTTATCCAGAAAATACAGGGCAATTTCTAGGGTGCCTACAGTTAGAAACCGCAATTGCCAGGGCGTGACTCGGGGGAAATAGAGTATATGCTTGCACCACGAGATGAGCACCAACCTCCCGGGGATGGCTGTCCTACACGATGTAGCATGCATGTAAATTGCCTCGGGTGCTAGGGCGCGCTCAATTCTCGCACCTCCTTTGCAGAATTGCCTGTTTTCCGGATTCCATAAATGAAAACTCTAGATTTCTCCATGGAACCCTGGAATCTCTAGTTGGCGAAGTTGCTTAGAATGTCGAGAGGTAGCTAGGTGCTAGGTTGGGGCTCAATCCGCGTAGTGGATCCATGTTCTGGGTAGTGAGGGGGAGGTCTAGGGTTGAAATCCATGTTAACTCCTACTCGATAGCCATTCGGGGGGTGCGCCATGTGCCAAAAGTCCCGGTTTGTCTTTCTTCTGATTTTATGTTGTTAGTGGGTGACACGAGGGGCTACTCGAGCTGGGTTTTTTTTTGATGAATTTCCCATTGTCGGGGTTTGGGGGGTGGGCAAAATCGGCAAACCCGCCGGCGCACGCAGACACGTGAGGTCCATTGCAACCTTGAACCTAGGAACTTGCCCAGCCTAGGTACTCCATGGGGCACGCCAAAACATTTTTCCGGAAAATACAGGGCAATTTTTAGGTTAGCTATATTTAGAAACCGCAATTACTAGGGCGTGACTTGGGGAAATGCAGTATATGCTTGCACCACGAGATGAGCACCAACCTCCCGGGGATGGCGGTCCGGCACGATGTAGCATGCGTGTAAATTGCCTCGGGTGCTAGGGCGCGCTTAATTCTCGCACCTCCTTTGCAGAATCGCCGGTTTTCCGGAGTCGGAAAATGGAAAATCTACATTTCTCCAAGGAACCCTCGAATCTCTAGTTGGAGAAGTTGCTTAGAATGCCGAGAGGGAGCTAGGTGCCGGGTTTGGTCTCAATCCGCACAGTGGATCCACGTTCTGGGCAGTGAGGGGGAGGTCTAGGGTTGAAAGCCATGTTAACTTCTACTCGATAGCCATCTGGGGGGTGTGCCATGTCCCAAAAGTCCTGGTTTGTCTTTCTTCTGATTTTATGTTGGTAGCGGGTGACACGCAGGGGTTACTCAAGCCGGTTTCGTATTTTATTTGATTTTTGATGAATTTACCATTGTGTGTTTGTGTGTGTGTGTTATGTCTAGGGTTGATATGAAAATGGTTGTACTCAATTTTCCCCTCTCTTGATAACTCGTCCTCACTTTGGTTGGTACGCCCTCATTGGTCAAGAAGGTTGTCACGCGGATCGTGCCCACCCAACGTTGATCCTCTATGATCTAACGGGCAAGATAGCCCCCTCCCCCTCATGCTCTCTCTCTCTCTCTCTCTCTAGAGACGGACCTCTCTATCCACGTGAAATAACGAGTTTGACACTGATACTTTACTTCCATAATCTAGAAGGAAAGTGTACAAAGGCGTGTAATTTTCGTATATGCATGTCTATGCATTTCCTTTTATTCTCTGAAAATTATAAACTATTCGGATTTATATACACGAGGGTATATAAAAATATAAAAAATGTGTGTATTTTCTAGTGCAATGAGGGGGAAACGAGGTGGCACGCTCGTCTACCTGGTTGCAACGTGTCTACCATGGTACAAGTACGGTGCACTGTAATGTCGTGTCAGCGGGGGTCGAATGATGCATCCTTTGCATGCATCGTACCCTTCACATTAGAGCGTGAGAACGCACGGGGTCTGGCTAGCCATGCTTTTACCATTGTGTTTTTAGGCGTCCCTCCTTTCGACCCTTCCAGGAGAAGCAATCGATCGAGGCGTATATTAGATAATCTGTCAAGTGGTCATGTCATGGATATGAAAAGCCTACTACTGCTCCAGCTGCAAACGGGTATGAGCCTCATAGTACTGCACCTGCAATCTCACTTCTAGTTGGGGCTCATGGCATGAACCGTCCACGCGTCAGCCAAAAGCCCTACTGGGGCACCCAACTGATGATCCTCGAGGCGGAGGGCCCCAAGAGGATATTGAACAATGCCCTGTCTTTAAAACCTACTCCTCTGCATCATCTCCTTCTCACGCATTAACCAATTCTCCCCGATCTAGCAAAACCCACAAACCTCACCGTACAGCTCGAGGCCGAACATACACCTTCTCCCTTCTGAGGTCATAAAGCGAGTGCTTGTAGGTGACTCTTCGGGTGTTGCCGCCGGGCTTCCTATGCCTGCCATGGGCAATGCGACGCCTCCCGCCGTAGATCTGGAGGAGATGCATGCATCCCAGGGCAAGGAGGACGTCTAGTTCGACCCTTATGAGGACTGTATGCTCGCGGGTGCAGAAGACTCGGAGCCCTAGATGAGGGCGAGGACTTCGACGAGCACGTTCTGCTCGTGTACCCAGAGGTACTTTTATTTCTCCATCTTTCTAGTTTACTGTTCATGATCAGATGCACCATACAACCTGCTGCATGCAGAGATTTAGTCTGTTCTGAATGACTCCACATTCTACATTTAGGAGCGAGCTATGGAGACAGCTGTAATAAACCTATAAAATTGTGCTATGGTTTTCAAAGTAACTTGAAATGGTTGTTCGAATATCTATGCATGAACGGTAAGTAAATTTAGTTTGCTCATTTATTTTGCATTTTTTGCACATTACAGGATGATTCAAGTGAGGTGGGCTCTGACAAGGAGTACATGGACGACAAGAGCCACCATGTCTTGAAGAATATCAACATCAGGAATGTCCCTTTCCAAATACTAAATGGGGAGCTCAGTTGCCCCTTCTGTAGCAAAAGATTCAACCCGAGGATGGATAGCATGATTCAGCATGTGGTTGGCATCGGTAAAAGCCCCAATGCTTCCCTCAAGCCAACGATCAAGGCTAAGCACGCTGTGTATGGAAAATTCCTGAGGGAGTATGTCAGGACCGCCCTTGTATGACTAGTGTTCAGGATCGCCCGGATCCGCCGCTCCAAGCCGGCCAAGAAGTGACCTTGCTGCCTCCTACAACACCTAATTATTTTAAGTTGTTTATGTCATTTCTAGAACATGAGACTATATGTGGTGTGTTGGAACAAACACAATGTCTTCGTGTGTGTGTATGTTGCATCCGTGTCGCCGCCCTCTCGGTACCCACACAATCGCCAAGTAGCACACACACCCTTCCTGCCCGGCACGACCACGCAAGCATAGACCTGCGATGTCAAAACCGATGGTGCTCGACCGGTCAAACTTTCTTTGTGGTAGGTAAAGACTGTAGTGATGGTAAATGCCATATCCCCAGCCCTCCTCCTCCGCCCTCCGCTTTTAACGAAGGGCCTCCCCGTCCCGCAACCCTATGCTATGCAAATTCTGTCTGCGCCATTTGCATGCGGCAGCATCCAGAACTGCCATGCAGTACCTGGGTTTACTTTCTGTCGCTTGAGTTTTCTAAAAGTTTGGCCAAACTTTCCGCGTCTTGCCCATTCAAAAAAAATATAGGCCTTAAGCCTTGGGATGGAGGGAGTACTCCCTTCCTCCCAGTTTAGGATGTGCATAATTGTTTTCAAAATTTCTCAAATTAGGATGCGTATTGTGCATGGAAGCCTAGTGCTAACCTGACTTGTTTGCCCCTAATTAAATACTGCATGCAATTAACTTATTATACGTTTCCCTTCCCACAATGATGAATAATCAATGCATGCATGAGTTTTAATGGGGAAGCTCCACACGGTGGCATGCATTAGTAGTAATGAGTAAATAGGGAAAGGGTTAATTTAGTCCAGGATTTTCCTCCACAACCTTGCATGCAGTCTATTGGTATGCGTGTCAAAAACTATAAACATCCTAAATTGGGAGAGAGGGAGTATTACTGAATATAGCTACCTATTATTGTGGTGGGATCCACAAGATCAGATGCCACTGTCCATGAACGGGCACAATCAATGGACACATTCATAATATAAGATGCTAGCAAACTCGGCACATCGTGCTTGGCAGTAGTGGCATAAACATAATTATTGTTATAACGAAGGTTACAGTCATAAACACACCTAGATTATAGTTCGAAAAGTTAATACACAACAGTTCAGAAGTGCTCACACATTGTACTTGTGAAAGAACATTTTTTTGCAAACATAACAAGCCCCATACAAACACAACAATCATCCACTAAAACTGGACATCCTAGCCTGTTGGAATGATTGGCGGAGAAGGCGACCGATCCTAGGATGTCTTCTGGCGCTTGCCCTGGCTGTTAGATTGCTTTCCGTCATGGTATCTGTGGTAAACCACTTTCCTTGGTGGTGGTTGAAGGGCGTGTTGCCTGGAACGAAACACTTTGATCTCGCGGTATAGCTCGTGGCTGACATACCCGTCAATAGCAGCGTACTTCAGGTTAGGTTTAGAAAGTGGATTATCCTCCCAATAATCGTGCCCTAAACGCCTCCACCAACAACTTGGCAGTTTGTCCTTCATGTCAGCGTACCACGGGTCTATGAGATCGGCGACAAGATCAGCCATCCCAGTCCTGCTGCCTCTCGTCCCTCAGATCGAGTAAATATCCTGGATGTCCACTCTGTACTCCTCAGGGATGAAAATTCCGACAGTCGGGCTGTTAAGCAGGCCATTGTCAGACCTGGTGTCAACACTAGTAAATGTCATCTGGTGGTTCATGCGGATGTCACCAAAGAGATACCTAATTCTTTCACCCCACCTGCATGAAAATGGATCAGACAAATAATGTAGCAAGAACTTTTGCAAACAAACGGCTCAGGAACAAAATGATAGCAACATGTACCTGTTCCCATCACCCCCTTCTCACAAAAAGGATGGTAAACGAGGACGTGCTCCTTCATGGAGAGTTGCAGCACTGCGATCTTGCGGCGATCTTGGTTGTACTCGAGGTCGGGACCCACGAACCTGAACCCGCTTTCTTCCAGTGACAGCCAATTCTTGTACTGGGCAATAGTGTGGTTCACCGTCTCAGGGTCGGTGGTGTAGACGGCATTGAGCTTCTTCACGACGTGGACTTCTATGTCGAAGTACGTGGTCCCTATCAGGCCGTCGTTTCTGACATCCCACCGGTCCATCACTACAGGCAAGAGGGGAAGGAAACGGAGGAAGAGGCTGATGTCGTGGCAGTGTAAATGTATGGGGCCATGGAGGAGGAAGACAATGAGGCCGTGGAGGAGGAAAGAAGATGGAGAAGAGCGAAACTACCTATTGCAAAATTGCAACCGCCCTTCCTAGTATGTGGAACGGAGCATGACTGTTCGTAGTGGGGTGGAAGTGGAGGAAAACGGCGGTTGTATGAGGCGACACTAGCGCTGCCTGAAATTGGTTCCGCGCCACTAGCATGTAGTGGAGTCAAGGTCTGCCATGCATGATCTAAGTCAAACTTAGTCGCGTTCCGACCTTCACTCTCTGACATGTTGGACCCTACATTTGGCAGTCGCATACCAGCATAGTTTTAAAAACCGTACCAGTTAGTGAACCGATGAGGCGACTCAGAGGCGCTGGCAGAAGGCTGACCGGCGGCAGCCTGTGCCATCAATGGCGATGCAACAGCACGCTGACTGACTGACTGGACACTTCAATGCTCCTCTTCAGCCTCCATGCCGGCATCCGATGCCGCCCCCTTTCAACCGGCCACCCGCGGCCATCTTCTCCCACACAGAATGGAACACCATCCCTCTCCTCCTTCCCCTTTTTCTTCTCCACTGCTTGCAGCTAGCCATGGCCGGCGGCGCTGGATTGAAGGGAGGCCGTTGCGGACGTGGACGCCAAGCGAGGCGTGGAGGATGCGGCCAACTCACCGCGCCACCATGCTCTCCCTCAACATCGTCGTCGCCCCAAGATTTCGACCCTGACACCTAGTTCGTCGTGCCATCCACCACTGCACCCCGCATGACAGGCTGCTCCTACCCCGCTGGTTCGTGATGCTAATCGGCGATGAGCCACCCCCGCTCGCCATGCTGCGGGCAAACGACTTCAGGACAGGCAGGTACCCAGTCGACCTGCAGTCCGACCCTCGGCCAGATGTACCTCGGCAACGGATGGGAGTGCTTCGCCCACTCGCACAAGATCGAAGCGGGCAACATCAACGTCTTCAAGTACAATGCCAAAGGAAATTTCACGTCAACATCTTCGACCAGACCATGTGCCACCACGGCTACCACTCCGACTCCTCCTCCGACTCTGACGAGTAGGCTAGGATGTGCGCGCTCCATGTATGATGTATGAATGTAGGATTTGGCCATTTGAAATGAAAATCTTTATTCAAGCCCTAAAACATCATTACACTCATGCCGCCCTAAAACATCGTAACAACCTAAGACTATGAGCGGCTCCGGTGCTGGGGGCGGAGGCTACGGCGGGTCAGATACATCATTCGTCATTGAGAGAATTGATGAGAGCTCGTTGCATCTGCACCTCCTCTTCAGATTGTTCGAGGTGGGTACGCAGGGAAGCATTGTTAGGATTGGCCCGCACCGCTTCCCAGAGGTCGCCACGCACCAATCCGAGCTGCTCGAACCGCTGCTATTCCGGCAGAAAGACGCGTTCCGCCACCGCCGTCATGAAAGGCTCGCCGGTGGTCACGTGACGGCTGTAGAAAGGGAGAGCCGGCGGTGTGCCCATCCTGTAAATCTACGGGCGCCCCAGAATCGGAGGAGGCGGCATGTCTGGCAACTTCAGCGGATTCGGACACCACGACGGCCGTGGCTGCTTGGGCACCTCTTCTCTGCCGGAATCGGGGTTGCCACAGAGCACGTCGTGTCGACGCCGGTGGCCAAGCATGGTGGTTATTGGTGTTGTGGGTTGCGTGGGTATGGTCGAAGATAGATCGGCAACCTCTCACTTTTATGGCCGTGCCTGGACGCGGCGGGAAACGCCGAGAACTCGCGGGAAGCGGCAGGAAAGAAAGGCGGGAGCGTTGGATGAAATTGGTTCTGCGCCACCTGCATGCAGTGGAATCGAGGTCCGCCATGCACGATCCAAGTCAAATGTACTCACGTTTGCGCATGCATTCACTCGATGAAGGGTGGGTCCCCACGTTCCCTCAAGATTATTTTTTTCACTTCCTTGCATGAAATTGGTTCTCCGCCACTTGCATGCAGTCAAATGTACTCACGTTAGACGATCCCCGTGCCCACCCTCACTAATTACAGCCCCTTCCTTGCCTTCCATGCGGACGAGACCTGTGTATGCGATATTAAATTGTATGCCAGGATTTGACACGTGATAAGTAGTGATGAAGAGCACATGAGCTACAGGTGATGCAATGGACAGGACTAAACGACCGATAGCTTGAATTGACGTGACAGCACAAGACGCATATATCCTCGTTCTTATTCTTTTTAATGAGGGATCCTTTTAAATATTTGTTTACTCAGAAGATGCAACGGTTGCCGCCACGCTTCTCCATAAGTTCATCTGAATCACAGCGACGGTTCCAGCATATCCCCTTTTTCAAAGAAAGCCCTCTTCTTCTTCCTCATGTCCTCTGTCTTCTCCTTCCCATATGCTGTTCTTTCTGTCTTCTCTTCGCCGCCGCCACGCTTCTCCACAAGGCTGAATCGCACCAACTGTTCCAGCCTTCCCTTTGGTTTGCTGAAAGCCTTCTTCTTACTCTTGTCCTCTATCTTCTGCATCCCATCTATTGTTCTTTATGTGTACTCCTTGCCGCCATGGAAGGTTACACTAGAGAGACGAACTTCACTGCCAATGGCAATACAGAGATACATGTCGTGTACACCAACGAGGAGGATACAGTTGTGCGAGTCCTGATGATGTACTAGGAATGGCTTAAGAAGGACGAGGACTAGTTTGTTGGATTGGATCTCGAGTACACCAAGGAGGAGGAATACTACAAAAATCAGGTCGCCGTCGTTCAACTGGCAATGAGGCAACACGTCCTCGTCTACCACTACTCGTGGTTTGTAGGTCTAATCTCTTTAGTTTACCACTTTTAGGGTTTTCTTACTTTTAATGGTCACTTGTATGATTTTAGTAAGTTGATCTTTCCTTTACTAACAGTCTTAGTCCTAAATTTGCTCAAATGTTGGTCTCACAAATACTGCAATCTTTCCATATGCTCATATTGCATTTACTGAATTCTGTTAGTACCAAATGAATTATGACTATATAACTTTGAGAGTGTTCACCTTGGATTTGCTAAATTTTTGTTGCTTCAATTTTTATTCAGGATGTGGTATTGCATTGTCTAAATAGTCGTAGTCCCAAATTTTATTATAGTGGGGATCTTGCAAGTACTGCATTTTTGCAACTAGTGAATTTTATTGCGTATGGAATCTATCCACTTGATTATGTTGCAACTACTGAATTTTATTAGGACCAAAAAATTGATGACAAGCCACACTTGAGAGTCTTGATTTTGCATTTACTAAACTTTTGTACTCCCTTCGATCCATATTACTTGTCATTGAAATGGATATATCTAGCAGTAAACATGTTTAGATACATCCATTTTAGTGACAAGTAATATGGATCGGAGGGAGTACCTTAAAAATATATTTAGAGATGATGATCTTACATGGACAACATTTGTAGTTACTCATTTTGTCATTGTTTTGGTCATGCATTTTATGATGACAAACTACATACTTTCAGGACTAACAAGAAGTGTCTGGCACTGCGCCAATTCCTTGTGCATAAAGGAATTGTTTTCTGCACTATCGACAAAACATTTGATTATGTCAAGTTTTCTCATGCGGGAATCAAAATTCCTCAGCACAAGTGGATCGATATTCAAGATCTTGTCAAGATCAAAGGGGATTGGAAGAGGGATGGAATGGCTAGTCTCGCGGCTAGAATCATCGATCCGTCGTATACCAAAATGAAGGAAGTTTTTCCTGAAGATAGGCACGGTTTTTGGGAGGAGAGGCCATTGTCTAATATAAACCTGAAGTATGCAGCCATAAATGCTTACGTGACCTACCGGCTGTATGTTCAGATCCATTTCTTTCAAACTTTCCTCGTGTTTTGCCCTAGTTGCAAGAGGGAAGACAAACAAAGGGGAGGACTTTTTCGGAAATGAAGAATAGCTAAGCGTGACGCTGAAACTGCAAAGAGAGAGGTTATAGCGGAAGCCGCAAACAGAGAGGCTGCAGTTGAAGATAGGCAAGACAAGGCCCCTTTCAGGTGGATGAACTTTTATATCCTCAGCGGTGGGAGGCCAATAACACAAGCGACAGATGGAATGATATTTGTTGGTCTCCTAGGAAAGATGGCAAGCGCATCAAGTGGTCTAATGATAAATTTTACTACTTTCAGTTATGTTTCTGTATATGTCTGGTAGCTTGTCAAGAACTTTTGTTGGTCATGTGGAATTATTAGTGTATGAACCATGTTTAATATGTATGAGAATCATCGTGACTTATTGTGTAATTATATTACTGTGTTTGCTCCATGGTACATAATGATGATAGCATGCATTCTTTCTTGTCATGTTGTTTTGAATTTTTTTAAAATTTCACCCTCAAACTCAAAAACAAGATTTAATTTGTGAAGGAAGTACAGACACTACAATTTGAATCCTTCTATATGCATTCTTGTGTGGTCGTACATCATATTTGGACCCTGTTTTGACCTAACCTTGTAAATTTCATAATAAAATTAGAAATTCTCAAATTCTTGTGAAACCTTGAAATTTGTCATTGTGTGGAAAATACTTTACAAGAAAAATGTCAAACATGGAAAAAATGCCCCTAGCGGTCCACTATCAAATGTGGGTAGTTAGCTCAACGAGCATGTCCGACTACTCGATACAACCACTTGTATACCATTTTTCATCTACCTTTCTTCAAATGGACCCAAATTTGGCACAAGGGTGTATCTCCATGTCCCTAATGATGCTAGCATTCTATCTAGCCATTATGGTTTCAAATTTTTAAAAAAATCATCCTCAAACTCATAAACATGGTTTCATTTGTCAAGCAAGTACCAAAACTAAAATTTGTAACCTTTAGATGCTTGTGTGGTTGTACATCACATTGGGACCACATAACATCACGTGTACTTTTTAGATGCTTTCACAATCTCTCGAAGGACTCTGGTCAACCTTGGCATGACCAAGCCTTGTAAATTTCATAATAAATTGATAAATTCTCCTGGAAACCTTAAATTTGTTCATTATGTGGCAAATATATTGAATAAAAATGAAAAACATTTGAAAAATGTCCCCCTAGCAGTCCACTCTGTAATGTGGGGGTAGTTAGGTCAATGATCATGTCCGACTACTCGAAAGAGCAACTTGTGTACCATGTTTTCATCTACTATTCTTCAAATGGACTCAAACTTGGAACAAGGGGGTATCACTGATACGTCGGAAATGTATCTATAATTTTTGATGTCCATGCTTGTTTAGTATCTACTTTGTTTGCTTTATCTACACTTTGAGGTGTTTTTATATGTTTCTGCTACTAACCTATTAACAATATGCCATGGTGCCAGTTGCCTGTTTTTTTCTGTTTTTGGTTCCAGAAAAGGCAGAAAATCAATATTCTAGTAATTGGACGGGACAGAAGCCAAATTCAATATTTTACCGTGGGGAACACAGAGCCAAAACACGAGACGGAGGAGAGCCACCAGGGGGCCACACCCCTAGCCGTGCGGCCAGGCTGGGCCCACGCCTGGGGGGTGCAGCCACCCTGGGTGCCCCTCCCTCGCCTCTTCGCCTATAAGAAGCCCCGATACCTAAACCCTAAGTACCCGATCAATCTTCCACGAAACAGTCCATAGCCGCCTCCACCATCGTCCCTAGATTGGGGGGACCTGAAGTTCTTCTCGGCACCCTGTCGGATGGGAGATCATCCCGGAGGCCTTCTTCATCATCATGCCAGCTTTCGGTATGAAGTGTGAGTAGTTCCACCTTGGACTACGGGTCAATGTAGTATCTAGATGGTTATTTCTCCTCCTTTGTGCTACCATGATTAGATCTTGTGAGGTCCGTTCATGATCAAGAACATATATTTGTAATCATGCATGTTGTGTTTGTGGGGATCCGATGGATATTGAGATTACTATGTCAGATTGATTAATGGTTCTATCTTATTGATTTTATCGTGTCTGTGATGTTTGTGATCTTGTATGCTCTCCGTTTCTAGTGGCTATCTTGTCCAAATATATGCTAGTGACTCCAAGAGGGAGTATTTATGCTCGATAGTGGGTTCATGCCTCTATTTAATCTGGGGGAGTGACAGAAATCTCTAAGGTTGTAGATGTGTTGTTGCTACTAGGGAGAAAACAACAGTCTCTTGTTCATGGAACAAGTGGATTGTTTACCTTACGCACTTTGCTTAAAGCAGTAATCTGTTGCTTGCAACTTAATACTTGAGGGGGTTCGGATGATAACCTGAAGGTGGATTACTAGTCATAGATGCAGTTGGATGGCGGTCTATGTATCTTGTTGTATTGCCCAATAAAATCTCATAGGATCATGAATGTCTAGTATTACATTATTATGCCTTGCTTTGTCCTGTCAATTGCCCTGCTGTAATTTGTTTACCCAACATGCCATGTTTGTTTATCTTAAGGATAACACCTATAGTGAACTATGGACCCCAGTCCAATCTTTACCATTGGTACATCTTCCACTGTTACTGTTTACTTTCTACAAACCACTATTACCTTCCACACCATACAGTTAATCCTTTGTTTTCAGCAAACCGGTGAGATTGACAACCTCACTGTTCGTTGGGGCAAAGTCTTGAGTTTGTGTTGTGCATGTTTCCAGTTGCTAGCAACACCTTTGAGTTGTTTCCTTCCTCCACTGGTTCGATAACCTTGGTTTCTTACTGAGGGAAAAACTTGCTGTTGTACTCATCATACCTTCCCCTTGGGGTCTCCCAACAAAGCTCTACAGTGATCTGAGCCGCATCAATCACCACATTCCTAATGATAGTAGCATTGTATCTAGCCATTTTGGTTTGAAAATTTCAAAAATTTCACCCTCAAACTCAAAAAGGGCTTACATTTGTGAAGGAAGTACCAAAACTACAATTTGAAACCTTCTAGTTGCATGCTTGTGTGGTTTTACATCACATTGGGATCACAGAAGATCAAATGTACTTTTCAGATGCTTTTACCAAACCACAATGATCCACATGACCGCACACACTCAAGTGGATATTGTGATGCATCTTATGTCGCACTAGTGCATCATTCCATATGTGGCAACTACATTAGAGTGGTTTTCTGGCGATTTATGACCATGGTTTGACACATGGAGTCCCTAGAGTCATTTGCGTATGTTCTTTTCAAACCACAATGATCCACACGACCACACACACTATAATGGATGTGGTAATGAAAATTATGTCACACCAGTGCATCATTCCATGTGGAAGCTGCATTTGAGCGGCTTTCTTGGGATTTATGACCATAGTTTGACACATGGACTCCATAGATTCATTGCATGTGTTTTTTTACCAAACCACAATGATCCACGTGACCACACACACATTCATGTGGATGTGGTGATGCAACTTCTATCACACTGGTGCATCATTCCATATTTCCATGTGGCAGCTGCATTGCTAGTGGAATCGAGGTCCGCCATGCACGATTCAAGTCAAAGCGTACTCATGTTTGCGTGTGCCGACCTTCCCTCACCGACATGTGGGACCATACATTTCCCCTCATGATTTATTTTTGCACCCCCTTTAGACGGTCCCCGTGCCCACCCTCACTAATGACACCCACCACACCCCTCCTCCTTGTATTCCACGCAGACAAGACCGGCGGCGATTCCTCACTCCCTACTCGAACAACTGCTTCCCTCCCTAATTCCATCCCCTCACGAATCCATCCGTGAGGTGACCCAGCATACCACTGCATGATGTAGTACACTATAGTCATGGACATAACACCAATGAAACACTGTTCACTAGTATTAGATCCCTCAGAGTGGTACAACAGAAACATAGGAGGTCCAAGACATGACTATAGGTTACAACTTGACTCTTTACAAAAGATCCAGAGAATACTCTAGGTTAAAGAGAGAGAAATAAACTTCTTACAAAGAAGAATCAGTAATAATTAACCCATAACTATAATACAAATAAGACTAGTATTTGAACTATTGGTCTAGCATTGCTTCTATTGCAATACTCTACAGAAATAGGTTCTATGGCTAGAGATTATATACCTATCTAATCAGTAACTTTGTCTTCACTTTAATTGATGTATATGTTGACTTCCTTAACTTCATTGAAGAGCTTGACCTGTTGATGAAGATTCCCTTGAGCATAAGTTGATGTAGATGTTGTCTGTATTGGCTGTAGAATCCAGCAAGGTTAAGAAGATATGTTGAGTATGAGCGTACTCAGCAAGTTCACTAGAAAAGGAATGTTTGATGCACTATATCTACAGCCACGGACCATGGGTCGTAGGCAATGCATGTTTTCGTAAACATTTTTTCAAAGGTTGCTTTTATTCTGAAAAGCTATGTCTCTCAGCCTTCATAGGTTTACCAGAACTTTCATGGAGTTCCTTTCCTACCGCGTTCGTAGCTCCTTCCCCGAACAAGGAGTAACAAGTTACAGTTCTTACACTCTACAGAGGTGCGTTACTTTACCATGAGAAATCTTAGCTTTGTTGCACATCCGAGTTGCAGGCTCATTCACACTTCCTTGGTGTGAGGCCCAGACTAAGATCCAAGCCAATCACTTCCCTTCTCCGCTACCCCACATAGAACACAACCCCCCAAGAAGAATTACCTCTATTATTCCGCACAGAGGGTATAACTATGGTTGAATCCTTGAGGACTCTAGTCAGCAGACAGGAACCTGGTCGCCCCCATGAATATGAGGACATACCTACCACAGTCTCTTAGGGATAGTCTAGACACCAATATCATGGGGAACTAAGGGGTCCCACCCATGCTGAGCCTAGTAAGGTACAACAACGTCACGAGATGGTCATCCGTTCATGTGAAAGGAAGAAGATCCAGCTGACTTGTCCGTCCCATTCCAAATATCATGGTTAACGTGTAATATAAGGTGGAAGAATCACTGGCGACATTGGTTGTTAAGTCCTAGATAATATGTTCTTTTAACACTAAAACTTTCATAGTAGGTTATTACCTCATGGTAAATAACCTATAATCATATTATTAGGAAAATAGTGTTTTTTGACCTTTTTGAAATGCAGGTGATGACAACACTGGATTTGCAAAATACTTTCCAAAAAATAATCAAAGGACATGAGAAAGTGTGAACTTGCCTTTTGGATTGCAATATTATGCACTCATGGTCTTCGAGACAATATAAAAGATCCAATATCTGAAATCAGCATCATTGGTCCGGTAAGGACTAATGTTTAAAGAAGCAAGATGCTATTATGCATAAGTAATAATGCGATTTAATAAAATCGAATCCCTGAAATAAACGTTGTTCTAGGGTTTGGATACTGTAAATGGTTTCTTTGTCATGTGTTGCTCTTTTAGACAAGTTTCACAATTGTGCTTCTTATTAAGACTTGTGATGTGTGTGATACAGTACGTAATTATAATATCATGCAACAATAGGATACACAAATTTGGAATGCTACTCAAAGATTGATTATATAAGAATTATTTTATCTTCAAATTTTACTTTACAAGTAATGGCATTTATAAGGAACTTAAGTGTCAACAATCCTAAATATAAAAGTAAAGTATAAAGTAATGTGATTATGATTAATTGTGATATGTTGACCATGATAAAAGTCCTTGAGTTTATTGTCTAGAGTTAGAGATATTATTACAAAATTTGTTGTTTGAAGTGGCAAAAAAGGATAACCTTCGAAGAAAAGGTTTCTTTCCTAAGGTTTAAACAATCTTTATGGTTAATAGAATGTGGTCGATATATTTTGGTGTTTACTCGGTTAGTTTGGTCTTGAGATGCACTAGGTCTTAATTGAAACAGACTAAAGGAAACTATTAAATTCATAGTGAAGCCTTAAACATGGTGTTTACAATCTTGTAAACTAAAGTTTAACTTTAAGGTCATAGATGGACTTAAGATGTAATGCTTATTATATTTGTACTTTGTTTACTTCATAATGTTTTCTTAAATTTACTTAAGAGTGGTAATACTTCTATTTGAGTAGTAGTTTCTTACTATTATAGTGGAATAGAATCATTTATCTCCTTATAAAGGTGTGGTCATGGTTTGTGAATAAGTAAACAATATTATTTACTACTTATGAACTATCTTTGGATTTAATCCATTTATAAATTTGTGAGTGGAACAATGGTAAGAAGCTTTATTAAATCAAAACATATTGATCTTGAAGATTTTATATTTTTTAAGAATTCTTTTAGAAAATAATATTCCTTTATATTTGAATGATAATTCAATAAAAATTGTATTTTAATTGTGTTGACCTATTTTTACTTTATATTATCAATATTTAAAACTAATATTATTTTTAAACCTTAAAGGAATAATTTTAGAAATATTAGCAATTTTTACTTATCCTTTTATGAATTATCAACTAAGGAATTAGATTTAAACTCAAGTTATTAGAGTATTAAACTTTTACTTACTTCAAAAGTGGAATTTTATATGTTAACACATAGATATTATTTTTGTGATCATTTTAGTATATTACATTTTTTTGTGCTTTACAAATATTAAGATATGATTTTTATAAAATTTATTATTTTATAAACACTTAATAAATAATAGATATTTAATTAAGTGAAATAATAATACATGATTATGGTATTAAGTTATAGTTCTTATTTTAATAAGAATTTTGATGTATTATTTATATTTTTATCATTTACCATTATGAAAATATGAATTATCAATGTATTATTACTTATAAAATCTTTATTATATAATATATATTTAAATATTTAACATAATCATGTTGGATACTAAAGTTAAATTATAGATTTTATTTATCTAAACATTTTCATATATTAAACATATTTTTCATAGATATGCCCGAGCATCAACAACTCACTAGCGTTGCAGCGGAGGGGTTGACTTGACTGGAGGTGGTCGGAATGGATGGAGAAGAATGCAAAATCCATCGGAGATGGAGGTGACAATTGGAGCGATTAGAGCTTCTTCAGCTTGCGCTACTTGGGGCAATCGAACCCGAAGATCAAGGGGATTCGGAAATTTGGCTCAACGGTTTGAGAGGAGCTCGAAATCAAAAACGATTCCGACAAGGCCTAGAGCTAGGGTTTCGACATGGTGGGGAAATTTGGGACAGATCACGAGAAGAAGTGAAATGGGTATGAGAGGATAGAGGAGATCGTGGTCGTTCTTATCCTAGTCTCTAATGGCGGCGGCGCGCATCATAGCGCGATGAAGATCGACGACGATCGTGATGCCACAAAGCTGCTTCTGTCGGCAAGGAAGACGACAAGGAAATAAGGATAAAGGGGTACGGCCCAGTGCTGAGCCGCACTTGGGCCTGGTGGGCTACGAGACTGTGCGTGAGCAGCATATATAAAAGATAGGAAGTGGGCCTCGAGCCGATTCTGGACTGAGTCCATTATATTTTTCTTATTCTCTTCATTTTTTATTTTCATTTCTAATTTTGTATTTACACGGTTTTTTAAGTTTTTCAGAAATTCTTCTTTAGAAAATTGTAAGTTTATGGAAATGTACTTTAGATTCTGGTATGAATTATTATCATTATAATATACTTTATTTATTTACTCTTTTTCTACTCTCTAATTCATAATCATATGAGAGGTTCTTATATTAAATAGAATGACTAGAAATTAGGGTTTTAGAGTTTTAAGATTTGTTTATGATCTTATAAAATTATTTTTATTTCCTATTAATTAATTTAATGAGAATAGTTTAAGATAGCTAAGGATATACAAAGAATACATACATATTTATTTTTATATAGCAATCATTATATAAGATGATTTAATTATTAAGGTTCTTAATATGGTAACTTTTATTATCCCAATTCCACTTGATCTTGGTTATGACATTACTTATACATTGATAGTCATGATTTAAATAGAAGTTAGGGTTTAGAATTATAAATGTTTACCATGATTTTTAGGATATTTAATATACTTGTATTATTTTATAAATGTGGATGAATATTATGTGTGAAGACATATTGCCCTCATGTTTGTGAACATAAATGATATCACCATCTAAGATAAAATAGTGGTGTTGTTCTCTAGGATGTCTTAAGAGTAAGAGTTGATAATTATAGTTTCTAGGCACTTATGGCTTTAATGTTGTGAAGTGGCAAGATATGCTTAAGTGATTTTCTATAGGAAAATATTCCTAAAAGCCATTGTGTAAATAAGATGATTGATAAAATATATGAAATAGATATTAAGTTTGATTATAGATTTAAGGTTTAGTGTATACCAAGAATTCCTATCTTCCATACTTCACAATTCTTGACTTCTACTTAAGGAATTCCTTTCGTAGATATACTACTTATTCATATCCATCATCATGTGTTAACATGATGAGCTTTGCTTTACAAGAATATTCTTATTAATAATTTCTCCACTTAAATCCATTTGTAAATCCAATGATCTTGACACTAAAGCTCTTCATGATTTCCTCATAGAAATATCTCCCACTTCTGGAATGTTTCTAATGAATCCAATTCCATTTCAATGATTACCCTCATACTTCACAAACTACTTTGTAATCTCACTCATAAATCTTAGAAGCTTGTCACTGAAGCTTTTCATAATCTTTTCATATCTATACTTGGTTATATCCACTACTCCACTAATGATTACCTCTAATCCATTAAGTAGTTACTTCTAACTCCATTGATACACTTCCTTTATCATTCATCACTAATATTACTCCAATAGATGTATATATCAAATCCTACTTCACCTGAAGTGCTTACTATACTTTAAGAGGAATCGTACTAATTCAATAAATCAATACTACTCTAGCTTCATCTTAGCCATACTATGTTATATCTACTTAACTCCAGTATGTTATATTCGAGCTTCACATCATATCATGGTGACTTGTCATGAATAACCTAGGATAACATATCTATACTAGGGTTTAATCATGTTCTATCCACCCTCGTCACTTATACAAGATATAATCATTCACTCTTAGTGACTTGAGCATGATCATTATAATCCTTTCATCATATAACATTTAGTTTTCCAGTTAGCTAATCAAGGCTTTTATCGATACAACATTACAGTTGTATTATATGTATCTTCTCAGCATCTCTTACTGACTATAAGATATTACTCATTCACTATACCTACTTCCTCCAATAGGATTACTCCTAGTAACTATCTTCAGAATTCATCCTTATAATCTTCTTTGTTACCATATATATCTTTAATTAGCATAACTCTTCTATCCATTCAGGAGTGAGTTAAATCCATCAATTATCATATTGATCTTATTCTCTTCCAACACTCCAATCCTATAGATGATATCTAAAACTAGCATTACCACTTACCTTGTATTAATCCTTTATTTATAGGACTTAAGTGAATGCTATGATAAGGACAAGAGTTGAAACAGCAAGCATTGATAGATTAAGAATTGATAGGCTAAGAATTGATTAATCAATAGTTGATCACTCAACATTGATTAACAACATATATTAGAATTAGATTCAATAGAAATGATAGGAATTGATATGGAAAGAAAGATATGTGGTGAAGATTCTTGAATTGGCTTTCTTCCTACTCCATATAACTAAGGACATAGGGTTAAATATTATCTTGATACTACGAGAATAAGATAGGTCAAGGTTTAGTTATTAAACTCTTGTTACTTGAATTATATTCTTAACTTAGTATTAAAGAGTTGTTGTACTGAATACTATGATATTAATCATCTAAGCAATGTATTATGGTTTAATTTTATTACTTTTGATCTACCCTTAGATCAAATCATGTTTACCCAAACTACGGTTTTAGGAAAGGTCATGTTGAAACTTATCACAGTCAACTTGATGATATACTTCACTTCCATCAAGTTAAGAGAAGCTTTAATCACTTTGACAAGTTTTGTTCAAAAGTGTGGAAATTATTCAGATTTTCTATGCATGAATGCAATGCACGCATCTGAGTTCAGCTTATTTCTAAGCTCTAATGCTAGGATGTTACAGACTCTCTGATGTTTACGCACTTCTATTCTTTTAGACAGTTGTTGGGCCTCCAAGTGCAGAGGTTTGTAGAACAGCAGCAAGTTTCCCTTAAGTGGATCACCGAAGGTTTATCGAACTTAGGGAGGAAGTGCTCAAAGGTATTCCCTCTCAAGAAACCCTTCAATCAAGATACAATAAGTCTCTTGTGTCCCCAATACACCCAATACACTTGTCAGGTGTATAGGTGCACTACTTCAGCGAAGAGATAGTGAAATAGAAGTGGTAACGGTGCCAGAAAAGAGCTTCTGACTTGTTGTTGATGTGGGGTAACGTTTGTGAGTGTGGTAAAGACTAAAGCAAGCAAACATGGAACAGATCTATATGGAAACGGTGTTTCAATGTTTAGAAACAAGGCCTAGGGATCATACTTTCACTAGTGAACAGTCTCTCATATAAATATCCTCTCTTCATGATACTACTCTTAACTAATCTCCGGTTGGACACTCTAATCATCGGTAGGGCCATAACAGCACACCTCAAAGTCCACCTTCCCCAATCTAGATAACCCCACACTGTCACCTTGAGCGCTAGATGGTTCCAACAAACACCACAATTTCATAGATACATCCAACTCCAAATATAACTCATAACAAATATTCAATCTAGCCAAAGTGCCACACATGGTATGAACGCTGTCACTTTCACACACATGGGGAAAAGCATAGATCTATTAAAGCACAAAGAGTATTTATGTAGACTCAAACCTAAGTGCCACCATGGCGTGCATGCTGTCACTTTCGCACACATGGGAAGAGCAGAGATCTATTAAAGTACTTGAGTAGCAAGATAGATCTAATTGATTACAAAGCTCATGATCACAATACGACCATGCATAGATAGAGAGATGAACACATAGCTACCGGTAGAGCCTTTAGCCTCGAGGAAGAACTACTCCCTACTTATCATGGGAATCAGCAACTGTGATGAAGATGGCGATGAAGATCGATGGAGATGGCTCCAGGAGCACTTCCCCGTACCGGCAGGGTGCCGGAACAAAGACTTTCTGTCCCCTGAATCTCCCTTTCGGTGGTCGTGCCGCTACAGAGGTTTTCATGGATTTCTTCTGGATTGTTTAGGGTTTTCCCATCGGAGGCTCCTTATAGGCGCATGAATCAAGTTCGGTGGGGGTCTAGGAGGCCCACACCCCCTCCAGGCACCTCCAGGGCTTGCCCGCGCTTAGGGGGTTTGGCCATCCTGTGGCCCCTGTCGTGGGAATGGCCACGGCAGAAGCTGCAATCGGCAGCGAGTAGTAGAACAAGGGGCAAGGGCGGCCAGCCATCTGCGGTGCGACATGAGGGCGGAGACACAAGGGTTTACCAAGGTTCGGCCCCTGGAGGGTAAAGACCTACTCCTGCTAGATTGTATTATGGAGAGAGTACAATGGCGAGATCGATGACTAGGCGGCGAGTCGCTGGGGTGTATGATGGAACGTGTCCTCTATGCGTACCCTAGGGAGGTTTATATAGGCTCACCTCGCTAGGGTTTACAGATATACAACCGAATTGGTTAAGGATTCGGAGGGTCCTTGACCTAATCCGACCGGGCCTAGTTACGCTTCTGGGCCTCCGGCTTCCAGTCGCCTGGGTCATCGCCAAGTCTCGATCCAGTCACCGTCCTGCGGGCCCACTCGCTGGAAGCTTGGGCCAATAGGAAACATCCTGCTGGGCATACCCTAGTAGGCATATCCCCATCAGTAGTCCCCAAGGCCATCGTTGATCCGTCGCAGGTGTTCGTTGGCAGTCGGAGTATGCGGGTCCATTTCGGACGCCCAGTCGAATCGGCTGTGGACTCCTGAACAAAGGAAAGAACTAGTAATTTGAGTCGCAATAACGGCGACTAATCAGATCGCATCTTGGCGAACGGGTCGGCGAATAATTAAGTCACTGTTGTAGTGATCATGTCGGCGAATCGTCAAGTCGCTGAAGACAGCGAGTCGAGCGGATGAAGTTGGACCGTCATCTTGGTCAAACTAGCCGTTGGGTAATACAATGGTAATATCGGCGTAATTACCGCGTGGAAACGGCTCCCCGAAAATGGCGGGTAACAACTAGTATATAAGGAGAGTGACGAGTGAGGGGAAAACACTTCCCTCACTTCCTTCGATCTCGTGCATTCTCAATCCTCCATTCCGCGCAGCGACCAGAGCGACCTAGAGCGATTTGCAGCCCAGATCCCCTAATCGATCGCCCCTCCTGTGGAACCATGGGGCAGATCCAAGTGTAACAATGCGCTGCTGAGATCGTTCGAGGAGGCAGGTATCCTCCACGCCGGGAGATGGGGCATCCCCGTGGCTGGAGAGGTGATCCCATATCCACGCGAGGGGGAATTCTTCTGCTTCACCAGCCATCTGGAGCGAGGGCTCGGATTCCCCACGTCCCTCCTCTTTTGCCACTTCTGCGCCTACTACGACATCCAACCGTCAGACCTGGGACCATACAACATCGAGTAGCTCTCCATATTCATGGCTTTCTGCGAGTGCTACCTGGGCTGTCGACCATACTTCCCCCTATGGCAAGATCTATTCCATGGGAGGATCATCCGTGAAGAGGCAGGCGGCCCGATGTTAGCTACGGGCGGCCTGACCTTCCAGCTGAAGTCGAAGGCGTCGTTCTTCGATTTGATGCTGCACGCCAAAGCAGCGAATGAATGGAAGAAGAGTTGTTTCTACGTTACCAAATCGCCGCCGGGCGACGAGGTGGCGCTTCCAAGGTACTCCGCCGACCGGCCCGAGCCGCGTCGGCTCCAAGTCACCAAGCTTCCGCTGGTGACGAGGTTTGATCTCGTCAATGCCCATTGTTAAGGACTTGGGTTTTGGAGAAGATGGGGATGCTGGAGATCGCGGAACGGTTAGCAAACAAGCAACACGGGGACACGATATTTAGCCAGGTTCAGGCCCCCAGAGGGAAAAACCTACTCCTGCTTGTCTGCTCTTGATTACGGCGGAACCGGTGATTGCAGGGGTGCGCAGATGCAATCTGGCGTGGAGGTGTGTATGCGGAAGTATGAGAGAGATCTAGATCGTGCCCTCCTGGCCTTTATATAGACTTAGGCAGGTCCCAGGCACAGATCTAGTCGGTTACAGGTTCTAGGGCTTACCCCTTTGAATTTCCTATCTACTCTAGTCTTGCTCTCCAAGTATCGGAAGGCATCATGGGCCTTGGCCACCCGAAAATTTTCATGGGCCGGCGTATATTTGTCGTGGGCCTTCCTTGGGCTAGACCAGGTATGCTGAGATCATGTACCCGCGGGGTATAACCATGTCAGTAGCCCCCGAGTGTTCAGTCGAATTGTAGATTTGGCTGAGGACTCTTCAATCCTTCAGGTGCAACTCTGTCTTTCAAGAGAATGTGTAGGGATTGTTGATGCATGTGCCTGACTCTCCCGACTGATCAGGGTCAGTTAACTGTCTTAGGACAAAACAACATGATCTTCTTCAGGTTCGAGTCCCTCGACTCGAACCCAGAACATATGCTGGCGTAATTCGACTCTGGCCGCTGAGGACTTACAGGAGTGGAATTCCAGTGAATTTAATTAATATACCCAACGCGTCCGTTGGGATTTTTCGTCGCGCCTGTTGGCATGGGTTTCTACTAGCAGAGCGCAGTCATGTGCGTTACCAGGCCATCAGATGATATCTGTAGGTCTTATCTTTGCGTCGCAGACACATCATCCGAATTTTATCACCAGGGAGGTGTTTCGGGTAGCCAAGGAGAATGCTACTCTCTTAGAGTTTAATTGGGGTAGAGTTGCCGAAAAGTTTTTGCATACTGATCCGAAGGATCGCAGTCGAAATTTTATAGGGTGTGCGACCAGTGCTCCCAATGGGAGTAGCCCCCGAGTGTCTGTTCGAGTCGTAGACTCGAGCGGAGACTTTAATTAAGCCATTGTTCAGTGTCAGGTCCGTAGGACACAAATTTTTTTGGATGCTTAAATCCATCCTCCCTATGGGAGTAGCCCCCAAGTCCATAGTGGAGTCGTAGACTCGACGTAGGACTCGAAGAAACAGTTCGGTTTTATAACGTGTTGTTCATTCTTCGGGTGCACGACCAGCGCTCCTGATAGGAGTAGCCCCCGAGTAATTAGTCGAATCATAGATTCGAGTGAGTACTCTTAGCTTTAAAGCCGGAGAAAATGTGACTGTTGCTAGTATAGATTTTGATGACGTCAGTGCTGACGATTGATGACCTCAAGCGTCTGCTGTGCCAGAGATGACTTGACTGGACGAACATGGGTCCCACTTTCTGACCTTGAATTGACTGGTCACGCATGGCGTGGAGATAATTACGGCGTCTCCTCGATTTCCCCGCGTAGTGGACGGCGTGTTAGCGACGGTTCGTTGCGATGCTGACACGTTTATGGCCAGATCCTGCCGTTGGCGTTAGGTCTTCTCGATGGATGATTGTCGTGCATCGTCTTTGTCTTTATAATCATTGGGGAAAACTTTAGTTTGTTTTCACCGCAGCTATTCTCGTTTCACTGCTTCCTTGTTCTATGAGAGTTCTTGCTGCCTGCTGGAATATCCTTTCACATTTCCTTCTTCCATCCTACGCTCTCACCGTCGATGCCGCCGTACCGCGATGGGGAAGTCGAAGAAGTCTTCTTCTGCGGTTGGTACCAGCGCTGCTGGAGGGAAGAACAGTGTCGCCGCTACCCGTGTCATCGACGGTGGCTGGCGGCGATCGGAGACGCGAGAGAGTGATCTCCGCAAGCTTCGTGAGCGGGACTTGATCCCGCAGGATAGGGAGGCCGTGAAACTCCTAGGCAACAAGGTAATCCCCCGTCCTCCGCTGGGTTTCGGGTTATGATCCTCGCCTTCGTTATTCATGGATTTTCCTTCCCAGTCAACGACTTCCTTCGTGGACTACTCTTTCTTTGCGGTGTCCAATTGCATCATCTTTCCCCCAATTCTTTCTTCACATTGCTTGTTTTATCACTTTCTGCGAGTGCTGGCTCGGTATCGAGATGCACTTTGGCCTCTTCCGGAAACTCTATTCCGTGAAGAGGCAATCTGGATCGGATGGTGTTTATCCCCTTGTGGGTTGCATCATCTCCCTCAGACCCAATCTGCTTTTCTTTTCTTTTTCCATGTCCGAATCTGTCCAGTACTGGCGGAGGCGATGGTTTTATATCCGCGACTCCATAGTGCCTCGACAGGATTTTGGTCTTGCTCCTTTCGACCCCTCTCAAAAGATCGAGCCGAAAAGGTCCTGGAAAAACCAGATCTTAGATGGCGAGGTGGCGGAGATAGAGGCTCTCTATCGTCGAGTGGAGGATCTCCAATTGATTCCGGAGAAGGAAGTGAATGGTGTGGATATCATCGACACTTTTCTTGAGCGTCCGGTGCAGCCACTCCAGGCTAGGGCGCACCCGATGTTCCTTTATGCTGTCCGCCGTGATCCGACTAGCGTTTCGGCAGAGAAATTCTCCCAGGTAGATCTCGACAGGGCCCTTCGTTCGCTGCTGAAGTTCAAGGCTGGAGAGGATATCCCGGGGAAGTCGCTGACTTCTCCATTCTCTGCTTCGCTTCCTATTCCATAGGTGTAGATCCGTGCGCGTAGCGCTATTTTCGACTGCATTGTATTTGCATTTGTTTGCTAACAAATTTTCTAATCTTGTGCAGAGCTTCAAAGTGCCGGGCATGTTGCCTCCATTACCCGAAGTATTTTCGGATGCTCCAGATAATGATGTGGTGGATTCCATGTCCGAGCTGCCGTCGGCGCAGTCTCCGGCTGAAGAGGCCAATGAGTCGAGCGAGGACCATACTCGCAAACGGTCACGGAGCTCCAGCGAGTCTTCGGGTGCCTCGACTCCTCCGACTCCTAGGAACCCGCTGTGTCTTGAACGTCACAGTGATGGGCATGGAGGCTCTTCCTCTCTGATTCCTGTCATTCCCGTGCGGGCTGTAGCGCCGCACCCGCCAGCGAAGCGGAAGAAGGAAGAAAAGAAGGAAGAGAAGAAGGTCCGGAGGACCCCTCCTGTCTTCAACCTAAGCGCGCTTCACTCGTAAGTTTCCTTTGTTCTACACTGCCTTTTCTTGCCTGTTTACTTTGTACTTGTGCTAATTTGTCCTTGTGCAGGCACTCTTCCAATGACTCCTCCAGCGATGGTGCTCGAGAGATGATGGGGGAGTCGAAAGTCGCGTCTCGTCCTCCTCAGACGGTGGCTACCTCTGAAGGCGCTGCTCCGAAGTCTTCTCCACAGGAGGTTCAGGTGGTTGCGCCTCAGAAGGTTGCCACCGGACCTTCGTAGTCGCCATCGGATCATGTGAGTAGTTCTGCCTCCTACCACGGGGGAAGCCCCCGAGCATCCGTAAAGGAGTTTTTGTTGCGTGTTCTTCTTTCGAGTCTCGGGGGGATCCCCCGAGCACTTTCGTGTGTGTAATTTGGTCTGCTCTTTCTTTTGGGCGTAGCCCCCAAGTCCTTCTCTTGACTAGTAGGTCTTTTTCCTGCAGCCTTTTGTGCAGGATGCCAAACGACTGGTGCAGCAGCACCTAGTGCTGGAGGCCAGCCTCAAATAGCTTCAAGGTACTTTTATGCCTTGATGTTTGCTTCTTCTTGTATTCTTGTCATGTTATCTGACGCTTGTATTATTTGAATGCAGAGGAGCACAACACCTCCCTTCATGAGATATATGCTCTCAAAAAGAGCCTCGGTCAAGCGGAGAAGAAAGCCGAGGTCGCCATTAGTGCGAAAGAGCGCCTCGAGCTGGAGCTGGCTACTGCGGCCGAGGCTAAGGAGCGCCTACAGCGGGAGGCCACGGACCGCGAGGAGAAGCTTGCTACCGCCACGGCTTCGCGCGAGAGAGAGGTGGCCAGCAAGCTTATGGCGGCTGCCAAGGCTGTTTCGGGTGAGTATCTTCGCTGTCCTCTTTTGATTTCCTTGTCTTTCTTGTGCGGTGCTGTCGTTCATTCTTCTTCCTTGTTGTTTTAGATGCCACAGGCATCAAGTTTGATCGCGGTGCTCTGGAGCACAGGAGTGCTCTGGATGATGCTGCTGTGGAGGTTGAAGATCGCTGCGGCACTGTCGTCAACTCGCTTGCCAAGGCCAAGGAGGTTCTTGGGCGCATCTACAAGGAGCTTGTCCCCAAGGGCGCGACCCTTGATGATGTTGATGCTCTGGCGGAGGCGCTGTCAGCTGAAGCACCTGCGGCGTACAAGCGCAAGTAGAAGGGCATCGGTGCATCCGTCGGGCTGGCAATGGCCTTGGCGGCTGGGGCGGAGCTGGACCTTCCCCAGGTCACTTCCCGAATGCCGACGACTGTTGATGGATCCGATGTAGCCTTCGCTTCCTATTCTGCTCGCTGTAAGCATTATGGGCCAAAGCTGATTGATCTGTTGGCCGAGTATGCGCTACGGCAGCAGGGGGATGCCAAGGCAAGGCAATCCGGCTCCGAGGCTACTCAGGGTGCCGCGTCTTAGGCGCTGTAGCTGTAGGATAGTTGTAGTCTCTTTTGTTGAAATTATTTTGATGAACAAATCCTTGTGCCACGTAGTGGGTTTTGATGCACTTAATGAATTTGTTGAGTTATGTGCTCCTTCGTCTGCGTGTTCATGTCTTTGCCTTTCTGTTGATCTAGGGTCCTTCGGGTGCTGATCCCGTTGACACCTCGCCTGCAGCGCGGCTGCGGCCATCTTTGGATGATTCATCGCAGCTTGCGTTTCTTCGAGACCGTGTTCATAGTATCGAGAAAGAGTTCCTTGGGGTGCGTGGCCATGCCGACGTTTGGAAGTCCAAGGCGGATCGCGGTGCTGCCAGAGAGGAGTACTTGATGGCGGAATTGCTTCGATTATCCGAGCAGCTTCAGTGTAAGTTTTTTGAGCTGTTGCCCATTTCTTCGGATGCGCCTGCTGGCATTGCATCTTACTTTTGTGCAAGTATTGCAGGTGCTAACCTTGCTCCAAGGGAGGAGAAGGAGCGTGTTGCTGTTCGAGTCAATTGTTTGACTCAACAGGACATGGAAGCCGGCGGGTTCTTCTGGATGGATCGTGATCGTGCTATGGTCCCTGCGACGGTGCAAGATCGCGTTCACCAAGTATCGCGGGTGCTTCGTCAGGTGCAGACTTCACTCGCGTCGGTTCTGCATGTGATGTTTGTTGGAGATATGCCCTAGAGGTAATAATAAATGTAGTTATTATTATATATCTTTGTGTTTATGATAAATGTTTACATTCATGCTATAATAGTATTAACAAGGAAACCATTAATACTTGTGTGATTTGTAAACTTAATTTGAAGTCCCTAGTATGGCCTCTATACTTCACTAGCTTGTTGGTTGATTGATGATGTGGTTTCTTTGTCATGAACATTGAGATGTTATCAACAACAAGATCATATCGTTAGGAGAATGATATGGTGGACATACTCCTATAGACAAGCGTAGCATAAAGATCAAGTCATTTCAATAGTTCAATTGCTATATGCTTTCTGATACATAGTAACCTAATTCCTTCGACCATGAGATCATGCATATTGCCTTTACTGGATGGATGCTTTGATGTCATCAAACACCACACCGTAACAGGGTGGCTATAAAAGTGGCATTGGGTGTTCGGAAAGTATTGGTTGAAACACATGGATCAAGAGTGGGATTTGTCCATCCACATGACGGATAGATATTCTCTGGGCCCTCTCGGTGAAATGTCATCCAATTAGCTTGCAAGCATGTGACTTGGTCACAAGGGATCACATATCACGGGAACGAGAAAAGAGTACTTATCAGTAACGAGGTTGAACTAGGTATGCAGAGATACCGACGATCATGACCTCGGATAAGTAACATATCGTGAGACAAAGGGAAATTGGTATCGTATGTAAGTGGTTCATTCGATCGCAAAGTAATCGTAGAAATATGTGGGAGCCATATGAATTTCCAGATTCCTCTATTGGTTATTGTTCGGAGAAGTGTCTCGATCATGTCCGCATAATTCACGAACCGTAGGGAGACACACTTAAGGATTCGACGTTGTTTGAGTAGTTATGGTATTATGAGAAAGAGACCGAATGTTGTTCGGAGTCTCGGATGGGATCCGGGATATCACGAGGTGATCCGGAATGGTCCGGAGAATAAGATTCATATAAGGAAAGTCCCATTTCGGAGTTGGGGAATGGTTCCGGTGTTTTCATCGGGAACATTCTAGAAGGTCCCGGAATGTCCGGCACTCCGGGGGGGAAGGGGTACATGAATGTGTCATTGCAAGTTGGAATGATTGCATCATGTACTAGGTGTTCTCGCTGTCCAAAATAAAGGGTTTATTTAATTCCTAAATTGGAAAAGTCAAACGGCTAATTTGAAAGTCAAACTGCCAATTTTGGGAAGTGGGAAAAGAGGAGGATTGGTGGAGGCCGAATTGGGGGAGGACTCCTCCCTTGGCCGGCGCCCCACCAAGCCGACTTGGGGAGGGACTCTCCTCCCCATGGCGCAGCCAGCCCTCCCACCTATATAAGGAGGGGCAGGGCTCCCCTCCTAGCACACACAAGTTCCTATCCTCTAAACTAGAAACTAGACCTAGACCCCGGTTTAGAGCTGTTTCGGTTTAGAGCCTTCTAATTGGTTTAGAGCCCTCTAATTGGTGTGTCTAATTACTAGACCACTAATAGCCTCTCTCATAAGCTCCACCATACTCGCACCGGCTTAAGGCGAAGCCCTGCGGGATCTCCCCTCTACCTCCGGTACCACGCCGTTGTGCTGCCGGAATCGCGAGGAGAGTGCTACAACCTCCGCTGCCTGCTGGAACAAGGGAGAGGAAGGTCTTCGTCGAGTACCGAACGTGTGACCGACTGCGGGAGCGCTGCGGGAACGCGGCGCCGGAAGGATCGTCTACGCGATCTTGAGATCGGAAAGAGTACGACTACATCACCCACGAGAATCTGCTCTCGTTAAACACTTTGGAATCTTCGAGGGTGAGTTATTCCATCGACTCGTTGCTACAATCTAGTAGATAGATCTTGGCTTGTTTGTTTGTATGCGATAGAAAATTTTTGTTTTCCATGCTACGAACCCCTACAGTGGTATCAGAGCCGTGTCTATATGTAGATCTGTTGCACGAGTAGAACACAATGGTCATTGTGGGCGTTGATGCTTTTATTGTAGATTGCTTTTTGTGTACTTTGCATCTTGCGGTATGTTGGGATGAAGCGGCCCGGGCTAACCTTACATGACATCGTTCATGAGACTTGCTCCACGCTTAACATGCAACTTGTATTGCATAAGTGGCTTTGCGGGTGCCTGTTTCTCCTAGCATAGTAAAGATCCAATTTACAACGGGTAATCAACAATGCTAGTATCAATGTTGTGGTTCTTGTTCGTAGGTTAGAACGACACTTATGGAAAGCCCCAAACCACGTAAAATATGCAAAGAAAGTAGAAGCGTCTAACTTTGTTTTGCAGGGGTGTGCAGTGATGTGATATGGCCATGATTGTGATTATATTTGATGTATGCAATGTTCTTTATTGTAAGTTGGCAACCGGCAGGAGCCATATGGTTGTCTTTAATTTCTGTTAAGGCCTGCGTGTCTATTCAAAATAGTTGTAATAGTTGAAGTTGGCGGACGACAACCATGAAGAAGCGTCATTGACCTTGATGCTATGCCGGTGATAATGGAGATCATGTTCGTGCTTGAAGATGGAGATCGGAAGCACAAAGAAGAAAGGCCATATCATATCACATATTATGAATTGCATGTGATGTTAATCCTTTATGCATCTTGTATTGCTTAGTAGACGACGGTAGCATTATAAGATGATCCCTCATGCACATAAATTTCAAGTTCTAAAAGTGTTCACCCTTAGTATGCACCGTTGCCAAAGCTTGCTGCTTCGAAGCACCACGTGATGATCGGGTGTCTTTGATTCCGCGGGTGACTACAACGTAAGCAAGCCAGATTTGCTTATGCGGAAGCTAAGGTTTGATCTTGACGAGCCTAGCATGTACAGACATGGCCTCAGGAACACGGATCGCCGAAAGGCAAAGCATGAATCATATAGTAGATATGATGAACATGATGATTGTTCGCCATTAAAACTATATCAGCTCTCGTGATGATCGGTGTTGATGTAGTGGATTTGGTTCGTGTGATCACTAAAACAATGTGAGGGATGTTGTTTTGAGTGGGAGTTCACCTAGTTTAATTTCATTAATTAATTTGAACTCAATTTGTCATAAACTTAGTCTAAACTATTGCAAATATGTTGTAGATCAATGGCAGCCCCTACCATCAATTTTAATGCGTTCCTAGAGAAAGAAAAGTTGAAAAACAATGGAAGCAACTTCGCGGATTGGTTCCGCAATTTGAGGATTGTCCTCACAGCTGGTAATTTGACCTATGTGCTGGATGCACCGCTAGGTGACCCACCTGCAGCTGATGCTACCGATGAAGTAAAGAATGTTTACCTCGCTCGGAAGAATCAGTACTCCATAGTTCAGTGTGCTATCTTGTATGGTTTAGAATCGGAGCTTCAGAAAAGGTTTGAAGAGTCAGATCCATATGATATTGTCGAGGATCTCAAATTAATCTTTGAGACTCATGCGGCAATTGAAAGTTATGAAGCTTCTGAAAAGTTCTTTAACTGCAAGATGGAAGAGGGTAGCTCCGTCAGTGAGCATGTGCTTAAAATGTCTGGGCACGCAAATAAACTTCAAAGTTTGGGTATAGTGATTCCTAATACTTTGGGAGTTTACCGCATCCTCCAATCACTACCACCAAGTTACAAGAACTTTGTGATGAACTACAACATGCAGAACATGAACAAAGAGTTGCCAGAACTATTTGCTATGTTAAAATCTGCAGAAGTGGAGATCAAGAAAGAGCACCAAGTGTTGATGGTCAATAAGACCACCAAATTCAAGAAAGGCAAGTCTAAGCAGAAGGGACACTTCAAGAAGGGTGGTAAGAAAGTTACCACGCCGACGAAGAGGACCAAGGCTGGACCCAAGCCTGATACTGAGTGCTTTTACTGCAAGGGAGAAGGTCACTGGAAGCGGAATTGCCCAAGGTACTTGGCGGATTTGAAGAACGGCAACATCAAGAAGAAAGGTATATCTGATATACATGTTATTGATGTGTATCTCACTAGTACTCATAGTAGTGCCTGGGTATTTGATACTGGTTCGGTTGCTCATATTTGTAACTCGAAACAGGAGCTGCAGAATAAACAGAAGCTAGTGAAGAACGAGGTGACGATGCGCGTGGGAAACGGATCAAAGGTTGATGTGATCGCGGTCGGCACACTACCTCTTCATCTACCATCGGGATTAGTTTTATACTTAAATAATTGTTATTTGGTGCCTGCGTTGAGCATGAACATTATATCGGGATCTTGTTTATTGCGAGACGGTTACTTGTTTAAATCCGAGAATAATGGTTGTTCGATTTATATGAGTAATATGTTTTATGCACATGCACCTTTGATAGATGGTCTATTCATATTGAATCTCGATAGTAGAAATACACATATTAATAACATTGAGGCTAAACGTTTGAAATCAAGCGATAATTTGACCTATATGTGGCACTGTCGTCTTGGTCACATTGGAGTGAAACGTATGAAGAAACTCCATTCCGATGGACTTCTTGAATCACTTGATTTTGAATCACTTGAAAGATGCGAAGCATGTCTGATGGGAAAAATGACTAAGACTCCATTTTCTGGTATAATGGAGCGAGCTACGGACTTATTGGAAATCATACATACCGATGTGTGTGGTCCAATGAGTGTAGCATCGCGCAGTGGTTATCGTTATGTTCTTACCTTCACGGATGACTTGAGTAGATATGGGTATATCTATTTCATGAAACATAAGTCCGAAACTTTCGAGAAGTTTAAGGAGTTTCAAAGTGAGGTAGAGAATCAACGTAACAAGAAGATTAAATTTCTACGTTCTGATCGTGGAGGTGAATATCTAAGTTACGAGTTTGGCGAGCATTTGAAGAAATGTGGAATACTTTCGCAGTTGACACCGCCGGGAACACCACAGCGTAATGGTGTGTCTGAACGTCGTAATCGAACTCTCTTAGATATGGTTCGTTCTATGATGTCACTTACAGATTTGCCACTATCATTTTGGGGTTATGCATTAGAAACAGCCGCATTCACTTTAAATAGGGCACCGTCTAAATCCGTTGAAACGACACCGTATGAATTATGGTTTGGGAAGAAACCTAAATTGTCGTTCCTTAAAGTTTGGGGATGCGAAGCCTATGTAAAGAAGTTACAGCCGGACAAGCTTGAACCCAAAGCGGAAAAATGCGTCTTCATAGGATACCCGAAGGAAACTGTTGGGTATACCTTCTATCATAGATCCGAAGGCAAAATCTTCGTTGCTAAGAATGGATCCTTTCTAGAGAAGGAATTTCTCTCGAAAGTAGTGACTGGAAGGAAAGTAGAACTCGACGAGGTTGTCGAACCTTCTCTCGAAATTGCGAGTAGCGCAGCACCGGAAGAAGTTCCTGTGGTGCCTGCACCAATAAGAGAGGAAGCTAATGATGGTGATCATGAAACTTCGGTTGAAGTTACTACAGAGCCTCGGAGGTCAACGAGAACTCGTACCACTCCAGATTGGTATGATTCCGTTATGAATGTCATGTTGGTGG
The DNA here is from genome assembly GCA_916181665.1 of Avena sativa. Lineage (NCBI taxonomy): Eukaryota > Viridiplantae > Streptophyta > Magnoliopsida > Poales > Poaceae > Avena > Avena sativa. The sequence continues at coordinate 351,677,971 of OV702294.1, read as the reverse complement.
ACAACACCGATAACCCCGAGACATATGAGGAAGCGATGATGAGCCCAGATTCCAATAAATGGCAAGAAGCCATGAAATCCGAGATTGGATCCATGTACGAAAACCAAGTATGGACTTTGGTGGACTTACCGGATGGCCGGAAGGCTGTCGAGAACAAATGGATTTTCAAGAAGAAAACAGATGCTGATGGTAATGTTACTGTCTATAAAGCTCGACTTGTCGCAAAAGGGTTTCGACAAATTCAAGGAAGTTGACTACGATGAGACTTTCTCACCGGTAGCGAAGCTAAAGTCTGTGAGGATTATGTTAGCAATCGCTGCATATTATGATTATGAGATATGGTAGATGGATGTCAAAACAGCATTCCTCAATGGAGACATTGATGAAGAGTTGTATATGATACAACCCAAAGGTTTTGTCGATCCTAAAGATGCTAACAAGGTATGCAAGCTTCAACGGTCCATCTATGGATTGAAGCAAGCATCCCGAAGTTGGAATCAACGTTTTGATAAGGTAATCAAAAGTTTTGGTTTTATACAAACTTATGGAGAAGCTTGTATTTACAAGAAAGTGAGTGGGAGCTCTGTAGCATTCTTAATACTGTATGTGGATGACATATTGTTGATTGGGAATGATGTAGACCTTCTTAATAGTGTCAAGGAATATTTGAATAATAGTTTTTCAATGAAGGATCTTGGCGAAGCAGCTTACATATTAGGCATAAAGATTTATAGAGATAGATCGAAACGCCAAATATCATTGTCACAAAGTACATATTTGGACAAAGTTCTAAAGAGGTTTGGAATGGAAGATAGCAAGAAAGGGTTCTTGCCCATGTTGCCCAATATGACCTTGAGTAAAACTCAAAGTCCGACATCGGCAGAAGATAGAGAAAAGATGAGTAAGACTCCCTATGCCTCAGCCATAGGATCTCTAATGTATGCCATGCTATGTACTAGACCCGACATCGCATATGCTGTTAGTTTAACTAGCAGATATCAAAGTGATCCAGGAGTGGATCATTGGACAGCGGTCAAAAACATCCTTAAGTACTTGAGAAGAACTAAGGATATGGTTCTTTCTTATGGAGGTGATGAACAGCTCGTTGTTAATGGTTACACCGATGCTAGTTGGAACACCGATCCGGATGATTCTAAATCACAATCTGGATACGTATTTATTTTGAATGGTGCAGCAGTTAGCTGGAGGAGTGCAAAGCAAAGCGTTGTGGCGAGATCTTCAACTGAATCGGAATACATGGCTGCTTCGGAGGCTTCACAAGAAGCGATATGGATGAAAGAGTTCATTACAGAGCTGGGTGTGGTTCCAAGTGCGCTGGACCCAATGTCTATCTACTGTGATAACATGGGCGCCATAGCCAATGCGCAAGAACCAAGGTCACACAAGAAGCTGAAGCATATCAAGCTGCGTTTCCACGCTATTCGAGAACATATCCAGGATGGGGATATAAAGATTTGCAAAGTACACACAGATCTGAATGTGGCGGATCCGTTGACTAAACCTCTCCCGAGGGCAAAACATGACCAACACCAAACTGCCATGGGTGTTCGGTATATTACCATGTAATCTAGATTAGATGACTCTAGTGCAAGTGGGAGACTGTTGGAGATATGCCCTAGAGGTAATAATAAATGTAGTTATTATTATATATCTTTGTGTTTATGATAAATGTTTACATTCATGCTATAATAGTATTAACAAGGAAACCATTAATACTTGTGTGATTTGTAAACTTAATTTGAAGTCCCTAGTATGGCCTCTATACTTCACTAGCTTGTTGGTTGATTGATGATGTGGTTTCTTTGTCATGAACATTGAGATGTTATCAACAACAAGATCATATCGTTAGGAGAATGATATGGTGGACATACTCCTATAGACAAGCGTAGCATAAAGATCAAGTCATTTCAATAGTTCAATTGCTATATGCTTTCTGATACATAGTAACCTAATTCCTTCGACCATGAGATCATGCATATTGCCTTTACTGGATGGATGCTTTGATGTCATCAAACACCACACCGTAACAGGGTGGCTATAAAAGTGGCATTGGGTGTTCGGAAAGTATTGGTTGAAACACATGGATCAAGAGTGGGATTTGTCCATCCACATGACGGATAGATATTCTCTGGGCCCTCTCGGTGAAATGTCATCCAATTAGCTTGCAAGCATGTGACTTGGTCACAAGGGATCACATATCACGGGAACGAGAAAAGAGTACTTATCAGTAACGAGGTTGAACTAGGTATGCAGAGATACCGACGATCATGACCTCGGATAAGTAACATATCGTGAGACAAAGGGAAATTGGTATCGTATGTAAGTGGTTCATTCGATCGCAAAGTAATCGTAGAAATATGTGGGAGCCATATGAATTTCCAGATTCCTCTATTGGTTATTGTTCGGAGAAGTGTCTCGATCATGTCCGCATAATTCACGAACCGTAGGGAGACACACTTAAGGATTCGACGTTGTTTGAGTAGTTATGGTATTATGAGAAAGAGACCGAATGTTGTTCGGAGTCTCGGATGGGATCCGGGATATCACGAGGTGATCCGGAATGGTCCGGAGAATAAGATTCATATAAGGAAAGTCCCATTTCGGAGTTGGGGAATGGTTCCGGTGTTTTCATCGGGAACATTCTAGAAGGTCCCGGAATGTCCGGCACTCCGGGGGGAAGGGGTACATGAATGTGTCATTGCAAGTTGGAATGATTGCATCATGTACTAGGTGTTCTCGCTGTCCAAAATAAAGGGTTTATTTAATTCCTAAATTGGAAAAGTCAAACGGCTAATTTGAAAGTCAAACTGCCAATTTTGGGAAGTGGGAAAAGAGGAGGATTGGTGGAGGCCGAATTGGGGGAGGACTCCTCCCTTGGCCGGCGCCCCACCAAGCCGACTTGGGGAGGGACTCTCCTCCCCATGGCGCAGCCAGCCCTCCCACCTATATAAGGAGGGGCAGGGCTCCCCTCCTAGCACACACAAGTTCCTATCCTCTAAACTAGAAACTAGACCTAGACCCCGGTTTAGAGCTGTTTCGGTTTAGAGCCTTCTAATTGGTTTAGAGCCCTCTAATTGGTGTGTCTAATTACTAGACCACTAATAGCCTCTCTCATAAGCTCCACCATACTCGCACCGGCTTAAGGCGAAGCCCTGCGGGATCTCCCCTCTACCTCCGGTACCACGCCGTTGTGCTGCCGGAATCGCGAGGAGAGTGCTACAACCTCCGCTGCCTGCTGGAACAAGGGAGAGGAAGGTCTTCGTCGAGTACCGAACGTGTGACCGACTGCGGGAGCGCTGCGGGAACGCGGCGCCGGAAGGATCGTCTACGCGATCTTGAGATCGGAAAGAGTACGACTACATCACCCACGAGAATCTGCTCTCGTTAAACACTTTGGAATCTTCGAGGGTGAGTTATTCCATCGACTCGTTGCTACAATCTAGTAGATAGATCTTGGCTTGTTTGTTTGTATGCGATAGAAAATTTTTGTTTTCCATGCTACGAACCCCTACAATGTTTCCACTGGATGCTGCACCAACAACCCTTTCTGGTCTTCTGTCGAAGTTTCGAAACGTGAATCGTGTCAAGGAGTTGGTGCGGCATCAGCTCGTCGCAGGAGTGAAGGCTGCGTTGTCCCTTGTGAGGCTGCATCGTCCGGATGTAGATCTGTCCGCTGTAGCGGCTGGACCACCCTCTCGACCAGATGGTGGTGTGTGGGATATGCGTCTGCATTACGCGGCTGTAGGGCAGTATGCCGAAGAGATCGTAGATCTATTTGAGCAGTGTGCTCAGGTTATTCTTCAGAATAGGTAGTGCCTGTAAAAGAGATAAATGTAAAATTTGTATATATATTTGACTAGGCGTGTTTTGCCCTTTGTTATAAAGGTTTGGTTGTTGTTTGAGCACGTAGTGCTTTGTTCGCATACGTGTCCTTTTCGTTAGCCTGGCGTGGTCAGCTACTTAGGCGTACATGTGTTATCCTTAGTCGACGAAATCGTGAGGTGGGGGGAGCCCCCGAGTGCGTTTGTAGCATGAAGTAAAAGTGCGACTAGAAAAACGAAGTTTTTGGGGCGAGACACTTAGCTTTATTTATATTGTAATGGAGGAGGTACATTGTTTGTCTGAGTAGCCTTGGCTGAATAGCCTTATTGAAAGTAAAGGGGTAGGTAGCTAGGGGTAGAATTGTTGCAGCTGTGCGACGTTCCATGGGTTGGAGTATGCGACTCCAGACTCCACGTGCTTGAGGCGATAGGCGCCACCTGGGATGACTTCGGTGACGATGTAGGGTCCTTCCCATGGTGACTCGAATTTCTTCGGTCGCTCTTGCTTGAGTTGCAAGACGAAGTCTCCTTCGACGAAGGACCTTGGGCGCAGCCGTCGGCTGTTGTAGTTGCAGAGACCTGCTGGTACACCGCTGATTGAGCTGCTGCTATGTCTCACGCTTCGTCGAGTGTGTCGACGGCATCTTCGAGTGCAGCCGTGGACTCGGCTTCGCTATAAGCGGCGACCCGAGGGGCCTGGTGACGTAGTTCGGCTGGTAGCACGGCTTCGGCTCCGTGCATCATGAATAACGGCGTGTAGCCGGTGGAGCTGTTTGGAGTGGTACGCAGGCTCCATATGACGGAGGGTAGCTCTTTCGTCCAGGCTCCGGCGAGTTGCTCGAGTGGGCTCATGAGGCGCTTCTTGATGCCAGCGCCGATTAGGCCGTTGGCCTTTTCCACCTGACCGTTCGTTTGCGGGTGTGCTACAGAGGCGTATGTGATGTTGATTCCGAGGCCTTCGCAGAAGTCTTGGAATTCTTTGGAGATGAAGTTCGATCCATTGTCGGTGATGATGATATGCGGTACGCCGAACCTGTAGACAATGGATTCAAAGAACTTGACGGCAGTCTTGCCCTTTTGGTTAGTGACCGGCATGGCTTCGATCCACTTGGTGAATTTGTAGACTGCGACCAGGAGGTAGACGTGCCCTCCTTTCGAGGACCCTGGTGTTGGGCCACGTGGAGGTAAAACAAAAAATTTCCTCTAACTTGGTGATCCCAAGATCTAGCTGAGGTAGAAGGCCACGAGATTTACCACTAGACGCGCAGTTGCGGATTACTGATGAAGCGCGTCAGTTGATGCAGTGCAGTCCTCATGATCCGATCGTCCTGGTGCTGATCACACATCACCTCTGCTGGTATCCACACGTACAAGGAGGAGCGTCAGTGGCGAACTGCTAGGTTCGGTACGGCGGCAGGACTGCTGTGGAGCTAGGGTTTCCAACACATGGAATGACCTAACCGAACAAGGGATTAACCTTTCTGGGTTACGGTGCTCCACTATATATAGGGAGTGAACGTGGGCTCTGCTCGCACGGCCCATTCACTAAAGCCCATATAACACTAGTCACCATGAGTCCAACTCACTAACTCAGTCCTAATCCGGTTTAGGTCCAACCCAACCAGATTACAGGTTCAGATCCAATCCGAACTTGCTCCCGCTCTTAAGTGTGTGACCCCACAGGCTCATGGCTACTTGGACACGATTGGAGTCTGACTCTCAATCGATCAGTCGGTAGCGGCTCCTAGTAGAACATGCCGACTCCCAAGTACCAAAGAGTCATGACCACTTGCCTTTCCAATGCGACTTACGTCCAAGTCCCTTTTGCCTCACGATATACCTTGTCAGACTATAGGCGAATAATTGTCATCCCTTAAATAGTCTGACTCTCTTCTCGATCCGAGATAAGTGATTCACCCGACTAACTCTTAGTCGATCGCCTTGGTTAACACTTAACCGAGTCGTGCATGGCCATGCTTTCCGAATCATATCTCACGAGAGGGCCCAGAGAATATCTCTCCGAGTGAAGGGGCAAAATCCCATCTTGGTTATTCACATCACGCAGCTTGATTCTCAGTCGACCCGAACCCTGCCTTTATAACTGCCCAGTTACGGATCAGCGTTTGACAGAACCTAAGTCGGTGATCCTCAATATAGGTCAATCCGACTCGCTAAACCCTTTAGCCGAATCTGTGTAAGTTGGAATAGAATCTCCATGCCCATGACAAGTGGAACCGAGTCATCAAGCCAACTTTCACATTGGTCTAAGTTGTGTGTCCAGCACAACTTCGATGACCAAGGATATTTAGTACAAACAACATGAATGCATAGTTCCACAACCGAATCACATATTCAATGATACACATCGGATGTTTATACAAGGACTACTTAATATCTTTATGAATACAATGGGAAATCTCATCATACATGATTGCCTTTAGGGCATATTCCCAACAGTCTCCCACTTGCACTAGAGTCAATCTTCCGACATCACATGTCTAAGCATCTAATGCCCATGGCTCTCAGGTGCGCCTCATGCTTCCGCTGTGGTAACGGTTTTGTCAATGGATCCGCAATATTTGCATCCGTGTGTACCTTGCATAACTTGATATCACCCTGATCCACGAACTGGCGAATCAGGTGGTACCGCATGAGTATGTGCTTGTTCTTCTGGTGTTGTCTAGGTTCCTTGGCTTTTGCAATAGCACCATTGTTGTCACAATACACGTCTAACGGATTGGACGAGCCCTGAACCACACAAAGATCCATGAGTAAATTCCTCATCCAAACAGCTTCCTTTGCTGCCTCCGAGGCGGCAATATACTCATGCTCTGTTGTAGACGCAGACACAGTCTCTTGCTTGGAACTCTTCCAGCTCACAGCACCTCCGTTTATAATAAACACGTATCTGGATTGCGAACGAGAATCATCCGAGTCAGTAAGATAACTCGCATCAGTGTAACCCTTTACACTGAGTTCATCTTCACCACCATAAACCAAGAACATATCCTTAGTCCTTCTCAAGTACTTTAGGATATTTTTAGCCGCTGTCCAGTGGATCTCTCCAGGATCAGCCTGGTATCTGCTCACAACACTTAGAGCATAGGAAACATCCGGCCTATTACAAATCATGGCATACATGATGGATCCGACTGCAGAAGCATATGGAATCGCACTCATTCGATTTTGCTCATCAGTTGTCGAAGGACACTGAGTCTTGCTAAGTTTTACACCATGGGACATCGGTAAGAACCCCTTCTTAGACGATTCCATGTTGAACTTCTTCAACACTTTGTCCAAATAAGTACTCTGACTCAATCCAATGAGCCTCCTTAATCTATCTCTATAGATCCGGATTCCGAGGATGTATGTTGCCTCACCCAAGTCTTTCATTGAGAAACTCCTTTCCAATGATTCCTTGGTTTTTTGCTACATCTGGACATCATTTCCAATCAGTAATATGTCATCCACATATAAGATTAGAAAATTACTTTGTTCCCACTAAACTTCTTGTACAAACAAGAATCATGATCACTCTTGATGAAGCCAAATGATTTGACTACCTCATCAAAGCGAATATTCCAACTCCGAGATGCTTGCTTCAACCCATAAATGGATTTATGAAGTTTGCACACCTTGTTAACATTAGCCGGATCGACAAAACCCTCGAGCTGTATCATATACACGTCCTCGGAATTTCCGTTAAGGAAAGCCGTTTTGACATCCATCTGCCATATCTCGTAGTTGAAATAGGCCGCTATAGCTAACATGATCCTAACTAATTTAAGCATTGCTACGGGCCAGAAAGTCTCGTTGTAATCAACTCCTTGAACTTGTCGGAACCCCTTCGCTACAAGGCGTGCTTTATAGATTGAAACATTTCCATCCATATCAGTTTTCTTCTTAAAGACCCATTTGCACTCGATGGGTCTTGCACCGTCTGGCAGATCAACCAAGTTCCAAACTTGATTTTCATCCATGGACTTTAACTTGGATCTCATGGCTCCAAGCCATGACTCAGAATCAGATCCCACCATCGCTTCCGAATAATTTGCCGGCTCATCACTGTCTAACAGTAACACATCACGAACACTTCGTAATCTTGCCGATATTCGTAGTACAGGTGCTGCTGCCAGCTCAGATGCCACGACCGGCTCAACCTCCAAGGTTTTTGCTGACTCGCTACTAGCCGGTTCCTCTCGAATTTCTTCGAGTTGCACCGTGCTCCCACTTACTCCCCGACTGCGAAAATCTTTCTCAAGGAAGACACCGTTCCGAGAAACAAACACTTTGCCCTCTTCTCAGTTGTAGAAGTAGTAACCCAAGGTTTCCCTCAGATACCCCACGAAAATACCCTTATCCGACTTGGCTGTAAGATTGTCCGACTGAAGTCGCTTGACAAATGCTTCACAACCCCAAATCTTAAGAAAAGACAAACTTGGCTTTTTGCCTGTCCACATCTCATGCGGTGTCTTCTCTACCGATTTTGATGGTGCTCTATTTAGTGTGAACGCCGCTGTTTCTAGACAATAACCCCAAAATGATAAAGGCAGATCTTTCCGACTCATCATTGATCGTACCATGTCCAACAAGGTTCGATTCCGCCTTTCTGAAACACCATTCCTTTGTGGCGTTCCTGGCGGAGTAAGTTGAGGAACTATTCCACAACTTTTCAGATGGTCATCAAACTCATGGCTCATGTACTCGCCTCCTCGGTCCGACCGAAGAAACTTTATTTTCTTGCCGAGTTGATTTTGTGCTTCATTCTGGAATTCTTTGAACTTTTCAAAGGCTTCCGACTTATGTTTCATCAAGTAGATATATCCATACCTACTCAAATCATCAGTGAAGGTAATGAAGTACTCATAACCACCCCTGGCTGTCGTGCTCATTGGTCCACATACATCACTATGTACTAGTCCCAACAAGTCGGATGCCCTTTCGCAACTCTTTGCAAAAGGTGTCTTGGTCATTTTGCCGAGTAGGCAAGATTCGCATGTCTCGAACGACTCCAAGTCGAACGAAGTTAGGAGTCCATCATCATGGAGCTTCTTCATGCATTTCCAACTTATATGACCAAGCCGACAATGCCATAAGTAAGTCATATTCAAATCATTTGGTTTCAACCTTTTAACATTTATGTTATAAACCGACTCATCATCAAGATTCAAAATAAATAACCCGTCCTGGATGGGTGCAAAGCCGTGAAACATATCATTCAAATACAAAGAACAACCATTATTCTTGATATTCGACTGATAGCCTTGCCTCATCAAACATGAAGCAGAAATAATGTTTCGACTGAGCACTGGAACATAATAACAATTATTCAGTTCCATAATGAATCTGGAAGGTAAATGAAGTTGCATCATGCCGACTTCCAACGCAGCAACTCTTGCTTTGTTGCCGACTCGAATATCAACCTCGCCTCTTGCTACGCTCCTAGTTCTTACCAGTCCCTGCAACAAGTTGCAGATGTGAATAACTGATCCGGTATCATATACCCAAGAACTATTAGGTGCATCAGCAAGATATATGTCTATAACATTGCAAAAAAGTGTACCTGAGTTGGAAGTCATACCTCCACTCTTGGCTTTATCGGCCAAGTACTTGCTGCAGTTCCTCTTCCAGTGGCCAACCGCCTTGCAGTAGAAGCAAGTGGATCCGGCTGAAGGAGATGGCTTAGTCCCTGAGGAAGCGCTTGGGACCGGGTCTGGAGCCTGCTTTCCTCCTGACTTAGCCTTCTTCTTAGTCCAAGAACTCTTCTTGAACTTAGCCTTATTCTGCACCATCAACACTTGACTGTCGCCCTTCTTGAGATCCGCCTCTGCCTGCTTGAGCATCCCATGCAATTCAGTGAGCTTCTTATCCATACCATGCATGTGGTAGTTCGAAATGAACTGCCCATATGCACTAGGAAGAGAGTTCAGAATTATATCCGTAGCAAACTCTTCGCTAATGGGGTGGCCAAGCCTCTCCAGAGACTGCACGTAACCAACCATTTTGATCACATGCGGACTCAGTGGATCACCATCCTTAAGCCTGCAACTCAGCAAAGCCTGAGAGACTTGATACCTCTCAGTCTTCGCCTAAGCCTGGAACATACTTTTGAGGCTTTTGATCATATCGTAGGCCTCAACATGCTCGAACTGCTTTTGCATGTCCGGTTCCATGTGAGCAAGCATAAGACAACTAATATCCGTGGACTCATCCTTAGCCCGACGGTAGGCATTGGTGGCAGCGATAGTCACATTCTCATTCGACTCATCTGGAAGTGGGTTGTCTAGGACATGGTCCTTCTTTTCTTGTTTGAGAACAATTCTCATATTTCGATACCAGTTGGTAAAATTAGTGTCGTTCAGTTTATCTTTCTCAAGAATGGTTCTCAACACAAAACCGGATATCTGAGAGTGACTGCTACTTGGTGCCATGATCTACAACAAAAAATATGCAAAAACACTTAAGACATGTATTCATAAAAGAGCAAGCATATTAAACATTTTAATATTTTATGCTCCCACTAGAACCAACACCCCTCCGATGGTTGCTTAGTGATTCAGGATCCTAAATAAGCAAGTCGTCTAGTGAGCTTTAGCATCACCGCTAGCCGCCAAGTGATCTAGGTAGACAACTCCTTGTCAATCGTATCTCATACGACTCCTGTTGGACGGGTGGAATCACATGCCCCGGCTCCCATCCAACTTTTCCCCGAGTCCCACAACCGTTGTGATAGACCCGTCTAGCTTACCGAGTGTTTCCGCAGTAAGAGTCTGACTCGAACCCACCTAGTCAGAAAGAATTGGCAGCACCTCAATTTTATGAGCCCACTACCAAAAATGTCCGACTTGTGATAGTGCAAACACTGGAGGGAAAACCGACTAGACCTTCTTTGAGGGATTAAATTTTACCGACTATCTAATAGAGGTAAAACTGAGACATAACAATAACACAAAATAAAGCATTTATAATGTGAAATGGTATGGCTCTCTTCATGGCGATCTCCATCTCCACAAAGCCTGTAATCCGACTCGTGCCAACTCTTGTCACTTGCCGTCTTACTCCATGTCGCCGACATGTACAACGCCTTGCATGCCTTCTGGGTTCTCCAAACAGCTACACTAGCTTAGTAAAGTAAATTACATAGAGAATCCGACACGCGGGTCGTTATACAATAAAATGACAGAACCTAGGCTCCAGCCGGCTGACAAAAACCGTGATTCGCAGATCACGTATGCATTACACACATACATCACATGCACATGAACCATACCATTCACAACTTCCTGCAAAAACAAGTTATACATAGATACAATATCTATCGGCGTGTGAAACTCGCAACGACATCTAAGGCGCTACGACAGGGCAAAGCCGGTGGTCCCACTATGATCCAGACATGGATTCCGACCATTGTTCCAATTCGATCAAACTTTTTGATCTTCGATCATCGCCTCTGGATTTACGTGTCACAGTCTACCCTGATGGCGGAAGCCGACCGGTAGGGGTATGTTGTTCCACGACCTCAGCAGTATGATCATGGAAATCAGATCTACCATTCCTCGAGTACAGTTGACCCAATCAACCTCGTACAAAACCGATCTATCTCATAGATCGACCACCAAAACAGCATATAGATCTCATCTACAGCCTACCGCATATCACATATGCGAGATCTGGAGCCTAAAACCAGAAGCTATCGCTCTGATACCACTGTTGGGCCACACGGAGATGAAACAAAAATTTTCCTCTAACGTGGTGATCCAAAGATCTAGCTGAGGTAGAAGGCCACGAGATTTACCACTAGACGTGCAGTTGCGGATTACTGATGAAGCGCGTCAGTTGATGTAGTGCAGTCCTCACGATCCGATCGTCCTGGTGCTGATCGCACAACACCTCTGCTGGTATCCACACGTACAAGGAGGAGCGCCGGCGGCGAACTGCTAGGTTCGGTACAGCGGCAGGACTGCCGTGGAGCTAGGGTTTCCAACACATGGAATGACCTAACCAAACAACGATTAACCTTTCTGGGTTACGGTGCTCCACTATATATAGGGAGTGAACGTGGGCTCTGCTCGCGCGGCCCATTCACTAAAGCCCATATAACACTAGTCACCGTGAGTCCAACTCACTAACTCAGTCCTAATCCGGTTTAGGTCCAACCCAACCAGATCACAGGTTCAGATCCAATCCGAACTTGCTCCCGCTCTTAAGTGTGTGACCTCGCAGGCTCATGGCTACTTGGACACGGTTGGAGTCCGACGCTCAATCGATTACTCGGTAGCGGCTCGTAGCAGAACATGCCGACTCCCAAGTACCAAAGAGTCATGACGACTTGCCTTTCCAATGCGACTTACGTCCGAGTCCCTTTTGCCTCACGATATACCTTGTCAGACTATAGGCGAATAATTGTCATTCCTTAAATAGTCCGACTCTCTTCTCGATCCGAGATAAGTGATTCCCCGACTAACTCTTAGTCAATCGCCTTGGTTAACACTTAACCGAGTCGTGCATGGCCATGCTTTCCGAATCATATCTCACGAGAGGGCCCAGAGAATATCTCTCCGAGTGGAGGGATAAAATCCCATCTTGGTTATTCACATCACGCAGCTTGATTCTCAGTCGACCCGAACCCTGCCTTTATAACTGCCCAGTTACGGATCAACGTTTGACAGAACCTAAGTCGGTGATCCTCAACTCGGACTATGCAATAACCTCAGGTCTAAGGATTACATTGATTGAGATATACAAATGACAACTTGTTCGTTGTACCTCAATATGGGTCAATCCGACTAGCTAAACCCTTTAGCTGAATTTGTGTAAGTTGGAATAGCATCTCCATGCCCATGACAAGTGGAACCGAGTCATCAAGCCAACTTTCACATTGGTCTAAGTTATGTGTCCAGCACAACTTCGATGACCAAGGATATTTAGTACAAACAACATGAATGCATAGTTCCACAATCGAATCACATATTCAGTGATACACATCAGATGTTTATACAAGGACTACTTAATATCTTTATGAATTCAATGGGAAATCTCATCATACATGATTTCCTCTAGGGCATATTCCCAACACTTGGCAGTTTTCCGATCATGTCGAGGCCCCATTGGGCGAAGGGCCAGGCCAAGGGTATGGGCCTGAGCTCTGACCCGGGTGCGTGTGGTTTGTCAGCGAACCTTTGGCACCCTTTGCATCTTCAGACGAAGTCTTTTGCGTCATTCATGGCCGTTGGCCAGTACAATCCAGCTCGTAGAGCTTTGGCGACAAGGGAACGACTGCCTGCGTGATGGCCGCAGATGCCCTCATGGATGTCTTGAAGTATGGTTTTCCCGTCACCGATGGTGACGCACCTTTGTAGTACACCCGAAATGCTGCGCTTGTACACCTCACCATTGATGATGGTGAAGGATTTTGACCGGCGAGATATGTGCAGGGCATCTGTCGGGCTATCAAGTATTTCTCCGTCTATCAAGTACTAGAGGTACGGTCGTGTCTAGGTTTCTTCGACTGCCATGACCTGCATCAGGTTGACCGTGGCGACTTCTGTGTCCAGTTTTTCGGGTCCTTCATGACCTTTGGGTAGCGTAGCCCCCGAGTGTTCTGCTTCTTCACCTTGGGGAATTTCCGCTTGATGGATGGCACGCAGATCTGTTCGAGGAACACACCTGGTGGCACCCTTGCGCAGGTGGAGCCGATGTTGGCGAGTCTATCGGCCTCCTCGTTGCTTTCTCTGCCAACGTGCCGAAGCTCGCAGCCGCCAAATTCTCCCTCAAGTGAGTTGTAAAGTGAGCGGTACGCGATCATGTATTCGATGTGTGCGTCACACTCATTCATCGTCTGTTGGACAACGAGGTTGGAGTCACCGTAGATGACCAGGCGCGTTGCGCCGCAGATCTTTGCCATCCTCATGCTGTGGATGAGGGCTTCGTATTCGGCCTTGTTGTTGGAAGCTCGGAATTTCATCCGAAGGACGTACTTCATCTTGTCGCCCTGCGGGAGGTCAGTATGACCCCGACTCCTGCTCCAGCTTCGCGCTTGGAGCCGTTGAAATGCATCGTCCATGACTGCGACATGTCTGGGGTGTCTGGCAGCTGCAGCTCCATCCAGTGTACAAGGAAGTCCGGAAGGACGTGAGACTTGATTGCGAGTCACTTTTCGTAGACGATGTCTAGGGGTGGCAGCTCGATGCCCCACAGGGCCACGCGTCCTGTGGCCTCCGGATTGTTTAGGATGCTGTTCAGGGGTGCTTCGTTGATGACCATCACCTGGTGCTCCTGGAAGTAATGGCACAACCATCGAGACGTCATGAACACGCCGTAGGCGAGTTTCTAGTAGTGAGGGTACCTCTTCTTTGTTGGCATCAATACCTCGATGAGGTAGTAGATTGGGAGTTGGACCCCATGGGTCTTGCCTTCTTTGGGTCGGTCAACCACCAGTACGGGTCTTACCACCTGGTGTGTGGCTGCTATGTACAACAGTAGGGGCTCGCACTCCTTTGGCGTAACCAAGACGGGCGAGGTGGAGAGTAGCCGCTTCAGATCTTCGAATGCGTCGTCCGCTTCAGGCGTCTACTCGAATTTATCTGCCTTGCGTAGCAGTTGGTAGAATGGCAGGGCTTTCTCGCCCATGTGGCTGATGAACCTGCTCAATGCCGCTATTCGTCCTGCGAGCTGTTGGACACCCTTGAGGTTCTTCGGCTTCTCCATGGCAATGATGGCCCGGATTTTCTTCGGGTTCGCCTTGATCCCTCGCTGGGAGATGAAGTACCCAAGCAGTTGACCCGATGGGACGCCGAAGGTGCACTTTTCGGGATTGAGCTTGATCCTGTAGCGGTTGAGATTATCGAACGTCTCGCGGAGATCGTCGATGAGCGTTCTTGCCTCCCTGGTTTTGATGACTATGTCGTCGACATAGACTTGGACGTTGCGACCGATCTGGTCCTTCAGGCATGCCTGCATGCATCGCTGGTACGTGGCACCTGCGTTCTTTAGCCCGAAGGGCATTGTGTTGTAGCAGAACACTCCGAACGGTGTGATAAACGCCGTTTTCTCTTGATCTTCGACCTTGAATCAAATCTGGTTGTAGCCTGAGTAGGCATCAAGGAAGGAGAGTTTCTTGCATCCTGCAGTCGAATCGATGATCTGATCGATCCGAGGAAGAGGGAAGTGGTCCTTTGGGCAGTGCTTGTTCAGTGACGTGAAGTCTACGCACATCCGCCGGATGTCCGTGTCCTTCTTGGGGACCATCACTGTATTTGCGAGCCACTCGCTCTCTTTGATCTCCCTGATGAATTCTGCCACGAGTAGTCTATTGATTTCCATTCCGATAACCTCGGCCCGTGGCTTGGACAGTCTCCGGATGGACTGCTTGACGGGCTTGGTGTCTGGAAAGACGTTGAGTGCGTGCTCGGCAAATTCCCTGGGAACTCGTGGCATGTCCGCTGGACACCAGGCGAAGATTTCCCAGCACTCACGGAGGAGTTCGACGAGCGCGCTTTCCTATGCGTGGCTGAGGTCGTTGGCGATCAGCGCCGTCTTGGAGGCATCCGTCGGGTGAACCTGCACTTTCTTTGTGTTGACGATGGATTCGAAAGACATGTCAGGTGCGTTTTGTCGTGCGACTGGGGGTGCCCCGTTGTCCGTCACCTCGCGGAGCCTTACGAGTTCATCCTGCATGCCGAATGACTGGGAGGTTCTGTTGAAGTCCCTGTCGTAGTGGTTCGATTGGGTGAAGCTCCCATGGACCGTGATGACGCCCCTGGGTCATGGCATCTTGAGTAGCAGGTACATGTAGTGTGGTACAGCCAAGAACCTTGCGAATGCTACACGCCCGAGGATGGCATGGTATTGTGATGGCCAGTCCACCACTTCGAATTCGAGCCGCTCGCATCGGAAGTTGTCCGGCTTGCCGAAGATGACGTCGAGCCATATTTTTCCCAGGGGGAAAATGCCCTTTCCTGGGACGATGCAGTGGAACGTTGTGTCTGACTATTCCAGGCTGCACAGCGGGATCCGCATTGCTGCTGGAGTGCTTGTGAACATCAGGTTGATGCCGCTGCCGCCATCCATGAAGACGCGGCTCATCTCGAAACCTCCGATCCGCGCCTCCAGCACCAGGGCAGCATGACCTGGGCGAGGGATCTAGCAAGGGTGATCCTAATGGCTGAACGTGATGCAGGACTCCGATCCGTTGAGTTTTCACGGCTAGGTTGATCTGACGGGTGATTTTCTTCTGCACCCTATTCGTCGGGCGCCCCTTCTGGATCATCAATGCTCCTTTCGGTGGGGGATACCCGTGCCCAGCATTGTTCTGTGCTGGTGCGGCTGGTTTGTTCGGGCCTCCTACAGGTGGCGGTGGAGGAGCTCCATGCGCTATTTCACCTGGTGCCGGTGCATTTCCGAATCCAGGGGGTGGAGCTTGCTACCTCATCTGAGCCATGCTTTCGCTGAGCTTCTGGAACTCGCGGCAGTCCTTGAGCATGTGGCTTGCCTTCTTCTTACCATCCTTCTTGTCGATGTAGAAGTGGATGGTGCATGGACCCGAAAGTTTTTCGTATGCTGAGGGTTCGTTATCGCGATCGCGGCGCTGCCATGACTGTGCTGGGCGTCCTCCATCGTGGGAAGTTGCTTCCGTGGTATCCGCCACTCGGTTGGCATCGTTGCGGCGATCGGCGTAGCCGGCCGCGACCATATCGGGACCATCGCGATCGTTGTAGACGCGCGGTCTCCTCTTGTTACGGTGTTCCCGTTGTCGGCCGTAATCGTCCTCTTCCTCCGATTGTGCCCGGTGGACGGAATCTTCACCGTCGACCCACCTATTGGCGATGTCCATGAGGTGGTCAAGTGTCTTGGGCTTGACGCGCCCGAGTTCCTCCTTGAAGTCCTGGCGCTTGACGCTGTCCTTGAAGGCGTCGATGGCCCTTTCTTCGGAGATGTGCGCCGTGGAGTTTTTGGTGTTGGACCAGCACAGTATGTACGAGCGAATGGATTCGCCCGTTCGTTGAGTGAAGGCTCGCAACTCCTCGATCGAGGAGGGCCTCTTACTGGTGCCTTTGAAGTTTCGGATGAAACTGTAAGCTAGCTCCTCCCAGCTTCGGATGGATCCTGAGGATAGGCTGCTAAGCCAGATCCGGGCTGCGCCTATCAGCTACAGCTGAAGGCATTGCATGGCGATTTCCTTGTTTCCACCGTGCAGCTTGACGGATGATAGGTGGTCGCTGAGCCATGCCTTGGGGTCTTGTGTGCCGTCGAACTTCGGAGTATCCGAAGGAAGCTTGAAATTTCATGGCATCCGTGTCCGTCGGACAGATCTGCTGAAGCACAGGGCTCCGCAGAGTTCTCCTTCGTCTTCGTCCATCTCGGATTCAGACGAGCATGCGCGCTTGGCTCGCGCTTTGTCGATTTTGCGCTGTGTTAGCCCGTCTCTGGCGTCGTAATCGCGGCAGCGATGATGCGAGCTCTTGTGCCTTCGAGGAAGGTCATGGTCCTCTTCTTCGGATGAAGGAGTGGGGCTGCGGTCGAACCTGACCGTAGCTTTCTTTTTAGGCTCCGTAGGAGTTTCTTGATGGAGCGCAGCTCCGACGAGTCCGAGTCCGGTGAGTACGGACTTGTGCATGGCTCTTTTCGGGTCCCCCTCCGGACGTGGGTGGGCCGCGAGGTACGCAGTGGCTGCTATGATCGCAGCTTGCGGTGTCTTCGGGATGATGTTGTCGTCGGCATCCATCTCCATGAAGGATGCGTGGAGGGTTCGGGTCACCTCACGGCGCTCCTTGGGGTCCATGTCTCCATCCGAGAGCGGTGCTTGTTGCCGTGGTTGCCGTTAGAGCTGGAGCCGATGCCCATGGAGGAGAGCGCAGCTCGTCGCGCGCTGGACTCTGAGGTTGCTTGCTTGCGTTTGTCGAGAACCTCTTGCATCTTGACCTACTTCTTGTGCTCCTCGATCAGGAGCAGATGGTAGGCCATCAACAGGTCCCGTGAGGCGTCTGCAGGCAGGATCATGCTGCCCGCCACGGCGGCGCGTTCCTGGGCCCATCCTTCTTTGCTAAGGTGGATGACATGGCCGGTGTTGTCCCCTTCGGGTGGGGGGGACTGGCTTCTTCTGTTCCTGCCGTTTCGGTCTTGCGGGTTAGGTGTCAGGTTGGGCGGCGGGTTGGGTGTTTGATGCTCCACGTCGCCCTGGATGACTACGGCGCATTGGTAGCGCTCGTAGATTGGTCCGCTGCTGCCGCAGCTTTCGGATCCGGAACCGTAGGTCCCTTCATCCGATGGCGGAACGCACAGATCAGAGTTGCAGCTGCTGCTGTCGTATGACTCATCTGTTGATGATGATGTGTGTAGGACAGGGTGTGGGGCCCATGAAGTGGACCTGATTGAGGGTAAGGGAACCCGCTCTAGGAGGCGGAGGGTGCTAGTTTGCCCCACCTGGAAGCAGAAGCTCCCGAATAGGATCTCGAGTCCATCGCCTACGGGCTCGAAGTCCTTCATGGTGGCCGGTGAGTGGGCGGTGAAGTCGAAAGCGCCGAAGAGGAGGTGACTCTCCGTTGCCGCAGAGTTGTAGATCGCTCGGGTTGGGACAGTCACGATCACACAATCAGCGTCCCAGTTCCCACAGACGGCGCCAATTGATGAGGTTTGATCTCGTCAATGCCCATTGTTATGGACTTGGGTTTTGGAGAAGATGGGGATGCTGGAGATCACGGAACGGTTAGCAAGCAAGCAACACGGGGACACGAGATTTACCGAGGTTCAGGCCCCCGGAGGGAAAACCCTACTCCTGCTTGTCTGCTCATGATTACGGCATAATCGGTGATTACAGGGGTGCGCAGATGCAATCTGGCGTGGAGGTGTGTATGCAGAAGTATGAGAGAGATCTAGGTCGTGCCCTCCTGGCCTTTATATAGACTTAGGCAGGTCCCAGGCACAGATCTAGTCGGTTACAGGTTCTAGGGTTTACCCCTTTGAATTTCCTATCTACTCTAGTCTTGCTCTCCAAGGATCCGAAGGCATCATGGGCCTTGGCCACCCGAAAATCTTCATGGGCCGGCGTATATTTTCCATGGGCCTTCCTTGGGCTGGACCAGGTATGCTGAGATCATGTACCCGCAGGGTATAACCATGTCAGCTGGACCAGTGGATGGTCGTCGACGAGATGTTGCAGACCATTCACAACCTGAAGAAGAAGGTCCTCCAAACCATCAACCTCTACAACTGCTGGCTTGGGCGACAGCTCGTTCCTCTGGCCAGCCGTGCCCACTATATGTATGACCCGACGAAGTCCTGTCATGCCGAGTGGAGACTCAATGACTACACACTGGCCCTAAAGAAGATCACCCAGGCGGTGTATCTTGATGCAAAGGACGGGGTCGCACCTTACACCGCGAAGCGCCAAGCTCCAACGGTGAGTTTTTTATTTCCCATGCACTTGCAGTCGTAGTTTTCGCATTCACGGTCGTGCTAATGTTGCTTGGTTGCTGTAGGTATTCCAATTGGTGGAAGGTTGGATTCCACCCGCAGATGACGAGAACTTGAACTCGTCTTCCGAAGACGAGAGCCAGTCATCGCCTGATAAGGGCGATGCCAGAAGTGACGGGGACGATGACGACGATGGCGACGAAGCCGTGGAGGTCGCTGCACCCACGGTCCGCAATACCAGTGGGCAAAATTAATGTGAACTCGAGGCCAGCAAAAGCCTCGAGGCCCATGACGATGATGATGAGCTCCCCGAGCATACCTCGCAGCGTGAAGCGACACCATTAAAGAAGAAGAAGCCATCGCCACCAAAGAAGAAGGCAAAGCCGGCTAAGCCAGTGTCTCCGCCTCGGTCCGCGAGTAGCTATAATGCTACCAGCACAGCCGAAGAAACAGTGGCGCACGAGACCACGGCGACTGGTGCGACAGTCGTGGAAGACGAGGCGCCGTTGGCATCACTACCGCCACCGTTCGTCCCAGTTACCGGGCTGGTTGCCGCTCCAGCCGTAGGGGCCTCACCGCCGAGAGGATCTCCCGCGGCGATCGCCACTGATTCTCCTGTCGCGGCCTCGTACTCGAAGAAGCCGTCGGTGTATTGGGCGCAGAGCGTGTTCGAGACGGGCCTCAGTTGGAAACTGGGGCCAGAGCTGGAGAAGCCGGCCAGTATTCGTACTGGCCTACGATTTATCCCAGTCGCCTAGTGAGTATTTCTCAAACCTTTCATTTGTCTGCTTGATTCATGTTCGACTGGCGAGTGTTATTGACGGAGTTGTTCCGCAGGAGTGGAGTGAAGAAAATAGGTCACCCTTCGGTGGCCAAGGTTCCATCGGGCGCCGTGGAGACGCTAGCTGATCCCTCGAAGAAAAGGAAGGGCGACGAGGTTGAGGCGCCCGCTGAAGACGCCAAGAGAACAAAAGGCGACGAGGTCGTCATGATCTCGGACGAGCCAGCAGTTGCCCCGAGCGAAACCCCGATTGCGGTGGACATAGCTCTGAAGTCCATGGAGGACACGGAGTCGCAGCGGGTAGGTCCCACGACTGGGCCGCCTTCGGGTGGCGCGGGAGCCATGGTGGCAACATTCCCTCACTTTGTAGCGGGAGCCGCCACGGCGAGTGCCCCGTGCCATCGAGCCAATTGCCTGGGTCCGCCGGTACGGAGATCAACCAGCGTCACGGTCAAACTCCATCCGTGCTCTCGTCAGTGGAAGCAATGGAGCTTCACCGCATGCTAGGTGCCGCCATCCAGGTATGTCCAGTCCTCGAGGATTGGGCCACTGAATTTCAGTGGTCGGATTCTTACTGTTTTTCGCCATCCAGTCCCCGAGTGTCTAGTCGCTGAATTTCCACGGTTAGGCACTTAGGAATTTTTGTCATCCAGTCCCCGAGTGGCAAGTCGCTAAATTTCAGCGGCTAGGCACTTAGGAAGTTTTGTCGCTCAGTCCCCGAGTGGCTAGTCGCTGAATTTCAGCGGCTAGGCACTTAGGAAGTTTTGTTGCTGATGTTGTAATTGTTGCACAGGGCCTGCAGCGCGAGTCGGCCGAGCGACTTGCTGCCAAGCACCACGTGGACAAGGAGCTCCTCGCTGTTCAGAATGCGAACGAGCAACTTCGAGAAAATGCGGGTGAGTGTTTGTCATGTTTGGCGCTAGTCACAAACTTTTCATGTTTGTAACCGTTTTGATGTGGAAGCAGAGGATAGCGCGGCCGCGGTGAAGGAGGCTCCCCAGGGCCTCGTTTCGGCGGGTGAGTTTATGGCTACCCAGTTGTCCTTGAGCGCCACGCAGAAGCGAATCGCTGAACTGGAGCATGACCTCAAGGAGGCGAAGGCGGAAGCGAGCTCGGCAGATGGACGGGCCCAGGCGGCCGTTGCTTCTGCTGCTGAGGAGCGGAAGGTGTCGGACGCGCTCGTCGCCAGGCTGCAGAATGACTTCTCATCTCTTCAAAAATTCATCACGAAACTCTGTCGCCCGGGATTGGTGAGTTTTCCTTCTACGAATCCCCCGGTGCGCGACTCGCATTGTTTTGCTGCTGCTTCCCTTACTATTTGCTTGTGTGTTGCCGGTTTGATCACTGATAACACCGAAGAGGCGCAGTCGTACAACGCGCGGCAATGCGTCACCACTCTGGTCGATTCTGCCGCGCTATCAGCGACCTACCTCCGGGAGTATCTTCAGGAGATCTCGCCCACGGAGGTGATCCCAGCGACCTCATCGAAGTTTGTCGCTATCTGTATAAGGCCCCGTCGGTTGCGGAGTTCATGACGTGGTCACCCTTCCGTCGTGGAGCGGCGACTGCGCTAAGCCTTGGGCTCGCGCATTTTCTCGACGACTTTGACCTTGACGACGTCACGAGTGGGTACCCTTCGTCGACGAGCTCAGTCGAGATTGGCGGTGTACTCCGACCGCGTGTGGGCGATGGGCGACCTTATTCCTTATAAGGAAATGGTCATCGCCCCCAATGACCCTGAGCCGGCGCACTGTGACTTCAAGGTGGAAAAACCGTTTCGAGCGGCCATGGCGGGTGAGCTCACGACATACCCGTCGAATCCTTGGGTTCCCTTTATCCGCAGTCGCAAGGATGGTGGCACCTCCTCGTCGAAGCCTGTGGAATAGAATATTTTGCCACTAGGTGTTAGCTTAAGATAAATATGTAATTCTCGTGTATGCGATCAAATTTTGCTACTATGAAAGAATGTAGGGGTTCTTTTGTCATTGTTTTTGTGGCTTGGTTGTTGGTTGTGCGAGTCCCCGAGCACGTCCGCCCTTTTTATGGGGTTAACCTCGTTTTTATATGTTGTTTGAACTGTTAGTTAGTTATGGTCGACTCACCATGGCTCGGGAATCCAGTCGCATGGCGACTCCAAGGGGTGCTATTTACTTGGCTATTTTCCCGGGCGCGAACGGGGTCAGGTCGTCGAGTCCCTGAGCGTGGTACTTGTCCGTTCTAGTCGCATGCCTGAGGTAGGTGAGGACTAGGCGTGTTGTGTTAGGCACGTCACTCCACCTGATCCGTAAGACCAGTCACATGGTGAGTCTAGGGCGTGCTCTCCTACTTGGCGTTTTTCCCTAGCCGCTCTTCTTTGGGCTGGTGTTAGTCCCCGAGCGTGGCACTTTGCCGTTTGAGTCGCTGTGCCGAGGATGTGGAGGACTGGGTCACAGTGGGAAGCGAATGCAGTTGTCTTGGCTCGGGAAGCCAGTCGAGTGGGGCGACTCCAATGGGGCTCCGGGTTAGCTTTTCGTGGACGGTACGACGCCTGATGTTTTCCAGTGCCCTCGTACCGCACTACATGGCCATGCCGGTCGCGTCACCAAAGGTTGACTTCTGCGAATAGCATAGCGCTGTTTTTACGAGTGCGAGTGGCACAAGGTACGGAGAGTGGACACAATTTGTGCGAATCAATCTTCTTTATTTCATAGCGGGTAGGAGGTACATGTCTGGAGTTCTAGGAGTAGAACTTCCGTAGGAGGTTTACATTCCATGGCCGCTTGACGTCGAGTTTTCTGTCGCCTCGGACGTCGGTGAGGTAGTAGGCGTCGTTGCCCAGTACTCGCCTGATAGCGAATGGTCCCTCCCAAGGGGGAGAGAGCTTGTGTATGCCCTTCTTGTCCTGGATCAGACGCAGTACCAAGTCGCATTCCTGGAATGTGCGAGTCCGTACTCGTCGGATGTGGTAGCGGCGAAGCCCTTGCTGGTAGATGGCGGTGCGGGAGCAAGCTAGACCACGCGCTTCGTCGAGCTGGTCGACTCCATCCTGGTGTGTGAGCTTGTTGTCGGCCTCCGTGTAATTGACCACCCATGGCGAATCGTCCTTGAGGTCTGTTGGCATGATGGCCTCGGCACCGTATAGCATGAAGTAGGGAGTGAATCTTGTCGACCTATTGACGGAGGTGCGGATGCCCCAGATGACAGAGGGGAGCTCTTCGACCCACCACCCAGGAGTTTGCTCGAGTGGAACTTGCAGTTGCGGCTTCAGGCCATGGAGGATGCTCTGGTTGGCGCGTTCCGCCTGTCCATTGGACTTTGGGTGAGCGACTGATGCGAGGTCGAGTCGTATATTGTGCTCCTCGCAGAATTCCGCATGGATCCTTTGGTGAAGTTTGTGCCGTTGTCCGTGATGATGTTATGCGGGAATCCGTAGCAATAGATAAGCTCGTGTAGGAATTTGGTTGCAGTTTTCTCGTCGCACTTGCGGACTAGCTTGGCCTCCACCCATTTTGTGAACTTATCGACCACGACTAGGAGGTGGGTGAAGCCAGAGAGGGCCTTCTTAAATGGGACCACCATGTCCATGCCCCATACGGCGAATGGCCAGGTGATGGGGATGGTCTTGAGTGCTGATCTCGGCACGTGAGTCTAGTTGGCGTAATTCTAGCACCCGACGCATCGTTGGACGATGTCGACCACGTCGGCGTGTGCGGTGAACCAGTAGAAGCCATGTCGCATGGCCTTGGCCACCAGGGAGCGGGCGCCGGCGTGGTGGCCGCAGTCTCCAGTGTGGATGTCTTGGAGGATCTTTCGTCCTTCTGCGGGTTGGACACAGCATTGGAACACGCTGGTCACGCTCCGCTTGTGGAGCTCGCCGTTGATGATGACGAAGGATTTGCAGCGGCGTGCTATCATCCGGGCCTCCGTCTCGTCAGCGGGTAGGGTGCCTCCCTCCAGGTAAGTGATGTATGGCGCGGTCCAGTCGCTTGGCTCGGCGATCAGTGCGACTAGGGATGCCTCTGGTTGCAGCAAAATTCCGATGTCGATCTCCCTTGGGGGAGAGACGGAAGGCTTGGTGATGGTGTTGAGGAAGACGCCGGCAGGTGGTGCGAGTCGAGCCGAGCCAATGCGGGAGAGTGCGTCGGCCTCCTCGTTCTTCCTCCTGTCGATCCACTCGACGGAGTAGCCCGCGAAGTGGCCTCCCAGCTGGTCCACTGCTTGGCGGTAAGCCTCCATGGTGGGGGAGACTGCGTCGCAGGTGCCGGCGACTTGCACGGCGACGAGTTCGGAGTCGCCGTAGCAGCGCAGGCGATTGATGTTCATCTCCTTGGCTGCCCGCGTGCCGTGGAGTAGCGTCTCATACTCGGCCATGTTGTTGGTGCAGGGGTGAAGTCGAGGTAGAGGATGTAGCGTAGCTTGTCGCCCTTTGGAGATGTGAGCATGATCCCTGCCCCTGCGCCATCTGCGTTCTTGGAGCCGTCGAAGTGTAGGTTCTAGAAATGGAGGTATGGCAGTTTGTCTGGCTGCTAGGCCTCCTCCCAGTCGGCAAGAAAGTCTGCGAGAGCATGCGACTTGATCGCCTTGCGCGACTCGTACCTGATGTTCTGGACAATGATCTCGACGGCCCGCTTGGAAACTCACCCGGTCGCTTCACGGTTGCGGATGATGTAACACAACGGTGTTGAGGAGATGACCGTTATTAGGTGCTCCTGGAAGTAGTGTGGCGGTCGCCGCTGTGCTCTGTAAACCGCATATACCAATTTTTGGTACTGCGGGTAGAGCTGGCGAGACTCGGTGAGGACTTCGCTGATGTAGTATACAGGTCACTGCACCGGGCGCTCCTTGCCCTCCTCTGGTCATTCGACGACCATGACGGCGCTGACAACATGCTCGGAAGCTGCGACGTAGACGAGCATGGGCTCCTTATCGACTAGGGCGGTGAGTAGCGATGCCACGAGTAGCACCTCCTTGAGAGCGTGGAGCGCGTTGTCTTCCTCCTTGTCCCACTGGAAAGTGGGGTCCTTGCGCATTAGGCGGTAGAGGGGCATCGCCTTCTCGCCTAGCCAGGGGATGAAGCGACTAAGAGCCGCGACTCGCCCGACCAGCTTCTGGACGTCGCGCAGGCACTCGGGTCTGCCGAGCCGGGCGATCGTGTTGATCTTGGCAGGGTTCACCTCGATTCCGCGCTTGGAGACGACGTACCCCAGCAGCTGTCCAGTAGGTACACCGAAGGTGCACTTCCCTAGGTTTAGCTTTATCTTGTACCTCCGCAAGTTGGCGAAGGTTTCCGCCAGGTCGGCGAGTAGATCGTCCTGGCGAGTGGACTTTACTACCATGTCGTTGTTGTAGACGTGGATATTGCGGCCGATTTGGCTCTCAAGGCACTCCTGCATACACCTCTGGTAGGTCGCCTCGGCGTTCTTGAGGCCGAAGGTCATGGTGGTGTAAAAGAATGCTCCGAATGGCGTGATGAACACCGTCTTCTCCTCGTCCTCGACTGCCATTTTGATCTGGTTGTACCCAGAATAGGCATCGAGGAAGCATAGCGACTCCGAGGCCGCGGTATAATTGATGATTTGCTCGATCCGCGGGAGGACGAACTGCTCCTTCGGGCAGGCACGGTTGTGGTTTGTTTAATCGTTACACATTCTCCAGGTCCCATTTTTCTTCTCGACCAGGACTGGGTTTGCCAGCCACTTGGAGTATTTTATTGGCCGGATGAAGCCTGCAGCGAGTAGACGCTGCACCTCCTCGGCGATTGTTCGGGCCGCAGCGACTGCTTGATAGGTCGCACTTTGGGGTCGGCGTTGAGTTTGTGCTCAGCGAGTTCCCTCGGGACACGAGGCATGTCGGATGGCTTCCATGCGAAGATGTCACGATTCTCACATAGGAACTCGATGAGCGAGCCTTCCTATGCTGGGTTCATGCCCGTCCCAATCGTCACCGTCTGGCTAGAGTCGTCTGGGACCAGCTCGAGGTGCGAATGTGCGTCGTTGCCTTGAAGGAGGTGGAGCTCCCACCCTCCGAGTTGGGCTTCTTGAGTATGGTGGGTCGTCATTGTTGACCCCGCTTGCGTACTTGGTGAGATCCTCTGCGTGGTTGGCCTCTGCCGCGATGACAGCGTTAGCGAGCTCGGCGCCTTTGGCCTCGCATTCTGCGGCCATGTCGGGGTCGCCATGGACAGTGATGATGCTGCACGGCCCGGGGAGCTTCATCGCGTTGTACGCGTAGTGGGGCGCTGCCACGAATTTGGCGAACGCCTGGCGCCCTAGGACGCAGTGGTAGGGGTTGTTTAACGACACCAGCTCGAAAACGATCAGCTCAGCGTGGAAGTTTGCTGGTGTGCCGAAGGTGACTAGCAGCGTCACCTTGCCGATTGGTTACACATTCCGACCAGGGACGATGTCGTGGAAGGTGGTGTAGGTCGTCTCGATCATCGACTGCGGGAGCTGTAGTCGCCTGAATGTGTCCAGCTATAGAATGTTGATGGAGCTGCCGCCGTCCATCAGCGTCTTGGGGAGCCAATTGTCCCCCACCTTGGTCTTGACCACCAAGGAGACTCAGCCCGGATATTCGATCCGTGGCGAGCGGTCCTCGCGGCTCCAGGTGATTGGTTGCTTGGACCAGTTAAGGAACTGGGGGATGTCGATCTGGGACACCACGTTGACGGCGATGGCGTGGGCGATGACCTTCTTTTCGTGCTTCGCTTTGAAGCCTATGAAGGCGTGGAGCGAGCCGGCATCGTTGCCAAATTTGCAGCCGTTTGGCGGGTGGTTGTCGGGGTCTTCCCTTACGCGCTATGCCTTCTCGATCTCCCTCAGGGAGTGGCAGTCGGTGGTGGTGTGCATGGCGGGTTTCCCCTCCCTGCTATAGAATACACAGGGCTGGTTGAGGAGGGCCGCGGGGTCGAACCGCGGCTTCGCCTTGTAGTTGCCGCTATCGCGGTGTTGACCTCCGTTGTGGCGGAAGCTCTTGGGCTCGCGTGGAGCATACCCGGCATTGACGACGAAGTCGACTCGCCCATCACCGCGGCGCTTGCCGGTAAGGCGAGTGTTGTTGTACCGTAGCTTGGGTCGCCTCCCATTGTCGTGGCCGCTGGTGCGGCGATTCCCTCCCGACTCGTCGTCGGTTTCTTGGTTTGGGTCTTCCTTCGCGTACCGCTTCGCGATCTCGAGGAGGTCTGGTATGTTGTTGAGTGTTTTGTACACCCTCTTGAGTTTGGCGACCAGGGGCTCATAGCGGCACGAGGTCATGAAGCAGTGGATCGCGGTGTCCGGGTGGATTCCGGCCGCATTGTACCACAGGTCTTGCCACCTTTGGACCCAGCTGCGGGTCGACTCGCGGGGTCCCTGGACGCATCGTTCCAGGTCCTCGATGGTGGTGGCGCGGGTGTAGGAGCCCTCGAAGTGCCTAGCGAAGGAATCACGCATTTCCTCCCAGGAATCAATGTTGTCCACGAGGAGGGTGTTGATCCATTGCCGGCACAATCCCTCCATCATCAGGGGGAGGTAGCGAAGGGCGAGCAAGTCAGTGTGGTCGGCGATTCCCATCGCCATGAGGTAGGTGTCCAGCCACACGGACGGGTTGTACGAGGGGTCGTACTTCTCGATCTCCTTTGGCGCTTTGAAGTTCGCCGGGTATCTTTCACCTTGGATCATTGGTCCGAAGCATTGGGGTCCGACTCGGCTCAGCGACCCCCTTGGTTCACCGTCGTGGCGGTTGGTGAGGGTATGCCTCAGGTCATCAGGCTGGTATGCGCGCCAACTCTAGTTGTTGATGATGTGGGTGTGCGCGTCGACTGGATACCCGTTGGCGGCGACAAAGTTGTTCGCCGGTCACGGGTCGTTGGTGGAGAGTGCCGCGTGTGCGGGTCGATGTTGGAGCTGTAGGGGCTCGGGTGGTGGGTAGTTAAGGGTGTTTGCCACCACTAGGCGGCCGCTCGAGGCCGCCCTACTGCCTAACAAACGCGAGTACATGCGACCCTATGAGTCGGCACCCGCGTTTTGTTGCTCGACTGCCTTGGCGAGTAGAGCCTTGGCGTACTGGATCTGCAAGGCGCCTTCCCCGGTCACGGTGATGTTGTCGACCGCGATGACATTGTCCATCGGGTTGGAGAACAACGGGAGGCCATTCGCGTCTCGATCCCGCAAGGAGACCAGGATTCTCGGCTAATCCCGAGGGGGGGAGTACGGCCGGGTGGTGGTGGGGCGTCGTTAGCCGTCGCGCCTGGTGGTGGCCGGGAACTTCCTCCTGGCGGCGCGTTTTCGCAGATCGCGCGCTCGGCTATGCGAGCCGGGTCGTTCTCATCGTCGAAGTTCAAGGCGCGGCCCTGAACGGTGGGGTTCAGGCGCGACCTGATGCGGAGTTGGTGGTAGCGCGAAAGCTCCTGCACTGTCACCTGCTCGAGGCGAATTTTTTTGCGCTCGGCTTGTTCCTTGCGGACCGCATCCTCCAGTCGCATGCGGAGTTCTTCGATCTCCGTTGCCGTCGCGGTCGACGTGATCGGCATGGAGAAGGGTTCTGGCGGGGGGTCCGCGCCATTCGCCATGTAGGCCGCAATGTTGCAGCCAGATCCGACATGGAAGTCGTCGGAGTTCTCCGACCCAGAGTCGAAGTCGAAGATCCCAAGGATGGAGGGGTCCTCGAAGTCTCCCACGTTGGAGACCTGGGTGATGGAGCCCGCGAGCGACGCGGTCATGATGGATCCGGCGGCCGATGTCGGGGCCACCGAGTCGGTGTCGTCGTTGAGGGCTGCATCGTCCGCGACCATGGTGGTTTCGGCCACGTTGCTTTTGGCCGAGCTGTACTCGGAGGCGAGGCGTTGGATAGTGCGGACATGTCTCTCAGAGAGCTGGTCGCGCGGTGGCGACTCGCGGATGCGAGCTGGGTAATCCGAGGTGATGGTGTCGGTGAAGCCGACGAAGAGGCTGATCGTGCCGACCGGCATGATCACGCTATGTGTGACGGGGCATGCAGCCGGGACGTAGCTTCTCGGCAAGATCTGAAGGATCTCGCCGATCACGATCATGCGACCGGTGGCGATCGTCTCGTTGATGGGCTGATTGGATGTCGCCGCAGAACACCTTCCTGACCGGCCAGGCCCCATGGTGGCCGCCACTATCGTGGGAATGGCCACGACAGATGCTGCAATCGGCAGCGAGTAGTAGAACGAGGGGCAAGGGCGCCAGCCATCTGCGGTGCGAGATGAGGGCGGAGTCACAAGGGTTTACCCAGGTTCGGTCCACCGGAGGGTAAAGACCTACTCTTGCTAGATTGTATTATGGAGAGAGTACAAGGGCGACCTCGACGACTAGGTGGCGAGTCGTTGGGGTGTATGATGGAACGTGTCCTCTATGTGATGGGGATATGCCTACCGGGGTATACCTAGCACGACGTTTCCTATTGGCCCAAGCCGCCAGCGAGTGGGCCTGTAGGACGGCGAATGGATCGAGACTTGGCGTGGACTCAGGCAACTGGAAGCTGGAGGCCCAGAAGCGTAGCTAGGCCTAATCGGACTAGGTCATAGAACCTCCGAATCCTTAACTAATTCGGTTGTAATCTGTAAACCCTCGCAAGGTGAGCCTATATAAACCTCCCTAGGGGACACATAGGGGACACGTTCCATCATACACCCAAGCGACTCGCCGCCTAGTCGTCGAGATCGCCCCTTGTACTATCACCATAATACAATCTAGCAGGAGTAGGTATTTACCCTCCGGGGGGCCGAACCTGGGTAAAACCTTGTGTCTCCGCCCTCATCTCACTCCGCAGAGGGCTGGCGCACTTGCCCCATGTTCTACTACGCGATGCCGATTGCAACATCTGCCGTGGTCATTCCCACGCAGTGCCGCCCACCGTGGGGCATGTCCGGTCAGGCCGGTGTTCTGCGGCGAGATCCAATCTGCCCATCAACGAGTCGATCGCCACCGGCCGCATGATCACGATCGACGAGATGCTCCAGATCTTGCCGAGCAGCTACGTCCTGGCGGCACGACCCGATCCTGCCAGTCGGCACGATCAGCCTCTTCGTCGGTCTCACCGACGTCATCGTCTCAGAGGACTTGGCTCGCATCCGCGAGTCACCGCCACGCGACCGGCTCTCTGAGATCCAGGTCCGCATCATCCACCGCCTCGCCTCCGAGTACGATTCGGCCCACAGCAACGTGGCCAAAACCACCGCGGCCGCGAACGACGCGGCCCACAACGATTCGGCGACCCCGGCATCGGCCGCCGGATCCATTGTCGTCGCATCGCCCGCAGGCTCCATCACCCAGGTCTCCAACGTCAGAGATTTCGAGGACCCCTCCATTCTTGGGATCTTCGACTTTGACTCCGGGTCGAGGAACTCCGCCAACCTCCACGGCAGTACCGGGCGCCAATCTCCCGGATGACCCCTTCTCCACATCGATCCCACCAAACGCGACGGCAACGAAGGTCGAGGAACTCCACCTGCGGCTGGCGGAGGCAATCCGCAAGGAGCAAGCCGAGCGCAATTTTTTTTGCCTCGAGCAGGCGACAGCGCAGGAGCTGGCGCGCTATCACCAACTTCGAATCAGGTCGCGCCTGAACCCTACCATCCAGGGGCGCGCCCTGAACTTCGACGACGAGAACGACCCGGCTCGCGAGGCCGAGCGCGCGATCTGCGAGAACGCGCCGCCAGGAGGAAGCACTCGACCCCCACCAGGGGCGACGGCCAACGGCGCCCCACCACCACCCAACCGCGTGCCCCCCAGGGACCAACCAAGGATCATGATCTCCTCACGAGAGCGAGACGCGAACGGCCTCTCGCTGTTCTCCACCCCAATGGACAATGTCGTCGCGAGCCGAGCTACAGTCGACAAAATCCAAATCACCGGCGAAGGCGCCCTGCAGATCCAGTATGCCAAGGCTCTACTCGCCAAAGAAGTTGAGCAACAAAACGCGGGCGCCGACTCACAGGGTCGGATGTAGTCGCGCTCATCAGGCAGTAGGGCGGCCTCGAGCGGTCGCCCCATGGCAGAGAATACACTCAACTGCCCACCACCCGAGCCCCTGCAGCTCCAACACCGACACGCGAACGCGGCACTCTCCACCAACAACCCATGGCTGGCGAACAACTTCGTCACCGCCAACAGGCAGCCCGTCGACACACGCACCCACATCATCAACAACCAGAGCTGGAACGCACGCCAGCCTGAAGACCTGTGGCACACTCTCACCAACCGCCGCGATGGAGAACCAAGGGGATCATTGAGCCGAGTCGGACCCTAGTGCTTTAGAGGGATGATCCGAGGCGAAAGATTCCAGGCAAAATTCAAAGCGCCGAAGGAAATAGAGAAGTATGACCCCTCATACGATCCGTCCGTGTGGCTGGACACTTACCTCGTGGCGATGGGGATTGCCGGCCACACCGATTTACTCGCTGCCCGCTAACTCCCCCTGATGATGGAGGGAGCATGCAGACAGTGGATTAACACCCTCCCCGCGGATAGCATCGACTCCTGGGAGGAAATGCGCGATGCCTTCGTCAGGCACTTCGAGGGCTCATACACCCACGCCACCACCATCGAGGACCTGGAGCGATGCGTCCAGGGACCCCGCGAGTCGACCCACAGTTGGGTCCAACGGTGGCAAGATCTGTGGTACAACACGGCCGGAATCCACCCGGACACAGCGATCCACTGCTTCAAGACCTCGTGCCGCTAAGAGCCCCTAGTCGCCAAGCTCAAGCGAGTGTACAGAACACTCGACAACATACCGGACCTCCTAGAGATTGCAAAGAAGTACGCAGAGGAGGACCCAAACCAAGAAACCGACGATGAGTAGCGAGGACATCGCCGCACGAGTGGCCACGATAACGGGAGGCGACCCGAGTTACGCTACAACACCACTCGCCTAACCGGCAAACGCCACGGTGACGGGCGAGTCGACATCGTCGCCAACGCCGGATACGCGCCACGCGAGCCCAAGAGCTTTCGCCGCGATGGTGGTAACTACAAGGCAAAGCCGAGGTTCGATCCCACGGCCCTTCTCAACCAACCCTGTGTGTTTCATAGCAGGAAAGGAAAGCCCTCCACGCACACGACCGCCGACGGCCACTCTCTCAAGGAGATCGAGAAGGCACGATGCGCGCGGGAAGACCCCGACAACATCCCGCCAAATGGCGGAAAGTTCGGCAGCGTCGCTGGTTCGCTCCACACCTTCACAGGCTTCAACACGAAGCGCGAGAAGAAAGTCATCGCCCGCGCTGTCACTGTCAATGCAGTGTCCCAGATAGACATCCCCTAGTTCCTCAACTGGTCTGAGCAACCAATCACCTGGAGCCGCGAGGACCACTCGCCACGGATCGAGTATCCGGGCCAAGTCGCCCTAGTGGTCAAGCCCAAGGTGGGAGACTACTGGCTCCCCAAAACGCTGATGGACGGCGGCAGCTCCATCAACATCCTGTACCTAGACACGTTCAGGCGACTACGGCTCCCACAGTCGATGATAGAGACGACCTACACCACCTTCCACGGCATCGTCCCTGGTGGGAAGGCGTATCCGATCGGCAAGGTGACGCTGCCAGTCACCTTCGGCACACCAGCAAACTTCCGCACCGATCGGATCGTCTTCGAGCTGGTGCCCTTCAATAGCCCCTACCACTGCGTCCTGGGGCGCCAGGCGTTCGCCAAATTCATGACAGCGCCCCACTACGCGTACAACGCGATGAAGCTACCTCGGCCGTGCGGCATCATCACTGTGCATGGCGACCCCGACATGGCCGCAGAATGCGAGGCCAAAGGTGCCGAACTCGCTGACGCCGTCATCGCGGCGGAGGCCAACCACGCCGAGGAGCTTGCCAAGTACGCGAGCGGGGTTAACAGCGATGACCCCACCATACTCAAGAAACCCAATTCGGAGGGTGGCAGCTCCACCGCCTTCGAGGCAACGACACACTCCAGCCAGATGGTGACGATCGAAATGGGCATGAGCCCAGCATAGGAAGGCACGCTCATCGAGTTCCTCCGTGAGAATAGGGACATCTTCACATGGAAGCCATCCGACACGCCTGGTGTCCCGAGGGAACTCACTGAGCACAAACTCAACGCCGACCCCAAAGTGCGACCTGTCAAGCAGTCGCTGTGGCCCTTCAATGAAGAGCGTCGACGAGCCATCGCTGAGGAGGTGCAACGTCTACTCGCTGCATGCTTCATTTGGCCAATCAAGTACTCCAAGTGGCTGGCAAACCCAGTCCTAGTAGAGAAGAAAAACGGGACCTAGAGAATGTGTATCGATTACACAAATTTAAAGAGCGCCTGCCCGAAGGAGCATTTCGTCCTCCCATGGATTGACCAAATCATCGACTCCACCGCGGGCTCGGAGGCGCTATGCTTCCTCGATGCCTACTCTGGGTACAACCAGATCAAAATGGCCGTCAAGGACGAAGAGAAGACGACGTTCATCACGCCATTCAGAGCCTTCTGCTACACTACCATGACCTTCGGCCTCAAAAACGCCGGAGCGACCTACCAGCGGTGCATGCAGGAGTGCCATGCGATCCAAATTGCCTGCAATATCCACGTCTACATCGAGGACGTGGTGGTGAAATCCACTTGCTAGGGCGATCTACTCGCCAACCTGGCGGAAACCTTCGCCAACCTGCAAAGGTACAAGAGAAAGCTAAACCTAGGAAAGTGCACCTTCGGCGTACCAACTGGACAGCTACTGGGATACGTCGTCTCCAAGCGCGGGATCGAGGCGAACCCCGCCAAGATCAACACGATCGCTTGACTCGGCAGACCCGAGTGCTTGCATTATGTCCAGAAGCTAGCCGGGCGAGTCGCGGCTCTCAGTCGCTTCCTCCCCCGGTTAGGCGAAAAGGCGATGCCCCTCTATCCTCTAATGCGCAAGAACCCCACCTTCTAGTGGGACAAGGAGGCAGATGACACGCTCCACGATCTCAAGGAGGTGCTACTAGCAGCACCACTGCTCGCTTCCCCCGTCGACAAGGAACCCGTGTTGGTCTATGTCGCAGCTTCCGAGCGCGTCGTTAGCGCCGTCATGGTCGTTGAATGGCCAGAGGAAGGGAAGGAGCGCCCGGTGCAACACCTGTATACTACATCAGCGAAGTCCTCACCGAGTCGCGCCAGCGCTACCCGCAGTACCAGAAATTGGTATACGCGGTCTTCAGAGCACAGCGGCGATTGCTGCACTACTTCTAGGAGCACCCAATAACATTCGTCTCCTCAGCATCGTTGCAGAACATCATCCGCAACCGCGAGGCGACCGGGCGAGTCGCCAAGTGGGTCGTCGAGATCGGTGTCCACAACATCAAGTATGAGCTGTGCAAGGCAATCAAGTCGCAGGCTCTCGCAGACTTCCTCGCCGATTGGGAGGAGGCCCAGCAGCCAGAAAATCTGCCATACCTCCATTACTGGAGCCTACACTTCAACGGCTCCAAGAACGCAGATGGTGCAGGGGCAGGGATCGTGCTCACATCTCCGAAGAGTGACAAGCTCCACTACGTCCTCTACCTCGACTTCACCCCCTGCACCAACAACATGGTCGAGTACGAGGCGTTACTCCATGGCATGCGAGCAGCCAAGGAGATGAACATCAATCGCCTACACTGCTACGGAGACTCTGACCTCGTCGTCGGGCAAGTCGACGGCACCTGCGACGCCGTCTCCCCCACCATGGCGGCATACCGCCAAGCAGTGGACCAGCTGGGTGGACACTTCGCAGGCTACTCCGTCGAGTGGATCGACAGGCGGAAGAATGAGGAGGCCGACGAACTCTCTCGCATCGGCTCGGCTCGACTTGCACCACCCGCTGGTGTCTTACTCGACACCATCACCAAACCTTCCATCTCTCCCCCAAGGGAGATCGACATCGGAATCCTGTTGCAACTAGAAGCAGCCCTGGTCGCACTAATCGCCGAGCCAAGTGACTAGACCACGCCATACGTCCCTTACCTAGAGGGAGGCACCCTACCCGCGGACGAAACGGAGGCCCGGATGATAGCACACCACTGCAAGTCATTCGTCATCATCAACGGCGAGCTACACAAGTGCAGCGTGACCGGCGTGTTCCAACGCTGCGTCCAACCCGCTGAAGGACGCAAAATCCTCCAAGACATCCATTCTGGCGACTGCGGCCACCATGCCGACGCCCGCTCTCTGGTCGCAAAGGCCATGCGACACAGCTTCTACTGGCTCACCCCACACGCAGACGTGCCGAGCTCGGCGCTCAAGACAATCCCCATCACCTGGACGTTCGCCGTATGGGGCATGGACATGATAGGCCCCTTCAAGAAGGCCCCCTTTGGCTTCACCCACCTCCTAGTCGCAGTCGACAAATTCACAAAATGGGTGGAGGCCAAGCCAGTCCGCAAGTGCGACAGGAAGACTGCCACCAAGTTCCTACGCGAGCTCATCTATCGCTACGGGTTCCCAAATAGCATCATCATGGACAACGACGCCAACTTTTCCAAAGGAGCCATGGCCGAGTTCTGCGAGGAGCACCACATCCGACTCGACCTCGCCTCAGTCGCCCACCCAGAGTCCAATGGCCAGGCGGGACGCGCCAATCGGAGCATCCTCCATGGCCTGAAGCCATGGCTACAAGTCCCACTTGAGCGCACTGCCGGGTGCTGGGTCGAAGAACTCCCCTCCGTCATCTGGGGCATCCGCACCTCTGTCAACAGGTCGACGGGATTCACCCCCTTCTTCATGGTTTACGGCGCCGAGGCAGTCATGCCAACCGACCTCAAGCACGACTCACCAAGGGTGGTCAATTACACGGAGGCCGTAAACGAGCTCGCACTCCAAGACGGAGTCGACCAGCTCGACGAAGCACGCGACCTAGCTGGCTCCCACACCACCATCTACCAGCAAGGGCTGTGCCGCTACCACAGCCGGCGAGTGCGGACTCGCACTTTCCAGGAAGGCGACCTGGTACTGCGCCTAATCCAGGACAAGAAAGGCATGCACAAGCTCTCACCCCCTTGGGAGGGACCATTCGCCATCGGGCGAGTCCTGGGCAATGACGCCTACTACCTCACCAACGTACGAGGGGACGAAAAACTCGACGTCAAGCGGCCATGGAATGTAAACCTCCTACGGAAGTTCTACTCTTAGAAGTCCAGACATGTATCCCCTACCCGCTATGAAATAAAACAGATTGGTTACCGCACAATTGTGTCTACTCTCCGTGTCTTGTGCCACTCGCACTCGTAATAACAGCGTTACGCTATTCGCAGAAGTCAACCTTTGGCAAAGCGACCGGCACGGCCAACTAGTGCGGTACGAGGGCACTGGGAAAACTTAGGCCTCGTAACATCCACGAAAAACGCTAACCCGGAGCCCCATTGGAGTCACCTAGCTCGACTGGCTCCCCGAGCCAAGACAACTGCACCCGCTCCCCACAGCGACCAAGTCCTCCGCATCCTCGGTGCAGCGACTCGAACGGCCAAGTACCACGCTCAGGGACTGACACCTGATCAAATACGAGCGGCTAGGAAAAAATGCCAAGTATGAGAGCGTGCACAGGACTCGCCATGCGACAGATCTTCCGGATCAGGAAGGAGTGACGCGCTTAACATAACGCGCATTAGTCCTCACCTACCCTGGGCCCACGACTAGAACGGCCAAGTACCACGCTTGGGGACTCGACAACCCGACCCCGTTCGTGCCCGGGAAAAGGGTCAAGTAAAGAGCACCCCTGGGAGTCGCCATGCGACTGGCTTTCCGAGCCATGGCGAGTCGACCCCAACTCACTAACAGTTCACAAAACACATTAAAACAAGGTAAACCCCATAAAAAGGGCGGATGCGCTCGGGGACTCTCATAATCAACATCCAAAATCACAAACGACTAACAAAATAACACGAGCATTCCTTTATAGCAGCACAATTTGTTCCACATACAAGGAAAGTTACATAGTTATTCCATTCTAATGCCGAACGGCAAAACACTTTTACTCTGTAGGTTTTGACAAAGACGTGCCATCGTCCCTGTGGCTGCGGATGAAGGGCACGTAAGGGTTCGACGGGTACGTCGTCAGCTAGCCTGCCATCGCCGCACGGAACGGTTGTTCGACCTTGAAGTCCCGATGCTCGGTTCTGGATCATTGGGGGCGACAATCGTCTCCTTATAGGGGATAAGGTCGCCCATCGCCCAAATGCGGTCGGAGTATACCGTGGCTCGGTCTGTCAGCTTCAACACCTCGGAAATCTCCACCGAGCCTGTCGACGAGGGGTAACCGCTCATGACATCGTCAAGGTCAAAGTCATCCGGGAAGTGGGCGAGCCCAAATCTGAGCGTCGTCGCCGCCCCACGACGGAAGACCGACCGCGTCATGAATTCCACGACCGACGGGGCCTTCTCTAGGTAGCGCCATACCTCGACAAGGTCGTTGGGGATCACCTCCGTGGGCGATATCTCCTGAAGATATGCACGAAGGCAAGTCGCTGACAACGCGACTGAGTCGACCAGGGTGGTCACACATTGCCGCGCGTCGTACGACCGCGCCTCTTCTGCTTTATCAGTGATCCTGCCTGCAGCACAGAAACAAGCAGTAAGCAAAACATCGAAACCACAACACAGTTCGTGCAATCGGAAGTTGGCTGAAGGAGAGCTTAACAATTAGCAGGCGGCAGAGGTCCGTGCTGAAACTTTGAAGAGAATAAAAATCATTCTGCAACCCAGCAACGAGCGCATCAGATACTTTCTGTTCTTCAGCGGCAGAAGTAACGGAAGCCTTGGCTCGTCCTTCCGCTGAGCTCGCTTCCGCCTTCGCCTCCTTGAGGTCATGCTCCAGGTCGGCGACTCGCTGTTTGGCCATTCTCAAAGCAGATTGAGCCTCCGTCAAGTCACCCACCGGGACAAGGCCTTGGCGAGCCTCCTTCACCTCGGCCGCAGCTGCTTGAAGATCCTTGTTCGTCTCCTAGATGGTAACGAGCTCCTTCTCCACGCGACACTTTGCAGCAAGCCTCTCGGCTGACTCGCGCTGCAGGCCCTACGCACAAACCACGGTGTCAACAACAAACAATTCCTAAGTGCCCACCCGCTGAAATTCAGCGACTAGGCACTCGGGGATTGGACAACGAAATTTCTCAGTGCCCACCCGCTGAAATTCAGCGACTAGGCACTCGGGGACTGGATAACATAAAAAACACTAAGAATCCGACCACTGAAATTTAGTGGCCAGATCCTCGGGGATTGGACATGCCTGGATAGCAGCGCCTAGCATGCCATGAAGTTCCATCGCATCCACCGACGCGAGCACAACTGGTGTGTGGCCACGACGCTGCTCAACCTCCGTGTCGGTGGCCCTAGGAAGCTGGCTTGACGGCACCGAGGCACTCGCCGCGGCAGCCTTCGCCACGAAGCGAGGGAAAGTCGCTGCAGCGGCCACTGCGCCACTCGGGGTCGGCTCGGCCACATCGGTTGAGTCTGCATGCACCATATGCTGCGACCCCAGACCTTTCTTGGCCTTCGAAGCCGCTTCCGCTGCGGTTGGAGTCTCGCTCGGGGCAGCCGACGGATCATCATAGATCGTGACGACATCGTCGCCTTTCGCCCTTTTGATGCCTTCGGCGGGAGCAAGGACCTCGTCGCCCTTCCTCTTCCGCGAGGAATCAGCCGGCACCTCTATGGCGACTGGCGGAACCTTGTCCATAGAAGGATGGCCTATCTTCTTAACACCAGTCCTGTGAAACAGCTATATCACTAAAACTTTCCGATTGAAATGCAAAGCAAGAAGACGAGTAAAGGACAGAGGAGCACTCACTTGGCGACTAGAAGAAATCGCAGGCCGGTGCGGATGCTGGCCGGTTTTTCCAGTTCGGGCCCCAGCTTCCGACTGAGGCCCGTCTCGAACACATTGTGTGCCCAAGACAATGATGGCTTCTTTGAAGATGAAGCCGCGACGGGAGCCTCCGCGGCAATTACTATGGGAACCCCCCTTGGTGGCGAGGCCCCTGCGGCTGGAGCGGCCCCCAAGCTAGTGACTCGGGCGAACGGCGGTGGCAATGACGCCAGCGACACCTCGTACCTTGTGGCGGCTGCGCCGGCTGCCGCGGCCGCGTGCACCGTTGCACCCTCAGCCAAGCTGGTGGCGTTGGAGCTGCTCGCAGATCGAGGCGGAGATGTCGGCTTCGCCGGCTTCACCTTCTTCTTTGGCGGAGCTTTCTTCTTCGACAGCGTGGCCTCGCAATGTGAGGTGTGCTTAGGGAGCTCGTTGTCGTCATCATTGTGGGGTTCGAGGCTCTTGCTGGCCTCGAGTTCACGCAGGTGCTGCCCGCGAGTCTTGCGAACCGTGGGGGCAGCAACTTCCACGGGGTCATCGTCTTCATCATCGTCGTTATCGCCTCCGTCGCTCTCGGCGTTGCCCTTGGTGGGCGATGACTCGCTCCCATCCTAGGCGGACGAGCTCGAGTTCTCGTCGTCTGCGGGTGGAAGCCACCCTTCCACCACTTGAAACAACTGCACCAAGAACAAATGACGTTAGAACGGTCGCGAATGCACAAACTGCAAATGCGAGTGCAAAAGGAATAACAGCTTAACGTTGGAGATGGGCGCCTCGCGGTATAAGGGACGACCCCGGCCTCCGTGTCGAGATACACCGCCTAGGTAATCTTCTTCAGGGCCACTGTATAATCGTTGAGTGTCCACTCAACGAGGCAGGATTTTGTCGGGTCGTCCTTGCCCATATACTCGTACATGTAGTGGTCACGGCTGGCCAGGGGCACGTGCCGCCGCCCGAGCCAGCAGTTGTAGAGATTGATGGTCTGGAGTCCTTTCTTCTTCAGGTTGCGAATGGTTTGTAACATCTCATCGACAACCATCCGCTGCTCCAGCGGGAGTTTGA
The DNA here is from genome assembly GCA_916181665.1 of Avena sativa. Classification (NCBI taxonomy): domain Eukaryota; kingdom Viridiplantae; phylum Streptophyta; class Magnoliopsida; order Poales; family Poaceae; genus Avena; species Avena sativa. The sequence goes on along the minus strand of OV702294.1, from coordinate 351,638,125 downwards.
TGACCTGGAGCCGACACGGCTTGGGCCGGTCGGCGGAGTACCTTGGAAGCGCCACTTCATCGCCTGGAGTCGACTCGGTGACATAGAACCGGTACTTCTTCCACTCGTTCGCCGCTTTGGCGGGCAGCATCAAATCAAAGAACGATGCCTTCGACTTCAGCTGGAACGTCAGGCCGCCCGCGGCTAGCATTGGCCGCCTGTTTCTTTGTGGCTGATTCTCCCGTGGAATAGGTCTTGCCACGGGGGGAAGTAGGGCCTGCAGCCCAGATAGCATTCGTAGAACCACGAAAATGGCGAGCAGCTCGATGCTGTGCGGACCCAGATCTGATGGCTGGATTCCGTAGTAGGCGCAGAAACGCTGGAAGAAGAGGGAGGTTGGGAAACCAAGCCCCCGCTCCAGGTGACTGGTGAAGCTGATGAACTCCCCTTCGCGCGGGTCCAGAATTACTTCTCCGGCCGCAGGGATGCGCCAACTCCCGGCACGGAGAATCCCCGCCTTCTCGAAATATGTTAGCAGTGCCTTCGTGCACTTGGATCTGCCCCATGGTTCGGTGGGGGGAGCCATCGGTTGGAGGATTCTGGGATTCGGAACTCTCTAGATCATTCTGGTCGCTGCGCGGAATGGGGAAAGAAGGATGCACGAGATCGGAGGAAGTGAAGGAAGCGTTTTCCCTGTTCGCCCTTCACTCTCCTTATATAGCGGTTGTTACCCGCCATTTTCGGGAGCTGTTACTATGCGGTAATTACGCCAATATTACCGTTGGGTTACCCAACGGCTAGTTTGACCATGACTGACGGTCCAACTTCGTCTACTCGACTCGCTGCTCCCAGCAACTCGCCGACCCGATCACTATAAAAGTGACTAATTACTCGTCGACCCGTTCGCCGACCTGCGACACGATTGGTTGCCATTATTGCGAATAAAATGACTAGTTCTTTCCTTTGTTTAGGAGTCCGCCGCCGATTCGACTAGGCATCCGCATTGGACCTGCATACTCCGACTGCCAGCAAACACCTGCGACAAATCAACGACGGCCTCGAGGACTAATGATGGGGATATGCCTACCGGGGTATACCCAACAGGACGTTTCCTATTGGCCCAAGCCGCTAGCGAGTGGGCCTACATGACGGCGACTGGATCGAGACTTGGCGTGGACTCAGGCGATTGGAAGCTGGAGGCCTAGAAGCGTAGCTAGGCCCAGTCAGACTAGGTCATAGAACCTCTGAATCCTTAACTAATTCGCCCAAGCGACTCGCCGCCTAGTCGTCGAGCTCGCCCCTTGTACTATCATCATAATACAATCTAGCAGGAGTAGGTCTTTAACCTCCGGGGGGCCGAACCTAGGTAAACCCTTGTGTCTCCGCCCTCATATCGCTCCACAGATGGCTGGCCGCCCTAGCCCCATGTTCTACTACTCGCTTCCGATTGCAGCATCTGCCGTGGCCATTCCCACGACACTATGCGTACCCTAGGGAGGTTTATATAGGCTCACCTCGCTAGGGTTTACAGATCTACATCCGAATTGGTTAAGGATTCAGAGGGTCCTTGACCTAATTCGACTAGGCCTAGCTACGCTTCTGGGCCTCCGGCTTCCAGTCGCCTGGGTCCTCGCCAAGTCTCGATCCAGTCGCTGTCCTACGGGCCCACTCGCTGGCAGCTTGGGCCAATAGGAAACGTCCTGCTGGGCATACCCTAGTAGGCATATCCCCATCAACCCCCCTCTGGCTCTACTTCGTGGTTCCGTGTTGCTCCGGGAAAATATTAACTTTGGCTTTTGTCCCGTCCAATTCCGAGAATATTGATTTTCTGACTTTCTGGAACCAAAAACAGAAGAAAACAGGCAACTAGCACTATGGCAACTTGTTAATAGGTTAGTTCCAGAAAAGATATAAAAACAACTCAAAGTGTAGACAAAGCAAAGCAAAGTAGATACAAAACAAGCATGGAGCATCAAAAATTATAGATACGTTTCCGACGTATCAAGCATCCCCAAGATCAAACTCCTGCTCGTCCTCGAGTAGGTAAGTGATAAAAAGAATAATATTTGAGGTGACATGCACCATCAAAACCAAGATCAAACCATTTGCAAGCATTGAAAGCTAGGAACAAAGAACTCTAAACATGTGCATGAAAGATGGAGTTTTAACAATAGGACATAGTAACTATGCATGCAACATGAAAGGATACAAACAAAGATCATGCACAACATGCATTGAAAAACGTTTGTTTGTTTCACATACAGAAAACATAGCAAAGTGGCATTCAGCTTGTCCCTCATAGAGTAGCAAATATATGCATAGGACACCTTCAAAGTTCACTAGGGTGACTAGAAACAAGTAGCACAAGAACAAGTAATATCACAATATGCATCAATCAATAAGCTTTGGGACATTGCACACAGAATGACAACTATGCTCTCTTAGTGGTGCCTAAAAGGTAGAAGGTGGACACTCAAGTAATGGTGAAAGAAAAGCCTTTTTATAAAGGAAGCAGGGATTACAAGTTTCAAAAAGAGCTTCCAAAAATTATGGTACTTGTTAGCTTTCAGCCCTCATTGCCCCTGTCATAAGAATCTTGAAGTGGTTAAGGTTAAAGTGGCAAAGATGGAGTATATGCTTGACGAAGTATAAGTTGGCAATCTCAAGTCCCTTGAATACGAGGGCCACACCTCATGCATACTCAACTTTGGGCCCAGGTAAGTTCTTGTCATTGTAAGTATTTGCATATCATTGAGAACCACCAACGTGTACCCATTTCACATGGTATAGGAGCTTTCCCATAACCAAAATGACAAGGCAAGCAGATAATGAGCATATCAGGAATCTTTTTATTTACCATATGCATAGCTTTTTATTGAGGATGCTTCATAGATAGCTCACTATGGTGATGCTATAAGTTTCCACCATGATTAGGCATGGCTTAGGCTAGCGGCCCAGGCATTTCTCTAACACAGGATACAAACTCCATGGACTTACAAGTTCCCTCTTTATTTCACACCGGTGACATCCATAGACAAAATAACATGATATCAACCGAGTACAAAGTACAAGTGCAATGTTGAAAACGTTCCCCGTGACAGCATGGTTCTGCTAGTTCCAACTTATAAGTGCAAGCATATACAACAAAGTTGTCACAATGGTTCAAGTTTATTAGGGGCAAAGAATATAAAGTTTGCCATCAAGTTCGTGAGGGCTTTAATCACTAAGTTTTCACATAAAAAATTGTTTTTAATTGGAAGATAGCTGAAAACAAGAATATACTTGGAATGGTGTAACACACCATGCATAGGAGTTTATAGTGGACACTTTGGAATAATTTGGTTTCCTGGGAGTGGGAAGCATGAGTAGAACTTACTCATACAAGTGGAGGCTAGCAAAAGACTAGGAGCAACCAATTAAGAGAGCATAATGGCCATAATCATGCAGTGCAACAAAGCATACTAATCAAAGAAAAGAGTGGTACTAAAAGTCAAGGACTAAATGATCATAGAGTCTAATGGTGACTTGTCATAGTCATAACATGGTGTGATCATGTACCAAGTCAACCCAAGCAAAGCATCATAGGAGAATACCACAATACTATGCTTTTGCATGCTAAAACAACGCATAATTTCTTCAAGGCACACTAAGCAATCCCAATTGTTTGGAACAAGACATGCTACAGCAATAATCACTAAGCATAAGGTAAAAAAACACCTACCATGTCATGCTAAAGTCTAAGTCATAGTCAATGCAAGCTCCTCTTGCACTTCAAGCAAGAACTTACTACTCATTTCCAACACCAAGCAACCTATTTGAAACAACTCACAAAGATAATAATCAATAAAGACCAGTGAGATTGTCTCACCAATCCACAAAGAAGAACTAAAAAGTTCTAACCTGAAAGCACAAGAAAACTAAGGCTAAACGCAGTGCTAGAAGAAGTGAACACTCACAAAACAATAAGAGTGAAAACTAGTGTTCTAGGCAATGGAAATAGAGTGTGTCTCTATCCAAAAGAAGTGTGGTGTAACCAACCAACTTACTCGATAAAACTAAGCAAACTAAAACCAAAAACGAAAACTAAGACACTCCAAGAACAACACAACAATGCATGAAACAATAAAAACGAAGTGTCTAGAAAGACCTGAGATTTTTATTGATGAAGAAGGGGATGCCTCGGGCATCCCCAAGCTTTGGCGCTTGTACCTCTTGAATATTTCTTGGGTTGACAACGGGTGGCATCCCCAAGCTTGAGCTTTTTTCCATGCTTCATCTCATTACATCATTATTTCTCTACACCTACAAATTTTCCTTCATACAAAACTTCACACAATATTCATTAGCAACATTAGTTTATTCAAAAGATATTAGACCTCTGGCAAAGCTTTGAAACAGCAAGGCTTTTCAGTAAAAACACAAGATACTGTTGTAACTCCTTCAAAAATCTCAATTCACCTAAAGAGAACTCAAAAATGGATCGATAAGAAGCAAATGCAAATAATGGCAGAAATCTGTCAAAACAGACCAACAGGTAGAAATAGATTTTTCCGAACATCTTCTGTTGCTCAAATCCTAAAGTATTGAACTAACAAAAGTTATCTAACATACTAGGGGATTTATTCTTAAATTTTGAGCTCAATCCGAGTTACATAGCCTCCTCACGAATTGTTTTGGTGGAGGACAGAAATCTGTTTTGGGACATCAACTCCCAAATCTTACTTCCCTCTCATTAGAGGTCATTCTTGGCACAAAAAGCAAACAAAAAGGATAAGGAGAGGTCACTACATAAGTAATAACTTCCAAGACTCAAGAAAACTCTTGGTTATATCCCAACAAATACTTTTCTTTAATGCCTTTAAGTTAGGCTTGATAGCTTGAGAAGATGCTCACATAAGAATTATGAATTGAAGTCAAAGAGAGCATCAAGATAAAAATTCAAAACACATTTAAGTATAACCCACTTCCTATGCACAGGAATCTTGTAAAGAAACAAGTCATGAAATCACAAAGCAACAAGCATAGGAAAGAAAAACAAGTGCAACTTCAAAACTTTCAACATAAAGAGGGGAAACTTAATATTTTTGAGATGCATAAGACCATGTTTCCCTCCCTCATAATAACTTTCAGTATCATCATGAATAAAATTAACAATATAACTATCACATAAAACATTCTTATCATGAGCCACATGCATAAAATGATTATTACCCTCCACATAAGAATAGCCATTCTTATTAATTGTAGTGGGAGCAAATTCAACAACATAGCTATCACTATTATTCTCATCACCATAATCATCAAATATAGGAGGCATATTGTAATCACAATAAATATCCTCAATAGTAGGTGGACTTAAAATATCATACTCATCATTGTAATCATCATAAATTGGAGGTTTGGTATCATCATAAGCAATAAAATAGCTATCTTCCAAAGCTGGGGGACTAAAAAGATCATTTTTATCAAAACTAGCTTCCCCAAGATTAGACTTTTCCATAGCATTAGCAATAATGGTGTCCACAGAATTCATACTAATAACATGGATATTAGTATGCAAATAAAGTTCCATAGGTTTTTTAATTTTCTCTTCAAACACTTCATGTCCTAACTCAAGATAGATACTATAAAGCTGTCTAATTTTGTTGTTGTTTTCCATTAAGCCTAACTAGTGACAACAAGAAAAAAAAGACAAAATTGCAGAATCTAAAGGAAATAACTTCGAGCACTCACACCACAGGATGCGAGTACCTTTTACCTTACCTCCCTGGCAACGGCGCCAGAAAAGAGCTTGATGTCTACGCACTTCTATTCTTGTAGACAGTTGTTGGGCCTCCAATTGCAGAGGTTTGTAGAGCAGCAGCAAGTTTCCCTTAAGTGGATCACCCAAGGTTTATCGAACTCAGGGAGGAAGTGGTCAAAGGTATTCCCTCTCAAGCAACCCTTCAATCAAGATACAAGAAGTCTCTTGTGTCCCTAACACACCCAATACACTTGTCAGGTGTATAGGTGCACTAGTTCGGCGAAGAGATAGTGAAATACAAGTGGTAACGGTGCCAGAAAAGAGCTTCTGACTTGTTGACGTGGGGTAACATTTTTGAGTGAGGTAAAGACTAAAGCAAGAAAACATGCAACAGATCTAGATGCAAATGGTGTTTCAATGTTTAGAAACAAGGCCTAGGGATCATAATTTCACTAGTGAAAATTCCATGCAAGTCTTACTTAGAAATATCACTAATGCATAGTGAAAATAATGGGACAAAAGTATGAAGCACCACTTGCCTTTTTGGGTATAGAAGTTCACTCCTTGATCTTGCAATAGTCACACTCTTCAAATTCCACTACAATTCAATCAAGCAAGCAAATATTCAATCTACCATTCAAGCAATTCATCTCATAGAATAATAAAAACAAAGCAATGCATGCAAGCATGCCAAAGATTGTTTTATTTAGAAAAGTGGGTTTTAATAGGTTAAAAACATTTGAAAACACCTATTGGTCATTTACAAAAGTGGTAAAACCATTGGATATCAAGTTAGTAAAATGGCTACTTTAAATCATTTTTTTGTTTTGTTAGAAATGATTTAAATCAAGGTAATAATTCCTAGTGTTTGACAAAGATATTATTAAACACAAATGTTAGTGTTTTAAGGTCAAGTGTTTAATGTTAAAACCATTTGCAAAAGGTTTTACTCAATAATCATTTTTAAACCATAATAAATATTTTTTTATTTGGCTAGAAATGCTTTTATTCAAAGATTTATTCTTTAGCATCTCAAAATATTTTTTTAAAACCAAAAGTTGGTTTCCATGGTCAGTCGGTTCAAAACAATCCATTTGCCAAAGATTTTACCCTAAAAATATTTTTAGAATGAATTTTATACTCAAATTATGCCTACACAAATTTCTGCAAAAACAACCATTTTAACAGAATCAATTCACTAAACAGAGTACATGGTTGGAAAGTATTTGTTTTGCTGATTCCATTGATATAAAATTTGCAAAATTTGGACGTGTGGATTAAAAGTTATGCAATTTACAAAATCAAGCACTAAATAGACAAGTTTATGTTTTCAATTTAAAAGGGTGGCCACGTGGTGTGTTTTCATTGGCTCGTACCGTTTCGTTTGGATCAGGCAACGTGGACCGCAGGATCTACTTAACATTGCATGACATAGATCTGTCTATACCTCTTCGCTAAGTCGTTCTATCCTAGCTAATGGATCAAGATCCAACGCTCCTGATCGATTTGACCACAGATGGGCGGCGCTGGGTCAACGGCGAGCGGCGGCGCGCTCATGCTACGGCGTTGAGGTGGCTACGGGAAGCGAGGAAGAGGATGGTGAGGCTTACCAGGTTCGCAGAGACGTGCTGAAGCTCGAGGTGGTTGTTTCGGGGACAGGGGCGCACGGGGATGGATGCAATTTCTCGCCGGAGTTGTCGTCTGCGTCTGGCGCTTGCTGTCGATGTCGAAGGCGAGTCTACAGGTCCTGCGTGAGTGAATGGCGAGAACCTGGATGTTCACAAGACACAGGCGAACAAGTTGGTATGTGTCTCTGGTCGAGGCGCGCACTGGTTAATGCGCTAAAGCTCACCGGAGATGTTGCAGACGGGAGCGCTGCTTGGTTGTCGATGTTGTGGGTCAAGCGCGGGCAAGCCGAGGCTACTGGGAGGTGCACAGGAGTATGGGGATCAGTATCGTGTGGTCGAGGGGGCAAGGGGTGACGGTGGCTGGCCGGAATTGCTTGGAGAGATCGATAGAGCAGAGGATGGTCTTAGGTGAATTCAGCGCAGCCTGGGGGCAGAGGGTGGGTGGCTTTTTGGGGGAAATGGAGAGGGGGAGCAGGCGATTAGTAGACCATGGTCGCGGGCATTAATCACTGGGCCATTACCGCGAATTGAAGCGTGCAATCAACGGAAGAAACGGCCGGGCGTGGTCGTCGCGGGGTGAGGAAGAAGGGCTGATAGCGTGGGGTCGTTTCGTTAGCGAGGTGTGGAGTTAGGAGTGGGGTCACCTCGTCAGTGGTAGCGCGGGTGAGAATTTTGAGGTGTGAAATAAAACAGTTCGGGATTTAGGGGGAGATGGGCTAGACTGGGCCAGATGGGCTGGGTTCTGTTGGGTTCGTCGTCACCCCTTTTTTTTGTTCTGTTTTACTTTTACTTTTTCTATTTTTATTTCTATTTTGAATTTGTTTAAACATTTTAAACAACCATTTGAAATCAAAACCTTCCAAACTTTTTAGTAAGTTTTTAATAGGGTTTATATTTTATTTTTAAAAGGGCATTTTCCTTTATTAAATAAGTTTTCATTTTATTTTCAAACCCTTAAATAAAAATTTCACTAAACCTTTTCAGTAGGTTTCATTAATTTAAAAGGGTGTTAAATAATTCACTTTGAATTATAATTTAAAGTACTTTAATATGTTTTAATGTTCATTTAAATTGGGAAATGTCTTTACTTAAATAAAAATGTATATTAATAAATCCTTATGATTTTATTGAAATAATCCTTTACTCTTTTTCTAAACAAAGAAATATTTTATTTTATTTGCTTGGCCAAGTTATAATTTGGCTTTTTAAAATAGTTCGTGTTTATTTATTTCTTCCTTTTTTTAATAAAATCCATATTTTTTTATTTAAAGATCCAAAAATGGTGATTCCAACTTTTAAAATTTTATTCAATATTTGTTTATCTTTTAAATCCCTTTTCATTAAAAGTTTTTTCAAGATCGGTCTTTGATGTTTCCATTTGCAACCAAAAAGTTTTTTCAGCCTAAATTTCAACAATTATTTATTTTTCACATTTCAAAATTTGGAAAATTTTGGGATGTGACACTAGCCAAAGTGCCACACACGGTATGCACGCTGTCACTTTCACACACGTGTGGAAAAACATAGATCTATTAAGGCACAAAGAGTATTTATGTAGACTCAAACGTAAGTGCCACCATGGCATGCACGCTGTCACTTTCACACACATGGGGAGAGCAGAGATCTATTAAAGCACTTGAGTAGCAAGGTAGATCTAATTGATTACAACGCTCATGATCGCAATATGACCATGCATAGACAGAGAGATGAACACATAGCTCCTAGTAGAGCCCTTAGCCTCGAGGAAGAACTACTCCCTCCTTATCATGGGAATCAGCAACGGTGATGAAGATGGCGATGGAGATCGATGTAGATGGCTCCAGGGGCACTTCCCCGTCCCGGCAGGGTGCAGGAACAGAGACTTTATGTCCCCGAATCTCCCTTTCGGTGGCGGCGGTGCTATAGAGGTTTTTGTGGATTTCTTCTGGATTTTTCAGGGTTTTCCCATCGGAGGCTTCTTATACGCGCAGGAATCAAGGTCGGTGGGGGTCTAGGGGGCCCACACCCCCTCCAGGCGCCTCCAGGGCTTGCCCATGCCTAGGGGGGTTTGGCCCCCCTATGGCTCTGCTTCGTGGTTCCGTGTTGCTCCGGGAAAAATAATAACTTTGGCCTTTGTCCCGTCCAATTCCGAGAATATTGATTTTCTTCCTTTCTGGAACCAAAAACAGAAGAAAACAGGCAACTGGTACTGTGGCAACTTGTTATTAGGTTAGAGATATAAAAAAACCTCAAAGTGTAGACAAAGCAAAGCATAGTACATACAAAACAAGCATGGAGCATCAAAAATTATAGATACGTTTCCGATGTATCACTCTCCCCCTTAAAATAAACTTTGTCCTCGAAGTTCATAAACTCTCCTGTTTCGAAATAAGGAATTGTCTTGTATTGGTTACGACATTTTGTAACTCCATGGTAACCTCAAATGGGAATAGTTATAGTATCCCATATCTAGATCTTTTTCCTGGAATTCTCATAATAATTGACAATCTCCAACTTATGGTCTTCAATACACTAAAGTTCTTTTTACTATCATTCCTTAGGGATATGTCCTTATTATAAACTCCTTAATTTGGGGTCTCTTATTTAGTTCATTTCCCTGATTAGGTATCCTAGTCCAACTACTTTACTTGATCATCAAGTTTCCTTACTATATTATGTAAGGTCTAGGAAGTCTCACTAAATCAGGATTTTAAATTTTATTAAACAATAATTGTGGCCAAAAGACTAAATTTTTCGTTTGTCGTTGTCTTATTTATACTAGTAGTCCATCCAAAGATTGATTTTGAACACATTTAGTCCAAACCCATCAGAATTTCTTGTTCTCTACACATGTCCAATTGGATGTCCAATTTCTTGTTTCCTCTAGAATTAGTCTATTAGGATTAATCTAATTATCAGTTTTAAGCTTTTACCTTATCAAGACTTAGATAATCTTCTGTTATCACCTTAAGTACTTCTTCAACTTCCATTTATTAATTGCCTTAAGGTTTCAGTACCTATCTTGAGGTAAACTTTGATCTTTCATCCCAACATACTTTTGAAAGTATTTCTTTAATGTTGTCTTCTTTTAACCTTACAAAAATAAAGCTTAACATTGTCATAGTTTAGGACTTCTTCTCCAACCTTTACTTGGATAATCAAATAAAAATACTTCCATTTACTGTTTACTCTCCTCCTTGGGGTTTTCTAATGGTCTCTAAACTAACTATGTAGTAACCATTGGCTTATAACTAGGATATTGATCTCTGCTCAGCTTACACTTTGCATGTTTAAGATCTCGTGAAAGATCTTACGTTGTACCCACATAATTGTGGATCTCCGAAGTGAATGTTCCAGCATTATTTGTCTTACTGCTTGGACATTCTATCTTTGGCATACTTGCTTTCGTGAGGTATCTCGAAAGACGGTCGCTTTAATTTTTATACTCATTTATGTCTTACTTAACTTAGGCCAAGTTTTATGCTCTTTATGATATACTAAGATGATCTGGTTTACTAGGTCAACCAAATATCACCTGCGGACCATCCTAGGGTGAAAGGATCGTATGGGCACCTAGAGGGGGGGTGAATAGGTGCTACTTCAAATTTTCTTCTTTTTCAAATTAAGGTTTGACAATAAGGTAAATTCTCTAGATAATGCAACTATGGTGAATTTACCTATATGACACTTATGCAAGGGCTACCACAACACAAAGTAGTAACAAGTAAGGTGCAGTAAAGGATAGAAGTAACCGAAAAATGGACGCGGAGACACAAGGATTTGTTTCCCGTAGTTCCTTCCTTTTGAGGGGAAGTACGTCTACGTTTGGAGAGGGGGTGGTTTCAAACCACCAACGCCACGAGAGGCCTCCCTTGTTCTCCTATGAATCTCACCCCAACGGGATCGATTCACCTTCCACTATATCGGCAACCTTCAAGGTGGAAGCCGGCACCGTTACAAGTTTGGGGCACACATCCACAACTTAATAGGAGGCTCCCAAATACAAGCAAGATGTCAAAGCAATCAAAGACAAGCTTGTAATAACAAAAACAAGAACTAGGGTTTCCAAGAAAACACTAGAGCAAAGGGGCCCTCAATGAAATGAGGGGGAAATGAAGATCTCTTTTGGTGAAGTAGTAGATCGGGGCCTCCTCCTTCGATTCCCCAAAGATCAAAGACTTTGGGTGGCGGGATGAGGAGATCTTGAGGATTTGGGTGGCTCCAATGGACTCCAATTGTGTTCTTTGACTTTAATGCACTGAGCACCTTGTCCCAAGGTAGGTGGAGGGGTATTTATAGCCCTCCACAAAATATGAACGTTGATGCATTTATTGCAGCGCTAGTACCTGAAGTTCAAGCGGTACTACTGGAGAACTCCGGTACTACCGGACCTGGTACCGGACCACCCTTTTTCAAACTGCATCAAGTCCTGCCCCCAGCGGTACTACTATTGCTGCTACCGGAAAGCGGTAGTACCGCTTGTGGCAACCGGTACTACCGGACATAGAGAAATCAGCAGCTTTCAAACGAAAAAACTCTCTATCATGCCAGGTAGTAAAATGCGGTACTACCGCATTTTGCTACCGGCGCAGACAGAGGCTTTTTGCAACGTACAAAAAGTCTCTGCCCTGAGCGGTACTAAACCGCATTTTAGTACCGAAGAAGGCAGAAGCTTTTTGCAACATACAAAAAGTCTCTTCCCCGAGTGGTACTAAAATGCGGTACTACCGCTTTTTAGTGCCTGGCGTGGCAGAGGCTCTTTGACAGTTAGTCACATCCTTCTGTCTGGTCCGGTAGCAAAAAGCGGTAGTTTGCAGATCTTTTTAATGTACCTGTGACACACTTAGCAAATCATCAGTCTGATATGTGTGTTATTATCAAACACCAAAATCACTAGGGATAGAAAATGCTCTTTCAATCTCCCCCTTTTTGGTGTTTGATGACAACACACATTTTGCAGGGAAATCTAGTGATGACAAGATGTAGATGGGGCTCCCCCTAGATATGTAGAAACAAGCCCCATACATTCTAACAAGCTACCTGAGAGTAGAAGTCGCACATAGAGGACATACCTTTGCTAAATAACATGTGATGACCAATATTGATTAGGAATAGGGAAGGTCGTCACATAGGATGGATCCAAACAAGAATAGCCATATTACACACATGATGTATCCATACAATAACCACATAGTCTTATCATACATAGCACAAATAGTTAGTTCACACATAGTAAGTCACACATAATAAGAGGCAACCAAATAAAGTTCACAAGCGCATAAAATCAAAGGCAAGAACGAGCTTGTGACTTTCCCTCGCAAATCCCGCATACCTAATGTGCAACTTCTCCCCCTTTGGCATCAAGATGCCAAAAAGGGACAAGAGAAACACTAACGCCCCAGAGGTCACTCATCATCATCATCAACAAAGTCGTCCCATGCATCATCATGAGGTGGAGGGGCACGGAAGGAGGAGGTGGCATCATCGTCCCAGTTGCTATGCTTGGAGATCCATTGGTCTTCTGGGGTAATGTTGTTCTCGGAGCCCTTGGAAATAGTCAAGCCTTGAGCCTCCATCATTTCCTTCTGACGAGCACATGCCTTCTTGGCATAGACATGGGCCTCGTACATGCATTTCTGATTGTCCACTTGAAAGCAGAATATCTTCTTGAGGTTGGCCTCAAACCTCTTGGCCCAAGATGGCTGAGCGGTCTTGCGATGAGAGACCACAAAAGCACCATCCTGTTGTGCATCAGCAGCATCACCTGAGTCCTCCTCAACCGGGTTCCCATCCTCATCAATAATCTGACCATCCGCATTGCGTGGTTTGAGATGGGTCTTGATCAGCAGATTCTTGTGGCGGTGAGTGGCAAGACGAAGAGAAGGCAAGTCACGGGCAATCACATGGCACTTGCTAATGATGAGAGCCATGATGTATGGAGCAAAAGGAGGTACCCTCCTCTGAAAAGTGGCGCAGACCATCTCATTCCAAATAACATCCATCACATCCATAGGTAGGCCAGAGTCACGGTGGTGATAGGCGGCCATCATAATATCCACCATGAAAGCATATATCTCATCAACATTCCCAGCACGAGGGGTGACGGTCTCACGAAAAATGTGATGTAATATGTCAGATGTAGGGAGGAGCCCTTTGATCTTTCCAGGGATTCCGCGCCCTCGGATGTACAGTGGGGCAAGCACATCTTTCTTCATGGGACGATCATTGGCGTGGCACCGAAAACCAACGGGAATGTCCTTGCCATGGTCTTCGTACCCGAGGATAGCCCCAAACTCAGCTAATGTTGCTTGCTTGACAACACCCTCGGTCATCCAGGTGAGAGTCCGAGTATCATTCTTGGCAAAGTGAACGGTTGCATAGAACTGAGCAATGTGCATAGGATCATAGTTGCATCGGAACTCCATAATGGGAAGCAAGCCAATGTTGGTGCAAATGTCAAGGGCCTCACCAAAGTAGTCCAGATGCTTCCTCACATGATTCATCTCGATCCATTTTTGAGGAACCACAATTTTATCATCTTTCATGAGAATCTCATGGAACACCCGCTCACGAAAATCCGTAAAGAAGAGGCTATTGTCTCGAGCATGAGAGCGAGCTGTCCCATATGGACTGACCACCCGCAGGGCATGAAATTCGGACTCAGACAAATCAGACAGCAGCTTTGGCCCAGATGGCCCTGAACTGTGGCTCTTGCAAGGACCGTAAGGAGGAGGAGGTGGAGGAGCTTTACCACGACCAGCACTTTGCTTGACCCCCCCACCCCCCACCCCGACGACCATGAGTTGTTTGCAGTTTCAGACGGGCACTAGGTTGGGGCATGACCTCCTCTTCTGACTCAGTCTCGGATTCTGACTCATAGTCCTCTATCTCATAGTGAGCTTTGGAGCGCTTGCGTGATCCCCGGGAACCCCCTGCACCTGTGAAAGAACGAGGGAGATAGCATAGGGGTAAGGGCGCAAGAACCTGAGACAACATAGAGGATGGAGCTTGGTGTTTTTTTAAAAAAATTGCTTCCAGTACTGGGCGGTAGTACCGGACCTGCACTGGCGGAAGTACCGCCAAGCGTTAGTACCGGAAAAAGATTCCCGGTACTATCGGCCCGCGACTATAGTGCAGATCTGGACTAGAGATCCAAGCACGTGTAATAAATTTGTTGTAAAACACGATTTCCATCGGACCAAGTGATAGATCTGATAAATAGCACACGATACAACCTCAAGAATGCGAGTTTTAACCAAGAATCAAAGTTACCCTAGATTCAATGGAGAAAACAAGTAAGAAGATGAGGAGGGCTGTAGTACCAGTGTCCATGACGGTGGGGAAGAGAGAGGAGCCCGCAGGGAGGCCGAATCCGGTGTGGATCCGGGAGAGGGATGGAAGGGCGGGGTTCCTCCGGCGTCGTCTTGCTTTGGTGGTGGCGCTGGTGAGGAGTGGACACAAGGGATGAATGAGGCACTGAGGGGTGCCTCTCCCCCGTCTCTAGTCTTAACCGACGCGCACAAGCGGTAGTACCGGTTCCATGGGCGGTAGTACCGCACCTGGGAAGTTTTCAGGCAGGAACCTGGAAACAAAACCAGGGGCGGTAGTACCGCTAGTAACGTCCGGTAGTACTGTTAGGCGGTAGTACCGCATATGAGATCCGGTAGTACCGTTACCATCAGGACAGAGAGCCAAGATACATAAAAATGGAAGGTTCTTGTGCAGAGTAGATGGGTTTTGTTGGGGGATAAGAATGGCATGGGTTTAGAGAGACACGCGGAAATGGGCCAATGCACTCAAATAAAAATTACTAAAAACATATGGAGAGCCAAATATGAGTGCATGACCAAAAGAACAACACCAACTAGATGATGACAAACATGAGTAAGAACCAATTTTAAAAAATGACAAACACGAGTAAGCACATCAACCTCTCGATTGAGGGGGGGCGGTGGCCTATGCCACCATATTTGAGTATACTCGGCTTGGCACCACGAAGATATATCTTGGGTGCATTACCGAAACTCATCATTAAGCTCACATATCACAAAATGATATTAAGAGGAATGATTTTGTTTACTTTGCGCATAATGGGGGGAGGGATAATCCAATCAATTAGGACCTCACTCCCCCTATGTCCATGCCTACACCTAAACCAAACATGGGTCGAGTATTAGGTGAGAGTGCAAGAGAATCAAGTCAAACTCCTAGAATCTACGATATTTAGTTCATTCCTCAAGTAGCAAAACCTTGCTTCATCAAGTGGCTTCGTGAAGATATCGGCAAGTTGATCTTTGGTTGATACATAGGATAGATCAATATCACCTCTAGCAACACGATATCTAATGAAGTGATGTCGAATCTCAATATTCTTTGTTCTTGTGTGATCCACTGGGTTGTATGCAATCTTGATGGCACTTTCATTGTCACATAGAAGAGGCACTTTGTCACAATGGACACCGTATTCCTTTAAAGTTTGCCTCATCCATAGCAATTGGGTGCAAGCACTAGCGGCCGCAACATACTCGGCTTCGGAGGTGGAGAGAGATATACAATTTTGATTCTTAGAAGACCAACATACCAAGGACCTACCAAGGAATTGGCAAGCCCCGGATGTTGATTTTCTATCATCCTTGTCTCCCGCCCAATCCAAATCCGTGTATCCACAAAGAGCGAATGTTGAGCCTTGAGGGTACCAAAGACCATAAAATGGGCTATGAACTAAATATCGAAAGATTCTCTTGACCGCCATGAAATGGATTTCCTTAGGAGCCGCTTGATATCTTGCACACACACCTACACTCAACACAATATCAGGTCTAGATGCACAAAGGTAAAGCAAAGAACCAATCATAGAACTGTATACCTTTTGATCCACATCTTTACCATTTGGATTTTGTTCTAGATGAGTCTTTCTAGCCATGGGAGTTGGAGCTCCATTCAAATCTTGCATTTTAAATCTCTTGAGCATATCTTGAGTATACTTGGCTTGATTGAAGAATGTTCCTCCTCTAACTTGCTTGATCTCAAAGCCAAGAAATACCTTCAACTCCCCCATCAAAGACATCCGGAACCTACTAGTCATAAGCTTTGAGAATTCATCATTAAAAGCTTTATTAGATGAGCCAAAGATAATATCATCAACATATATTTGGCATACAAAAAGCTCCCCATTGACCCTCTTAGTAAAAAGAGTGGGATCAATTTTCCCAACCTCAAAGCCACGGTCAAATAATAACTCTCTAAGGTGCTCATACCACGTGCGTGGAGCTTGCTTGAGCCCATAGAGCGCCTTATCAAGTTTGTAGACATGGTTTGGGAAGTTGGGGTCCTCAAATCCCGAGGGTTGCTTAACATATACCAATTCATTTAAAGGACCATAAAGGAATGCACTTTCTACATCAATTTGTTGCAACTTACAGTATGATGTGCCGCATAAGAAAGAAGGATACGGATGGACTCAAGGCGAGCCACGGGTGCATAAGTCTCTCCATAATCAATGCCTTCAATTTGAGAGTACCCTTGTGCAACCAATCTAGCCTTGTTCCTTACTATAATTCCATGCTCATGTTGCTTGTTCTTGAATATCCACTTTGTTCCAATAACATTGCGGCAATCTTTTGGCTTCTCAACTAACTTCCACACTTTGTTTCTCTCAAAGTTGTTGAGCTCTTTGTGCATAGCTTCTAACCAATCCGAATCTTCAAGAGCTTCCCACACTTTCTGTCAACACCCGGATTTTTCAATCCTAGATGCCTGTTATGCCATACATCGCAATCCCAGGATTACCATTTTTGCGAGACATAACAGAATTGGATACCATAGTACATCATCCGTTACAACGATACATAAGTTCTTACACAAATAGGGATCTCATGATCCAGTTCTTAATACAACTTCAAGCAGCGGAATATGTAATAATAACAATAGCGTAGGCGAAGCTCCATCTTCAGGGTCATAGGCAATGCTGACGATGGGAGATGATCCTAGTTGTCGTAACCTTCCTGGGGTCCATCTTCCAGGTACTCCTCTTCATAGTCTAGCCATGGGAATAGCCAGGGACAAAGCCATGAGTACTCTTTAAGTACTCGCAAACTAATACTAACAGGTAAGGTTTTTTGGATAATAGGACACTAGGCTCTAGGGTTGTTTTGCAAAAAGCCAGGTTTATCTCTACTCAGTTCCAAAACTAGTCACAAGTTTATAACTCCTAAGTGGGATCTTGTAATTCAGGTCACAACTCTGTTGTGGTCAAGTCAAAGTCTCAATTCGTTTCACAAGTCATTTTGAAAAGTCTGACGGGGGAACAGTATGGCCACTCCAACTGTCCATAACTGCGGACACGGCTATTCGAATAGTTTGACACTCTGCAGAGATTGTACACTTTCACCACAACATTCGATACATCCGTCAGGAACAAATCCTGAATTCACCATACTCAGTATGCGGATAATCAATCCTAACCTTTCAATTACACGCCCTAGTATAAGCACCTCTCCTATGAGTTTGGCCTCCCAACCATGACCAACTGTCATCTTGGGTACTGCACAGGTGGACAATCTTCACAAGGTAGCCTCAACTCAGACCTTGGCCGTGAGGGAACTAATACTAAGGAATATAAGTTTCCAGTCAAGCCCTACCCAATCTTCGGGTATTGTGGTTGTACGATAAAATTGGAATGGTATCGCATCCAGACAACCATCAGTTTTATAAAGGGCTAAGGCTCATGCCTCAACATTCTCATCACCAAAATCATCAAGTGTTTGGAAACACATGTCCAAAACATTTCAATAGAATGATCCATCATTCCAAGGTTTTCATAACCATTTTTCCACCAAGTATTCCCATCTAAAGTTGATAAAGTTTTATGCTTAGCACTAGCATCTACAGGTGGGGGTAAGCACTGATGAGGGGTGGTAAACTAGTGGGGTTTTAACTAGGTTCAAACTCATGCCTTAGGATGACATCAAGGTTATCTAGCTTAGGCCAAATTTTATGCTCTTTATGCAACCTTCAGCACAACTGTCTAGTATCTACCAAACTCTTAGCTAGACTCTAAGTAAGCTTTGATAAAGAAATAAAGTAAGAAGCTTGCACATAAAACTAGGATTTGGTTTATCAAGTGGGTATGATCACATATGCTTAAGGCATAAAGTAGTCATATCACAAGTAAGGGTTTGTGGCATCAGTAGGGTATCTTGCAAGGGTTAGCTTGCATCAATATCAGTATAAGCTTGCATAGTTACTAGCTTGCGTCAGTGTCAATATAAGCCTGCCTTGTGCAGAGCAGTGTTTGAAGTTCTCCTCGGCTTCCTCTTCGTAGTATCCTCCTCCCTCCTCGTATCCTTGGTCGGTACTAGCGTCTATGAATAAATACGAGGTACACAAGCACCAAACAATACTTAGCTACTTGCAATCATCACACACAAGGGTCCTATAGATGATCTAGCATCATCTCTAACATTACAAGGTTAAGGCTTGGTTTAAATCTTTTTATTTTTAGAAAAGTAATTTCTACTCATTGAAAAATTATTTAAGATTTAATATTCTCCAAACTAAACATGGGATCATGTTGACACATGTCATCACCACATATTGTAGTCCATGGGAATGTGATTCAAAGTGGTGTCACAATTTAATAAGGTTTTACCCTTTTATTTTAATTAATTAAAGTGGCTAGAAATGCTTATGAAGCATTCTTTTATTACTTGAACAATATTTCTGCAAGTAAACCTATATATTTTATATATTCTGAAAGGTATGGTTAAATGTGATTTTTGAGAGTTGGAATCAACTCAAAAGCTATTATGGTTTAAATTTGAAAAATGTTTGAATGCAGAAAAGCTTCTGCCTTGTTATTTTTACCAGGGGTGATATATAGATCCAAATGACTTGAATCCAACGGGCTTGGATTCAGCATTTAACAAGTCGACGACGGCGAACTCAGGGGTGGTCGCGGCAGCTCCTGGGGCGGCTCCAATCGCTGGCTCCTTTCTTCTCCGGCAGCGGCAGGCTCCAGTGAAATTCCGGCGAGGTGGTGCTCTCCTTGCTCTGAGAATGGTGTGGCACGGTCAGTGAGGAGAGGGGAGTGAGATGGTGTGAAGAAATCGAGCAGGGCTGGCCTCTATTTATTGTCGAGCGAGGGGACCATCGGGGCGCACGGTGAGCTCGTCGGGGCGACGTTACAGGCGGCTATTGGCATGGGCAAGGGTAGGGGACGGTGTTGTGTCTCCTGGTGATGCTCAACAACATGGTCGCGAGGAATGGGGCGGTGTGGTTTGGTCTGGAACGGCCGGTGCTCTGCGCGGCAGAGGGGGCGTCTTCAATGACGGACGGTGGCTGTGCGGCACGGGGCAGCAAATGGGGATGTCTGGCAGTCTCCTGGGTTGATGGCGATCGTGTATGCACGCGGCGAGGGAGGCGCGCGGTTTGTGGATGCTGGTCGAGGGTGGCGCTCTGGCGCACGCTCGGCATGGTCTTGGGCGTGGCTTGAGCGCGTGGTCCAGGGCTTGGCAATGCTTGCGGCTGGGACAGTGAGTGGTGGTGGATGGTGGGCTGCCTCCTAGACAAGGTTGGCACGGCTAGTTCTTCCTCTAGCTTGCTGTCCACAATGGGGTGACATTGGGGTGCTCGGCTGTTCACCATTAATGGCAATGGCAAGCTCACAGGGGTGCTAGTGTTGGGCTAATCTTTCTAGATGATCTACTGAGCTGTGTGTGAGCTAACTAGGGAACAAGTTAGGCAAGAATCACTGCACACTATAGTGATTGATGTTTTGTTTGATTTGTGTCTGCAACCTGTTTGATGAAATGGCCGCATGAAATCAAGTTTTGAATTTTGAAATGATTTTTGGTGGGTTTGCTAGATTGGTGCTGGTGAGTCTGCAGATTCTTGGGTTTTGAAAGTTGAGCTTGTTTGAGTGGGTTTTGAAAAGTGGGATCTTCCCATATGAAGAAGATTCAATTTTGAATTGTCATTTAAACTATGCATTTGAAAGTTTCTGGATGATCACAAAGTGGGCCTTGATACTCTGTTATGAGTACATTCAAGGGTTTCAAAGATCCAGAAAAGTTTCTGTTAGGTTCTGAAAGTTTGAGACAGCCAAAGTAGGCATGGGAGTTAAATTGGTCAAAATGACCATTCACTTAATATATTTGTTTTGATTTACTTGTTTTTAAGGAAAGTGTGGGAAATGTTTTAGATGATGTTCATTTCACCTAAGAAACATTTTACAAGAAATGGATCACACAAACAAGGTGGTTTTTAAAGAAATTCAAAATCCATGCATACACATATACATGCATTCATGAGTTTATTTAGAAAAGTTTTTGTTAACCCTAATCCTGATGATTAGTGTTTGTATATTTTTGGGATGTTACAAACCTTCCCCCCTTAAACAAAATCTCGTCCCGAGATTTGAAAAAGGACGAAAAGATTACCTAGGATTTGAAGAGATCGGGAAACTCCGTCCTGATGTGATCTTCGCGTTCCCAGGTAGCTTCCTCTTCTGTGTGGTTGCTCCACTGAATCTTGAGAAACTTGATGCTTCGGGTTCAGGTAGTTCGAAAAGCTTCTTCCAAAATGCGGATGGGAACTTCGGGATAGGTCAGGTCATCGTTGATCTCTATGGTCTGATGATCGATATTCTTGAACACTTCGGACTTCTCGGGGACTTCGAGACATTTGTGAAGTAATGAGATATGGAACACATTGTGCACAGCTGACATCTCTTCAGGTAGTTCCAGTTGATAAGATACTTCTCCTCGATGGTTCAAAATTTTGAAAGGTCCGATATATCTGGGAGCTAACTTTCCTTTGAGTTGGAAACGCTGCATTCCCTTTAATGGCGACACTTTCAAATAAACAAAATCTCCGATGTTGAAGGCGAGGTCTCGACGTCTCTTGTCGGCATAACTCTTCTGTCGGGATTGGTCGGTCTTGAGGTGCTCACGAATCTTGTGAACCTTCTCTTCTGCTTATCGTAGGATGTCGGGTCCGAAGATCTGACTCTCTCCTACTTCCGACCAGTTCAAAGGGGTGCGACACTTTCTTCCGTACATGAATTCAAACGGGGCCATTTGCAAACTGGCTTGGTAACTATTGTTGTAAGAAAATTCTGCAAACAGCAGACAGTCTTCCCACTTGGATCCATATTCTAGCACACATGCTCTAAGCATATCTTCGAGTATTTGGTTTACTCGCTCCGTTTGTCCATCGGTCTGCGGGTGATACGCAGTACTGAAATCTAGGCGGGTTCCTAAACCTTCTTGGACTTTCTTCCATAATCTCGAGGTAAACTGAGTTCCTCGATCCGATACTATGTTCTTGGGGACTCCGTGCAAACTAACTATTCTAGCGATGTACAACTCCGCTAGCTTCGAACTCTGATAGGTGGTTTTGACGGGCAAGAAATGGGCGACTTTGGACAATCTGTCCACTATGACCCAGATAGAGTCATTTCCCCTACTAGAAGTAGGTAGTCCAGTGATAAAGTCCATTCCTACAGAATCCCATTTCCATTCCGGAATTTGCAAAGGTTGCAACAATCCAGCGGGTCTTTGATGTCCTGCCTTGACTCGCTGGCATATATCACATTTAGCGATATAGCTTCCGATTTCTCTCTTCATCTTATGCCACCAAAATTGCTCTTTCAAATCTTGATACATCTTCGTTCCTCCAGGATGGATAGAATAAAGAGTATCATGAGCCTCCTTCAAGATAACTTATTTCAACTCCGAATCTGCCGGTACACAAAGGCTTCCTTTGTACCACAGAACTCCTTCGTCCTCGGTGAATCCGGGTACTTTGCCTGTACCGATACGACGCTTGATTCCGTCGATACTAGCATTTCCCTTCTGCGCCTCTTTAATCTGACTGATCAAAGTGGGCTGAAGTTCTATACTAGCCAAAAATCCTTCACTTACTAATTCTATTCGAAAATCTTCCATCTCCTTGTGCAGACTTGGTTGCTCCGCGAAAATCATGGAGTTCAAGCGGCACGGCAATCTGCTAAGGGCATCGGCTACCACATTGGCTTTACCAGGGTGATAGTGAATGTCCAGGTCGTAATCCTTGATTAGCTCAATCCATCTTCTCTTCCTCATATTCAAATCCTTCTGAGTGAATATATACTTTAGGCTCTTGTGATCCGAGTAAATCTCACAATGATTTCCCATCAGGTAGTGTCTCCATGTCTTCACGGATAGAACTACTGCAGCGAGTTCGAGGTCATGGGTTGGGTAGTTTTGCTCATGTTGCTTCAATTGTCGAGATAGATAAGATTTAACTTTGCCTTCTTGCATTAGCACACATCCGATATCAATCTTGGATGCGTCACAATACACATCGAAGGGCTTCGTGATATCCGGCATGATCAAGATTGGGGCTGAGATCAATCTCCTCTTGAGTTCTTGAAAACTTGGCTCACACTTGTTTGTCCATTCAAACTTCTTGTGCTTCTTCAGCAATTGGGTCATGGGTCTGGCGATACTCGAGAATCCTTCTACGAATTTGTGGTAATATCCCGCCAATCCGAGAAAAGCACGAACTTGGGTTTGAGTGGTTGGGGCTTGCCAATCTTCTACATCTTTCACTTTGGCAGGGTCAACGGCAATTCCTCCTGCTGATACAATGTGACCGAGGAATCCTACCTCCTGTAACCAGAATTCACATTTGTTAAATTTTCCATACAACTAATGCTCTCTAAGGGTTCCAAGAATGGTCCTTAGGTGTAGCTCATGTTCTTCTTCTGATTTGGAATAAATCAGAATGTCATCGATGAAAACAACGACAAACTTATCCAGGAAGTCCATAAAAATCTTATTCATGAGATTCATGAAATAAGCGGGGGCATTGGTTAATCCAAAAGACATGACTGTATACTCGTACAATCCATATCTGGTGGTAAAGGCAGACTTTGGAATATCCTCTGCACGAATCTTGAGTTGATGATAGCCAGTTCTAAGATCAATCTTAGAAAACACCTGGGCACCTGTCAACTGATCAATCAAATCCTCTATCTTGGGCAAGGGGTACTTGTTCTTGATGGTGACATCATTCAACTTTCGATAATCCGTACATAAACGGTTACCTCCAT
Source organism: Avena sativa (assembly GCA_916181665.1). Classification (NCBI taxonomy): domain Eukaryota; kingdom Viridiplantae; phylum Streptophyta; class Magnoliopsida; order Poales; family Poaceae; genus Avena; species Avena sativa. The sequence continues at coordinate 351,614,700 of OV702294.1, read as the reverse complement.
CTTTCTTGTCCACAAATAAGACACGTGATCTCCATGGTGACGCACTTGGTTGAATTAGTCCAATTTCTAGCATGGAATCCAGTTGCTTCTTCAGTTCTTCTAACTCCGATGGGTTCATACTATAGGGTCTCTGGGATATGGGTCCTATTCCGGGGATTAGTTAAATGATAAACTCGATATCCCGATCTGGGGGCATACCTGGCAAAACATCTGGAAATACATCGGGGTATTCACAGACTATCCGGACTTGGTCAATGGTAGGTTGGGCTAGACTCTTGTTACACTTGAATTGGCGAGGTAAGGTTTCAGATACATGCTCGACTGATATTCCGGCGGTACTAGTCATGGTGATGGATTTCTTGGCACAGTCAATCAATCCCTTATGTTTGGACATCCAATCCATTCCTAGTACTACTTCCAAACCTTTAGTTCCGAGTACTATTAGATTAGCATAAAAATCTATGCCATGGATTTGGATAGGGACGGCTTTGCAAATTTGCCTAGCCTTGGTGATGGATCCGGGGATTTGCACAATCGTAACATGCTTCAGTTTGGTTGGTTGAATTTTACTAGTGCAGGCAAATTCTTCGGTGACAAATGAATGCGATGCATCAGAATCAAACAACACTCTTGCAAGTATTGAATTAACAGAAAACATACCCAGCACGACGTCTGGCGCTTCCTGAGCTTCTTCAGCATGCATGAGAAAACGACGGCCATTGCGGTTGAGTGAATTTCCTGGGGCAAATCTCCTTCCTGGCTGAACACGACGCTGTTGCTGAGCTGGGGCATTGGTATTAGGGGCTGTAGCATTCTTCTTGTTGGGGCACTCGTTGGAATAGTGGCCTTTATTTCCACAGTCATAACAGGTCACTTGTGACTTGTCCTTGGCTGCGACAGGCACAGCATTGCTTCCAGTCCTCAGGGCAGTGTTGGTGTTGGCGGTAGCATTGTTGGTGTTGAACTTGGGTGGGGCACGGGTGAAATTGCTAGAGTTGCCGGGGTTGTTGTGATTTCCTCCGGTTCTAGGGTTTCCACGGTTGGGATAGGTTGGACGGGTCATAGGGGGTCTGTTGGTTCTTGGGGCAAATTCTGGAGATGGGCTGGGGCGATACTTTGGGGTCTGATGGGTTCCTTGTTGATGCATCATACGACGCTTGCGGTTCTCATTGGCTTGGTTGATCTTTCCTTCCATCTGGATGGCTGAATCGACAAGGGCTTCAATATCAGCAAATGGGATATTGACTAACACCGTCTGCATCTCGTCATACAGACCATTCAGGAATCTTTCTTTCTTCTTGGCTTCGGTGTCTATCTCGTCCGGGGCATACCTAGCTAATGACAAAAATTTGTCATGGTATTCCACTACAGTCATCCTCCCTTTCTTCAGCTCTCTGAACTCGTCTCTCATTCTCTTGATCAAACCTGGTGGCACATGGGTTCTGCTAAACTTGACCTTGAATTCCTCCCAAGTCATCATCTGGCCTCCGGTCATGGCACGAACATTGTTCCACCATGCCCTGGCATCTCCGGCTAGATAGTGGGTGGCAAATAGAACTTTCTCGTTGGCTTCGACTCCTGCTACTTCTAAGTTATTTTCCATGGTTTGCATCCAATCATCGGCGTCTAGGGGTTCTTCTGACTTGGTGAAAACAGGTGGGTTGGTATTCTGAAAATTCTTGAGCTTAGATCCATGGTTGTCCTGATTTCCATGGCCTTGGTTGTTGTGGGCTAGCTGGGCTATCTGTTGCAGAGTGGCTAGGTTGGCTTGAAGTTCTGCTTTTTCAGCTTCGCGGTCAGAGGTCAACATTTGCAGAATCTTCAACATCGGATCCGGGGCTGAACCACTTCCTCCACGTGGCATCTGAAGATTTAGATAAATCATGAGAAAAGAGGGAAATTTTCTAAGGTTTGGGGTCTTTGAAAAGTTTTAAAGGTTTGTCTCAGATTTTTCTAGCAACTTGCTTTTTCATTCATTCATTCATAGCACACAGTACAACACACACCACAACAAGGAAAAACAGATGGTTTTAAGAACCATTCTGAAATCTACGATACAGTGGGACCGACTACTACTCACTACGCTAGTGCTTAGTGCTACTACTCCTCGGAGTCTGTGGCTTCATCATCTTCATTATCATTGATGAAGGCGAAATCATCCTCATCGGTGAAGAAGTCCATGGCCTTATCCTCCAGAAAATCATCGTCATCACTGAGATAAGAGTAAGGGTCTTTACGAAGATCCTCTCCGGCATTCTCCCTTTCCTCCAACTGCATGTCCCTCTCGTGGATGGTCTCTTCCAGAGATGAGATGCGGTGGCGAAGACGGGCAATAATGCACTCCTTCTTGTCGAGTTGACGGCGACGAGACTTGCGATCCTTTGCTAGCATGGCTATGGTCTGATCCTTCGTCTTGATGATGGCAGACTTGTGGTTGCAATAGTCACGGCAGTTGTCCAACTCCTGCTGACGATCATACATCATGAAGCTAAGGTGGTCCAATTGATTCTTCAGCTCGGGGTGGTATGGGGCTTCCAGTGGTTGTCCCTTTGCATCACGCCTTGGGAAAAACTCAAAGCGGGTTCCCTTGATCTGATTGATGCTCTGCCCACACAGATGGGAGAGAGATTCCTGCATTGCTCTGGCAAGTCCATCGAGCCAGTTCTTCTCTCTTAACGTAAACTGAATTCCTTCCAAAGTGGGAGGTTTAATCTTTCCTCGGAGACTTGCAACAAATAACCACTGCAGATCTTCTCCTCCTTGATCAATGAGCTGAGCTCCGAAGAACTCGGGGTGTGGACGCTCCAGAAGTTCCGAAAGCTGATCCAAATCCCTCTCAAAGATAAGGTCTCCTCCATTTCCCAACTGATAAAACTTGCTATACTTCATGTCCATCTATAAAAATAGAGGATGAGTAGATTAGCAGAGTGATCAAGTGTGTCAAAATTTTAGGTATTTTGCAAGAGGTTTTGAGGAACATGAATTTTTATGAAAGAATCAAAGAGATAAGAATGAGAATAGGTTTTTGTAAATATTTGTTTTTCTTTGGTTTTGAAACTAAGTTTTTGGTTCAACGTCCAGTCTAACTAGGGTCTCCTATGGTCAGGATGGCTCTGATACCAACTTGTCAACACCCGGATTTTTCAATCCTAGATGCCTGTTATGCCATACATCGCAATCCCAGGATTACCATTTTTGCGAGACATAACAGAATTGGATACCATAGTACACCAATGACCTACCAAGGAATTGGCAAGCTCCGGATGTTGATTTTCTATCATCCTTGTCTCCCGCCCAATCCGAATCCGTGTATCCACAAAGAGCGAATGTTGAGCCTTGAGGGTACCAAAGACCATAAAATGGGGTATGAACTAAATATCGAAAGATTCTCTTGACCGCCATTAAATGGCTTTCCTTAGGAGCCGCTTGATATCTTGCACACACACCTACACTCAACACAATATCAGGTCTAGATGCACAAAGGTAAAGCAAAGAACCAATCATAGAACTGTATACCTTTTGATCCACATCTTTACCATTTGGATTTTGTTCTAGATGAGTCTTTGTAGCCATGGGAGTTGGAGCTCCATTCAAATCTTGCATTTTGAATCTCTTGAGCATATCTTGAGTATACTTGGCTTGATTGAAGAATGTTCCTCCTCTAACTTGCTTGATCTCAAAGCCAAGAAATACCTTCAACTCCCCCATCAAAGACATCCGGAACCTACTAGTCATAAGCTTTGAGAATTCATCATTAAAAGCTTTCTTAGATGAGCCAAAGATAATATCATCAACATATATTTGGCATACAAAAAGCTCCCCATTTACCCTCTTAGTAAAAAGAGTGGGATCAATTTTCCCAACCTCAAAGCCACGGTCAAATAATAACTCTCTAAGGTGCTCATACCACGTGCGTGGAGCTTGCTTGAGCCCATAGAGCGCCTTATCAAGTTTGTAGACATGGTTTGGGAAGTTGGGATCCTCAAATCCCGGGGGTTGCTTAACATATACCAATTCATTTAAAGGACCATAAAGGAATGCACTTTCTACATCAATTTGTTGCAACTTACAGTATGATGTGCCGCATAAGAAAGAAGGATACGGATGGACTCAAGGCGAGCCACGGGTGCATAAGTCTCTCCATAATCAATGCCTTCAATTTGAGAGTACCCTTGTGCAACCAATCTAGCCTTGTTCCTTACTATAATTCCATGCTCATGTTGCTTGTTCTTGAATATCCACTTTGTTCCAATAACATTGCGGCAATCTTTTGGCTTCTCAACTAACTTCCACACTTTGTTTCTCTCAAAGTTGTTGAGCTCTTTGTGCATAGCTTCTAACCAATCCGAATCTTCAAGAGCTTCCCACACTTTCTGTCAACACCCGGATTTTTCAATCCTAGATGCCTGTTATGCCATACATCGCAATCCCAGGATTACCATTTTTGCGAGACATAACAGAATTGGATACCATAGTACATCATCCGTTACAACGATACATAAGTTCTTACACAAATAGGGATCTCATGATCCAGTTCTTAATACAACTTCAAGCAGCGGAATACGTAATAATAACGGTAGCGTAGGCGAAGCTCCCTCTTCAGGGTCACAGGCAATGCTGACGATGGGAGATGATCCTAGTTGTCGTAACCTTCCTAGGGTCCATCTTCTAGGTACTCCTCTTCATAGTCTAGCCATGGGAATAGCCAGGGACAAAGCCATGAGTACTCTTTAAGTACTCGCAAACTAATACTAACAGGTAAGGTTTTTTGGATAATAGGACACTAGGCTCTAGGGTTGTTTTGCAAAAAGCCAGGTTTATCTCTACTCAGTTCCAAAACTAGTCACAAGTTTATAAATCCTAAGTGGGATCTTGTAATTCAGGTCACAACTCTGTTGTGGTCAAGTCAAAGTCTCAATTCGTTTCACAAGTCATTTTGAAAAGTCTGACGGGGGAACAATATGGCCACTCCAACTGTCCATAACTGCGGACGCGGCTATTCGAATAGTTTGACACTCTGCAGAGATTGTACACTTTCACCACAACATTCGATACATCCGTCAGGAACAAATCCTGAATTCACCATACTCAGTATGCGGATAATCAATACTAACCTTTCGATTACACGCCCTAGTATAAGCACCTCTCCTGTGAGTTTGGCCTCCCAACCATGACCAACTGTCATCTTGGGTACTGCACAGGTGGACAATCTTCACAAGGTAGCCTCATCTCAGACCTTGGCCGTGAGGGAACTAATACTAAGGAATATAAGTATCCAGTCAAGCCCTACCTAATCTTCGGGTATTGTGGTTGTACGATAAAATTGGAATGGTATCGCATCCAGACAACCATCAGTTTTATAAAGGTCTAAGGCTCATGCCTCAACATTCTCATCACCAAAAGCATCAAGTGTTTGGAAACACATGTCCAAAACATTTCAATAGAATGATCCATCATTCCAAGGTTTTCATAACCATTTTTCCACCAAGTATTCCCATCTAAAGTTGATCAAGTTTTATGCTTAGCACTAGCATCTACAGGTGGGGGTAAGCACTTATGAGGGGTGGTAAACTAGTGGGGTTTTAACTAGGTTCAAACTCATGCCTTAGGATGACATCAAGGTTATCTAGCTTAGGCCAAATTTTATGCTCTTTATGCAACCTTCAGCACAACTGTCTAGTATCTACCAAACTCTTAGGTAGACTCTAAGTAAGCTTTGATAAAGAAATAAAGTAAGAAGCTTGCACATAAAACTAGGATTTGGTTTATCAAGTGGGTATGATCACATATGCTTAAGGCATAAAGTAGTCATATCACAAGTATGGGTTTGTGGCATCAGTAGGGTATCTTGCAAGGGTTAGCTTGCATCAATATCAGTATAAGCTTGCATAGTTACTAGCTTGCGTCAGTGTCAATATAAGCTTGCCTTGTGCAGAGCAGTGGTTGAAGTTCTCCTCGGCTTCCTCTTCGTAGTATCCTCCTCCCTCCTCGTATCCATGGTCGGTACTAGCGTCTATGAATAAATACGAGGTACACAATCACCAAACAATACTTAGCTACTTGCAATCATCACACACAAGGGTCCTATAGATGATCTAGCATCATCTCTAACATTACAAGGTTAAGGCTTGGTTTAAATCTTTTTATTTTTAGAAAAGTAATTTCTACTCATTGAAAAATTACTTAAGATTTAATATTCTCCAAACTAAACATGGGATCATGTTGACACATGTCATCACCACATATTGTAGTCCATGGGAATGTGATTTAAAGTGGTGTCACAATTTAATAAGGTTTTACCCTTTTATTTTAATTAATTAAAGTGGCTAGAAATGCTTATGAAGCATTCTTTTATTACTTGAACAATATTTCTGCAAGTAAACCTATATATTTTTATATATTCTGAAAGGTTTGGTTAAATGTGATTTTTGAGAGTTGGAATCAACTCAAAAGCTATTATTGTTTAAATTTGAAAAATGTTTGAATGCAGAAAAGCTTTTGCCTTGTTATTTTTACCAGGGGTGATATATAGATCCAAATGACTTGAATCCAACGGGCTTGGATTCAGCATTCACAGACCTTTCCAACAAAATTGTTTTCATTCAAATTGGTGCGCTGAATCGATCTGGGTTGATTTTTGAAGTTGAGTACAGAACTGTGTTTGAATTGAAATAGAAAAAGATTTAATTTGAATAACTGGGCTACGCGGGAAATTCTAACGGGTCGGCCTGCTCAGCGCAGTGCTCCTGCGGGCTGCTTAAGTGGGTGTCCCCACTCGTCAGTGACACGGGGCTGGGCGAAGCGGTATGGGGCAACGTGGATCATTCGATCTAGTTCTAATCTAACGGCTGGGAGTCATCGTCGACGCGAGACAACTCCGGCGAGAACGAAACCTAGCGCGGCTAGTGAGGGTCGCTGGGGGCTCACCGGGGTACTGGCGAGGGTCGGCGAGGAGGGCGAACGACAAAGTCGACGACAGCGAACTCAGGGGTGGTCGCGGCAGCTCCTGGGGCGGCTCCAATCGCTGGCTCCTTTCTTCTCCGGCAGCGGCAGGCTCCAGTGAAATTTCGGCGAGGTGGTGCTCGCCTTGCTCTGAGTATGGTGTGGCACGATCAATGAGGAGAGGGGAGTGAGATGGTGGCCTCTATTTATAGTCGAGCGAGGGGACCGTCGGGGTGCACGGTGAGCTCGTCGGGGGCGACGTTACAGGCGGCTATTGGCATGGACAAGGGTAGGGGACGGTGTTGTGTCTCCTGGCGATGCTCAACAACATGGTCATGAGGCATGGGGCGGTGTGGTTTGGTTTGGAATGACCGGTGCTCTGCGCGGCAGAGGCAGCGTCTTCGACGGCGAACGGTGGCTGTGCGGCACGGGGCGGCAAATGGGGATGTCTGGCGGTCTCCTAGGTTGATGGCGATCGTGTATGCACGCGGCGAGGGCGGCGCGCGGTCTGTGGATGCTGGTCGAGGGTGGCGCTCTGGCGTACGCTCGGCATGGTCTGGGCGCGGCTTGTGCGCGTGGTCCAGGGCTTGGCAACGCTTGCGGCTGGAACAGTGAGTGGCGGTGGACGGTGGGCTGCCTCCTAGACAAGGTTGGCACGGCTAGTTCTTCCTCTAGCTTGCTGTCCACAATGGGGTGACATTGGGGTGCTCGGCTGTTCACCATTAATGGCAATGGCAAGCTCACAGGGGTGCTAGTGTTGGGCTAATCTTTCTAGATGATCTACTGAGCTGTGTGTGAGCTAACTAGGGAACAAGTTAGGCAAGAATCACTGCACACTATAGTGTTTGATGTTTTGTTTGATTTGTGTCTGCAACCTGTTTGATGAAATGGCCGCATGAAATCAAGTTTTGAATTTTGAAATGATTTTTGGTGGGTTTGCTAGATTGGTGTTGGTGAGTCTGCAGATGCTTGGGTTTTGAAAGTTGAGCTTGTTTGAGTGGGTTTTGAAAAAGTGGGATCTTCCCATATGAAGAAGATTCAATTTTGAATTGTCATTTAAACTATGCATTTGAAAGTTTCTGGATGATCACAAAGTGGGCCTTGATACTCTGTTATGAGTACATTCAAGGGGTGCAAAGATCCAGAAAAGTTTCTGTTAGGTTCTGAAAGTTTGAGACAGCCAAAGTAGGCATGGGAGTTAAATTGGTCAAAATGACCATTCACTTAATATATTTGTTTTGATTTACTTGTTTGTAAGGAAAGTGTGGGAAATGTTTTAGATGATGTTCATTTCACCTAAGAAACATTTTACAAGCAATGGATCACACAAACAAGGTGGTTTTTAAAGAAATTCAAAATCCATGCATACACATATACATGCATTCATGAGTTTATTTAGAAAAGTTTTTGTTAACCCTAATCTTGATGATTAGTGTTTGATGATCTAAGTTTGGTATTTTTGGGATGTTACACTTTCTTTGGTTCAGTCATGGAAATGTGAGCTTGATGTTCACTGAACCTCTTCAATTGTGCTCTTGTGGAAATTCCTTTCCTTAGATCTCCAACAACATTTTGGAGGGTGTGGTCTCTTATTTCCAACATTCTTTCCTTTCTAGCTTCGCGACGAGCGTGGATCTCCTCATTGTTTCTTGGAGGACCCTCTTCATCATTTTGATCCTCGTCTTGACCATCAACTTGACCTTGATCATCATTGGATTCATCCTCTACATTGGAAGGCAATGATTGACCTTGGTCTTGATCAAGTGCTCTTCTAGCATCAATTTGAGCTCGTCTCAAAACAGTTTGGATGGATCTTCCTTGACAAATTGACTTGGCACCACTTGATAACCCATCGAATGGACCAAGCTCCCTTTGACTAGGGTTTAAACATTGATCACTATGTTGAGGGTCCACATCTTGTCTTTGGCTTGACTCAATGTCCTCTTCGGTAGATGGAGCATGTTGAGGTTGTGAAGATGAGGGCTCCACTCGAGTGGAGCATAGTTCTTCTCGATCCTCCATTAGGGGTTCCTCAACGGGGCAGATATAACCCACACCCATTCTTCCCATGGCATCCTGAGGCATTTCATCATCTGCATCACAAGCATCAACACGCCCCCCTTGGGGACCATCATATTCTTTGAATGTCACACTACAAGATTCTATGACGGTTCCGGAGAGCTTGTCATAGATTCTATAAGTGTGAGATTCGAGACCATAGCCAACAAAAATACCCTCTAATGCTTTAGACTCGAATTTAGACAAATGAACACCTTTGATGAGATAGAAACACTTACAACCGAACACCCAGAAATAAGATATTTTGGGCTTGTTACCGGTAAGTATCTCATATGGGGTCTTGTTGATTTTCTTGCGGAGGTAGAGTCGGTTTGAAGCATGGCAAGCGGTGGAGACAGCTTCGGCCCAGAAGTTGTATGGAGATATAAACTCCGCCAACATGGTCCTAGCCATCTCAATAAGAGTCTGATTCTTCCTTTCGGCCACACCATTTTGTTGAGGGGTGTATGCAGCGGAGTATTGATGTTTAATCCCCTCATCACTAAGGAAATCATTCAAGGTGTAGTTCTTAAACTCGGTGCCGTTGTCACTTCTTATAATCAATACGGGAACATTGTGTTGCCGTTGAACCAAGTTGATGAAGTCGATAAAAGTCTTTTGAGTTTCACTCTTTAACTTGAAGAAATAAACCCAAGAGTATCTTGAAAAGTCGTCAACAATCACCAAACAATATTTCTTCCCTACAAGACTTGCATGTGATGGAGGACCAAATAGGTCCACATGAAGGAGTTCCAAGATCTTGTTAGACTTGATTTGGTTCGTGGGCTTGTGTGGAGCGTCATGCATCTTCCCTAGAACACATGCCCTGCAAACACGATCTTTGGCAACGGAAACATTTTCTTTTAGTCCAACAATATGGCCCTCTTTATGGAGACTTTGCAAAGTTCTCATATTGACATGGGCTAGTCGGCGGTGCCATAGCCAACCCACATCGGCCTTTCTGTATAAGCACATCGGACCTGCAGTGGCTTGCCCCGAAAAGTCCACCACATACAAGTCATTTTCGACGTACCCAACAAAAGCGACCTTGAGAGACTTGCTCCACATGAGGACCACAATATCATCATCAATAAAGACGGCAAAGCCCATCTTTCCAAGAGCACGGACATAAAGTAAATTGTATCCAAGGGTTTCAACAAGTATGACGTTCACGAGTGTAATGTCGTGAGCCACCACTACCTTGCCGAAACCCATTACCTTAGACTTTGACTTGTCGGCATATGTGACGGTGATTTGATATTCATTTGACACCAAGTCCTTGACAATAGACGAGCTTCCGGTCATATGACTTGTGCAACCACTATCGATCACTCATTTTGACCCTCCAGAAGCATAAGTCTACAAAAGATCAAGCTAGTTTTTAGGTACCCATTTTTCAATGGGTCCTGTTTTGTTAGCAACAAGGGTCTTTGGAACCCAAATAGACCAAGCAATATAACCATCATAAGGGCCAACATATTGTGCATACACATCACCATAATAATCACGCATTAGAACATAGTGAGGGTTAGCACTTCCCGCAAAATCATCATGAGACATAGCTTTACCATTTGTGGTCTTACTCTCCACAATGGTCTTATTGGTCTCTTGTGCGGGCTTGTCCTTCTTCTTCTTGTTGTTCTTCTTCTTTGTTTTGGAGACAAAACCAATGCCCCCTTTATCACCACTACGCCTTTGCTTGCTCAAGAGATCATTAATAGACTTGTTGCTTTGTGGAAATGTGGCCTTAGCAAGCTCCCCCTTCAACTTAGCATTCTCTTCAAGAATAGTTGTGCTACTAGATGGAATGAAGTTACTAGGTGAAGGAATATTGGCCAATTGAGTTTGAAGCGTTTCATGGGACTTTGTGAGTGACAAGAGTTCACTCTCCAAGGCTTTGTGGGCCTTCTTAAGCAAGCTAAAGTCCTCGGCAAGTTTTTCATGAACCACACCAAACTCAATCTTGTCCTTTTTAGCTCTTTTATATTTAGCAATAGCATGCTCACGCTCTTTGATGAGTTTGTTAACAATAATGTCATTGGCCTCATCAAGCCCTTCAAGTTTTAATTCAAGTGACAACCTAGTTTCTTGTTCTTCTTCTAGAGCATTGTTTAGGGCCTCTAGCTCAATCATATGTTCATGCCCAAGTTTACATCTTACATCTAGAAGCTCTTGAGTATGTGATAGTTGATCTAATATGTTTCCAAAATGTAGCTTAGCATCACCTTCTAGGTTAGTCATAAACTCATCAAAGGCAATTAATTCCTTTTTAACATCAAGAGACATCTCATCATCAATTTCATCATTATCTAAGTGAGTAGAGCAGGATGATGAAGATACCTCCGTTCCTCTTGCCATAAGGCAAGTGGTGTTCTTGGTGGAGGAGTTCTCATTTGGAGAATCGAAGAGTGAGAATGTCGGAGTAGATGTGGTGGCAAGAGCAGCCACACCATGAGAAGTTTCCTCTTCGTCATCTTCATCATCTTCATTGTCGGAGGAGTAATCTTCATGAGCGATCAAGACAATTTCTCCCAGCTTCTTCTTGATGGGATTCTTTTTGATGAAAGGTTTCTTGTACGGTCCCTTGAGAGTCTTCTTCAACACAAGCTTTCCACCATGATCTTCTCTCTTCTCATAGGGGAAACTAGCCACAAAGTGGTATGGGTCACCACAATTGAAGCAAGTTCTCAATCTTGTGGTATTCTCTCTTTTCCCATTTGGATGGCTTCTCCATTCCATTTCCATCTTGGCCTTGGCAGGGTTCTTCCAAAAGTTCTTTCCATAGAAAGCCATATATTGACCATGAGCAATCTTCACTTCATCGGGATGGTCCATGGAAAGCCCTTCATCACTATCATCTTCATCCCCATGGTCCACAACTTTGGCCTTCAAAGCAACACTGACAACATTACTCATACCAAGGGCACGAGCACGGGCATCTTTGGCATTCTTGGCGGCAACCTTGAAAGCACCCATCTCTTTCATAACTTCATTTGAGGTCATGAGATGGTAGTTGTGTCTTCCTTGTAGGCTCTTCAAGTCGGTGGGCTTAAAAGGCATGAGTGCACTCACATATTTCCTTTTTATCCATGCATCATCCACATGTGAGGCACCCACATTCCTAAAAGCAGTGGCGGTGGTCTTGAGCCTTCGGTACATGTCTTCGTGATCTTCACCTTCTTTCATGTAGAAGCCTTCGGCTTCATTGCTTAGAGCATCATATCGGTTCCTCCACATACTCTCATTTCCAATAAACAACACAGTGAGAGCATCCCAAGCTTCCTTGGCAATGCTAAAGTGCTCAATGTGTGGATAATCCTTTGTCCCCAAACCTTGTTGAATCATATGTAGAGCAGTGGCATTGAGTTGACTATTAACAATCTCTCTTCTTGTCAAGTTGTTTGGATCCCCAATAAAGAGTCCATGCTCGATGATGTTCCATAGTTCAATGCAAGAGCTGCGCATATGAGTTCTCATTAGTGATTGCCATTGAGCAAAAGTAGCGGATTCTTCAAGCTTAGGTGGGTCACCTCTATTGTATACATGAGGGTGAGGGATTGGAGGGTCGGGAGAGTACCATGAGTCACGGTGCTCACCCTTCCCACCATTATTGTGTGTGGAGGAATTAGTGTTGTCTGGTTTACCCCCTACCAATGCACCCTCGGGGGATACTGATGTATTCCCCTTAGGTAAAATGGATGGTTGATCCTCTTGAGGATATGGGGGTGGTGATCCTTCTTTGTCTTTAAGAAGTTTCTCAAGCATCTTCTTGACTTTGTTGACCAAGGAAGAGCTCAATATTGTTTCCAAGTTTTTGAGATCTTCCATGGTCACCGTGGTCGGCTCACCATCACCATCCCCTTCGCGGCTACCCATATTCTCTTAGGCGGTAAAGCCCAAATAAAGAGCCGAGGCTCTGATACCAATTGAAAGGATCGTATGGGCACCTAGAGGGGGGGTGAATAGGTGCTACTTCAAATTTTCTTCTTTTTCAAATTAAGGTTTGACAATAAGGTAAATTCTCTAGATAACGCAACTATGGTGAATTTACCTATATGACACTTATGCAAGGGCTACCACAACACAAAGTAGTAACAAGTAAGTAAGGTGTGGTAAAGGATAGAAGTAACCGAAAAGTGGACGTGGAGACACAAGGATTTGTTTCCCGTAGTTCCTTCCTTTTGAGGGGAAGTACGTCTACGTTTGGAGAGGGGGTGGTTTCAAACCACCAACGCCACGAGAGGCCTCCCTTGTTCTCCGATGAATCTCACCCCAACGGGATCGATTCACCTTCCACTATATCGGCAACCTTCAAGGTGGAAGTCGGCACCGTTACAAGTTTGGGGCACACATCCACAACTTAATCGGAGGCTCCCAAATACAAGCAAGCTGTCAAAGCAATCAAAGACAAGCTTGTAAGAACAAAAACAAGAACTAGGGTTTCCAAGAAAACACTAGAGCAAAGGGGACCTCAATGAAATGAGGGGGAAATGAAGATCTCTTTTGGTGAAGTAGTAGATCGGGGCCTCCTCCTTCGATTCCCCAAAAATCAAAGACTTTGGGTGGTGGGATGATGAGATCTTGAGGATTTGGGTGGCTCCAATGGACTCCAATGGTGTTCTTTGACTTTAATGCACTGAGCACCTTGTCCCAAGGTAGGTGGAGGGGTATTTATACCCCTCCACAAAATCTGACCGTTGATGCATTTATTGCAGCGGTAGTACCGGAAGTTCAAGCGGTACTACTGGAGAACTCCGGTACTACCAGACCTGGTACCGGACCACCCTTTTTCAAACTGCATCAAGTCCTGCCCCCAGCGGTACTACTATTGCTGCTACCGGAAAGCGGTAGTACCGCTTGTGGCAACCGGTACTACCGGACATAGAGAAATCAGCATCTTTCAAACGAAAATCTCTCTGTCACGCCAGGTAGTAAAATGCGGTACTACCGCATTTTTCTACCGGCGCAGACAGAGGCTTTTTGCAACATACAAAAAGTCTCTGCCCTGAGCGGTAATAAAATGCGGTACTACCGCATTTTAGTACCGGAGAAGGCAGAAGCTTTTTGCAACGTACAAAAAGTCTCTGCCCCGAGCGGTACTAAAATGCGGTACTACCGCATTTTAGTACCGGAGTAGGCAAAAGCTTTTGACAAACTGTAAAAAGCTTCTGTCGCGCTAGGTACTAAAATGCGGTACTACCGCTTTTTAGTACCTGGCGCGGCAGAGGCTTTTTGACAGTTTGTCACATCCTTCTGTCTGGTCCGGTAGCAAAAAGCGGTACTACCGCTTTTTGGTACCGCTCCAAGCAGACAGTTTTGGAACGTTTGCAGATCTTTTTAATGTACCTGTGACACACTTAGAAAATCATTAGTCCGATATGTGTGTTGTTATCAAACACCAAAATCACTAGGGATAGCAAATGCTCTTTCATAGGGTATATGAATTACCCAAAGGTTTTTCGACATACCACTGGCATTATCTCTGAATTGTCAGAGCTTGAATACCATTTTGGTTTCAAATCTTCTTCTTTGCTCTTATTCATGATACTTCCATGAACTTGGTACAACTACTTCATTAACTTCTTAGCAACATCACCTACTTCGGGTGAACCTTAAGTTCATCACTTTTTATTGCTCCATACATCTTCTACACTAATCTTCCTTCTTATTGCTGACTAATGAAGATCTGAACTTGATCCATCCACTGAATTGTGTTGATACTCCTTATACATGGCTTCATTCTTCAGGAAAATATTCATCTTGATCCTTGGAACTCGTCACTCCCTTACACGAATTCCCGTTTCTATCTAGGTCTATTACATCAAGTAATAACTGGATGCTGTAACATGCATTTGCACACCAAGTCAAACTTCATGTACAGATCTATTCTATCAAGAAGATCCAAGAAAAAGCAACAAATCCAAATGTGGTACATATAACACACAATTTTCTAAGCCAGAAATTTAATAGTTGAGTATTGCACCTCTAGCATTCAGGCTAGTTGTGTAGTATATGACACATCCTCATATAGTTTTACATCGTGATACTTAGCACATAGGGTCAAACTATTCCTTGTCTCATAATTTACCCAAATTGCTCAATTGCAACAAGAACTTAAGCAAAGTGGTCTTAATTTGGTTTTGACTAACCTATTGTCTCACTTTTAAAATGACTAACTATAACTAACCTTTCCTTTACAAATAAGCTATCCTCACATAATCTTTCCAAATGACTATCCAGATTCTATTACTAACTTAAACCAAAGATTATTAAAATTTTCTAGCACCTATGAATTCTATCATAGTTCTACCATGTTATTTTCTTACTCTACTTCATGATAATTTACGAATTACTTGAATTCTATGGTTAGGATACACCATTTAAATTATTCCAATTGACATACTAAAATTAGTCATAATCTACTTTGATGTTTTATCTTACGTAAGACATCTTAATGGTGTTATACCTTCTTAGAACTAGTACGACATCCAGAAAAGATGGATAACTACTAAGCAAGAATGACTTAAGCATTTTGTGGCAAGGTTTATTCTCAAGTGGATACTCATCACAAGTCATAAGAATATTTGGTTTAGATAAGATGGCTTTCTATAGTCACTATCCAACCTACACATCTTCCTAAAAGGGTTTTAATCCTAAGGTCAAAGCATATGCTCTGATACCAGCTGAGGTGACCCAGCATACCACTGCATGATGAAGTACACTATAGTCGTTGACATAACACCAATGAAACACCGTTCACTAGTATTACATCCCTCAGAGTGGTACAACAGAAACATAGCAGGTCCAAGACATGACTATAGGTTACAACTCGACACTTTACAAAAGATCCAGAGAATACTCTAGGTTAAAGAGAGAGAAATAAACTTCTTACAAAGAAGAATCAGGAATAATCAACTCATAACTATCATACTAATAAGACTAGTATCTGAACTATTGGTCTAGCATTGCTGCTATTGCAATACTCTACAGAAA
The DNA here is from genome assembly GCA_916181665.1 of Avena sativa. Classification (NCBI taxonomy): domain Eukaryota; kingdom Viridiplantae; phylum Streptophyta; class Magnoliopsida; order Poales; family Poaceae; genus Avena; species Avena sativa. Next base: position 351,598,707 of record OV702294.1, on the reverse strand, counting down.
TAGGTTCTATGTCTAGAGATTATATTCCTATCTAATCAGTAACTTCTTCACTTTAATTGATGTATATGTTTAGTTCCTTGACTTTAATGAAGAGCTTGAGATGTTGATGAAGATTCCCTTGATAATAAGTTGATGTAGACGTCGTCTTTATTGGCTTTAGAATCTAGCAATGGTTAAGAAGATACGTTGAGTACGAGCGTACTCAGCAAGTTCACTAGAAAAGGAGTGTTTGATGCACTATATCTATAGCCGCAGACCATGGATTGTAGGCAATGCAGGTTTTCGTAAACATTTCTTCAAAGGTTGCTTTTATTCTGAAAAGCTATGTTCGTCAGCCTTCACAGGTTTACCAGAACTTTCATGGAGTTCCTTTCCTGCCGCGTTCGTAGCTCCTTCCCGGAACAAGGAGTAAGAAGTTATAGTTCTTACACACTATAGAGGTGTGTTACTTTACCCATGGGAAATCTTAGCTTTGTTGCACATCCGAGTTGCAGGCTCGTTCACACTTACTTGGTGTGAGGCCCAGACTAAGATCCAAGCCAATCACTGCCCTTCTTCGTGACCCCACATAGAACACAACCCCCCAAGCAGAATTACCGTTGTTATTCCGCATAGAGTGTATAACTATGGTTGACTCCTTGAGGACTCCAGTGACCAGACAGGAACATGGTCGCCCCCATGAATATGAGGACATAGCTACCACGGTCTCTCAGGGATAGTCTAGACACTAATATCGCGGGGAACAAAGGGGTCCCACCCATGCTGAGCCTCGTAAGGTACAACAGCGTCACGAGATGGTCATCCGTTCATGTGAAAGGAAGAAGATCCAGCTGACTTGTCCATCCCATTCCAAATCTCATGGATAATGTGTAATATGCGACACAAGAATCACTAGCGACATTGGTTGTTAATTCCTAGATAATATGTTCCTTTACCACCGGAACTTTCATAGTAGGTTATTACCTCATGGTAAATAACCTATAATCATATTATTAGGAAAATAGTGTTTTCTGACCTTTTTGAAATGCAGGTGATGAGAACACTGGATTTGTAAAATACTTTACAGAAAATAATCAAACGACATGAGCAAGTGTGAACTTGTCTTTTGTGATTGCAAGATTATGCACTCACGATCTTCGAGACAATATAAAAGATCCAATATCTGAAATCAACATCATTGGTCCGATAAGGACTAATGTTTAAATAAGCAAGATGCTATTATGCATAAGTATTGTAATGCGATTTGATAAAATCGAATCCTCGGAATAAACATTGTTCTAGGGTTTGGATACTAGAAATGGTCTCTTTGTCATGTGTTGATCTTTTAGATAAGTTTCACAATTGTGCTTCTTATTAAGGCTTGTGAGTGTGTGTGAAATGGCACATAATTATAATATGATACTCAAATGTGTAATGCTACTCAAAGACTGCTTATATAAGAATTGTTTTATCTTCAAATTTTACTTTACAAGTAATGGAATTTATAAGGAACTTAAGTATCAACAATCCTAAATATAGAAGTAAGTATAAAGTAATGTGATTATGATTAATTGTCATCTGTTGACCATGATAAAATTCCTTGAGTTTAGTTGACTAGAGTTGGAGATATTATTACAAAATTTGTTGTTTGAAGTGGCAAAAAAGGATAACCTTCGAACAAAAGGTTTCTTTCCTATGGTTTAAACAATCTTTATGGTTAATAGAATGTGGTCGATGTCTTTTGGTGTTTACTCGGTTATTTTGGTCTTGAGATGCACTAGGTCTTAGCTTAAACAGACTAAATGAAACTATGAAATTCAAAGGGAAGCCTTAAACATGGTGTTTACAATCTTGTAAACTAAAGTTTAAGTTTAAGGACATATATGGACTTGATATGTAATGCTTATGATATTTGTATTTTGTTTACTTCATAATGTTTTCTTAAAGTTACTTAAGAGTGGTCATACTTCTATTTGAGTAGTAGTTTCTTAATATTATAATCGAATAGAATCATTTATCTCCTTATAAAGGTGTGGTTATGGTTTGTGAATAAGTAAACAATATTATTTACTACTTATGAACTATCTTTGGATTTAATCCATTTATAAATTTGTGAGTGAAACAATGGTAAGAAGCTTTATAAAATCAAAACATATTGCTCTTGAAGATTTTATAATTTCGTAAGAATTCTTTTAGAAAATAATATTCCTTTATAGTTGAATGATAATTCAATAAAATTGTATTTTAATTGTGTTGAACTATTTTGACTTTATTTTATCAATATTTAAGACTAATATTATGTTTAAACCTTAAAGGAATAATTTTAGAAATACTAGCAATTTTTACTTATCCTTTTATGAATTATCAACTAAGGAATTAGATTTAAATTCAAGTTATTATAGTATTAAATTTTTACTTACTTCAAAAGTAGAATGTTATATTTTTAACACGTAGATATTATTTTTGTGATCATTTTAGTATATTACATTTATTATTGTTCTTTATAAATAAGAAGATATGATTTTCATAAAATTTATTATTTTATAAACACTTAATAAATAAGATATTTAATTAAGTGAAATAATAATACATGATTATGTTATTAAGTTAGACTTTTTATTTTACTTAGAATTTTGGTATATTATTTATATTTTTATCATTTACCATTATTAAAATATGAATTATCAAATTGTTATTACTTATATAATCTTTATTAAATAATATTTATTTAAATAGTTAACATAATAATGTTGGATACTAAACTTAAAATATAGATTTTATTTATCTAAACATTTTCATATATTAACCATATTTTTCTGAATTATAAAACAAAAGTTATTGAATTTACATGGTTTAATCATTTTATTTAATTTCTGGAAAATATTTATATTTGAATTTATATTGTTTTATCTATTTACTAAACAGACAATACCTTTTTATACTCGGTCTAAACCTACCCTAGTCACAGATAGGTGGGGTACTGGCCACGTCGGTATGCCACCTAGGCGTGGACTAGTCAAATGGGTGGACAAGGTCAAGGGGTGACGTGTGCATGACGTCATGGTGGCGTCACATAGGATGACCCTCTCAGATCGGTGACCAATCCGTCGATTGGGAGTACACGAGCTTGCGAGGATTATTGTGTTCGAAAGAGGGACTCAAGGCGAACGTATTGTGGGTGGCTCCACCCCTGTTTGGTCACCGGAACCAACTCAATGGCGAGCAACTACGGCGACAGCATGCAACACACGACGACAGAGCCAACCAGGAAGCAATCAAGGGTTTCGAGATATGCCCAAGCATCAGCAACTCACCAGCGTTGCAGCGGAGGGGTTGACTTGACCGGAGGTGGTCAGAATCGATGGAGACAACGGCACAAGCCGTCGGAGATGGAGGTGACAATTGGAGCGATTAGAGCTTTTTGGCTTGCGCTACTTGCAGCAATCGAACCAGAAGATCAAGGGGATTCGACAGTGGGCTCAACGGCTTGAGAGGAGCTCGGAAATGACGACGACTCCGGTGAGGCATAGAGCTAGAATTTTGGCATGGTTGGGGAAATTTGGGAGAGAGCACGAGAAGAATTGAAATGGGTATGAGAGGATAGAGGAGATCGTGGTCGTTCTTATCATAGTCTCCAATGGCGGCGGCGCGCATCGTAGGGCGACGAAGATCGATAACAGCCGTGACGCCATGCAGCTGCTTCTGTCGGCGAGGAAGATGATGAGGAAATAAGGCTGAAGGTGTATGTGCCAGTGCTGGGCCACACTTGGGCATGGTGGGCTGTGAGTGCGCGTGAGCAGCAGATAGAAAAGAGAGGAAGTGGGCCTCGGGCCGATTCTGGAGTGAGTCCTTTATCTTTTTCTTATTCTCTTCCTATTTTCTGTTTTCTTTTCTAATTTTGTATTTACACATTTGATTTAAGTTTTTCAGAAATTCTTCTTTAGAAAATTGTAAGTTTATGGAAATGTACTTAAGATTCTGGTATGAATTATTATTATAATATACTTTATTTTTTTACTATTTTCTACTCTCTAATTCATAATCATATGAGAGGTTCTTATATTAAATAGAATGAGTAGAAATTAGGGTTTTAGAGTTTTAATATTTGTTTATGATCTTATAAAATTATTTTTATTTCCTATTAAAGAATGTAATTAGAATGGTTTAAGATAGCTAAGGATATACAAAGAATACATCCATATTTATTTTTATATAGATCATTATATAGATGATTTAATTATTAAGGTTCTTAATATGGTAACTTCTATTTTCCCAATTCGACTAATAGGTGAATAATGTTTTAATAATCTTGATTATGACATTACTTATACATTGATAGTCATGATTGAAATAGAAGTTAGGGTTTAGAATTATAAATGTTTACCATGAGTTTTAGGAGATTTAATATACTTGTATTATTTTATAAATGTGGATGAACATTATGGGTGAAGACATATTGCCCTCATGTTTGTGATCATAAATGATATGACCATCTAAGATAAAATAGTGGGGTTGTTCTCTAGGATAGCTTAAGAGTAAGAGTTGATAATTATAGTTTCTAGGTACTTATGGTTTTAATGTTGTGAAGTGGCAAGATATGCTTAAGTGACTTTCTATAGGAAAATATTCCTATAAGCCATTGTGGAAATAAGATGATTGAAAAAATAGATGAAATAGATATTAAGTTTGATTATAGATTTAAGGTTTTTTGTTTACCAAGAATTCCAATCTTCCATACTTCATAATTCTTGACTTCTACTTAAGGAATTCCTTTCCTAGATATACTACTTCTTCATATCCATCATCATGTGTTAACATGATGAGCTTTGCTTTACAAGAATATTCTTATTAATAATTCTCCTCTTAAATCCATTTGTAAATCCAATGAGCTTGACACTAAAGCTCTTCATGATTTCCTCATAGAAATATATCTCACTTCTGGAATGTTTCTAACGAATCCAATTCCATTTGAATGATTACCCTCATACTTCACAAACCACTTTGTAATCTCACTCGTAAATGTAAGACCCCACCTTTATAAAGGTAAAGGTCCCTGTATTGCAATGCTAGTCCCTGGATCAATTGCTAGCATCCACAGTTTAATATGAAGTACACGGAAACAAAGGTCATTATTACATCGTCATTCCAGAGATAACATAGTCTTTTACAACTCCATAGCCATAGGCTAGTACAAGAGTTTAACTTAACAATATAAATAAAAGTCTTCATCTTCATGTGCCACAGGAAAGCATGTTGAGTGTAGACTCATAACCCTAATCCTCATCAGAGAACCTGTAACATCACAAGTTACAGCCACAGTGGGTCAATACATTGGAATAGTATTGGCAAGTGATACCTTAGTAGAATAAATAGTATCTAGCTTCTACATGAATTTGGCTAAGTGTATCCTAGGCTTGCTTTGCTCAAAATAGGTTTTACCTATCAGTTGAAAACACTAAGTTTTTGTTTGGAAAAAACTCCCAAGGAACCACCAATAGACATTGGTGAACCTTCACCCATGTTCACCCACAAGTTTTTAACTTAGAAATTGGGATGAGGAGATTATTGATAGCTTCCATGTCTTGATGCTCAAATTGTCCTTTTCCGGGGATACGGTTAAGTACTTAGATTTTTCCTTCTGCAGAGGTGGTGCACTTTCCCCACAAGACTTGATTTTCACCAAGACAGGACCTTTCACAAGCCTTCCCTTAGACCAAAATGGACGCGCTCCAAACCTTACACCCTCTACCACCAACTGTCCATTTGGTAAGTTCTTGTAACCTATATGATCCAGGCAGAGCCCATAATGCCATGTGGCTGCAGTAGAAGCTTCTTAACATATGGCATCTCAAATCCCTTTGTTCCTGGGTGGCATTCCACAAGTGAGATACACAGGGTAAACCATTGGAAAATGGGCCCTGGTAACCACTCAACAAAAATTCACTAAGCAATTACCAATCCACCCAGGTGTTTCATTCACTTAGTTGTTTTATTAAGCAAAAACATAAGTCAAAGAGTTAGCAATATTTTCGATAGCATGTGTATATAAACCACCCTTGGTTGCTACTAGCTAGGATAAGCATGGCAATAGCAGGTATCTTAACTTAGATAAAATAATAACAATTCTACAACTACTAGGATTTCCCAAGCATAGCATATAGATACTTAGCAAAAATTATCATGCAAGCCCTATACAAAATATTTCTAATGCATAGTCAAAATATTGGGACAAAAGTATTAAGCACCACTAGCACCAAAATCTACACATAGAATGATATCACCAAATTCACATTTCAAATAAACAAGCAAAAATATATGAATGCATGCAAATGCCATGTGATGATTTCTATAAACCAAACAAGACAAGTAAAATAGTAATGATCAATCAAGTAAACATTTATACATCAAATAAACTTTATTTGGCCTTTAAAACATTTTCCAATTAATTTTTATACACAAAATAAGCCTACAAATGTCTCTGCATAAAATTCTATTTTAATAGACGCAAAATACAAAACTAAGCCTACAGATGTTTAGGATTTATTTCTGTGATTCCATTGATATCTTATTTGCATTTTTTGGATAAACAGAACAAAAGTTATTGAATTTACAAGTTTAAACATTCAAAAATCATTTCTGGAATTTTAAACAGACAGGCTAGGCCACGTGGGCTGTTTCTATTGGTTGATACCGTTTCGCACGGATCGATAAACGAGGGACGTTGGATTTAAGTGACAGTGCATGGCCAGATCTGCTCATACCATTTGGTTTAAGTGATCTAATCTTAAGTGTTAGATCTAGATCCAACGCTGCTGAGCACACGACCTTGGATGGGCGGCGCTAGCAACGACGGTGCAGCGGTGGCGCTACTGGCGATGGTGTTCTGGCGATTCCAGAGGGGCCTAGGGGCAGTGGTTGGTCTTACCAGCGTCGTGGTTGGGGCGGGGGCGTGTTGTAGCGGGGGCTAGAGCTCGTCGGAGTTCCAGGCGGCATCAGGTCCTTGCAGACGGAGTTGTTTCCGACACTCTGGATCGTCCTAGCACAAACTAGTGGTATCAGGAGGTGCGCAAGGTTACAGCGAACACGATAGTGTCAAGGAGAAAGCAAGGGGCGGTCGAACTTTACCTAAATCGCTCGCCGAAGTTGAGCGGCGGCTCTGTTGCTTGTAGAGATGGATGGGGACGGCGACCTGGGTCATGCGCAGACAAACCAAAGGTGTCAGAAGGTGCACAGGGGCATCCTGGTCACACTCGTTTGAAGCAGAGGCACAGGGGCGGTCGGGACTCACCGGAATTGGCAGCTGGAGGTGCTCGGTACCGCGGTGGTGCGAATGAAATTACGGGTAGCCTGGTGGCGGAGAAGGGGCGCTGAGTGAGGGGAAAAGACCGCGGCGAGGTGGTGACTAAATAGTCGGATCAGGGGCGAAAATCTCACGGTGAATCAATGGGATTGATCATCGCAATGATGAGGAGGAAACGGCCGGCGACGACATGGTCGCGTGCGTGATTTTGGGGAAGAAAGAAGTGACCTGGCGTGGGTCCACTAGACAGTGACTGCGGGGTAGAGCGGGTGCAATGAGAAATAGAGGGGGGAGGGGTTTCCCGGGTGGGCTTGATGGGCTGGTTACTGGGCGGCGGGTTGGGTTAGATAGCTGGTTTGGTTTATTTTTTTCTCTATTTCTCTTTTTCTTTTTCTGATTTGATTTTATGGTTTGAATTTGAATATCTATTTGAATTCTATTTCAATTCGAATTTTTCCCAGAATTTTTGTACTGTGTTTCTTGTGTCCTGGAATGTGTAAAACATCCATTCATACTCAAAATCATGTTGGGTTTGAAATGAAGTTTAAAACCATGCCTTTAGTTAAATATTTTTAATAGGCATACAAATAGTTTTAAATTTGAATTGTTTTGAAATCTTTGTGTGGCCTTGCATTCACTTTCAAAACAATGCTGAGCAAAAACTAAGCATAGATAGAAAATGAAATATAAACCTTGCCTCACTTAAATAAGTATTAGGCATAAATTTGGTTTCTTTTGTTTGAATTTTATTTGGAAAAGATCAAATTCTCAAGAATGCATGAATGATATGCAACTTTATAAATCATGATTTTTGGGATGTTACAAATCTAACCCCCTTAAGGTGAATCTCACCCTCAAGATTTGGATTGGCTAGCAAATAGGTGAGGGTGGTCTTTCCGAAGATCATCTTCTCTTTCCCATGTTGCTTCTTCCTCGGAATGATGGTTCCACTGAACTTTGAAGAATTTGATACTCTTTGTCCGAGTACTCTTTCTGCAGTCTCAAGAATCTTGATAGGTTTTTCCTCATAGGTGAGATCACTTTCCAATTGGACCTCTTCCAAAGGTATAGTGTCCTTCAAAGAAGTCTCTTCCATCTCCGGATGGCATATCTTTAACTGACTCACACGAAACATATTGTGAACGGCAGACAATGACTCAGGCAATTCAATCTCATATGCCACTTCTCCTTTACGGCTCATAATCTTGAATGGTCCAACATATCTTGGGGCCAATTTTCCTTTGACTCCAAACCTCCTCACTCTACGAAGTGGTGATACTCTAAGGTAAGCTCTATCACCCACCTCATAGGTGAATTCTCTACGCTTTGGGTCTGCGTAGCTTTTCTGCCGGGACTGTGCTATCTTCAACCTGTCCTTTACCAACTTGACTTTCTCTTCAGCTTCCTTGATTAGTTCTGGCCCAAACAAGTTCCTTTCTCCAACACCATTCCGTAGCAATGGTGTAGTACACTTTCTCCCATGGAGAAACTCAAACGGTGCCATCTCAATACTGGCTTGATAGCTGTTGTTGTAAGAGAATTCCGCGTAAGGAAGACTTTCATCCCAACTAGCTCCATAATCTAGGGCACATGCCCTCAACATATCCTCTAAAATCTGGTTGGTCCTTTTTGTCTGTCCATCAGTCTAGGGATGAAAAGCAGTACTGAATTCCAATCTCGTTCCCAATGACTCATGCAGCTGCCTCCAAAAATGGGAAGTGAACTTAGTTCCCCTATCAGACACAATATTCTTGGGTCCTCCATGCAGACACACAATCCTATTCATATAGATCTTGGCTAACTTAGCACTTGTATAGGTTATCTTCACGGGTATGAAATGAGCCACTTTAGTTGGGCGATCTACTACGACCCAAATAGAATCATATCCCGATCTATTCCTTGGAAGTCCAGTGATGAAATCCATGCCAATCTTGTCCCACTTCCAATCAGGAATAGGTAATGGTTGTAACAATCCTGCTGGTTTCTGATGTTCCGCTTTCACTCTGCTACATACATCACCCAAAGCAATATGTTCGGCGACGTCCTTCTTGAGATTATTCCACCAAAATCTTTCCTTCACATCCATATACATTTTGGTGTTACCCGGATGAATGGAATATGGTGAGTTGTGTGCTTCTTGTAAAATTAGTTTCCGAAGCTCCGGATCTTGCGGAATGCAAATACGTTTTCCATACCATAAAGTACCTTGTTTGTCTTCATGGAATCCTTTGGCTTTTCCCTCACCAATATTTTCCGTAATCTCTTCAATTTCCTTGTCCGTCTTTTGGGCTTCCTTGATTTTGTCCAACAAGGTGGGTTGAACATCCAATGACATGAGAAGTCCTTCAGGCACTATCTCCAATCTGAGATCTTTGAATTGGGCACACAGATCATGTGGAAATTCTACCTTAGTAAGGCCATTCACATAAACCTTACGGCTTAACGCATCAGCTACAACATTTGCTTTACCGGGGTGGTATTGCAGACTCAAGTCATAGTTTTTGATGAGTTCCAACCATCTTCTTTGTCTCATGTTGATTACTTTCTGGGTGAAGATATACTTCAAACTTTTGTGATCTATGAACACTTCTCATCGCTTTCCCAAAAGATAATGTCTCCATGTTTTGAGTGCATGGACAATAGATGCTAACTCCAAATCATGAGTAGGGTAATTCACTTCATGAGTTTTGAGTTGTCTCGAGGCATAAGCCACAACTTTCCCTTCTTGCATCAGAACTGCACCTAATCCTTGGTGAGATGCATCACAATACACTTGAAAATCTTTCTCCAAGTCTGGCAGACATAAGACTGGTGCTATCACTAGTCTCTTTTTCAACTCTTGGAAACTGAGTTCACATCCTTCAGTCCAATCAAATTTCTTGTCTTTATTAAGTAACTCCGTCATTGGCTTAGCTACTTTTGAGAAATTATCAATGAACCTTCTATAGCATCCTGCCAAGCCAAGGAAACTACGAACTTCTTTTACTGACTTAGGAGATTCCCACTCAGTTACGGCTGACACTTTTGCGGGATCAACTGATACACCATCTCCTGACACAATGCGTCCAAGAAATCCAACCTCATTCAGCCAAAATTCACACTTGCTGATTTTAGCATACATCTTATGCTCTCTATGCTTCTCAAGTATCAATCGTAAATGTCCTTCATGCTCTTCATTGCTCTTGGAGTAGATCAAAATGTCATCGATGAAAACGACAAAAAACTTGTCAAGAAACTTCATGAACACCTTATTCATCATATTCATGAAGTAGGCTGGTGCATTGGTCAAACCAAATGGCATCACGGTGTATTCATACAATCCATACCTAGTGGTGAAAGCAGTCTTAGGTATGTCTAGTTCCCTTATCTTTAGCTGAAAGTAGCCTGATCGGAGATCAATCTTTGAGAAAACACGGGCTCTTTCGAACTGATCAAACAAGTCATTGATTCTGGGCAAAAGATATTTGTTCTTGATAGTCACCTCATTGAGTGAACAATAATCTATGCATAACCTTTGACTTCTATCTTTCTTTTCAACAAACAAGACTAGTGCTCCCCAAGATGAAGAACTTGGTTGAATAAATCCTTTCTGCAATTGTTCTCCAAGTTGCTTCTTGAGTTCTTTCAACTCATCAACTGACATCTTGTAAGGTCTCTTTGCTATTGGTCCTAATCCTGGCACCAAGTCAATCAGAAACTCCACATCTCTATCTGGTAGCATTCCCGGCAATTCCTCCGGAAACACATCTGGATATTCTCGCACAATTAGCACACTGTCTATGCTTACCCCCTTAAGAGAATTTAGCTTACTCCCTTTTGATTCAAAGTTAGACTTGAATCTAATCCTTTTATTATCCGAGGTTATGAGTGTGACAGTACGGTTGGCACAATCTAGTACTCCCTCATACTTGGTCATCCAATCCATTCCCAAAATAACATCCAGTCCTTGGGAATATAGGATTATCAGACTAACTGGAAACTTATGCTTTCCAAACTCTATTACTAGATCACGACATCCAAGGCTTACTATCATATCTCCACCGGGAGAACTTACTTTTATAGGACACCCAATATTTTCAGTTGGAAATCCATTTCTATCAACAAATGCTCTTGATATGAATGGATGCGATGCACCAGTATCAAAAAGAACAAGTGCTGGAATAGAATTGAGTTTGAACTTACCAGCCACAACATCAAATTCCTCATATATCTCTTCCACATTGATGTGGTTCACTTGTCCCTTCTGGAAAGGGTTGGGCTTGGTGGTTCCTTCAACCTTCTTCTCTGGGCACTCATTTGCATAGTGTCCCATCTTATTACACTTGAAACACTCAACCTGACTGATATCTCTCTTTGTAGGCTGACTTCCACTGCCATTTCCACCTCCACTGTGGTGGCTCTTGTGTCCACTCTTGTGGCTCTTATACTTGTCATTATCATGACTGTGGTGATGCTTGCTGTCATGATGGCGGTTGTGGCTGTGGTGGTTGTTGTACTTTCCATGTTTGTGGGATCCAGAACTACCACTATCATCATGATAGGAACGCTTGTGAGACGATCCCGAGTTGTGCTTATCAAAGTTGTGCTTTCTCTTCCTACTCTCAACCTGTTTCATCTTGTTCTCCAAGATGGTAGCCTTGTTGTGATTGGTAGGTTGGGACATAGGAAACAAACAGTTGCAGGTTTAACTCATCGTTCAATCCTTCGAGGAATTTCTCCTTCCTCTTGGCATCAGTATCAACTTCATCTGGTGCATAACGCGCCAGATTGTTAAATTCCTCAATATACTCAGCCACGCTGCGGTGACACTGTTTCAGGTTGTGGAACTCCTTCCTCTTCAAATTCATCACGCTGGATGAGATGTGAGCTATACGGAATCCATCCTCAAAGATAGCCCAAGTTACATCCTCAATGGGAGTGGTGATCTGAAAATTGACCCACCAGGTTACTGTTGGCCCTTCTAGCAGATGTGCTACAAACCTGACCTTCTCTTTGTCGGTGCAGCCAACAGTCACCATGTCTTTGTTCACTGAACGTAACCAGTCATTGGCTATCATTGGATTAGTGGTTCCTGAGAACTTTGCAGGCCTCGGTCTTAGAAATCTGGTGAGCATGTCAAATCCTGGCGGATTATTCTGGTTGTTGTTCTTATTGTTATTGTTGTTGTTATTCTGATTCTGGTTCTGCATGAAGGTGGTCATCATCTGCATCAGTTGTGCTTGCGCTGTCATCAACTGCTGCATCTCGGGAGTGACCTTGTTGTTGTTGTTTTGGTTGGGGTTGGCACGTCGAGGAGGCATCTGTGGTTTTAATAAGGATAAGAATGAGATACCCATAGATGCTTAACATGCACAATACATCACATAGACAATCACAATTACCAAGCATCAAAATAACATAGAGTTTAAACGACATACACAACAAGTTTTGGAAAAAGCAAACACACCATAGCAATCCATCCACATGTTGGATGGTCATTGCGACTCAATAATCAAAGTACAGTAGATGAAAGGTCGATGAAAGGTAGATGAAAGATAATCGAGTAGTCTACACTACTCCTCCGCATCAATCTCCACATCAACAAGGATAAGACCTGCATTCTCCATAGCGGTCTTGTACTCATCAACACTAGCAGTCAAGGCCTCAATCTTGGCCCTAAGAGTCCTCTTCTGTGAGCGAAGCCTCTCGATCACTCCCTACTGATTCTCAAGCTCGAAGTCCTTGGCCTCTAGCTCTACCTTCATCTCTTGGATCTTCTTGTTCCTGTCTTGGACTCTTTTCTCCTAGCTCTTGAACTTCTTGTCCTGGCTTTCAAACTTGGCCCCCATTTCCTTGACAATCTCATATTGCTCCACGGAGAGCTTGTCCTTCTCACGAAGCTGAACCTGGAATTCGTCATTGCTAAGCATGACATTGGTCCTATCAGTATCTAGGTGTCTAATAAGACCCTCTTGGTCCTAAAGGTACAGACGAATCGGCTCCATCGTCTCTCTAGCAGCATCCTCATACTCTATAGACTCACCCTCCTTGTTGCGTATCCCGAAGGGGTGAAAGTAAAGACCTCTAAGCTCGGTGGAGTGCCTCCCTACCAGGCGCCCAAGTAACACCTACATGACTACATCTAAGCCTTTCTCCTTGTCGTCATGCATCAGCTTGAAAGTGATGGTCTCCGTGGTTGGCTCTGTCTGGCGTCCCGGCTGGGTGACTCTGAAGCCCCATAGGTCCTTCCTATCAAACTTGGTGAGTGGAAGTGTCATGATGCTAGGAAGTGGAAGGTTGATCACACTAGTGAGCTCAATGAGACGAGTACCAAAACGAGTTCCCTTGAAATCCTCGGCCGTGTTGATAAGAACATTAGGCATCTATTTTTTATAAGATAGAGAAAAGTTAGAATCAACATCAAATAGAGAAAAATGACAAGACAAAATATCACAAGAACATCTTTTTGCAACAAACACACAAGTCATGGCATACACAAATCCATTACAAGCTTCAAAGGTTCAACATAACTTAGATAAAAATTTGTAAGTAAAAACGATAAGTGTGGTGGTCCAACTAACGAAGTACGTTACAACTCTCACTCACTAGACAAAATAGCTATCAGGGCATCCTTAGTAGCCATCTATCTATCTTGTTCACAAGACCCCCGTATTAAATCTATGATGTCTCCCCTTAGTTGTTGGTTGGTAGTCTCCAATTCTTGGGTATGCTTCTTTTCTTCTCCAAGGTCATTTTGGGTGTTGAGCATTCTGCACTTGAGTCTATCACCAAGCTCCTTGATAGCATTCCAAGCTGCATTTCTTGCAGAGTCAAAGAATGTTGTGTGCATTTCAGAGTTGGTGACCATGCAGAATCCTGACTCCTTGTGGTTGTCTTCCTTGTTTTTGTACAAGTGAAGTTGCACCCACCAATACTCTTCTCCTTCATCCATCACCGGGAAACCCTTGTACATAGCTGCACCATGTATCCCCATGGAAACCATAAGGTTCTTAAGTGCCTTGGGAAATTCTGTCTCACACTCCAGAGTCATGGTCATGAGTGGTACCTTCCTCACGGCTTCGTTGATGGAGTTAATCTACAAATAGAGATGAGAAAGAAGATTAGAAAAGTTTACGTGAACAAAAAGACAAGTGTAGAAATATTTCGAAGTGTTGAAATTTTTTCCTTAGTGGTTTCTAATCCAATCCTAGGGTCATAATGCTACAGGCAACACAGTTCTCTGATACCATCTGTAAGACCCCACCTTTATAAAGGTAAAGGTCCCTGTGATTGCAATGCTAGTCCCTGGATCAATTGCTAGCATCCACACTTTAAGATGAAGTACACAGAAACAGAGGTCATTATTACATTGTCATTCCAGAGATAACATAGTCTTTTACAACTCCATAGCCATAGGCTATTACAAGAGTTTAACTTAACAATATAAATAAAAGTCTTCATATTCATGTTCCACAGGCAAGCATGTTGAGTGTAGACTAATAACCCTAATCCTCATCAGAGAACCTGCAACATCACAAGTTACAGCCATAGTGGGTCAATAAATTGGAATAGTATTGGCAAGTGATACCTTAGTAGAATAAATAGTATCTAGCTTCTACATGAATTTGGCTAAGTGTATCTTAGGCTTGCTTTGCTCAAAATAGGTTTTACCTATCAGTTGAAAATACTAAGATTTTGTTTGGCAAAAACTCCCAAGGAACCACCAATAGACATTGGTGAACCTTCACCCATGTTCACCCACAAGTTTTTAACTTAGCAATTGGGATGAGGAGATTATTGATAGCTTCCATGTCTTGATGCTCAAATTTTCCTTTTCCGGGGACACGGTTAAGTACTTAGATTCTTCCTTCTATAGAGGTGGTGCACTTTCCCCACAAGACTTGATTTTCACCAAGACATGACCTTTCAGAAGCCTTCCCTTAGACCAAAATGGACGCTCTCCAAACCTATCACCCTCTACCACCAACTGTCCATTTGGCTAAGTTCTTGCAACCTATATGATCCAGGCAGAGCCCATAATGCCATGTGGACGCACTAGAAGCTTCTTAACATATGGCATCTCAATTCCCTTTGTTCCTGGGTGGCATTCCAGAAGTGAGATACACAGGGTAAACCATTGGAAAATAGGCCCTAGTAACCACTCAACAAAAATCCACCAAGCAATTACCAATCCACCCAGGTGTTCAATTCACTTAGTTGTTTTATTAAGAAAAAACATAAGTCAAAGGCTTAGCAATAATTTCCATAGCATGTGTATATAAACCACCCTTGGTTGGTACTAGCTAGGCTAAGCATGGCAATATTAAGTATCTTAACTTAGAGAAAATTCTAACAATTCTACAACTACTAGGATTTCCCAAGCATGGCATATAGATACTTAGCAAAAATTATCATGCAAGCCCTACACAAAATATTTCTAATGCATAGTCAAAATATTGGGACAAAATTATGAAGCACCACTTTCCTTGGTAGTTGGGGGAGTAACAACAATCCTCACAGTCACAATCACCACTAGCACCAAAATCTACACATAGAATGATAGCACCAAATTCACATTTCAAATAAACAAGCAAAAATATATGAATTCATGCAAATGCCATGTGATGATTTTTCTAAACAAAACAAGACAAGTAAAACAGTATTGATCAATAAACTGAACATTTATACATCAAATAAACTTTATTTGGCCTTTAAAACATTTTCCAATTAATTTTTATACACAAAATAAGCCTACAAATGTCTCTGCATAAAATTCTATTTTAACAGAGTCAAAATACAAAACTAAGCCTACAGATGTGTAGGATTTATTTTTGTGATTCCATTGATATATTATTTGCATTTTTTGGATAAACAGAACAAAAGTTATTGAATTTACAAGTTTAAACATTCAAAAATCATTTTTGGAATTTTAAACAGACATGCTAGGCCACGTGGGCTGTTTCTATTGGTTGATACCGTTTCGCACGGATCGATCAACGAGGGACGTTGGATTTAAGTGACAGTGCATGGCCAGATCTGCTCATACCGTTCCGTTTAAGTGATCTAATCTTAAGCGTTAGATCTAGATCCAATGCTGCTGAGCACGCGACCTTGGATGGGCGGCACTAGCGACGGCGGTGCAGCGGCGGAGCTACTGGTGATGGTGTTCTGGCGATTCCAGAGGAGGCCAGGGGCAGTGGTTGGTGTTACCAGCGTCGCACGACTGCGAGGAAGCTCAACGTGGTCGTGGTTTGGGGCGGGGGCGTGCTGTAGCAGGGCCTAGAGCTCGTCGGAGTTGTAGGCGGCGTCGGGTCCTTGCAGACGGAGTTGTTGCCAACGCTCTGGATCGTCCTAGCACAAACCAGTAGTATCAGGAGGTGCGCAAGGTTACGTCGAACACGACAGTGTCAAGGAGAAAGCAAGTTGAGCGTCAGCTCTGTCGCTTGCAGAGATGGATGGGGACGGCGACCTGGGTCATGTGCGGGCAAAACAAAGGTGTCACAAGGTGCACAGGGGCATGCTGGTCACACTCGTTTGAAGCAGAGGCACAGGGGCAGTCAGGACTCACCGGAATTGGCCGCTGGAGGTGCTCGGTACCGCGGCGGTGCGAATGAAATTACGGGCAGCCTGGTGGCGGAGAAGGGGCGCTGAGTGAGGGGAAAAGACCGTGGTGAGGTGGTTATTAAATAGTCAGAGCTGGGGCGAAAATCCCGCGGGGAATCAATGGGATTGATCATTGCAGTGATGAGGAGGAAACGGCCGGCGACGACGTGGTCGCGTGCGTGATTTTGGGGAAGAAAGAAGTGAGCTGGCGTGGGTCCACTAGATAGTGACTGCGGGGTAGAGCGGGTGCGGTGAGAAACAGAGAGGGGGAGGGGATTCCCGGGTGGGCTTATTGGGCTGGTTACTGGGCCACGGGTTGGGTTGGGTTAGTTAGCTTGTTTGGTTTATTTTTTTCTCTATTTCTCTTTTTCTTTTTCTGATTTGATTTTCTGGTTTGAATTTGAATATTTATTTCAATTCTGTTTCAATTAGAATTTTTCCCAGAATTTTTGTATTGTGTTTCTTGTGTCCTGGAATGTGTAAAACATCCATTCATACTCAAAATCATTTTGGGTTTGAAATAAAGTTTAAAACCATGCCTTTAGTTAAATATTTTTAATAGGTATACAAATGGTTTTAAATTTGAATTGTTTTGAAAATCTTTGTGTGGCCTTGCATTCAATTTCAAAACAATGCTGAGCAAAAACTAAGCATAGATAGAAAATGAAATATAAACCTTGCCTCACTTAAATATGTATTAGGCATAAATTTGGTTTCTTTTGTTTGAATTTTATTTGGAAAAGATCAAATGCTCAAGAATGCATGAATGATATGCAACTTTATAAATCATGATTTTTGGGATGTTACAGTAAATCTCAGAAGCTTGTCACTAAAGATTTTCATAATATTTTCATATCTATACTTGGTTATATCCACTAGTCCACTAATGATAACCTCTAATCCATTAAGTAGTTACTTCTAACTCCATTGATACACTTCCTTTTTCATCCATCACTAATATTACTCCAATAGATGTATATATCAAATCCTACTTCACTTGAAGTGCTTACTATCCTTTAAGAGGAATCGTACTACTTCAATAACTC
This sequence comes from Avena sativa, assembly GCA_916181665.1. Lineage (NCBI taxonomy): Eukaryota > Viridiplantae > Streptophyta > Magnoliopsida > Poales > Poaceae > Avena > Avena sativa. The sequence continues at coordinate 351,580,800 of OV702294.1, read as the reverse complement.
AATACTACTCTAGCTTCTGCTTGGTCATACTATCTTATATCTACTTAACTCCATTATCTTATATTCCAACTTCACATTATATCATGGTGACTTGTCATGACTAACCTAGGATAACATATCTATACTAGGGTTTAATCATGTGTTATCCACCCTCGTCACTTATACAAGATATAATCATTCATTCTTAGTGACTTGAGCATGATCATTATAATCCTTTGATCATATAAGGTTTAGGTTTCTAGTTGGCTAATCAAGGCTTTTATCAATACAACATTACAATTGTATTATAATTATCTTCTCAGTATCTCTTACTGACTAGAAGATATTACTCATTCACTATACCTACTTCCTCCAATAGGATTACTCCTATTAACTATCTTCAGAATTCATCCTTATAACCTTCTTTGTTACCATATATATCTTTATTTAGCATAACTCTTCTATCCATTCAGGAGTGAGTTAACTCCATCAATTATCATATTGATCTTATTCTCTTCTAACACTCTAATCCTATAGATGATATCTAAAACTAGCATTACCACTTACCTCGTATTACTCCTTTATTTATAGGACTTAAGTGAATGCTATGATAAGGACAAGAGTTGATAGATCAAGAATTGATAGATTAAGAATTGATAGGCTAAGAATTGATTAATCAATAGTTGATCACTCAACATTGATTAACAACAGATATTAGGATTAGATTCAATAGAAATGATAGGAATTGATATGGAAAGAAAGACATGTGGTGAAGATTCTTGAATTGGCATTCTTCCTACTCGATATAACTAAGGAGTTTGGGTGAAATATTATCTTGATACTCATGGTATAAATGTATGAGAATAAGATAGGTCAAGATTTAGTTTCTAAACTCTTGTTACTTGAATTATATTCTTAACTTAGTATTAAAGATTTGTTGTAATGAATACTATGATATTAATCATCTAAGCAATGTATTATGGTTTAATTTTATTACTTTCGATCTACCCTTAGATCAAATCATGTTTACCCAAAATAAGGTTTTAGCAAAGGTCATGTTGAAACTTATCACAGTAAACTTGATGATCTACTTCACTTACATCAAGTTAAGAGAAGCTTCAATCACTTTGACAAGTTTTGTTCAAAAGCACGAAAATTATTCAGATTTTCTATGCATGAATGTAATACACGCATCTGAGTTCAGCTTATTTCTAAGCTCTAATGCTGGGATGTTACAATCCGCCTCCGGATCACATCACCTCCATTAATCTGCCTGATTCCAGCCTCCATTTGCCGCCATGGGTAAACCGTGGGGCTGGCACCGCCGCACGCTGAAGCGTAAGGCAGACGACGACGCGGCTGGCCATGGCGACCGCCACCATGAGGATTGGGGATTGCCGAACCTCAGCCCTGCGAACGTGTACAGGGTCGCCAAGGAGTTGGACATCGTCACAACCGGTTTACTCGGTCGCTGCATCCCTTGCTTCCGCCCGTCGATTCGGGAAATGGAAGAACAATTGTTCAGAATGCCAGACCTTCTTTACCCTAATACCAGCATATGGCCAAATGACCGCGATGGCCACGTAAGTTCTAGTATCTTGCTTGTTGACTCAGTCATACCGTTGATTCATATGTGCTAAACTTTCGTCGGAATCCTATGTTCCTTCCGTAGAATGTGTTGTGTGCACGTGAAGTTTGAACAAATTGAAGCATTTAAGACTATTCAGTACAGAGGAAGCTCTACTTGCACTTGATATTCTGGTATTTTCGTAGTGATACAGTCTTAATTTAGTTGATATCTGAGGTGTCAATTTGGATTTGCAATGGAATGCCTGCTAGGTGATATTCTGTTTTCTAAAAAAAATAAACAAACTAGACGATTTAAGACTATTATGTCCCTAGTTGTTTCTGATCACCGTAAGGAGTTTATTTGGGGGAAGATCTGCTCCTACTTGATATATTTAGTATTTTCATAGTGACATAGGCACAATTTATGTGAGAGCTGAGGAGACAGTCATATATAATACTTTAATCCGAGCATAGTGGTGTCAAGTTGTATTTGCAATATAATCCATGCTAGGTGATTCTACCAACTGATAACAAACTTTTGCAGAATGTTCATGAAAAAATAATGCTGCTGGGTAAGTGGTCGCAATCAGTAGTATTGAATATCAAGGAGATAGAGGAGGCGGAAATGGATGATGAGCAGAACTGGGTGGGTGGCAACGGCGAATGGTTGGTCCTTTTATCCCAGGAAGGGAGTACTTGGACTCTAAGAAATGTCTACAGATTGTTGAGACTTACACCGCCATCTGTAGTGGGTGTTGGCATTACTGCATTCAACCATGGGTGGACGCCGCCAAAATCTGAATTCGCTTACAGGTTCAACATGGCAGAACGTGAGCTCCTGAAGGTACAGGTCCCACAGAAGCGTCTCCTGATGTGGAAGACATGGCACTACAACCTCTTAGCGGTGTTTGACAAGGAAATCACATTCATTAGATGCCCATATGACAACGAATGGAGAGTCTTGCACGACGACCATCTACGTTCGGAGAAGTATGTCGACGCCGTCTTCACTTCTAGCGTGTATGACGACACACCGCAATGCATTTACGCGGTCACTGAACCTAGCGGCGATGTGCGTGTTTGGGAGCCGTTCACCTGGGGTGAGTCATGGTGTCATATAGCATGCAAATTCCCATTCAAAATTCTGCTTACTGACTAAAGGTAAAATGCAGGTACACATGCAGCCCCACGCGTCATTCCATCTCCAGTGATCAAAGATGCAGTAGTAGATGCTGATCCTGTATCACGACGCTGGTTCCTTGCACCTCTCAGAGATGATGTCAACCAGGGTGCTGAACTCATGTGGATTCACATCAGGGGAGCACTAAACAGTGTTGGTGATACAATATAACATATGCGGACACAACTTTCTTGATACCCATCGCTGCGGTGACACGTTTTCTCGATGTCCGCGTGTCCATCAAAAGACCTAGTAGAACAGGTCTGGAGCAGAGTCGATAATCTAAAGGGACAATCTCTGTTGCTTGGGATCAACCACCCTTTCTTTCTTGAAGCCCATGAAGCTTTTGAACCTGTAATATCTCAGGAAGCCCCGGCTCCTATTGATGCTGCTGGTGGTGGTGGAGCTGACAAAGAACTAGATGTTGCTGCTCCTGGTGAAGTCGACGAAATACTCGCTAATGTTTCTACTGATGAAGCTGAAGAAATACTTGCTGATGCTGCTGCTCGTGAAGCTAACGACATACCGGTTGAGGATGCTACTGGAGTCTAGGGAGAACATGGTGCTATTGTCACTGAGGTGCCAGCACTTACAATGTTGATAGCAGACTGTGTGTATGCTACGCACTCACGCGTTTATTATGTTAACACTCTAGATTCGACCTGGAGCCGAATCCACATCGGCTGGAGGGGGCCTGCCATTGGCTCATCAGTGGGGTCATCCAATTTGATAGAGAATGAGAGATGGCCAAATGCAACACTTTGGTTCGTTCCGACGATGCCACCAACTCCAGTGGCCGGTTCGCTGGTTGGATCGCCGGATGTTCCGGTGGTGTAAGAATGCTTTGCTTATTTTTGTAAGAACAAGTTAAGACTATGTGTGTAAGACTAAGTTATGCCTAACTATGTAATATTCAGTGAAGCCCAGCTTTCCTTTCCCTGCCCACAACAGCAGAATTGCAGCATAGAACTTCCAAGGGTCATGTGTATACCAGAAATTTTGCTCGGGATAACAACCACTTCAAGTTAATTGCAGTTTCAAGTTGGCAATACTGCCGACAGTGTTCATTTTGCTCGAGATAACAACCACTTCAAGTTAATTGTAGTTTCAAGTTGGCAATACTATCGACAGTGTTATTGTTATGAATGTGTACGTATTTGAATGCATCACTAGAATGTGCCACCTATTGATGATTGATGACATGGATCTAGCTGCTCTTCGCGTATTTGCATTCAATTGCTCATGGATCAGAATTACTACATGTACATAGAAAAACAGTGAAATTGAAAGAGGTACAACACATGGTCTTTTTGAAACAAGTTCATTCGTTGTATTACAGGCACACCGTACAACTTTCACTTGCATATAATTCACAGACAGAGAATACAACAGGACCAGACCCACATGATCCATCAATCTGACGGGTAACCGTCGTAGTAATCGTAGTGGGTGATACCATATTCGCCATAAGGTGGCACCATCTGCAGCTCAGAATGCTTGACGATTTTGCAATACTTCGCCAGCAATCGATCTAGTTCGAAAGGATGGTCATTGATATCCTCCTACTCCATACCAATGGACAACCCTTGTCTACTCTTCCCACGCAAGAGCCTCAAAGTTGTAATATCTAATCTTGGTTAGGTATGGATAGTGGATGCTTTTGGCCTACACCGTGGGTACCCTGGCGCTGTCGATGCAGATGCAACGATTGTCAGCAACAAAGAGAGCATGGCTGCCAATGCCTCTGACCGGCTGAAGGACACGTTTCTGTGTACAACCTGGTAAACAACGGGCCTGCCGCCGTAGACCGGTCCACTCACAACGCACAAAAACTCCCTGTTAGACTGGACGAGGTAAAAACGATTCTCTGAGTACCGGCAGCCCGGAACAGGGCCTGCGACGGTGGCATGCATCTCCAGGGTCCATGCTGAGCGCTGTGTCTGTACATCTTCATGAACAGCACCAGGCATAGTCAAGAGGACAAACCCATATCTGTCTGTGACAAAAACATCACCAGCGTAAGAAGTCATGCTCCGGAGTTCCGCGAAGTCATTCGGCGTGTACCACCCTTCACCAAAGACTAGGCGACTGCCTTCCTCCGTGCCCTCATCCGCCCACCGAATGATGGTGTTATGAAGGTATGATGTAAACACCATCAACGACGGGAACATCATCACATCGACAAAATCCACCTGCTCGGTCGGTATCTCCACCATCAGGCGCTTGATAGCACACAAGAAGGGGTTGTACAACCGTGTCTTATACAGCTGCACCCTCTGTACAAGCACAAGGAGGCCGCTGGTTGTCCTACCGACGTAAAAGTACCTTTCAGAGACATAGAGAGGGAGAGAGAGAGAGGAGAATCAGAGATTCCGTCAAGGTAAACAGACATATATTCATTCAAGGTAAACAAGTAGCTGGAGAAACAAAACTTGGAGAACATATCGTATAGGAGGTGAACACAAAAAAAGGATCGCACATATACAGATGAATATCAAGAAAGCACCTATGAATAACCCGACTAATCTTCTTCTCAAGGTAGCGGCCGGATATCATGTTCAGCAACGTGATGACATCGTCGTCTACCCCATACTCCCCCGACAACTGGTGCTCTAGAAAAATCTAGTTGGCTGGTATAAAGCGCTCCTCCGTGAAGCTGCGCCAGGCACTGCAGACTTCCCGGAAGGCGGCGTAGTAGTCGAAGTCGTCCGTCGATAGGAAGATGTCACCTATCTTTTGCATGACTCCCTCAGGAAGATCAGCCCACAGCAAATCCTGCTTCTTGTTGCCGGCCATGGATGATGGTGTTGTGGTCTCAGTCCCGTCGAATGGCAGAGGAAGCGGTTCCAGAGACAGAAATTTATTAAAGAAGGCTTGGGAATGCCAAGGGAAGCGTGGGGAAACGAGACAACCGCATGCACACAGCAACCGCATGCCCAACCTCCAACGATCCTGCATGCAATCTCTCTTGTCGGCTCGGTTCCTGACAAGTAAATGCGGGGGGTTGCTACACGGGCAAGTTAATGCAGGGGGTTGCAATTTCAAGTTTACTAGTATCCAAAAAAGTAATGTGCCACGATCATATAAAATGAATAGCTCATACAAACAGCTATCAACACTGCCGACAGTGTTATTGTTACATATTTGAACACATCACTATAATGTGCCACCTATTGATGATTGATGATGTGGATCTAGCTTCTATTCGCGTATTTGCATTCAATTGCTCATGGTTTGTTCCCATATTTTTTGGCAATGGCTGATGAACTCCACTCTCTTGCTAACATGCTTCATCAACGAGCTTGTGTTGATGCAATGCAAAGTACAAACTATGGTCTTCACTGTTATCCCATTTAGGTTCTCTATTTTTCTTCATCATGGATCTACTAATTTCAAATGAAAGTATAGTAAACAACATATCGGTACATGTTTTCTACCACAATCACAAGAAGAAAACTCGATGGAATTTCACCTTGTTGGCATTGTTCCGAACATACTGATGTGGCCTTGGGGTTCAGAGAGTAAGGCGCCTTGGCTGGTGTGGGTGCGACCACGGTGACGGCAAGCTCGGATTTTGGAGGAGGACAACGGGACCGAAATATTGTCCCGGTGCTGTAACATCCCAAAAATGTTGAACAATTATTATGCAATTCCAATCACCAAAATTAGGGTTAACAAAAACTTTTGGTTAATTCAAATCTTTATGAATGCATGTGTGTATGTGATGATTTCATGAATTAATGAATGGACTTGTGTGATTTATCTAAATAGAAGGAATGGTTTAAAGATGAAAACAGCATCATCTAAAACATTTCCAAGCAGAAACAAATCAAGAGAAAAAACAAAAACAAAACAAATAAGCAAATGGTCATTTTTGCTAATCTTGCTCACTAGACCACTTTGAGTGTTTCTAGTCCAAGATTTCAAACAGAAACAATTCCATTTCTTTTCACCCCTTGCTAGACCAAGTAAAAGTGAACCCAAGCCCACCTTTCAAAATTACAGAAACATTTGGCAACTTGATTCAAATCACAATTCAAAATTGAGGAGCTTGCAGCTGCTGGAGGAGAAGGGCGTCGTCGATTGGAGCCGCCCTAGGAGGAGCCACCGATAACAGGAGGATCGCCGTCTTCGACTTTGTTGTTCGCCCCCATCGCCGACCATCGCCAGAGCCCCGGTGAGCCCCCACTGACCCCCACTGGCCGCGCTAGGGTTCGACTTCGCTGCGTCCTGTTCAGGCGTGGACGATGAACCACAACCGTAGGATTAGAGTTAGATCGCACGGCTCTAATCACCTTGTACCGCTTCGCACCCCTCTGTCTCACTAACGAGTGGGGAAAGCCACTTAACCCACCTGCTCGTGCACTGTGCATAGTGGGCTGACCCAATTAACCTCCCGCGCGACCCAGTAATTCAAATTTAGGTTTATTCTTTTATTTCAAACTTAGTTCTGTACCCAGATTCAAAAATCAACCCAGCTCTATTCACTAAACCAAAATGCATGAAACCAATTTTGTTAGAACCGTACTGGAGTGCTTAATCCAAGCCTGTTGGATTCAAACCATTTGGATTTGAAGATCTTATATAGTAAAAATAACAAGGCAGAAGCTTTTCTGCATTCAAACATTTTTCAAAATTCAACCATAAAAGCTTTTGAGTTGATTCCAACT